>JALMGA010000004.1:65967717-66619081 GCA_023333525.1 Aspidoscelis tigris stejnegeri
TGGTGTTTGTAATTTAGTTGTGGAAAGTAATGGAACTATGTTTTAAAAGAATGACTTTTAATCTGTTAGAGATTGATAAGAGAAGATTCTATAAGTGTAGCAAGGTGAGCATAAGCAATATCATACTTGTTGAGCATTGTAGATTTTTGCTGGTGTTGTTTAATAGGAATTTGGAGTTTGCAAGATAAATCTGACCAGTGTTTCATTATGTCTTTTCTGATTTTCTCCTTTAAATTAAAGTAGTAAACCAATTTCTGGTGTTAATTCTATTTAACTTATTTGTGTTGTCTACGCTTTTTACCACTTTGATATGATTGTAAGCAACTATGTTGTAAACCAGTTTGGTCTTGTGATTAGAGTAGCTGGAGTTTTACCTGATAATCTGCTGATTTGAGTCCACACTCTTACATGAAGCCAGCTGGGTGATCCTGAGGCCTTTTCGCATACAGGGTTTTCGAACGTGTGGAGAGCAGTCGGAGACGCAGCATACCACTGCCGGGATGGCTAAGCCGCCCCAGTGCACCTCCAACTGCTCTCTGTGCATTTGAGATGCATCTGCACGTGTTCGAAGCTTCCCCAGCCATCTGGGGAGGGAAGCAATCACACACACTTAACCTCTCTGACAACTGCGGGCACGCCCCACCACCACCATTGGCCGAAAATCGGCCAAACAGGTGATGGGGGGCTGCGCTGATCACTTACCTTGCTTGGCTGGGGTTGCCATCGCACAGGCTCGCCGACTCTGGTAGACGGCAGACAGGACCCACAGGACCCATCTACCGGGCGTGCGTGTGCGCCTGCGCAATGGCAACCCCAGCCGAGCAAGGCAAGTGATGGCCTTGTGTGTGGGGAAGTGGCTTCCTTCCGGCTCCTGCAGGACCATTGGGGCTGCAAGAGTTGGGGAGTCACTGAGATCGGGTTCCCCTCACCCCTTTATGGGGTGGGGGGAGGCTGATCTGTGGCTGCCTATGGGGCAGGGGCTGTGAGACCCCTTGGTAGACCGTACCCATGTGGGTTCGGTCTACCAAGGTCTCTCCCCCCCTCCACCCGACAGATGGCGGCTGATCGGCTGCCTCTGCGGGGTGTAGGGGCCTCGATTGTGGTGCCTAAGCCCTGCAGAGCCCCTTCCCCTGCAGTCCCACCCCCGGGGCCCAGGGACGTACCACGCATGCACACACCTACCTCCTGACTGTCTGGGCTTGGAATGAGCCGAGGCAGCTGGGAGCATGCACCATGTGGGGGCGGTGTGGCTCCTCATTGGACAGGCTGCTCACGTGGGTGGCCTGTCCAATGAGGAGCCACACTTCACCCACATGGTGTGTGCTCCTGGCTGCCTTGGCTCATTCCGAGCTCAGACAGAGAGAAGGTAGGTGTGCGCACGCATGGTGTATCCCCGGGCCCCAGGGGTGGGGGTGCTGGGGAGGGGCTCTGCAAGGCTTAGGCACCTCGATCAAAGCGCCTACACCCCGCAGAGCCCCCCTGACCCTCCCTTCCTGCGATCTGGGTGGGAGAAGTCTTTACTTTGCTTCCAAAATGGACGCAGGAGTAAAGGGATGCCTTCTTCTGCCCAGAACTGCCAGTGGAAGGGTTGGGGGGGGCACCCTCCCTCTGCTCCAGGTGGGCATCCCCAATGCCTCCCAGGAGCAGGTGGGAGGCAGCCCCCTCCCCTCCACCCCCCACCATCTGGATGGGAGAAGGCATCTACCAAGGGGTCTACCAAGGGGTCTCACAGCCCCTGCCTAATAGGCAGCTTGCCCTGGACCCTGAGGTTGGGAGGGTGCCCACGTGGGTTTGTGCCAGCTGTACAGGACTCGATTGGCTCCTGTACAGCTGGCATGAACCAGGGAAAGCCACCTGACAGGGCTGCCCTCCCTGCCTGCCTGTGTGTGAATGGGAAAAGTGTCCCGAAGTGACATGCATTACAGCCATTCTGGCTGTAGTGCAAAAAGGCCTCTGGGTTAGTCACAGCTCTCTTTCTGAGCTCTTGCATCCCCACCTACCTCACATGATGCAGAGTTACTTAATTGTCTTTGCCAATTGGCAGAAAAGTGTTTGGCAAGTAAAGGGTTTGGAAAATTATGTGATTCCTTGCAATCCACATAGTGCAGGTCATATCTGTGGAAAAAAAACCCTCACTGCCAGCAAGCTCAGCAAACCCAGATCTTCTACTACATATTCTCTGCCCCCTGCCCTCATTTTGTTATGTCTACAAATTAATGAAAGGATGATAAAAGCTGAGCCAGACAGTACAACTGAATGAAGGTTTTACACTTCTTTTTATGTGAAGAACATTTATAGTTGAAGGGGAAAGGACAGTTGAAAAGCTCTGGTAAAAGAATTAATCTTTCAGAACAGGCAAACATGTTTTCAAGATTATTTCTCCATTCATTTATGTATGTCACAAATAAAGTTCATGCAGTTGTAGAAATAAGCTTGAACACCTTGCTAAGAGTGAAATAATGATGACAGTAACATGTTGTTCCTTAAGTAAGGAAAGTGCATGTCAGACAAAACTGGTGATAAAGTGAACTAATACTAATACTAAAGTGGGGAAAACTGCTGCTGTGATCTGAATCAGGGGCAGGCTTGTATAGGGGGTGGGGTTTGGATTGCCTACCCCAATGAAGTCAGGGTATGATGGAAAAGAGAGGGGGTAGGGGGTTTCTCTTCTGCACATCCACATAATAAGCTACCAGTGGGAACACAAAAAAACAGAGCTCACTGCTGATTTTAGAAACCCAGATTAAAGCCCAGACTAAATTGTCCACTGAAATCCTGGCCCTTGCAAAGGCCTTAAAAACAAGAAATACCCATAAACAGAGACACATCAGGTGTAAATCAGTAGTAAATATTTCTTCTAAAACAACAACAACAAAAAATATTCCATATCATTGAAGCAATTCATTTGGCTATTTAAACATAAACAAGAAAAATGCAGATCCTAAGCTTCTGCAAAATAACCCTTTCTCTCTCTGTTGGACTTTCCCCTCTGGCTGCTGGGACAGATTAGTGTGTAAATTGGTTTTAAGATCAACAATATAAACAGAACCAGCAAATTCCTTTTTAAAAAATGAAAATAAAAATGAAATTCATGTAAGAACCACTTGAAATTTTAAAAGAAGATATAAAAATCAGGGAAGGAGGAAGGAAAAAGCCACAAATAAAAAATCCCTGAAAACCAGTTTCTCTCAGTTTTGGCAGAACTAAACTGAAAAGCAGAAGATTCAAACTGCCTTCCCTTGTGATCTCATCAACAGAGAAAGGACGGAAGAAAAAGGGGGGAAAATGTAATATCAGTATTTAATATAGCATAATCTAAAATAGTAATAACTGTAATAATAAAAGAATAAAAGTTCAAAAGGGAGAAGAAAAATCCTAGCTTTTTTAGAAAAAATGACCAATGTACTACACACTAATCACCCCAGATCTCTCCCTCACTTAGCCTTCACAGACATTAATTGTATAGAATCTTCCATGTCCACTTCCATGTTTCATGGTCAGCCTCTCTGTAGCTTCTTTTGCCTCCAATAATGCCAATTATAAACCAAATTCATGCCAAAACCCTGTAAAGTTTAGATTTTGTAGTCAAAACTCCTTATGACACTTGTACACCGATGCTCCTCTGGTTACAGATGTGTGCACAACAAAGTGCTTCACTTAACAACCTGACCACCACACTGTGTACTAGTTGCAGCATTCAGAGCAGGTATATAGAGTGTATTGCAGTAATCTAACCATGGCTGGTGGCTAGGTTATCTCTGTCCAGGTATGAACATAATTGGTATACCAGCTGAAACTGGTAATAGACATTCCTAGTCACAAAGGTCACTGGGATCTCCAATGACAATGATGACTCAAGCAGCACCTCCAAAGTATGTACCTGATCCTTCTAGGGAGTGCAACCCCATTTAGAACAGGCAAACTGCCAAATACCCAAACATGAAAACCACTCACTCAGAGAGTCTCTGTCTTGTGAGTCGATTTTAATGTTGCATGTGCTTTACTCCTTTTCCAGTGCTTTTAGTGGAAGAGGCAATTCTTTATTTTTAACTGTTATTAATTGATTAATTAATTAATTAATTTGCTTTTTCATATTTAAATTCTTGTAACCAATCTTAAAACCTCAGGGTAGAGGATGGATCTATATGTACATAATTAACCAACCAGCAAGACCAATTCCGAGACATTTTCTATGCTTCTTTATGGATTTTATAGTAATCTCTAGGCTGCAGTTTTTCCCCTAGATTCCTTTTGTTGCAATCCTCCATTTTACAAGCCTTGGAATAAAAAGTGCCAGGGAACTTTCCTCCCGCCCCTGCATGGCCTCGGGCCATCTGTTGATCCATGCTGAATAGGCTGCTGAGAAACTGTAAGTGGAGGTGATCCGAACACACAAAAGGATTGATCTGGGCTGCTTTGTGTGCAGCTGCCCTTAGGCAATAATGGAGTCCTTAACCACATGGTTTTAAAAGTACAGCTGCCCTTCTCTTCCTGCTGACCACAGGATGTGACATCACAAGGACCTCTGACCTGCAAAGCCCCAGCTTTCATCCAATCACCTCTCCAGATGTTGGATCAATGTCACTTACTCCATACCCCTTCTTGTGCTATATAAAAACCCCTTGCAACATTACAGTCTCTTTTCTAGCTGATCCTGTCTCCAGCCTCTTATGTTCCCTCCCCATTTTTCTTGCCTAATCGGGTTAGCCATTAACACGTGGTTGATCTCTGGGACTCAAACCGGTTGGGAGCCCAGGATTATCTATCATAACACATGGCAATTGCAGCAGCTTCACGGCTGTTGCCCCAATCGGAGCAGCTACCCTGCTGCTCCCCCCTGCTTCCCAGAGCCCTTGAGTTCAGGTCATGAAGCTGGATCACAACAAGATTTAATCAGGCTGATGAAAACTGTGGTCAGGCACATATCACACTGGTCTGTCACATGTGTAGCATCGGATTGTAACACACAGCATTTTACTGCTGTGTGATGTGATTTAAGCCTACAAATAAGACAAATGTATCAGTTGCTACTAGAATGGATGCTTAGGTACAACTTCCAGGCTGGGAGACAGGCAGGATACCTCTAAGGCCATTTGCTGGGATTCAAGAGCAGGTGAAGGTTTGTCCTTGTCTTCTGCTTGAGATGCTCAGGAGCAACCTTTGGGCCACTGTGTGGGACAGGTTGCTGGACTAGATGATCTATGGCCTGATCCAGCAGGGCTTCTATTATGTTCTTATGTTTTTAATTGCTCTAACATTGCTCCAATCAGTAGATTCCTGATCTGGGGCAGAAAAGAGAGCACTGCTGAAGTGCCTGGAGAGTGCGGTATCACACATTCCCTTTCAGTGTCTTCCTACGTCACTGTGATGAAGCACAGATGACAAGCATACAGGTTCATGTAACACATGGGTTTGTTGTTTTAACAAAGTTGTCTGATCACAGCCTCATTCTTAATGAAAAGAAGGCTTGGATTTATTTTAAAGCAGCTAAAGTGTATGTCCTCATCTCTGTTTCCACTTCTAAGCGAACATTTCCATTAGAATAAATTCACACATTTGGTCTGGTTTCTTGCAGCTTTACTTTTCACAGAAAATTTGATTATTCATGCGACAGAATCATGACTTAATTAAACTTCTACTACCACGTAAGGTTTGATGGAGGATTTTTTTTTCTCACAAAATCATCCTCCCACTCTGCTCCAGTACCTCTTGTAATATGAGTCGTTTTCACAGTCATGCATGTGGAGTGAAGAGAGGAAATATTTTAGAATAATCACTTCTCCTCGCATAAAATGAGAGAGGAAATCACAGAAAGAGGTCTAGGGTTTCCAGAAGTCATCCTAGAAGTGTAATGGTTCAGGAAAAAAAAGAAAGAAAGAAAAAAGGGGGCATATTAAACTATATTGCAAAAGCACCAATTAAAATAGGGTCAAAGTAAAGGTATGACTTCATAAAACGAGTCTGAAAATAGCACATTGTTAGTGGAAGAATCATTTCTTTGGGTAGAAACTAAGTTACACCTATTTCAACTTTTTGTTTCTGTCAATATTGCTGCCAAGGAAACAAAAGGTGTTCTGCATTCTTGAGCCAACAAGAAATTCACTTTTTTATCCACTTGCTTTCTTTTCTTTTTCCTATTAATAGATTTTATCCACATTGTATATTTTAAATTTTCCTCTTATCCTGGGGTGCTGTAATGCAGGAAAAGGTTTTATATTAGACTGTATCTACTTTACCTTACATATTCGCCTATCTAAGGTCAGTGATGCAGAGGGCACCATTATAATGAATCAGGGCATGGAAGCAAGATCCCTCTTTCTGCTGCCATCCACCCTTGCTTCTTTACATTAGCTCTCAGTTGGCAGGTCTCAGATGCAGGCATGTTCTAGTGCAACAGTTGGGTATGAAACCTAAAAAAAAAAAAAAAAAGGTTTCCAACAAGCAATAAAAATGGCTAGTAATTCCTTGAAGGGAAAGTGCCTAAGAGTACACAAAAATGCAAGTTGAACTGTGAACTACATCTTTGCAAAGTCTAAAAGGTCTGTGGGAAACAGATTTAAATGAAAATGATGTATGGACTAGGTTAACACTAACCAAACATACCAGGCATGTATCTGTACAGATGAAAAAGATCCAAAATAAATACTATACCACTGGTACAGGATTCTGCATCAGTAAGCCAGAATAGCAAAGACTACAGATACAGTACACAATACTGTAGAGCAGCGGTTCTCAACTTTCCTAATGCCGTGACCCCTTAATGGAGTTCCCTCATGTTGTGGAGTCCCCCAACTGTGGGGGTGGAGCAGCTGGGAGGTGGGAGGGAAGGGTGGCGGGAGACTTGTCGCGACCCCTCTGAAAGCGTAGTTTGATCCCCAAAGGGGTCCTGACCCCCAGGTTGAGAACCACTGCTGTAGAGAGTGTCACGACACACCCATGTCTTTTCACATGGAATGCTACAAGATAAAAACTTACTATGATTTAGTGGAACGAGATCAAGCTATCACTAACTCCCATGTGGTGGTTCACTTAAACGCAAACTCCACACTTTAAGAATCAGACCACCTTAATTACAGATAACACAGATATCTGAGGTTTACAGGTGTTGAGTGAGGGTATGAGGGGGCGCTGGGGAGAGATAAATGGATGGTTAGGAATTGTAAAGGGACATGATAGGGGAGAAGACTGAAAGATGATGGTAAGATGGACACCGAGATGGTGAAAGAGGAACGAGGGTAAAAGAGTAACATGAGGACTGCTCAGAAATCACAGAGACATCCATTTGGTAAGGGAGCGTGGAGAACTGTACTGTATAGCTGACACATAAGACAAGACTACATTTCAAGCAGAAGCTGAGAGATTGTGTTCATGGCTGTTACTGTAGCTGGGTGAAGCATGAGACATAAGAGAGAGGTAACACAAATAAATTCAAGGCCGGTGAAGCAAAATTAACTGAGTGACATTTGATGGGAGTGAACTTGGGAGTGTGATATTTATGTTGCTTTTCAGGAGGAAGTCCCTTGTACAATTAATAGTTTGTTAGAATAATAACTTGATAATTTGGAAAGCAAATAAACTGTATATTCTTTTTCCCCTGACATATCTTCCTCAGCCAGGCTGCAATATAAAAAACCCACACCACACAAATTTCATACTAAACTTAATTGTTCAACACAGTTTCCACTTACACATCATTTTCCTGGCATGGAACTATTCCTGTAAGTTATGTTACAAGATTAACATTATAGACCAAAAAATATTCAGCCTGATAGACCAGCTTAGCTAGAAAACCTACCTCTGAAATAAGAATCAAAGGTCTAAATAAAGTTTTTGGAGGACAGTTATCTTCACAGAAGTTATGGACCCTACGTATCTGGGTTTTAAGCCCAAACAATGCTCACAAGAAGCGGGTTTTGGTTTATTTTGGATTAAACTAATTGTAGTTACTACAGCTGCAGCAAGTTACATTTCTCCAGCATCAGCTTGCTGTGTAGACTTGGGGAGCTCAGTGAGAAACTCTTAGCTGGAACCTACTTTCCTGAACATCTCAAAGGAATAGAGAAGCGCACAAACATTTCAGTTTTCTTGCTCAGTTTGGTTTTATTCAAACTGAAACACACATAATGTGAACAAGTTTGAAGAATTTTGAATGGCCAAGAGAAGCTTGAAATTTAAATATTCAGATGTTTGAGGAACAGTTTGACACAACAAAAAATGTAGGAGAGTAAGGGAACTCAGCAGGGACAATGTTTCTCAGAATTTGGGTTGACATGCAAAAATTGGCATGTGGATTTTAAATGATTTTTTTTATTTGTTACTTTGCTGTTGATGAGAGATTTTTTAAAAATCATAAAAATTCAGAGTAGGCTCCAAACACTGTGCTTCAGTTGGGAGCCTTGCTGTCTCTGTCCTAGATCCACATAGCCATGTTTGTAGTTCTATCTCAAATTTGGTAATAATGACTATGTTTCTGTCAGGCAGGCTAGGAGGACCAAACTTTAGTACAGTTTGAGCTTGAGCCACCAAAATTGGTATGTGGGTCCTGGGGAAAATCAGGAAGGCCTGTGTCCATCCCTGAGTCAATGAGGCTTTTCTTTTTAAACAGCTTTCCCATCGCTGAAGTTTGTTCAATTTGTTATGATAAAATGTTTGTAAGTTGCTTTTTGCACAAGCACTAGGAATCCATTCTAGACCCCATTAGGTACCAACTGGGAAGGCTATGTCCCCATGTAGACCCCACTGAAGGCCCCATCCAGTAGGCCATGTCGCCATGGGGGCAGAGGAGATCTGGATTTAATGGGTCCTTTGGGCCCTTAAATCTGAATTTCATATGGACCTGTTTAAGGGTGTCCATAATCAGGTCTTCAGGATACGCGTTCACATAACTACTATCCAGGGGTCAGGCCAGCAGGTGGCAGTGGTTCTGCCCTGCCACTTGCAGCTATGGAGCATAGGCGAGCAGTGGTGATTGCAGCTGCTTGCTTTGGCTAGCGGGCCTGATTTTGGCCTCGATGATTCCCCCCCATCATCGCTGCCTCCCACCTCCTCCTTCCCAGTGCCAAAGCATTACTTCCTGGGGGTGGGGGGGATGCTGGCATTGGCAGTGGTGATGACAATGGGGCCACACTGACAGTGGCGGCTGCAATCGCTGCCTCTGTCACCTTCGCCATGTCCTTCAAGCTGCTGCCAACTCCATCACCCTGCGCTGGAACAAGGGGGCATGGCAGAGATGATAGAGGCAGTGACTGCAGCTGCCTCTGTCAGTGTGGCCCCACTGTCACCGCTGCCACTGCCAGCGCTCCCACACCCCCAGGCTGATTCAATGCTAGGGCAGAGGAGGCGAGAGGCTGCAGTGGTGGGGGAAGCGCTGGGACGAAGCCGGCAGCTGCAACTGCTACTCCCCTGCCCTGCTGCCCTCCCCGCCATTGGTGGGGTGGTGGACATCTTCAAGATCTGGATCTCTGAGGTTCTGTGCAAAAATGGGGTAAGAAAAAAAAATCTAAAAATGAATGTACGCGCTTAGGTATTGCCCACACCTAGTAGCAACAAGAATACACACATGTGACACACACAGAGCATTCCCCCAAAGTGTGTTACCAAAAAAACCTTCATTTTCCATTTAACCTTACTAGAACCAAACGGGATATTGGTCCAGAGTGAGCTTGCCCCATGTCATAATTCTATTTGTCATTTTTTATAAGAGTGGCACAACACATGGATGGATTTGTGAGCAATTAGAGCTCCTCTCAGGGTTCATTTCACTTTGCTTCCAGTAACATCAGCAGCCCATGCTAATAAGAGCCAATAGCAATTCCCTTAAAAAGGAAATTCTTTCCAGGCAGAATTGTAAACTATATCATCAGTGTCACAGATTTGTACATCTAGGCTGATTGTACCAATATCAGCTTGGTGCTTTCTGCTTTTCTTGGTGATGGTGAACAGGCTTGGTTACATTATTATTGTCACAGGGTTCCATTTTTCATCCCAGGAAAACGATCTGCTTTTGAATTTTGAAAATATCTCTTTCCATTTTGGAGAAAATGAGCTCTTTGCCTCAAATTTGCTAACAAGATATTTAAGTCTAGGTCTTCACTGATTAGTTCCTGGATTTAAATATCTTTCTGGCTTGTTCTGTATCCTAATTGTAGGTGACTAAAGAACAAGGAATGAAAACAGAGCTTCAAAATGTTGCTAATATCTGAAACATTTAAAAGTAAAGTGGAGACCATCTTCACACCAAACTAAAGTGACTGCAAATTTATTTAGTAACACCCAGGGCAGTGTATATTTTCATCATTTTTGCAGTACTAACTTTCCACTTGGGATTCAATGAAGAAGTTTCTTAACTATATAGCATTTATTTTCATATGATACTTTCTTATATTTTCATTGGAACAAAAGCAAAGATCATGCAGTTGTCCTTATATACATTCATATGGATTTCAGTTAAGGCTAAAACTCTTACCATACTTACATGAATTTAATTGTTAAAATTGATGGGATTTCTGTTTGACTTAATGAACGTCATGTGTCAAATTAATCACATCAAATACGTGCACTTTATTCAGATTTTTAAAAAACTGCATGTTAAATCTCACAGCCCCACCTACCTATATATTGTGCTGCCAGGTGGTAACAATTATACCTTTTCCAGGTTTTTTTTTTTTTTAAAGCTGATGAGACTAGTGAGTTCGTCTCTACTGCTGTAACGATGTGGACATGTTTTTTTTCAGGTCAGGACAATTTATGTTCCATTACAGCTGATTTGATGGATAACATCAGGAGAAAGAACCCAAACTGAGCTGCCCAAGGACTGTTGTGCCAGAATCTGTTTTTCGTCATTTTGGTGGTGATTCTTAACTAAGCTTATTACTTTGCATTTTGATTTTCTCCAGAGTCTGCAATTACTTTAGGTACTGATAGCTCCCATCTAAAATAGCATTTAATATAGTAATGCTCAGTCAATTCACCCTCCCTTGATGAAACAGTCTTCATACTTAGAATTAACTGCTTCAAAAAGGGGAGATGTAGAACACAGAACAAATCATTTTTACTGTGTCTAAGGGAATACCAGTCACCTAATCTGGCAGACCTGTAATCTAATACAGTGGTACCTCGACATACAAGTGCCCTGACATACAAGTGTTTTGAGATACAAGCCGCCGAGCGAGTGATATTTTGCTTTGAGATGAGAGCAAGATTTGAGATACGAGTATGTAAATACAGTACAGTAGATAACAAAAACAACTGAGGTGGTGTTTTGGGAGCTGGAATGGATTAATGGGAAAATTGCTTTGAGATACGAGCGATTTGACATAAGAGCAAGGTTACGGAACGAATTAAACTCGTATGTCAAGGTACCACTGTACATATTTTAAAAATAAAAGTGACTTCGGGAATTGATCCAACAAATTTTCTAACAACAAAAAAGGATTTTTCTTCCATAACTACCTCTTGTCCTTCTTTTTATACTATTATTGATTATTGTGTGCTTCTACTTTATCTGTTGTTTCATTTAAGAGATTGAAGAGCATGTATGAATTCATGATTTTCCCCCGTATAGTTATAACTGTGGATTTTAGCAGCTCTGATTGCCCATCATGCAATAAAACATCCTAGAAAACTGTCCATTACCTGTTTTAACAAATACCTCAAAAGAGTATTCACAACATAAAATTCAATAAATGTTGAACATTATGAATTTTATAGTTTTTGTTTTGTTTTTTTGTCATGGTCACCCATTATGGCTTTTGGAACACTTTTGTGAGGAAAGTCCAGGCAAAGGAAGGCTGCAGGTGATCTCCCTTTGATCATATTCAACTGTATAAAACTTCTGAAGAAAATTCGACCACCCAAACAAGAAAAATGCTACAGGCAAAGCTCAAACATATTATCAGAGTAGTACATTTCATCAGTATTAGCCTATGTGCATGGTATTTTACACCATAACCGAATTCAAGACATAACACAACCTTTTCATTGAAACAGTAGTTCATTTACTTTTCAAGTTGTTCAGCATATTTGAAAAAAAGTCATATAACCTCAGATTTTAGGAGGCAAAATGTTTAAGAACACAGTCAAGCAGAGACAGAATTTGAAAAAAAACGTTTATGGGGGGGCACATCCTTAATTTTGGAAATAGGCTGAACACTTTATACCACAAGAAAAGTTGGATCTAAACCTATTTAATATTATTATTGTGTTGGCTGTATGTTTTTTTTAAGTAACTGACATACATATTTAAAAAGTCATCTTACTTTTAAATCCAATAGGAATAATTTGCATGACCATTTTAGTAAGTTCAATAAAACACTGTCATATATGGGGGAAAATAACCAAGTCTTGCATTATTGCTAGAAATAGCATTCTAAATTGAAACAAATAGTATGCAAATATGCAATAGATATTCAAACATCTGTACCAAAGGATGCAGCGGAGTTTAAAATAGAGAAGGGGTGGGGGAGAGATGTATGGATGAAAAAGAGGGACTAAATATTTTCAATGAATAATAAAAATGAATTAATCATTCATACACATTTCCATTGCAGATAGCAATGCTATTAGTGATGAGCTAAATCCTATCCAAAGCTTTTTTTTTTTTTTTTTGGAGGTGAACTCTCATCATCAATCACTTTTTGTGTGGTTAGTACCTTGCTCCCACTATTTCTTTACATTATTAATGATATTTTTGTTTCTCTGCATTTTCTTATCTGCCTTTCTTTGAATGATGGAAATTAATTAGAAAAGATGTAGCAGGATATATCACAATGCAGTGCCACTAGTCCCAAATGGCATCCTAGACAATTGGATGTATTCACTATTTTCTGGGTCTACCCAGCTAGCTCCCCCTGGCAAGCAATAATAAGCCAAGATGGGCAAGGATCCAGAGAATTTGTTACAGGCTAGACCAGCCCCAAGTGTCTTGCCCAGGTCTCCAGGTCTCAACACCTGAAACCAGTCCCACAAAACCTGAAATAATAAGACCACTGGACACTAAACTGAATCATTTTGTCCTCAAATTCCCTTACAAATTTATCATAGCCTTTCCAAGGGAATGGGGCCTGTCATACAGAATAAAGCCCAGTGCAAAAAGGATCATGATGTCTTGTGTCCAGGAAATTTGGATTGCCCAATTCTGGATGGGTTTTGTCCCAGAAAGAAGTAGTGTGTGATCTAGGGTTGCTGCTGGACTCATCACAGTCACCTGAGGCTGAGGTGGCAGTAATAACCAGTGTTTCTCACCATATCTGTTTTGTCAGCAGCTCCAGTCTTGCCCAAATAAGACACTTTGTCCATAGTAATTCATGCTCTGATAAATTCCAGATCATGTACTAGACTAGAATTTTGTAATCAGTGTGGTCTGGAACTACCTTTGAGGATGGCCCAGAAGCCGGAACTTGTGCAGAATGTAACAGCAACGCAACTTCTAGCAAATGTTGGGGGGGGGGGAGCTCTATCCAGAGATGAGATCTCCACTGAGACTTTTCCAGTTAAATAGCTTTAAAAACAGAGAATTAACTGGAACAATCAAAGTAAAAGGCAGAGAAGCATTAAAAAACATTTTAGGAACGAGGATTCTTTAAAAAGAGATAAGGAACTTTATCAAAATCACAGCAGGAAGATTCAAAACTAAAGCAAAACAGTGAGAATATCAAAACTGTTGGCCAGCAATTGTCAGTGTCATACAACAAGCAAACACAGTAAAAAAGGGTGCAGTCTTAGGTATTCCCTCAACAGGGCCACACTAGGGGTGTGCACGAATGAATTTTTTTTTACATTCGATTGGAATAGAATATTCGAATGTCTGAATTTGTACGAACAGAGAAAAAATGAATGTATTAAAATTTGAACCAATTCAAATACATTCGTATCCATTTGTACAAATATTTGATATGTATTTGATGCTACAAATGCTGACAACATTTGTATGTACCTGTGCACATCTGTACGCATCCTGTTTTTATCTCTTACGGACACATACGGATGTGTACAGACATGAATAAGACATCTACAGATATGTATGTAATGTGCACATATCTGTACACATACAAATGTCCGAATTATTTTGTACAAATGTTTCAAAAATTTATTCGTTCAAATATTTAAAAAATGAATGTTTGGACATTCAATTCAAATTTGAATTTCGAGTCTGAATTCAGCCGAATTTGAATGAATAATGAATATTTTGAATATTTTTGCACATCCCTAGGCCACACTGAAGCAGCTTTGCTGGATGTGCACCAAAATGGGGAAGCAAGTTACAGATACCCAGCAGGATTTTTACTTAATTTCTATGACCTTTTAAGGTCAGGTTGGACAGCAATAATGGAAAGGGAGCTTTAGGAAGAGGAAGGCAGGAGAAGGGACCTAGATCTACACTAAATTCCAGAGGGAACCCTATAATTATTGAGGATCATGCAGAAATCTCACCTTCTACCACAATGAGGACTTTGAGAGCAAAGTCTCTGCTATGATGAACCTCCAGTCAGCAGAGATCTGACATGAAAAGTACATAATTGCACATAACTCTAACAGAGTGATTCTGGAGTCATCAGGAATGTTCTTCTGCAAAGGTACCTCAGCCAAGGCAGTGACTGGAAGAGAAGCATACTCCAAGCTGTGACCTACAGTGCAAAGTAACAAGTTGGAGTGATCTGGAGATGGAGAAGTGGCAGGTTCAAGTTTTCTCACAGGGATGAAGTGCAGCAGCATGCAAGAGACCATACCTGGCACCTAGACATGTGTGTTAGCATGCTGTGTTCACAAATATGATTGTGAAAATCTTATTACTAAAATTGCTCAGCCAGCTGTTTACATGACTCAGCCCAGGCTAAGCAGATGTGAGACTAGATGGCTAAGTGTACCACATGTGCACTTACTTTGCACTAGCGCTGGAACCAGTTAGGCTCCAGCTGACCCATCTGCATGTCTTCTAGTGGTGGTGTGGCATGCAATGTGCTCCTCAAATGCATGAACACACTGTGGGACATGTGTTGACACTGGTGCCAGGATTCAGACATGGCTGCTGTCTGGGCAGACATTCACATTGCAGGCAAGTTGTGGATGGGTTGGGGGAGGATTTGCATCTGCAAGTGCCAATGCTTAGAACATACTAGCACTATGCCTTGTACTTGGGCCTATTCGCACTTGGCTTTATTCTGGAATATATCCTGGAATAGGGACTTGCTGTCCATATGCTAGTGCAGGCTTCAGCAGGCCCAAAGTGAGGTCTGCCAGAGTCTGCATTAGCATGTGGACCACAGACCCCTATCCTGAGATATACTCCAGAAAAAGGCCAAGTGCGAATAGGCCCCTTGACAGAGGCATAATGGATTACAACAACGCTGGCAATCACTTGTGTTATTCCATTAGGACTGCATCAATTCTCTGCCTTTCCTGCCAGGAAAATGGGAGTGGGAACAGGAAGGAGGGATACACACAAATTCTACTGGATGTCACTTTATACCTAGAATGGAAATCTGACTTTATCTGACTTTATATCTAGAATGGAAATGGTACTGCTTAAAAGTCTGCAGCCTCTGATCCATTTCTGAGTCTACCATACAACCAGTTCCTATAAGGCAAAACTGTTTCAGTGTCTGTAGCCAGACACATATTACAGCAGTCTTAAATGATCTGCACTGGTTAGCACCTTGTTACCAAGCCCAATTCAAGGTACTGACTCTTGGATATACAGTATTAAATGGCTTGGCCACTAAATATCTGAAGGAACACTCTCTCCCATAAAGATGTTCCTGAATATTAAGATCACAGGGAGAAAGCCTCGTAGCTGTTCCACCATGCTTGAAGGCTTTCCTGTGGTGGTACCCTGGCTTTGGGAAGGTCTCTCAGCAGAGGTATGCTAAGCCAACATTGCATACTTTGGATATTTTGCTCCTTCCTAATGGACATGAGAAGGTGATGTTTTAATCCAGTTTTTTTTTAAATAATAATAATAATGTTTTATTGATGTTTTTAAAATGAATGTAGTGTGACCCACCTGGGACCCTTTGATGAAGGGTGAGGTATAAACATAGGAATAAATAATATACAAGACAATGGGAATTAAGCTTTTTTTCTAGGTGTTTTTCTCTAACACTATGCTTGTGCCACAGTCATCCTGTATTCAATGTTGGGAATTTTGAGTTTTGCAATGACACACATTATGATTCTTGAGAGTCTTCTGCTTTGTGATACTATTAACTGCTTTGAACAGAACACGGAAACAATAAACAATATGCAATATTATCTCAAAATATTTAACTCACCTTGGTGTCCTATTCTTAAACAATTATATTCTTCACCAGCTTGGCAGCCACTGGGGAGGAGGATAGGCGCAATAAGAAATATTTTGCTGTCATTTTTCTAAACATTAATTCTTTATTTGCAGTGAGATGATGCAGCAGTAGTCAGCACAAAAGGATTTTCAGGCTATTCTGACTTCAGGTTTACTTGGTAATCAAACATCCCCCCTCTTCCCTTTTAAGCCCTTAAGACTCTGCACAGCAGGAAGAGTTCCTTGAAGACATCTAAGAAAGATCTTTCAGAAGACTTGAAGGAAATGGCTTTTTAAAGATAGGTCTCCATAAATAATAAATTATTTATATTTTTATAATTGTAAAATGTCTCTCTCCATACACACTCATACACTCACATACACACACAGTCTAGTGGTGAGGGGACAGAATAATGAATAGCAGCATTCTATGTATCTGAAAGAAAGAAAAAGAAGTCCAATCAATAGATGAAATAAAGAGAATACTGAATTATTTGAAGCTTTTGTTGGCTTACTTTTGGAATTTTAAAAGCTTTGTTGTGTGTTGGTGGGTGTCACTGAGCCAATAGGAAGGTTTGAAATGTCACAAGTGCCAGCTTGGTCTAGTGGATAGGGAGCTGGACTCTTAACCTGGAATAAAAGGTTTGATTCCTCCCTCCTCCATGAAGTCAGCTATGTGACCTTGGCCTAGTCACAGCTTTCTTCTGAACTCTCACAGCCCCACCTACCTCACAGGGTGCCTGTTGTGGGGAGAAGAATAGAAAGCTTTCTCAGCCACTTTGAGTCCTCTTAAATGGGTGGGAAAAGTGGGGTAGAAAAGCCAACTACTACTACTCCTCTTCCTCCTCCTCTTCTTCTTCTTTAACTATAATATTCTGTAGACAGTCCAAAGTCAGCTGATTGCATATTTAAAATACAACCAGTTCCCTCCCAAGCCCTTTTCTGTTCCTCAAGCCTGATTAAATTTCTCATGTTCAGTTTCTTGCTGGTGGGCATAACTTCACACATCTTGCATCTCTACATAATCTACTTGTATTAGCACAAAATACTCTGCCTATATATTCAGTGGTGCATGAGTGTACCTACTCCTTGGTGACTAGTTTTCTGCTCTTGCTGGATAACCCTTATGAATGTTAGTGTAAAATATGGAAGGCCCTTTCCACTGCTAGTAGGCTCTTCTACTTAAGATGGAGCATGATCCAGATCCAGAGGCCCAGCATCTGGATTGCTGGTAGTCCTTGAACACTGAGGACCAGTATAGAACATGGAGTCATGCACTGCAGAAGATAAACTTCCATTTTCTAGACTACTGGGAAACCCATTTCTGCAGTGCGCCAAAGCAAGCCACTAAGGCCAGTGTGAAGCAGCATTGTAGTAAAGATGTCATTGTTCCAGAGCAGGCTGTGCTATGATCCGGATTACCAGGTGTCACTGGTCTGGATACACTGATCCCTATTTTATTTATTTTTATTTATTTAGAAACTTTATATCTCACCTTTCATCAGGGCAGGTTACAATGATATTAAAACATATCAAATGGTAAAACATAATTAAAAATGCAACACCCTTCCTCCCACCCGCCCTCCCTCCGTAACAAGATACCACTCTAAGAACCTTTCTGCACTGGCTGTCGAAAAAAGGATCTTTTCAGATCTGTTTTCCAGTGATCCAGTCTTTCTGAGGATCTGTCCGAAATAGATCCCCAAAGCCCCGCACGTCTGCACACGCGCGGGGTGGTGGTGGCAAGGCTGGATTTCAAAGACGGATTGGACTGGGTGCTGTGTGGATGCCCCAGCACCCATCCCAATCCAGCCTCTGAAGGCCCTCCCCCCAGCCTCACCCATTGGCTCCCTTGCAGCCAGGATAGGGATGCTGTCAGCCAGCTTCCCGGGGTCCCCTCACCAGAGAAGCTGCAATTGCCAGCAGTAACCAGGAAAAATCCCTCAACCTCAGTCACAGAGCAAAAGGTAAGTCTGGTGAAGGAGATAGATTATTTATGAACTATGGCAACTCCCCACCCCCACCCCACTAGCCTGGGCTAGCACTGCACAAGATAACCTGGGGGTCAGATCTGGGTAAGTGCAGGACCTCCCAGTTCACCCACCCAGGTCTGTGTAATGCACACCAGGTCATCCCTTTAATCCATAATCAAGTTATGGATAATAGATTGTTTGTTTGGGACTGACCTGGCATTTACCAACAGGCAAACCTGTATACTGATGGTTGGGAGGGAGAGTAGGAGGAGTGATAGCCTGAATATATCTAACACTCCTTTTCTGAATCCTTCTTCATCACCATATCTCCCTCTGCCAGTTACCACTGAGATGGGACCCCTTCCCTCTCCTTTCTCACCCAGGCACACAGCTTCTTCTTAATTAGTAGACCCCCTCTGGCAGAATGTCCTAGGCACTGCTCAGGTAATCAGCACTGGGACAATAGGAGGACCAGAGAACCTTCTGGCTCCACCCAGGAGGCAGGTGGAAACATGGACCACTAACACTGCCTCTCACACAGGTCAGCGGTCCAATTTGGAGAGGGGTGTGTCCCTCACACTATACCTCTCTTTTTACTTGTCTGTGACCTAGTGCTAGAAACAAGAAGCAGAGCCAGCCAGCGGGAGTTTCAGCTCCAGCCCCAGATGGCTGCTATGATGGTAAAGATGTGGTCTGGCAGCAGGTCTCCTCACGGCACATTAGTGTGAAAAGGCTCTATGGATCCATGAGTTGGGCTGATGATATGGAAACCCAGGCCTAATGATGTCTAGAATCTCAGGCTTTATTCTCACAGGGGCACCATCTGGGTTTTCTTTCCCAGTGCCTGTGTTCCACAATCAAAGGGTACAGCATATAAACCAGATTTCAGCAAAAGGGAGGAAGAAGAGACCAGAGGCTCCATGAGCTTAGTCTCTCTCTCTCTCTCTTTGGTGAGGTAGTGAATGGCTTCATCTGCACCAGTCTCAGAAGTGGCAAATTTCCAAAGGTGACAAAATTGTGGCAGACAAAGAAACACATGAGGTTATGTAGTCAAAGTTGTATCAGTTGTAAAATACTCAGATTAACATGAGAAGACAATGGATCAAAAGTGTACAAATATTCCAGATAGCACATGGACAGGACTATCACAATGTCCACACTAGCAATTTCCAATGTCAGTTCAAGTGCTGGACTGAATCATTCCAGACATCATCTCTCTTAATTGAAAATGATTTTAAACAAGAGGGATTTCCGCACTGCAACGCGTTCCAAACGGAACGCGTTCAGGCGGAAAGCTTAAGACAGCTCCCGGCGCTTTCACCTTTCACACACAGACGCGCCAGAACGCGTGTAAACGCGTTCCGGCGCGTCTGTGTGCGAATGCTCAAAGCGCCGGGAGCTGTCTTAGCCGGCAAAGGCCGGCCAGGGGCGCGGAGACAGCCGCAGAGGCAGATCGGCAATCAGCTGATTGTCAAACAGCTGATTGTCGAAGCCGCGCCGGCGTCGGAGGCGAGCCCGCAGCTGTTCAGGAGACAGAAGCAGGCGCGAATGCTTCTCCTCCCGAACGCCTGCGGGCGGCTCGTCCGCGTTCGAACGCATGTAGAGCACTTTAAAGTGCTCTACATTTCGAACGCGAGAAAGACAGCTGCGGACACGTCGGAGCGCAAGCCCCGCTCGGGCAATGCGGATGCCGTGTCCGCAGCTGTCTCCCACGCATCCCGTTCAGCCCCGTGCGAAAACGTCTAAGATCTCTTTCATTAGAAGCAGGGTAGATCTATGAATCTTACTGAAGCACTTATTTAATTGAATTGCTTGCCTCATTACAAACTGTAATTATCACATTATTTATTTATTTATTTATTTATTTATTTATTTATTTATTTATTTATTTATTTGTATTTCTATCCCTCCCTAGCACAAGATATTTTTTGTATCTGATCTGTGATTCCTTCAGTTTTGCATTTTGAAAGGCTGTTAAACATTGCTAAACCGTTTTCCTTTATTAAAGCATAGTAGCATAATATTACCCTGAGTCACCATACTTCTATGGCCAGTATTGTATGTAATGTATGGTCCCTTTTTTAGCTTTTAAATATGGTATATTAGCTCCATGTATAGCACAAATGTATATGTATTAATTAAGAATGGATTCTTGGCAGTTCTTGTTTGTCATTTCAGATCATTGCATTCTGCAACACTCTCTTTTAAGGACCTTTCTGCATGAACCCTTAATATGGATTAAGGGCTTATGTAATTTCAGGCCTCATTAATCTGCACATTAATGTAGTTCTAAGAGGCCACTGCTGGCTTCCTCTGTCTGCACTAGTAAGAGTATGATCCAGATTAAGGGAGGCCTTAATCTAGAGCACTAGTACAGTAGACCTGTTCATTTAGGTCTTCCATCAGAGCAGCATAACCCTGATGTGGAACACGTGAGGCATGCAGAAGGCATACCTTCCATGTTCAGGACTACTGGAGGGCATCTTTCAGTCTTTCAATGTGCCACTGCTAAGCACCACTCAGAGGCCCTGCGGCTAGGAACCTTTGTTCTTAGTCCTCAGAGGTGTGGAGCTATGGCTGCAAAGCTCACATGAGCTTTGTGTCCACAGTGTGAGGTGATCTGGATCAGTGTCGTCAGCTCATATGGCACTGATCCAGCACAAATCTTCATGCTATCCAGATCAGTAGCCTGAACTGATCCAGAAGGCAGCTAGGTGTGATGCGTGGGGTCTATTTATTGTATTTAATGTAACATGTTTGCAAATGTATTTACAGTATTTATTATATTTTACATTTATACTGTAAGGGGATAGCGGTGTGCTCTTTAGCAGGGCTGAAGACCGGCCTAGTTGATGCAGCTTTTTAAAAGAGAAGCCATTATTTATTTAAAGAATAATTTAAACACAGTACAGTACAGTACAGGGAGGAACAGAAAGGACCACTTGAGGCTGAAGGGTCTGCCACACTAGGTAATTGCTGAAGGGATCTAAGAATTTGGAGTTGGTAGATGTGAAAATCCCTCCCCACAAAATAAAAAAGATGGCACAATATACTCTACCAGTTAAATGCAAATCTGAACAGTTATTTTAAACAAGCAAGTAATACCAATGGGGTCTTCTGCTCACACCATGAACATATCCTTAAGGCATCATGGAACTGTTCCAAAGCCATATCAGCATAAATTGAACAAAACAGATAAATAAAAGAGTTGCTGCAGACCAGGAGGCAACCAGTATTCTCTTCAGGATGCCTCTCTTCCCTTTGAATTTGTTTTAAAAAATGCTTTTAGGTGTGGTTGAGCAGACACCTGGCTGCCTAGCTACAAAATGCAAATTCTGTAAGGGAATTCTTGGCATGTGTTGACTAAAGTCTCTTTAGAGTTTTCTTCACTTCTCTGATTTGCTGATGAATGCCACAGTCAGAACACCAGATGAAAGCCATTTCCCTGACAGAGACAGCTTGTATCTAAAAATATTTTGCTTCTCGTGTATGATTAACTGACAGAATGAACAAAGGCATGACTTGGAAATTGTTTATCAATATTTCTCTAAGAGAGACAGCTTGTATTTATAAATATTTAGTGTCTTTGGTGGAATGAGCATGAATAGAAAACCATTTGCATTGCACACACATTATCAGGCAATAAGCTAATTACTAGAGTATTATAATCAATTATTTCAGTCAAAGATGCCAACTTTTTCAATAGAGGCATTAGCTAAATGACTTCTGATAACTGACTGAGTGTAATTAATGACTAACATTCAGTTTTACATTTCTATTTGCACACAAAGCTATAATGGATGTCCCTTTTTTTTCTTTTCTGGTGCACCGGTTTTAATATTGATTATTCACAAACTTATGCATAACTGCTTGGATTAGTTAAGTGAGTAGAATGTTAAAGAATGCATTAAGTAGGAATCATGCAAGATTCTTCTGAAGTTCAAGTGTACATAAATATCCAACAGTTCTGATGCTTGTTTTGTTTTTCTGCAGAAAATTATGCAGCTGGATTGTCAATCTTTTGGTGCCTGTGTTGTGAGTTTAAAAGGTTGAAATTCAAGATATTGCTGAATGGAGGCAATCCTAGATACTGCATATACAATGGAGGACAAAAGTAAGAATAGAATATCTGTACTGAGACCCTGAACTGAAATCAATGGGTAACTTTTTTTTCCAACCCACCTGCAAAATAATCACAATTTGTATGATAATGGCCGTGTCCGTAAGTGAGACCTGAGGATCTGAGCCAGGTATTTGCGAAATTCTAGATAGAAGGGCTTTATTGAAGACTTGAATACAATAGAATGAAAAATACGGTAAAATTTTTGCCTTTTAAATAGCTTTCTCAGGTCGCTGTCCTGTTAGGGAGGGAGGAAGGGAGTCTGGGTGGGTGGGGGCTATATTTTTAAATTATGTATTAATATTTGATATGTTTTATCCTTATTGTAACCCACCTTGGGACCATTTGGTGAAGGCAGGATATAAATTTATTAAATAAATAAATTTATTATATATGGCAAAGGTGAATCTGAGGGAATTTTTTTAAAAATTATTAACGCTAAATAGAATATATATGCTGCTGGAGAGCATGGTAATTAAGTACACCCTTTACCAAGCAGCTACCGTGCAGGATGCCAGTTCAAATCTCAGCTGGAATATCTTTCCAGAAAGATCCCAACACTACACCCAGTAACAAGGGAAGAAATACAGTCATGTTGGCTCAAATATCACTTGGATTAACAAGGCCTGTGTCAGAGTTTGGAGAATCAGGACACTCTGAAGATAAGTGGGCTTCTGGAACAAACAAATGCATGAACAGGGCAAAACAACCTGGATCTTCTGGAACATTACTATAATAGTGAGCCCAGTGAGAGGGGTCATATGGAAAGAGCCAGAGAACCATGGATACATTAGACCAACACTCCACTGGAAAAACAACTAGCTACCCAAAAAAGACAACTTCCCATGCAGCAAGGTAGGGTTGCTAAAATGAGAATATTGGTTATTATATGGACAGCTTGCTACTGTGTGGAGGGAGGAGTGATTATGGTCAATTTTTATGCATAATGATCTGAATTTGGACATATTAGTAATGAAGATAAGCATGCATAAAATTGTCTGATGGTGTTACCAGATCAACTTTGGATGTGCAGATATCATAAGAAATGTTACAAAACCGGAACTTGAAATATACCAGGTTTTGACATATGAATTTGGCTTTATTATTGTCATAATTAAAAGCTAAAGGCAGACCATGAAACGTGGAAAGGCCTTAAAATAGCCATATTGGGAGAAAGACAAGCCTGGAGTTTAAAAAAAGGACATAGTTTTCTCAAGTCACAAGCTGGCTGTTTGCAAAAGATAAAAGTCTGTATGCAAGAAACACAGCCTGAGATTTAATCTTGATTGAGTCAACACAGAGTCCTAGCACCTAAAAAGTCTTTGTTTTCTCTTTTTGGGGTAACAGATTTTTAAATAATGAAGGAGAAATAAAACCATGGAATCTGGGACAGAGATTGGTTTGTCTAATTTTAATAAAATAATAAAGAATAAAATGGAATGGATTTTTGGAAGAGATCTGGGTAAAATAAGTATACCAGAATTTGGAATTACTATCTAAATTGCAAATGGCCCATTTCACCAGTATAAGGATGCAGGATGTTGGAGGTGACTCACTGTTTACACCTTTGTTTACACCCTAACAGAATTGGGTAAAAAGGTCGCTGATATCTACACACATTGAGTGGGTCTAGCTGAAGGGATTAAGTGAGTCAGTAGAGGTGCTAAAATGTTAATTTAAGGTAAACTTTTGCAAATCAAACAGGGATACAATAGTTTACTCGCCATTCACACCTTTTGTCTGAGGGTGTCAAGGAGAGGTCAGGAGATGCACTGATTGAAAATGTTGAGAAGACTGGAGTCACATACACATTTTTATTCATTAACAAGGGAAGAACATCAGGTTTTTTTTGTTCCAATTTTTGCTATAAAAATGGCAGAGAAGAGATGGTTTTAAGGTCTTCTTCTTCTGGTCATCAGAGGAGGGAGGTCTTCTTCTTCTGGTCATCATGGGATGCTAAAGAGACCTGGAGAAATTTTTCTTCCCCCCCCCCCTTTTCTTTTTTCTGCTACACAGAATGTGGGCAGAGTTTTGCTGCAAGAACTGCAGTTTAAAACTTTTGCATTCTGAATTTGGCTGGTTTTGTAAAGGCAATTATAAAGATTATTTTTAATGTATTTTGGATTTTTGTCCATTTTGGGGATCAGTCTGACTGAGACTGAAGGGATTCCCAATTTTTAAGTCATTTTCGGGTTCCTGAAAGAGATGCAGTTTGCTGTGGTCGTGCATCTCTGTAACTTCAAACTTCTGCACATGGAGAAGACATCATTGGTGAGACAGAAGATTGGTATCCTCTATTCACTTTCCCTTATCTTTCTTTAGAACTTTTGGGTTAAGGGATCTTTCTAGTATTAGGAGTTTTCCATTCCCTTTCTGGCTGTTTTATATTTGCAATTTTTAAATGAGAATTTTATTCTCATTCCTTAATTCATACTTATGAAAAGCAATTTGTTTTGGGTTTTTTTTGGGGGGGGAAGCTTTTGCTGCATAACTATAAATCAATTGTTTTAAGAAAAGAGGGATAAATTCAGTTGAATTCACAAAGATTTCTTAGTGGGAAATGTTCATTTCTTTAGTCATTTTGCAGTTGTTGCATGTTTATTTCTGTTCTAGAAACGCTTCTGATATGGCTTTATATTTCATTTCAACTTCTTTTCTGTATTTCTAATAAATTATTTGCACTGATTTAATAAGAAACTGGTTTTTGAGTCTGAAATGGGTTTTGTCTCTGTTTTCTGGTTATTCCTCGTTATTAAAACCTGTGAAAGATCTTGCTACTGATTCCCCTGGGAAGTTTAAATTTGGTGTTCTTTGGGCTTCGAAAATAATCCAAATTATCCAAATTTTACTCCCTCCACAGTTGCTTCCAGTTTATTACTGGAGCAGAACTGGTAACAATGGCATGAGAACAGGCACTTGAGAGCAGAGATTCCACAAGTCAAGTATATGAAGAATAGACAGCACCAGGGCTGGACATGATCCACACATGTCAGTTAAATAAGCTATCAGCACTGCACGGACACTTAGCATCACAAATTAATAATTAGAATCATTCTTATCAAGTATCATACCCACCAAGCTGAATAGACATGTTATATATATCCATGCATAGCACAGTTCAAGAAGTAAAAAGGTGAAAGATTTATACAATATGAAGAGAAACCAGAGTGATTGGAAACAAATTATCTAACATTTGATTTGTTATGAATCAAATGCCAAAAAAACTCATTCATGCACACCCTAGTCATACCAATTAACCACCTTTAAGTAATGATAAAACAATGATGATCATAATATACTGTAGATGGAGTCTTCTTACAAGATTGTCCTAATTAATATCACATACAATGTTGTAAGGTTTTGTGTGCCATCTATCAAAACCCATAAAAAATTCTTAACAGGACTAGAAATTGCTAATAGATATTTTCAGTAATGGCTTTAGTTTTTATCTGTTTAATTTTTAATTTTAATTTTTTTTTCAAAATGACTTTTTGTTCTCTCTGATCAAATAAAATTTAACTGATTAATAACTATTCAGGAAGATTAAAGGTTTTGGAGAGTTCATACATTACATAGTGGAGAGGAAGTAAGTTGATATAAAAGGAGACAAATCAATAAAAAAATAACACCTTACTGAAATAATAGTTGACTGCCAACATTATTATAAACAGTGATTTTTTTAAAAAAAAACTTGTGAGGTGTATCTCATTTTGCTTTATTCACATACACTTTCTGGAGATGTGCAATAAGAAGTGATAATTTGGAGAAAGACAAACATTTCAAGGAGAGATTTGGTTGACAATCTGGCTGCTTAATAGAATTGTATGTCCTTGATGCTATGTCCTTATGTGTTCCATCAGCTGCCATAGATGTCACTTAAGGACACTTTCTAAACATGTATTTGTCACTCCACAGTTCATAGGGGAACTCTGTTGGAACCAGAAATTTTTATTATACAACAAGTCATTTATTTACTCAAAATATAATTGACATATCTAAGAAGCTATGGAATGAAACCAAGGCAGGAAAAAGTCCAGAGTTTTTTAGAGCTTCGTAAAATGTCCATGGATGCAGCAAAATTGACTATCGAGTCTGAAGTAGTGCTTCTCTTTTCCTCTGATCCTATAGATTTTATTTTTAGTGGAACAAAATAGTGCAACTATGGTTGCATCCACAAACAGTAATAGTAGCAAACGTGGCTCAAAAGCAACTGAAAGTGCTTACTCCAGCCTTTCATGTGCATTAGACGTGGAATGGAAACATTAGTGCTTACATATTACTCTTCTAAGCTATTTTGACTCCCTTTTAAAAAGAATGTAGATGCAGTGTGAGTTGAAATATGGTAGTAACTTCCCTGATCAAAGGCAGAAGCGTTTTACACTAATTTGCAGGAGGTTTGGTGGGCAATCATGCTTATGATATTTTAAAATCTAATTTATCTCTTCTCTTTGCAAATGTAACTCATAGGGAAAGAAAAGGGATTTCTATGCTGCATTACTTTTATTCTGTCAGTGCTTTCGTACATTGTCACTCTTTAATCTGACATTTCACTACATGTCATATGGGTAGATGGATAATTAGGTAGGAACATCACTTCAGATTTGACAAAAGACAGTCAACACTGGTAGGATCTTTCCGAAATGACACAGCTCTTAAATTTGAAAAAGGTACAACACATGTTAGAGTAATAATGAACTGAAAAAGGACACATGCCAATCATATTCAAAGTAGAATCTTCCTATGGCTATTATAAAATAAAAATAATATAATACCTTTCTGTTCTGTCCTGTTCGATAATTCCTTAAGACATTTTCTTTTCTGAGGGACATTTCTTTACACAGACATCAGGTTTTGCACTTCACTCATAAGCATTAGACAGAAGAAATCAGAAAACGCCACTTCCTAAGGAATTTATTTTCTCCTCTAAAGGAAAACCTTCAGAAGTCTTCCATTAAAGAAATCTCTCAGGCATGATAACTTTGCTCTATGTTCACTGAGGGTGCATCCAAACAGTGCTAAAAATCCATATTTAATGTGCAACAGCCTTTGATTGACCAGACAGGCTTAACAATCCTCCAATATTCTGCATTTTAAAAATATCACATTCAAGGATAGACACTCACTGTGGATATTCCATTATATCACATTTTTCCTCTTGTTTGGGCAAACAGTGCAAGAACTCACAAGAACCCACCTTCACCTGAGAACAGGCAAACCTATTAGAGCCAAGTGTGTAGGAAGGGGATGAACACATGAATGGAAGAATCCTCCCTTCTCTGATGTTGTGGAGCATCATTTATAGGCCAGGAGTAACCACCTCCGTCCAGAAGCATTTTACTTTGGAGTATTGGTAAGCTGCACATTTTTACAGAAATATAAGGAGGCACCATTTTCACTCCTCACAATACACAATATCGCAACAGACAGATCTGCCAGTCTGTTTCTGTTTTCTCTCATGTATGCATACGTAAAGGCCATTCCATCTTGATTTCATATGAGTTGGTGGTTGTTCAAAAGAATTAATATATTGAGAGAGAATGTTGTGTGGCATATGCCTTTGGCTACTGTAATGAACATATGTGTTTCTGCAAGGACACAGGGGATGCCATTCTTCCTAAGTCAGCATGTGGAAGTGGCAATAGTAGAGTGGTAGAAGTTCAAAAGAAAACTGGCCTTAGGTTTTCAGGAGGAAGCGCTCTGAGAGGGAAATAAATGTCTTGGAAAATGTAGACTAATGCTGTGATCAGGCACCGGGAAAAAGCATATCTGAGGTGTCCCTGAAGCAGCTTAGAGAAGACTTTGAGGTGTGATTGTTCACACACCAGTCTGCCCTCTGAACATTATCTGCTTTAAAAGGTGAATTAGACAAGTTTTGGGAACACAAGGTCCACATACTTTCTCTCTGATGTTCCTCTGGGGCCCCCCTTTTGTTTTCCCTGAATAGATCCTACGTTCAGGAGAGAATAGTAGCATGTGTTGGGTGAACGAGAAGAATAGATTATGTAACAAGGACAATTGAGGCATGAACACAAACACTGCAGAAACATAGAAAAGGGAAGGAAAACACGTGGTTACCCAGCTACTTGATACTCCAATGATTTAGGTGCCACACCTGTTGAATGAAGAAAAGGGCAATCCTGGAGGCTCTAAAGAAGAAGATATTTTGTCACGTTTTGTGAACCAAAGGATTTGGAAAAATTTTGAGATAATTTACACAACATTTTCAATTCATTAGATTACATATTTCTACTTAAGATACAAACTTATATAAACTGAGTTTGTCTTAAACAGTTCATTTTGAAATGCATTTTATACCAACAAAATTCAAGAACTGTAATGGAAACTGTACTGTGATCATCACAGGTTCAGGTTGTCAGTTGCATCCAATTTTCATTGTTTTCTACCATTAGCTGTTAATTGACAAAGGTGAGACAACAGCAGCAAATGAAATGAAGAGGCAAGGCTGTTCAGCAGTATGTTTGTTGTAATATGTAGGCATGAGCAGATGCCCAATTATGCTAACGCTGACCCTAAACATTTTAAGACCAATATGGAAACTTTACCTTTTTAAAAACAGATATCAGAAATGTCAAGATTGGGTGTTTTTCTATCATGCTCCTTTAACCTGGGTCTAAGAAGATCCGGATCTAGGGAATGGGTTTCCATGTGTGGTCTAGCGCCCAATAGCAATGGGTGCTAGCCTCCCTGCTGTGGAAACACCAGAGCACCCATTTGGAAATCCGGATCTACCCACGAGAGGTCTGCCTGTCATCCCAGGTGTTTGGGGGACAGAGGGTGCAATTTCCGAAGCGGCTCCGAAGTCACTTTGAAGTCTGCGCAAAATAGCTCTGGAGCGTCTTTGAAGTCTGTGCTGATCATCCGGCTCTCACCCAAATGGGACCTAAATGGGTGCTAAAATGGGTACTAAGTGACCGTGGAAAAACTCCCACTATTTACTTATTAACCTATTTAATTCACTGTTTTTATAGCTGATTCATAACTAAAGCTCTATAAACAGTTAACGAAGTTTAAACATGTGCCATGGTCACATTTTCACTTTAAACTTTGCTCAGTCCATCTTCAAATCTTGCTCACACCTTTTCAATAAATTTTATTATTATCATTGTTAATAACATTTATTTCTAGCGCCCTTTTCACAAGAGGGTGGTACAAAAGTATAAAACAAAACTTAAGCATAAAACATAATGAGCAACCTTATTACATAATCATTTAAAATGCATACAAAAAGAACTTAAGCATATAAGTTTTAAAATCTAAACTTTCACTCTGAGAGTTGAAAAGAAGAGTCTTTGAGCCTTTCAGGAAATGGGCTAAGTCTTCCTTTAGCCTGAGATCTAACAGGAGGGAGTTCCAAAGCCATGGAACCAGGTCTTGTAATGCCTGAAGTCTAGAGGAAGCAGTTTGTGTCACTGGGACACCCAAAAAGGTTTGTCTATTGACCTCAAATTCCTGGTTGCCAAGTAATTTGAAATATTCAGTCTGAGGGTATTGAAGGCCACTACTAAGATTTTATATTGGGCTCTAGCTCAAATTGGGAGGCAATGGAGAGATCTACGATGGATAGAAATGTGTGCATGTTTCTGAGGTTAAGAACCTACTTTATTTTGCACTAAAGTCAATGGCAATAGGAATCAATTCCTATTGATGGAAAGATAACCATTTTTTCTATCCATTTTATTTGTGGAGCTTTTACTGAAGAAAGTCCAAATGGAAAGTCCACAAATAAAATGGATAGAAACGAAATGGTGTGAGCCCTCGGACTTGAAGATGGATGGAAGAAGCACATAAAATTAAAAACAGATTTTGACGTATATGTTACTAGACTATTACATCCAGGTAAGGATGCAGGTCTCATATCAGCCACAGAGTACATGTTCCTATGATTTCACTGTGTATTTATTAATATGCCTATTAGAAGTTGCTGAATGCCATCTTAAACATCCTGTTCTGTGTTTTATTTATACAAGTCATCCCATAGTGCAAGATGAAACATTAATCTGGGGATCCCTCTTCCCTTCAAAAGAGGCTGCAAAAATTAATATGAACGAGAAATTCAAAGAGAAGAGCTAAAATTATTTGTGTCTCTATCAAGTGTCCCCCAAGCCAAGATTAGTTGCCTCAGGGGTGCTACAGACACCTGTTCAGTGGTGTTACAATATTCTTGGATGCTATTTCTTTCAGGAAATGATTTATTGATTTATCTTGACAAGCAGCTGTGCATTTTATACAACACTGGGAATGCATGCATTTAACAAGACTTAATTACGCAGACTATAAAAAAGAAACTGTAAAATAGCAATATGCTGTTGTTCTTCCTAAGTAGCTCTGTTAAAACAGATAGTACTTGAGTTGTGTTCTTGTATTAGGGCACACTAAAATGGGAGGTTGCAAATTGTACATTTCAGCTTTAATTAGGGGAATACGAATATGTTTTGCCCCTGCATTGTCACATCCTGAATCTTCATCATCCTTATGCCCAAACTACAATGAACTCTTAAGTCACTTTTGTAACTGCACAAAATAATAGCTGCCTGTCATTTATAAATAAAAGGATAATTAAACTTTGCTTAAAAGTTAATTTCTTGATAGAAAAGGGCATAAGCAAGAGACTTTCAGCTCATTACATCAACAGATGAAAGTTCATTTTAAAAGGAGCATTAAATACTATGCATCCAAATTGCAGTCTCTTCAATATAGGGAGGAGGGGTGAGGTCCAATGCCTGGAAAAAAAAATCCAAGTTATGTACAAAAGATGGAGTATTTCCATTAGCTCTATTTGTTACAATAAGTGGGAATTATACAGTGACCTTTTCAGCTATCTTGGTTTCTCCATTTTTAATCATTACACAAGATTTGGAAGAGAATGCTGCTGACACATTGCTCCTGAGGGGGCAATTAGCAGAGAAGTAAATTCTCCAGAAAGTCAGCAAAATCTTCTCACTTTACAACGTAAAATGACAGGGAAGAGTCAAGCTTTGGTGGCTCATCTCCATTTTCTGAATTTCAATCTGTCTTGTAACTACCCCCCCCAAAAAAAAGTCATTAAGTACAAATATCTCAGAACAGTAATGCTAATAACATAAGCTATTATCAGCTATAAATATTGCATTAAATAATAGAGCACTAAGTACTTGGTATTCATTCTAAAGTGCCATATTGATACACCCTCCAAAGACAAAATCCCTACATACTTTAGATCATTTCAGTAATAATAACCACACATTCACTCTTGCTGTGCTGAGACCTTGAATCTAGGGATTTATTGAACGTAATAGAAATACTATTATTTATCATTTCATTAGGAGCTAAGCTGACAGTGACTCTAGAAGGCTCCAGGGACCAATTCTAGGCTGACTATTTAAAACACAAACAGAACTTTATTTGATTATTTTCATTTATGATTATTATTGCAATTCTCACAGAACATAACTGCAGAAATATAATAAGATTCTGTGCTGGTCCAGATTCTTTCCGTGGTCTTGGGCAATCCTTAGATCATTTAAATCCCAGCATAAACAATCAAAATGAAATTGAAATGCATTGATTTTATTTCCAAAAGTTACCAATCAGTTGGAATATAAAAGTGTGAACTGACTTGGTTTTTATCAAGTAATTTTAGTAATCGATTTATTGAAAGTTATGTTGCATTTATTGACAATGTATTTGTTATTGGCCCTTGATTTGAGTTCAACTGCAGGATACAATCAAGGAGTTTTTTAGGCAGCAGTACAGAATTTATTTGCCATTGACATTTGAGAGAAAGGTGTAATTTGAACCCTGGTACTCCAAAATTCAATTGTATTGCTTTTTTTTTTTTACATCCCCAAAATATCAATGTACCTGTTTGTTTGTGCTGTATATTCATTTGAATATATGTAGGTGTCTATTTTATATACATATAAATGTAAAATATGAACACTTTACTGAGTAGGGACTTGTAAAAAAAATCACCTGTCAATGCCTAGCTATTCAGAACAAAAACCTGTTTGAATGAAAATCATTTGTTTTATGAATTTCCATCAAAGTAGAACCCAAAAATCTACATGAAATGGAGTAGAGATTGTTTCCCACCCATGGGAAATTATAACATAATTCCATAAATTAACGTATCAGACAAATGCCTATCTGGGTTTTCAATAATTAATTTCTACACATGAAACTATTCTGCATGTAATGTTTGGGCACAAGAAAAGAGTCAAATCAAGTGATAACATGACAATTGGAAACAGCAAAAAATATTTAATTTTATCTATTTAAAATATACTTATCCACATCCTATTAAAATATAATCTTGAAGTGATATACAAAGACTAAAAACAACTAAAATCATTGAGGTCGGGGACTCTAAGTGGAATTTTTTTTAAAGTTCATTCTCATATGCCACATTTCTTGAGGGTTCAGAGATGGGATAAAGTATCACTTTGGCAGCTTTAACCTCAAAAGACAGTTTAGTGGCCAAATAACGTGCCATAACACTGTTATGTAAATTAAAATTTTAAATTCAAATGTGAAAATCCGGATTTTTAAAAATCTGATTCAAATCTGGGTTATCTGGATCCATAGTTTCAAAAATCTAATTCAGAGTTGAATATACAAGTGTTGGGTACATTCAAATCCGATTTTCGAATCCATGCCCATCCTTTTTTTTTTTTTTTTGCATTTGCATTTGCATTTGCATCACATTTGCATCCTGTATTATAAGCGCAAATGGACCCATTTTTGTATTTAATATTCCATGACTGGTTCAATCAAATTATTCAAAAATCCATATCGGATTTTCAAAAATCAGAATTTGATCTGAATTCAGAAATTCTGATTTTTTTCCCCAATAACTTTATTGAACTTCTATTAGATACAATATAAAAATAAACATCAATAAATGCTGTACAGCCAACACAACAACAACAACAATAATAAATTAATAAACCTATTGGTGTGATTTGTATAACTCAGTCAGTATGGGAAGAAATGTGGAAATATTCTTTGTAATTTTTGATTCATGAGAGAAGACGGAAATGAAGAGTTCAGTCTCAGATGAAGATTTGTCTTAGCTTTGACCAAGAGTGGAAACCATTTCTCCAGGAACCAGGTTTGTTCTTTCTCAGCAGTCATCCGTGCTATCTGGATTGCAGTTAAGTCATTCAGAGCGATAGTCCAGACTCTCGTGAGCCATTTGTCCTTTGCTAACTTATTTGCCATTTTCCAAAACAAAGCTATCAGCCTTTGCCGCTGTTACCGATGACTGAATAAGGACCTTGTGTTTGAATGGGACATTAGCCTCTGTGGGCAGCAGTAAGAAGACCAGTGTAGGTGACACAATTACAGATTGCTGCGTGATAGTCACAATTGCATCCTATATCATGTTCCAAAAGGGGCAAATAGAGGAGCAACTCCAATTTGAATATGAATGTCGATATTTGTCAAATTTGAACCGAATTTTTGAATATCCATGCATTTCCAGTCACTTGGCATTCTTCAGAAGCAAGTCAAAGATGACAATAAAAGCAAGTCATAATTCTTTCAAGACTTTGGTATTGTTCCTATAATTGTTGATAGTCATGCAAATGTCATTAACACAAACATTGTACAGTTCTAGTTGATGAATTATACATCTATTTTGCACAAATCCATTCCTAAAACATTATTTTTGTAAATATGATTTAGTTCTGAGAGTGTGATTTTTGTAAATTAGTACCAATAACTGAACTATTTTTCTCTCTCCCACTGGGAAGGAGAGTTGAATTTATGGCATCTTTTTTCAGGAAGCATCCACAAGTGTTTGCTGAAATAAAGAGAAGTTTATATTTTATGTGTTGATTAAGTATTATTAAGGACTTATTTGCAATTTCAGTGTTTCATTGGAGGCGATGCAATCTGTGTAATAATTCTTGCCATTATCTTCAGGACAATAAATAGTTCAAAACATCTAGGAAGGTAGAAAGCAGAGATGTCCCAAACTGGTTCAAATTTGAAGCAGTTTCAATTCAAACAGGTGGTTCAACCAGTTCAAATTTTAATTGAATAATACCCTCCCTCAGATTTGGAGTTTCATTTTGAATTTGAATTGAACCAAGGGGCTTTGCTTGAACCAGTTGAAACCACCCAGTTTGTTTTGAACCAATCTGGGTTTGTCATTTTTTGTGCTTTTAAAAGGGGTTTTAAAATTCCCTTTTTATGCAAACAACTAGGACCATGATTATACCTCCACTTTAAATATTCATCAGTCCATCTTCAGGTTGACTGCTCACACCTTTTATTTCTATTCATTTTATTTGTAGAATTTCCATCTTCTGTTTGGACTTTCCTGAACTGAAAATCCACAAATAAAACAGAAATGGAAATATGTATACAGTCATATTTGTTCCCACCTAAGTTTTAATCCACTTAATGTTTAATCCAGATTCAGTCCACTTTCAGAGTGAGAGAATACATCAGCAAAGCTTTCTTTCAGTGTTAAATAACTCTGAAAATTTACCTTTGGGATAGATAATGTGTAAAGAAAACTATTTTTGCTCTGAATGTGGACTGAAGCTGGATTAAACCTTAGGTGTGACTGCAGCTCAAGTATTCTGTGAAAAAACCTTTTTAAAGTAGTTTTGCATCACCCTTTAACTTCTGACGATGGCATCAGCAGGAGGGCCCTTCAGCTCTTCAGACATGATCAGGTGAGAGGAAGTTTTCCTCCACATATTTTAGGGTCCAAGATGTTGAAGTAAGCTCAGTAGCAAATTGACAGCAAGTCCTGTTCTTTTAGCAAGTCCTGCTGCATTCTGTACCAGCCAGAGCTTCCATATTGTCTTCAAGGGCAGCCCAACATAGAGCATGTTACAATATTCCAGTTTGGAAATTACCAAGGCATATATCCAAGGCCAACCTGCCTTTCCCAGAAGTAGGCAGGTCGGGCTATTTATCTACACAGTTGTCACAATTGGCATGGGTGACCCACAAGGGCAAAGTGGTCAATGTCTTCAGGCCATTTAGCTGAAAGCTTGAATCCAATATCTTCTTCACATACGTTTCAATTCAAAATGAGAAGCATTTGTATAATCCACTAAATTCAGTTGGATCAATTGTCATGTGGATTTGAATATTTTTTACAACCTCAGTATATCACCAGCCATTAATTCTATGTATTCTATTCTGCTGTTCTGCATTGTGCATCACTACAAAAGTTTCACTGGACTCCAGACACTACTGAATCAGGAGCTGAACTAACCGGTCAGCTCATAATGACAAGGAAGATCTTATTCATGGTATTTCAGTGATATTTCTTAGAATGCTTTGTGCTGACATGTAATTTGTGTCTATTTCCAAGTCTTTGCAAGAAAGCAGTTTTAATTTGCTGTACCAATATACATAGGCTGAATAATGTCTAGACTGTGCTTTTTCTATCTATCTATCTATCTATCTATCTATCTATCTATCTATCTATCTATCTATCTATCTATCTATCTATCTATCTATCTATCTTTCTTTCTTTCTTTCTTTCTTTCTTTCTTTCTTTCTTTCTTTCTTTCTTTCTTTCTTTCTCTCTGTCACATCTCCCACAAACATATTGCTGCCCCTATTTATATTTAGTTTAGGGATATTCATCTCTAGTTTTTCTTTTCCCTTTATCTGATTTATGGCATTCTCTGAAGCCCTCCTTTCTTAATGCAGCGGGTATTGATATACTGAGTTAATATTATAACCCATATTGAAATGTGGTCCTGTAATGTCATGGGGCTCAATGAACCAACTAAAGAGCTTACAATCTTAAAATCAATTGGTATCTTAAAGATGTCAAATAACTGTGCCAAACAAGAACATTTAGCTGAGATGCATGCTGGGAAGTTTCAGAGGAAACATTTGTACTTTTATCTTTCAGCCAGAGATAAAATCAGTTTTATCCACAGAGGTTGATTTACCCTGTAGATACAATATGAAGACTCCTACACACACACACACAAGCACACAGATAGACTTTTCCTTATAATATTTAAAGGCTGCTAAGAGAAAAAAGCAAGACCAATATAGTATGACCATGGTCACATCTCTATTTGCAAATGGAGGAAACAGTGTCCACTGAAGGAGGCTTTTGCTGCTACCATGGCAACACCAGGCACCTTGCAAGGACTGTGCTGCTCTTTTTATCAGTGCAATCACTGTTGGAGGCATCTTGTTGGCGGATACAATTTTGTGTCATAATAACAACTGCCAGGCTGAGGCTTCTTGAGACTTCTTCACCAACTCCACAGATATTCTGCGAAGAAGAAATAGCTATTTTTGTCTAGTCATCATTATTTAAACTTTTTTAATGTTTTGTGTTGATTGATATTTTATGTTTAATGTGTTCATTATGTGTTGTATTCTCTGTAAACAGCCTTGAGCACTCTTTTGACTTGGGAACGTGATATAAAAATAAATGCAATGGATGAAATGAAATATGAGCAATTTGATAAAATTTGATAAAACATCTTAAGTCAGGGTTTTTGTTTTTTGGAGGGTGAGATTAAAGTTGGGGAAAGAAAGAATTGCAGAGGACCATCCAATTTTATTCAGAGGCAAAGGGGCAGGAATAGGGAAAAGCAGGACAGCAAAAGGAATGTGCATGAATGAAATTCACATGTTCATATCACTGTTGAATGAAACATCTGTTTGATAATTTCACCATTGAACTGTTTAATTTTTTTTAAAAAAAGTTTGTGTTCAATTTTGCATTGTCCTGAAACAAAATACCTTTTTTCCCATTGAAAAAGGCAGAGCAAAACATGAATGTTCAATCAAATTGTTTGTGTTCTCGGGCAAGAGATTGGTTTGATTTGATTTGATTTTTGGATATACAAACAATTGCATGCTCATTTTGATGTGAATATCTGTGACCACAAAATATTTGGTTAATTTTTCAAATATGAATTGAATTTTGCACATCTCTAAAAGCAAACAAAATTGTTAGAAGTAGTTCAATAACTGGTAACATGGCAATCCAAAACAGTTGTGCAGTCAACTGGCTTGAAGTTCTGTATATGCTTTTTCTTGCTGCATTATTCTAAAGGTTTTTGAGGGTACTTTCAGATAAAAACAGATTGTAGCAAAGAGACACCTTGGGTGTTTTCGCACTTCCCTTCCCATCTGCTGGATGGGAAAGGAGCTGGATTAACTAAAGTTGACTAGTGCTCACCCTTGGAGCGCTAGTCAACTTTGGCCATTCTCTCCACCCGCAATTGAATCCAGGGCCCAGTCCTCCTCTGGGCACCACCATTTTGGCTGCAGTGTTCTCTGCGACAGTGTGTGCCACCTTTATTACGCTGACACTCTGTGCACACACAGTCACCTCCAGTGTGCTTGCATGGCACCTTAGACAACCCCAGAGGACCAGAAGCGATACGGATAAGCATTCTGATAAGCGTTGGTTAACATGTAGAGCATGATTTCATGGGTGTTTTTCCACTTAGCACTTAATGGGTCCTTAATGGGTGCTTAATGAGTCTTTAATGGGTACTCTATTGCTAGTGGAAATAAACCCTAGCACTAGAGTACCCATTAAGGACCCATTAAGGATTCATTAAGGGTCCTTAATGGGTTCTTAATGGGTCCTTAAATGGTACTCTAGTGCTAAGTGGAAAAACACCCCATGTTCCACACTTAATCAATGATTAGTGAACTTCTGTTGAGGGTGGCCATGCTTGGAGGCTATAACAGTGTACTTCACATGTGGATGCTCTTCACCAGAGGTTCACTAATCATGCACTAGAGGCCGTAGTGTGAATAGGTCTCTGATAAGAACTATGGCCCTTTCTACATTATGTAGGCTGCTTTGACTAATGTAGCATGGTCCAATAAGCAGAGGCCATGCTGCAGCAGTTAGCAGCAGCTTACTGCAATGGCTGCATATATTTGAACACACTGTCATGGCCCTGTCCTAGTTTTGAAGCCAGTGTAGAGACTTTGAAGGTGTGGAACTTCCATCCCTGGCCTTTGCTGTTGCTACAAGGCCCTGTTTCAGTGGCACAGCAACTTCTAGTGCTACTTCTGTAGGCACTTCTGGTACTCTGCCAGGACAGGTTCCCCAGGTCAGGCTACCTTTTAATCCCATGCTGATGAGGACAAAACTTGATTTTCCCAGAAATCCTAATGGGGTGGGGGTAAAACCGTAGGAACCAAAACTTCATAAGAACTTTCCTTGCTCCTCTTTGCATGATAAAAGTATATTAGAAAAAGAGTATATATCTCATCTGTGTTTTTCTTTGATTTCCATAGGCTTGCTAAGCTAGGAAATCTCTCTTCTGTCTACATTTTCTTTTTAACCTTTGAGAGCATAAGCAAATCTCAAACTCTGTCTTATCTGTCTCTATCTCTAATGTATTTTGTCTGTGCCCTGAAGAAAGGCATGAAAATGTCAGATAAGAAATACAAACCTTGAAGTTGTGTCATCCTTGGTATGACTTGAGGTCACTGCTTTGCCAAGGCTGTATATTCTTTCCACAGGGTCTAATGGAATGGAGAGGAGGGATGTTATGATTTTTTTTGGAGGGGGGATTCTGCATCATAAATAAGAGTTATATTTAGTTGCCCAGTGCACCTGTTGTCACCCTTGCCCTGCTGTAGCTCTCAGCCCCCTCAAAGATGATGATGTCACTTGTTGTTGTGTTATAAGTACTGAAGAAATAGTGTGGGATTGTAATTGTCCACAGTGAGACATTGTAAGGATGTCGCTATACAAATTTGGAAAATTCAGTCATGTGATTCAAGCCTTGTATAGATTTCTGTGCTGAATTGAACAAAATTAGGGAAAATGTATATGTGAAACTAAGGCACTTTCTGCACTTACTTGTGCAGGTCTGAATGTGTGGATCCACAGAGACCGCTGCTTTAGAAGATCATCTAGTGCATTATATCTGACTGCTATTTATGATATGCAAATGAAATCGCATCTGTCCTTCTGAGTGGAGTACTCTGATCAGGTAAGGTGTAGTAGAAAGAAGGCAACCTCATTGCTTCCATTTTGCCTCTGCTGTGCAGGGAGGGAGAAGTGCCCTGCAAAGAAGTCACCTCTGCTGGTGATCACTCCAGAAAGGGAGTTGATTCAGTCTTGTTATGGTGCCCACTGCTACTAAAAATGGAGAAAAGTGGTAGTGTGTGCACAGAGATATCCCAGAAGTGTAAGTGGAGAAAGGATAAATCAGCAAGATGTCTTCATATGCTGAAATAGGTCATGAACTGGTAAATAACTGTATGCAGGATTTTAACTCTTAAAGCATCTGTTCCGCAGAAGACAAAATGCAGCCTCCAGATCACCAGAAATTTCCCAGCTTTCCAAGCTGTTTAAATAAATATTGTAGGCTGTTTCATCAAGATTTCTGTTCTTTCTATATCCTGTTTCTTTGTTCTTCACTTTCTTCTTCTCTTGTTTGTACTTTTAGTTCTGTAGCGGAAATGTATGTTTTCTACCTTTCTATAACTATATCCTTGACTTATCTTCTCTGAATCTTCTCAAAACTCTACCTCCTTGCCCAACATTTGTAGGCAGATTTTGGACTATAGTTTGGGTAAAGTGAAAAATCAAAGCAAACCTTTCAGAACCAGTAATGTCTACTCCTCTGAAAAGTACCATTATTTAACCCCCCTGAGGCTTTTTCGCACTGCAACGCGTTCCGTTTGGAATGCGTGCAGGCAGGAAGCTTAAGACAGTTCCGGGCGCTTTTAGGATTCGCACACAGGCGCGCCGGAACGCGTTCCGGCGCGCCTGTGTGCGAATCCTAAAAGCGCCCGGAACTGTCTTGGCCGGCAAAGGCCGGCCAGGGGCGGGCATTCAGCCGCAGCGCTGCCGCCCATTGGGTAAGAGCACCCAAGGGGCGGGCAGCGCTGTCAAGCAGCTGCTCCGCGCTTCGTGCGAGCTCTACGGGGCCGGATCGGGCCCTGTGGAGCTGGCCCGAACATGCCCGGGCACCCGGGTGCCCATTGGAGGGCCCGGGGCAAGGCTCCTATGGGGCAGGACGCCTTTGGAGATCAGAGCCCCTGGCTCTGATCTGCAAAGGCTTCGCCCCGCGCCCCAATCTTGCCCATCTGTGGGGCGCGAGCGCCTGGATCTAGGCGTGGGTGCTCCGCAAATCAGCCGCCCAACCCCCCCAGTCCCCAAAACTCCCACCCCAACCACCATCTGCGCGGGATCGGGCCCATCTTCGCTGAACTGCTTGTCCAATAGGGGGCGAGGTGGGCTGCGTCCTGCGCGCTCCCAGCATGCCCCCCTCAGTCGGACGCTGGACGGCGACGAGGTAAGTCCTCCGTCGCGCGCGCGTCCTCCCAGGGCCCTGGGGAGGGGGGAATCATCTTCGCGGTGTGGGTGCCTCGATGTAGGCACCCACACAGCGAAGATGGGCCCAATCCGGCACGGACGGTGGTTGGGGGTGGCAGATTCGGGGGGTGGGACTGATCTGCGGGGCGCCCGTGCCCCGCAGACGGCCACGATGGGGGCGGGGGGGGACCCTTGAGGGGCCGGAGTGATGCGTTCTGGCCGCCCAAGGGGTTCCTCAGCCCCAGCCAGCCTGGGATCGGCCCCCTGCCACCCCAGAAAGGGGCGACAGGACGCCGATGCTGGTGGCTCCCCGGCTTCGGCAGCCTCATAGGGGCTGCCGGACCCGGGAAGGAGGCACGTCCCGGCGGCCATCGGAGATGACAGACGGGACCCACCGAATTGGGGTTCCCCTGTCCCATCTGCCAGAGTCACTGACCCTGGCAGATGGGACAGGGGAACCCCAATTCGGTGGGTCCCGTCTACCGGCTTCGCCGCGCGATCACTGGCCCGGCAAGTCGGGCCCTGGGGGCATGCCGATGGCTCTCAGAGAGAAAAGCGTGCGTGAACGCTTCTCTCCTGGAACGCGCCGGGGCGGCTCGTCCGCGTCGGAACGGATGCAGAGCACTTTAATGTGCTCTGCATCCGGAACGCGTGGAAGACAGCTCCGGACGCGAGGCGGCGCAAGCCCCGCTGGGGCAATGCGAATGCCTCGTCCGGAGCTGTCTTCCACGCGTTCTAAAAAGGCCTGTGCAAAAAGGCCTCTGGTGATATCTGACTGTTGTTATGGTCAATTACATCAAAATGTTGCTCTTCATCTTATTTCCATATTCTATCCTTTATGTTTCCTACTTTCAATCTCTTCTTCTTACTGCTTCATCAGAACAGAAAATTCTATCAGTGTTGGGAATCATGGGCCCTTTCCACACTTACCAGTGGAGCAGAACAAGTAGGAGTCTGGGAGTCGATCTTCTACTTGTTAGGGCACATTACCATAGGGGCTAAAATCCACAATGGTTTCAGATTCACCATCGAGGGTTTCCATTAAATTCCATTCCAGATTTTAGCCCCCTGTTCCCATGTGAGTACTTCTGGGGAAAATGTGGGGAAAGAAACCCCCTGTTTCAAAAGGGGTTTTCTGGCTGACTCCCATTAAAGCTGAGGGAAGGAGGACAGCCAGCGGCCAGGGCAAGTGAGCGAACGAATGAGTGAGCACTAAAGTCCTCTAAAAGATAAAGGCTCTTGTGATTTTAAAGTATGTGCAGCTTCATAGACCTGTTGAAGGGAGAAGGGAAAACACCACCCTCAGTGTAAACATCACAAGGCATAAACTCATCTCCTTCCCCCTCTCTCACTTCCTTCCTTAAGCAGAGCCGGCCAGGCAGGAGCCATCTTCTTCCCACTCGCCTCCTGTCCAGAGCCCAGCTTCTCTCATGTGCTGCTGCTGGAAAGGGCCCATGATTAAAGCTGTGGCAGGTGGGCACCCAGTGACTGTTGTGAAGGCCAAGCTTACAACAGGGGCCATTCTTTTGCGATTGGTGGCAGCATATCCAATACCATAGGGTAAGGCCTAGCAATAGGGCTTGGGGTACCACTGGCACAGAGAAAACGTCCCTCTTGGTGAACTTCTTCTTGTACTGCTTGAAGAAGCCCTGGCTTCCCTTTGGGTTAGGAGGAGGAGGAGGCTGGCAGTGGCAGCAGCAGTGGCGGTTCCTGTCCCAAAACCACCATGCTACGCTGTTCATGGCTGAGGTTTGGGGACAGCCCAAAGTGCATTCAGTACTGGTCCTGGCCTCCAGCTAAACCCAGCAGCAGAACCCAGATTACTCCGGGCCACAGTAATCTGGGCTCATGGTGGGAATGCAGATAGGTGGGAACACAGCCTTAGTGTGCAAGAAAGTATGCCAAGCCTTTTCCTGGTACTCTCCATCTGCACTGGACAAAGCTACAGGCTGGAAGACAACATCAAAATGGTCTTGCTGTGAACCTCTTTAAAGGCTGAAAATCTGTTTTCCAGACAATAAAGGGTGTTGAAATACTATGGGGACTCATTTTTGTGGCATTCCAGGAAACACCACAGGAAGTAAAATCAGAAATAGGTGCACCACCAAAATAAACCCTCCTGTTTTGTTTCCAGCCTTCAAAGCTGGCTGGGCTTGAAGCTAATGGACCTCACCATGTGGACATGGCCCTGCTTATAGAAGTTCTTCACAACATTCCTGGCAATTCGCTGTGCTGAAGCACACAAGGACCAATTCCTTGTGAATTGGTCTTGCAGTAATTTAAGATGTCATGAAATCAGTTCACCTTCTGTTAAGGTGAAGGCAAAAGCAAATGATTTTTCACTTTAGTTTGCTATAATTTAAGATGTTACATTATTCATATCCCTGCATGACCCATGAACTCCAAGACAATCTATTTCTGTATCTATATTAAATTTAAGTATTTTATAGCCAGATTGGCTTAATTATAAATATTTGTAAATGTGCTTAGAAATGTTTGTTGTGTTTATTGCTCATGCTGAATAGTGTTAACATTGACCATTTGTGTGTCAGCAGTGTTTTACTGCTTGTATAATTTGCTCAACAATTTGAAAGTTTTTCCTGGGTTTGTTAGTAAAAGCTTTATTATGGAATAGATATATTTATTTTACCTTCCCCAAGTTTTCTGTAGAAACTCTGAAGCTTATATATGGTTGTCCTGAAAACGTAGATAGAATCTCCTCCAACACTTTGTTCACAGGAGATGAAACAATCAACATTTATATTTGTAATTGGTTGTGGGATCATATAGATAATTACTGTTTGGTTGCATATTAAGTTGAGCCAAATTTATAGAGATGAATTTGAATGGTTTAAATGAGATGAATTAGCAGAAGTTAATTATATGATTATATAATACTACATATCTATTTAGCTACCTAAATAACATCTACCTACTTACCTACCTACCTACCTGCCTGTCTGCCTGCCTGCCTGCCTACCTATCACCACCACCACCACCACCACCACCACCATCATCATCATCATCAATTAATAATAATAATAATAATAATAATAATTTTATTATTATTATTATTACTATTATTTATTATTATTATTAATTAATTATTATTGATGGTGATGATGATGATAGGCACTTAAAACAGCTTAACATTGACAAGGTTACCATCTGTCAATTGCAAAAGGCCACCCTGCTGGGTTCTGCTCACATTATCTGCCAGTATATAACGGTCATCTTAGGATCTTGGAAAGATCCTGATGCATTTGAAATATCAAAGCTGACATGTTTAGTGTTATGTTATATTGTTGTGTTTCTGTATATAACAACAACAATAATAATGCTTTTATATAATTGATGGTTTTAGTTGTTTTTATTATCAACATTTGCTTCAATATTTGTAACGGGCAGCAGTGTATATTGAATAAATACATAATAATAAGTAAAATTCTGGAAGTTTAGTTTCCTCAAGAGATAAATATTAGAAGAGCTGTTTCTAGACTATTTGGTTATAAAATCAGCAATTCAGGTGTATTTTCTCCAAAGTCTTCTGATACGGAGGTTTTCCACGGCAAGACTTCACTTTGGGCATGGAAAGTTGAGGGTTTTTTTAAATCCATCTGGATGCAATCTTTGTCTTATGATGAATAAGCTACCTACAGCAATGGAATTGTTAAGAAATCATAGCCAATAGTGATATAACTGAATTAAAATGCCCTTGGATTTTGCTGGACAGAAAATAATGTGGAGACAAGGGTGCAAAAGTAAAACACAAATTTTATTACAAGATTCAGTACTGTGTCTGTCCTTAGCAACTAAAAGCAGATGAAAAGTAGCATGTAATGATATGCACCAAAAATGGTATTTCTGTCCTAAAGGGGATGGATGGTAGTGCTGAGGGTAGATTGTTGGACTAAGACCTGGAGAACCAGAATAATTAGAACCCAGTAAATTGAATTTGTATTCTGGGACTGGATTGGGAGCACCATGATCACACCTGGCAAACTGGGCAAACTGATGAACTAGTGAAGGGTTTTAACCATGTCTGGATGCAGCCTCAGATATCTAAAACTGTTTAGCCACCTCTCCCTTTCTTGTGTTTGTTTCATTGATTTATTGATACTGATGTGCTGCATCCAGAAAAAAATTACTTGGAATGTTGCTTTTTCATCCCCACTATCCCCCCTCCAATAGGTTAGCTATGCTTTCACTAGAAAGGAAGCAAAACAGAACAGAACAAAACCCTATCTATCACTTCTCCCTTTAAGGTAATCCATTCTTTGAAGATTCACATTGGGCCGTGGGACAAATCTGATGATGAACCTTTGTTGCACTGATAGATTATCCCTAGGGTGCAGGATACAAATATTCCTGGGCCCTTGGAACATTCATTCAGTCATAAGCATTATTACAGCACAGTGACAGAAAGAGCTTCATAATATTTCCTATCATTTGTCCGCTCCCCACTGCCATGCAGACTTACTGGGCTCCTTCTTTTGCTGAACACAGGAAAATAGTCAACTTCTGTGGCCATTTCCTGTATTCAGCACAACACTGGATGGTAACATCGAAGCCAAGGAACAACACAGTAGTTCTCCGGCTGTGATGTTTTCACTACCATGGGCAGCAGCAAGCAATGACACCATACCGCAGCTGCAGCACTTGTGAACAGTGTGCAACTGATCACGGCAGGAGTGTTTCCATTCACTCTGCTGTTGCTGTCATTGCACAGAACTTGCCTGTGCTAAACTGTTGAAAGACCTCCTTACAAAACTCTTGTTCCCTGGTGAGCCCTGAAATCTAATTTTAAAATTGCTACATGAAATAGTTTTACTACATGGTAATTAGAGTTCGGCAAAATGCGTTAATCTAAATCACCATTCTAGTCTGGGGAATTAGGAGGGTTTTTTAAAAAACATAAATATGATAAGATGATGGCTCATAAGTTTACTGAAAATACATAAACATGGTCTTACTATAGACACAATTGCCTGACTAAATGAATCACAATGAATCAGGTTAGTGTGCTAAAAATGACTATAAAGTACTGGTAACTGGAGAAACATTTGTACAATTTAATAATAGAATATATACCACACTTCCCATGAGCAAGTGATCTCTGAAGACCATTTTCCTATTGAATGACAAACAGCTTACTGAAGAAGAGAAGAAACAAATATTTTATCTGTATTTTAGGGACACAGTATGCGTATTATAAGCCAGAGTGTTGTTATTTACTCTTCATTTCATGGTCTTGTTATAGGAAGCACAACCTTTTATTTTATTTGATCTTTTTTAAAATGTAGATCATTAATCATTAATGTTGTAATTTACAGGGTAAAAAGGAATATTAAAGTATCACCAAATCATGAGTGTTAAAACAAAAGACTTGATGAAGGATAAAATATGCAAAAAGTATGTATAAACCAATGTAAAGTGGAACAAAAAAAGCCTCAAAGCCAACTCTTGATTGCCAAATAAAAAGATGTGTTGTTGTTTTTTCCTTTGAAAAGTTAGCAGTAGGGTAGCTTTCTGTTTTGCAGAATAGCCCGGAGATTTTACAGGCAATAAGGCAGCAGACTTGAATCCTCCTTAAAACATCCAGTAAATACAGAGGCAGGTTTCTCTTTCCATCCGGAAGGCACCTTTATTGCTTAGTAGCAGTAGATAGCATGATAAACGAATAACAGTGAATATAAATGACCAAAGCATACATGCAGGGTTATACTGATAGTTATAGCACAAAGGCAGGATATGTACAAATATATATTTCTGGTTATAAGCTTCACATGGCTTCTCATAACCAATCAGAATATGAGATGAGCTTCAGTGTCAGGCTGACCCTTTCACAGCAGCTAAGACTTTTCTCATAATGTCATGGTCCCGGGAGTTGCCATGTTTAGGCTAGAATAGAATAACAGGATGGAGTAGCAAAATAATAACACCTGCTAATGTGTTTTTCAGCAAAGCAACTGGCCTTGAGACCTGTATATGAGATTTCTGTTCCTGGCCTAACATTTTATGCTAAAATGGCTTGACACTTCTCCAAGAGAGTACTATTATATTATTACAGAAGACAGCACTTTTGGACTTTGTCCACTTGGACTGGAATCCAAATTGTTCCATCTCAACAACATCCTTTGCTAAAGGGGTTAATGAGCAGTTGAAGACACTTAAATGGCCCTCCAGAAGGGGGAAATGTTCTTGGGAATTTCTGCACTTGGCCTCAGTCTGAAATATATCCCAAAATAGGCACCTACTATCTGCATGTTGTGGAAGGCCCCAGGTGAGGCCTGCCATAGTCTGCATTAGCTTGTGGCCAGCAGACTGCTATCCTGAGGTATATTCCAGAATAAGGCCAAGTGCAGAAAGGGCCCTTGGCATTTAGAATCATTCCAAGGACACTTCTCATTCACTGGACTATGCCTTTACTTTATTGTGTGAAGTAAGTTGTGGCTGCACAGAAAACATTATGAGGCCCTCTATGCATAGACTTGGGCCACATTTCTGTTTCTGAGAAAGGTGGCTTTCTTTCCGGTAGATGGGGAAGTGACCCTCATCTGAGGCACCCTTCTGGAGCAAGAAGACAGCATTTTCCATAGCACTTCTTTGTAGGCCAGGAAGAAATCACCCTGCTTCAGAGGCATCTCTGCAAGTTGTTGCACACATATGATTGCTTCAAAAATGGAGAGAGAGAGACAGCAGAAAACTTCTTGGATACACAAAGGCATCCTATTCAGCTAAGTGGAGATGTGGCCTTAGCAACTCGGCCAATCAAGCCTCAGTTACAAAAAACTGCTTTCCTATGTCACCTGTAGTAGCTGCAAAGGCAGCCTACACTGATGGACACCTCGCCAGGCATCTCACACCATCAACATCCTTGTAATATGACATATGAAGTAGAATCTTACCAGGAGAGCTTAAATGTTACAGAATTCCTTCAGGGAGGAAAATTCCCTGGTATTTAAATATCAAAGATAAATATGAGAGTTTTCAATGTGACTCCTTATATTAATTAGTAATTGGTCTGCCATACTCTGTGTTAGTTGATGTTTTCAAACCACCATAAATCTCTAAAGACAATGGTAATCAGCAGCACTTAAAAGTCCACTAGAAAGATTATGGATATTTCTACTGGTGATACCTCGGTGATGCTGTTTTAGCTTATGATCATATCATATCATATCATCATATCATAATCTTCTTACTACTACTACTACTACTACTACTACTACTACTACTACTACTACTACTACTACTACTACTACTATTACTGCTGCTACTGCTACTGCTACTACTACTACTACTATGTGGATGCAGGACCAATCTTACCTTTGAGTCATGCCCATGGTTTTTTTCATGTCTCCATTTGAATGACAGGAATGAATTTACTCATAGTTTATTTTTGAACCTCTCCTTTTGCTTCAGAGACTCAGACATTTATCACTGAGCCAGCTCTCTTGACAGCCTCCATAGAACATGGAGAGGAGCTACATTTAAATAGTAACTAGAGACATGGCTGTTTCAAGGTAAATGGTTATGGAGTGATGTCAATCCCAGCAGCTTCTGCATTCTGATAGCTGGAGCATGCTGATTTGGGGCATGCAGTGAGATTTACACAGAAGCATTCAGATGCCATCCTGGCAATGCTCTGGAGGTGTACAAGTTTGTGCCACATGTAGATAGCCTCAACAGCACTCCCACATGGGGACCTGGCCATACTGTTTCATCTACCATTAGCTGAACCCATAATGTCGTATTGCTTTAGTTGCTCTCTGGCCAACAGGTACCAGCAATCACTATTATACTACCCATATCTCTCTGCAATGAGATTAATGTTCTTAAGTGAAAATGGAAAGCACCCTAATTATTATTTTTCTTGTTACTGTAGAAGACGAACATTGAGATAAATGTAGCCAGGAATAGAAAAAGAAAAGTGCATTTTTACATGTATTTTGTAAGCAGCTTATAATTGGTATTATTTTGTAATTTCTGTTTGATTCTCTATGACTGCAATAAAAGTTTATCTATTAAATATTAACAGTTAATGAATAATTTGCATCTTCTAAGAACCTGACGCTTTGTCCTTCTTAAAATATGCAAGGGAAGCAGGTGTCTATGAAGGACAGTCTGCTGAAAAATAACTTCTATTGGAATAACTGGCCAGTCCAAGGCCTGTTTTAAAAAGCAATCCTGAAGTTGTCCATTAGCAGTAGATTCATTGGTCACCTGGTTACTGTATTTCACACCGTTTGAGTTGTATTTCAGATTACTGGTTCTCTATTCCCCTAAAGGATCAAGTGCAAATCAGGGCAAATAATACACCTTCTGTTTTGTTTGTATAGTGACAGACAGATTTTCTGATCTGAGATTCTCTCCTTTGAGCGAGTTTCATATAATCCAGTATTTGTATAGAACAGCTTTGATGTATCTTTCTATATAATTTTGATGTATCTTTGCGCCTAGAATGTTGTTTCATGTACCAAACTGGGCTACGGGAGTCTTTGTCATTAATGAAGAGCAAATGCCTTCCGTGACACAATTTATATAGCATAGTTGTTGCTGCTGAGTTGTTAAGTTGTGTCTGACTCTTTGTGATACCACGGACCATAGCATTCCAGCCCCTTCTGTTATCCACTGCCTCACAAAATCTGCTCAAACTCATGACACTATCTAGCCATCTCATCCTCTGCTGTCCCTCTTCCTTTGCCTTCAATCTTTCCCAACATCAGGCCCTTTTCTAATGTTGTGTCCTGTTTTCTCATTATGTGGCCAAAGTATTTTAGCTTCGGTATTTGTCCTTCTAATGAACAGTCAAGATGTTGATTGATTTGATCTCCTTGCAATCCAAGGAACTCTCAAAAGGCTTCTTCAGCACCTCTGTTTGAAAATGTTGATTCTTCTGCCCTCATCCAACTCTCATAGCCATACATTACCACTGAGGAAAACATAATTTTTTCTATATGGACCTTCGTCAGCAACATGATGTCTCCATGTTTTCGCTTATATAAAAACTTCAGAACTACATATCCATCAGAAGTCAAATACCAAGATAAAGAATTTTAGAAACAACAAACATACGGATGAATACTACCCTTTGTGATTAAGCAAATGAATTCTGTTCTAACGATTATCTTTGCTGACGTTTGCTTGATTTCTCTCATAAATATGTATACAGTATGTGTGTGTTTGTGTGTATAACAGTACACAGAGGAACTTTTCTCTTCCAGAAATGCACATATATGCTTAATAATTGTGGAACACAAGCCTTTAAAGAGCTGATAACAAATCAACAGTTGTAAAGCACTCATTACATTTACCTTGTATTAGCTGCTTCATTTGTTTCTGTATAAGTTGCTTCAGTATGAAGAGAAATAGGGCTAGTTTCTTATTTTGCCAATTTTCTATTACTATCTGCAGTATTCTGAGGATTGGGATAAAAAACCAAGCAAGACAAGATAGTCAGAAACTGCAACACATTTCAGTTGGCATCGGGCTCTACACTAGATTGATTGAAATGAAACTTTCAAGCACACTACAAGTAGCTAGGTGCCTAGGTCACAGGGAAAGGTTGAATATCCAATTCAAAGCCCATTTCATACTCATATGATCTTTAGATCTGCAGTTCTCCACAGATTATTACTTCACAACCCCCCACTTGGGGTGTTTTAATCTGAAAGCCACCATTGGTTACTATCTGGTCTCAAGCAACATACATTTCATTAATGTTGATTAAAATAAAATATGATTACGTGAAGACTTGATGTAAGAAGTCAGGTCAGATGCCAGTAAGAAAAGTTAAAGTTGACTAGATCCTGAAGGAATGTTTGTGTGATACTGTTTTTGGAGGGAAGTTAAGTGGCCACATATACTGTATTTTGATGACATGTTGCTGTCCCTACAATGAATTCTGTGTACAATACTGAGACTTCTTTTTTTCACTCTGGTGCTGAAGCATGATATCAAAGGTAAGTTCAAGGATAACAAATCAGAGAAGAAAATAACCATCATCTAAAGCCAAACCATAAGGCATCAGAGAGGTACTTAATAGCTGTTACTCTCTTCAATGTAAGAAGATTGACTCATGGTCAGAAAATAGAATTGCTCTTTCTTTGAGGCAGGGAATAAGTCACTTTTCTCAGCAAGTGTCTCCAACTTGTGAACTGAGGGAGACAAGACAAAACAAAACTGCTTGTCAAAGTAAACTAGGCTGTCCTCTAAAAATGCAGTGCAAGACAACTTCACTCACCAGTTCAAGAAAACAGAGCCAAATTTTCAGTTTCAAAATGTTACTTGCATTTCATTCCTTATCTCCTCCCTTTAAGTCCATTTTCACATAACCAAGGTTATCTTATGCTATGGTAGGTAGTGTGGTCCAGACTACACTGAAATAGCCCTAGCTTAGGGTAAGGGCTCTTTGCATGCTGGGCAGATCACACTGACCCATTCTTAGCTGCTGGCTTCATAGGTTGGACCCAGACCTTTAGAACAGCACCTAGATTTTGAAAGCTAGGAAGTTTTCATTCCCAGATTCCAAAATTTCTGGGATGATGCTTGTCAGAGGTCCTCACTTCCAGCTGCACTTCATGTTTTACCTTCCAATACCTTACATCCAGGAACAGTGTGCCATTTGCCTACCACACATGGCCACTGTTCTGGACTAGGGTTGCTACTGAACTGGTAGAACTTGAGATCTACTGAAAGAGTGGGATAGGGTGTAATTCTGGCACCCTGTTCTTCCCTGTTTCATTGTTCATCTAAACACATCATGCTAGCTCATACCAGGCATGCAGAAGGAAGTTCTTTGGACCTCTTTGTAACTCACACTAGTGATGCATGCCAAAAATATCTAGATAACCCAGTCCTGCTAGCACAGGTGAAGTCAAATGAAAACTTTGCTCTTCCTGACCACATTGTGAGCTTCATTTCAGCCTATGCCATGTTGCTAAATCCTCCTACAATCTGATCCAGAATGGGTCAGATCAAAGAAAGAAATGCCAGTGTCCTAGAGGCTTCAAACAAAGCCACAAAACTTGCCCAGGCTGGAAAGAGTAGCTTCTACCAGACATTCCACTGCACATCTCGTCTTTGCAATTTTCTTCCAGGCTTGTGAAGTTCACTGCACTGAAGTTAGGGATAGGCCCAAAAATTGAATGAATGAATGAATGAATGAACAAATGAATGAATGAACTTTCAGAAATATTGGAAATTTGTGAATACAGTGGTACCTCGACATACAAGTGCCCTGACATACAAGTGTTTTGAGATACAAGCCGCCGAGCGAGTGATATTTTGCTTTGAGATGAGAGCAAGATTTGAGATACGAGTATGTAAATACAGTACAGTACATAACAAAAACAACTGAGGTGGTGTTTTGGGAGCTGGAATGGATTAATGGGAAAATTGCTTTGAGATACGAGCGATTTGACATAAGAGCAAGGTTACGGAACGAATTAAACTCGTATGTCAAGGTACCACTGTACTGTCATCTGACACAGTGAGACAATCTTATCAAAGGAAGATCATCAGAAACTCATTCCACTAGGTATCTCATTATTCTTCTGCTTCTCAAGTTAAAGCTAAGAATGTGTTCACATTGACAAAAAAAAAAAAATCATCTCAAGAGTCTCTGAAACAGTAGTGTGTGGCATCCATTCTGTCATCTCCAATTCATCTTTTCTAGTCTAGAATGTTTGTGAGAGTGGCAAAAGCAGATGAATATGTGAATGATCCAATCTGTAAGCCATCTCTAAGGTATCTTTCAGTCGCTTCAGTAAAGCTTTTTTAGAACACATATGTACACAATCTAAGGCTGAAAAATAGAGGTGAAATGGCATATAAACAATTGTATACAAACAAAAAGACTTTGTATCTTCTAAAAGGTATTTTAGAACATCACCATTAAAGATGTTTAGTAAGTGGACAGATGAGTGATCTTGGAGCCCACTGTAAAAGCAGCATCTTAGAATATCATACTTGATAGGCTACTATTCTTTTTATATAGAAAGATTCTTAAATTAGATGGACTTAGGAATGTGCATGAATATTCGTAACATTTGTTATTCATGTGAATTCAGTCAAATTCGGACATTTGTATATGAATCAGATGTTATGACATTGTACATTGACATTTGTACGAATAAAAATGTTTTGGAACATTCATACGAAGCTTTGGAACATTCGCGAAATGGGAGGGGTGGGAAAGCGGCTGCCCCAATCATATCTGCAATGGATCTAGAGTGAATTCAACATGCCTTGAGAGTGGGTTCAAAGTGGATTCAGGGTGGATTTGTTGCTTTCAGACTGGATATGTTATGGGATGTGTATCCGATACATATCCAATACTTATAGATACATATAGGATATGTATGCACTCATATCGGATATTTGTACATTCATATTGAGTAGAATCCTACAGCATTCAAAGGGGATCTATGCTTTCATATCTTCTAAACATCATTTGGGTGAGAAGTAGATACAATCTAAACTTGACAAAGGCAGATGTATGCTTGCTATTTGTTAATATATCTAGATAAGATGCCATTTTGGGTTATGATAGACCATGAGCTCTTGGGTAGTAATGTATATAAACCTTTGATTTATTGCAGATATTGCATAACTTGGGCCCATGTGAAAAAGATTATTCAGGAAGTGACCAAGGTGGGCAATTATGCCCACTATAGATAGGTCTGTACTATGAGCTTATTTACGTATCCTTTATCAGGTCTGTCAAGAGGCATTTTAGAAAATAAAAATTCTTAGTGTGCGTTGTTCCAGGCAGTTGTCCCTAAGAGCACCTGCCTGGTTTCCAAATAGCCAACAAGCAAAAAACAAAAAACCAACAACACTGGATTTAGAATGTTTCTTAATAACTTTGAGATGAATTTAAGTCTTTGAATACTGCTTTGTTCCAAACTGGAGAACTCTATAACGCTTTAGATGTCAGTTGTTCATAGCTGATATAGCAGCAGGTAGAAATCTTTCATTTGAACAGAAGAAGCAGAGAAGGGTGACATCTGTAGGGTTAGTCTCTTGTAAAACAAGTCTCCAATGAGACTTTTACAGATAAAAGTGATATCCAAGTAGATAAAATTACATTTTTCCTAGTCTTTGCTTAATGTATTTGAAGCATAGGATTTTTGATTTGTTGAAATCAATACACATAACCAATACCTAGTGCTTTACCTAAATAAAGTTTTTTTTAACAAGTTATTATATTGACTCTGACATAAATAACAGCCACATGAACAAAATTAAATCTAGTTTTCTTTAAAGATAAAAAAAAAGTTACTGCAGGCTTGTTTCAAGTGTGTCAAGTGGTCACCAGATGAATCTTTCCACTCATGATATGTAAGAAGTGTGTTGAATTAAAAAGGGTAAAGACAGGCAAAACTAGTGATGTAGAAAAGCTGGAAACATGTTTGATGTATTTCTGCTTTCAAAGAGACTTGGAAAGCAAAATTAGCTTTGGTGCAACTCAAACAATATGGATGTTCATAAATATATGCATAAAACATCTGGGTTAAGAACAACTTCCTTCAGCACGTCATGCCTTGTTCCATTGCAAAATGACTTAAAAATATCTAGATAATATAAAAAACAGTGTTCCGATAGAATAGAAATGAGAGATCTTTCTGTTGGAACTTTCATGCTAAAGCCAATGAAAATATGGCCAGCATGACAACAGCACTATGGTCAGGACATTGTTGTGTGATGCCTATTAATATGCATCCTTGAAGATCAGTATTCTAGTTCCAAGTCATTCTGATTTGTCACAAAGATTCATAAAGTCTCTTCTTTATCTGCCAGGGCAGTTGTCCATGGTAGGTGCCAGTGAGGCACCAAGCACAAATTCAGAAAAAGACTAAAATTTGCTTTCTTCCATAATATATCAAGGCCTACTCTGCAGTGGTTTTCCAACATCAAAAGCTAACAAGGAATCACTGCCTAGCTCTTTCCCAGCACCCTTTCAGCATGGTCCACAAGGACCAGGCTAGCTGTTAATGGGGAACATGTCATCCACTTGGTAGATATACAGGTTGTTTAACCTTGGAAGACTTCCAGTGCAAACGTGAGGGGCAAGAGTGCTCCAAGGTGAGACCATTTTAAAGTGGGCTGTAGAAACTTTCCCAGAAATGAGCTGCTTGCATGGGGAAGAAAAAAGGCATATCTGAAACTTTTGTTCCAGGCCTCCATAGTTTAGCTGGGACCTGCAGCCATCCTGCAGCCACTGGCATGATTCCTAATGATTTTCTTTTCCTAGCCTAATTGCTTGTTTTGGACTAGGAAGCATGCTCCATGCTCTGTGCTAACACAGAGAGAGCAAAAGCAGCTGCTTTAGACTGGCATCTAAATTTGGACAGCAATTGGTCAGCTATTTTACATGGTTCATTTGTCCCTTTCGGTATTCTCCTTAGCATCTACAGTATCTTGGGTGTATTTAAAGCTGTGAATAACTGCAATATTCTGTAACTTGAATCTTTGACTCAGTACTTTGTGGCCACATACTCACTTACTGAGCTAGGTATGTGGAGGAAGAGTCTGCATTCATTTTTTTAAAAAAGACACCTCCTACATCTCTGTTTTTGAGCAAGGAGCCATTTTCTCAGTCGCAAACAGAATCACCTCCATTCAGGATGCAAAACTGCATCCTGCAACAATGTGACTGACTGGAAACGGGGTTGTGCGATCATGACAAGGCACAGCCTGGTGCTGCAAATGGAGATTCAGGTGGTAGTAGGTGACTGTTTTGCTAAGTGGAGAGGGTCAGTTTGCACCCTTCCTAGGTGCGCTGGCCAGGTAACTCCTGGAATAGATTGGGCATCTGTGTTTTGTGACACCTAATCTGTTTCAAACTTAGCCAGTGTTTCTCCAAGGGCCAGCTAAGTGCAAATCGCCTCCCATTCCTGTGCTGCCAGTCACAAGCTGTATTTGCACGTCTTCCACATGGAAGAGGTGCAAATGAAGTGTGCAGGACTTCCATAGCTCTGCTGCAAGTGAACACTGCTCTACAACTATATGTTCAAAGGGAACTCCTCCATGCAAGAATCTGCTTCTGGGTAAGAAGTAGCTCTGTGAAGTGCAGATGCAGCATCTGGGAGTTCCCTCCATTCACCTTTTTGCCTAGAGGGAAAAGTCTCACAGTCTTTATTAGGGATGTGCATGAATGGGGTTTTTTGCATTCGAATTCGAGTCAAATCAAATGGAAAAACAATCAATTTGATTCAAATGTTTACAATCTGGACACAATAAGAACCGATTAGAATCCGATACGTTTGAATCTATTCGTTCAAATGTTAGATTCAAATTTAAAGATACGAATGTCAACATTCATACGTGTTATACACACATTTTTGTTCCATATTATAAGCACAAATGCATACAGCTATGTATGATATTTATACAGATTGAATGTCCACATTCAATCGAATTCTATTGAATTTCAAATGTTTAGAACATTTGTGTACATCTCCAGTCTCTATATCATGTTCCTGATTCTATGCATGTTTGTTTTGATTTATTTAACTTGTGTTTGTTTAGCAATGTTATGGTTTTATTCTGTTCACATCCGCCCCTTAACATATTGTAACTGGAAGTGTAGAGTACAATCGAGTGGCTAATGGTCCTTGTTTTTGCATAAGCTGCCACTTATTTATAAAGCCTCTCCAACACAAGTTCAATATGGTTATAGCACTTGCTTCAGCTCACCGAAGAAGTTCACTGTGCTAAATAATAAGCACATCTTGCTACAAGTGTTTTAAGAAAAAACAAATCAACATTCCATTTTTTTCCTCAAATGCAATTCTGTTGATTGTGGTCACTTGCCTTGGCTCTTATCCCAAAACTGACAGAGACTTTTAACTGACTTCATTTTATGTTTTTAGACAGATTTTATTGTGACCCAGCCTGAGACCTTCAGGTATAGAATGAGGTAGGTAGGTAGGTAAGTATAGATAAAAATTTACCTTGTCTACTCTCAAGGAGGCTTGGGGGTAAAGAGGTCATATGAATGTCCTGCTATGGGACATCTGTGTACATCTGATCACAACCTTCAGTGAATGGCATGGAGACCAAAGCATTAAGTTAGTTTAAAACTCCTACAAGTCATTTTTTTTTAGGGAGAATTTAATGCATCCTAGCACACATGACTTAAAATACTTAAGGAGACTTTTTCTAACAATCTTCAACAAATGGTGATGTTCAACAAACAATGTTAATAACAAAAAAAACCCTCACAACAACTTTATTTTCAGTTTCATCAACTCTTCTTCAAAGTAATGTTACAAGTCCCCTTCCATGTAAACTTCCAAAGCTCTAGTTTTAGCTTTTTGCCTCCTCTTCATGTTCAGTCTTAATTAAGCCTTCGACATAAAGCCAATTCACATATAGCATCTTCTTGTTTCAGTTCACATTCCTGTCAGCTGAGATCAGATAATTGGTTAGGCCTTCTGTTGGCTATTAAAACAAAGATTTCCTGTAAAGTCAGTTCTTGTCTTTGCCCCAATTCATTCCACTTTGGAAATGAAAAGATACATATCACACCTGGGGAGAAGAAAAATGTTTCATGAACAACTGTTTTTAACCATATAAAATCAGAGTTTCACAGCAAGCCTTACAAGCCATTTCTCAGCCATTCAATTCAAGGCAAAAAATAATAACTTAGGTGACTGATTTAAGGTTTTACTAGATTAAAAGACGGCTGTAATCCTAAATCCAAGATAATGCCTGGTCTACATTAGATACAGCAGGACTTTTTTTTTTTTTGTAAGCATATATAAGATTGTATCATACTTTACCTCAGTACACTTTTATAAAAGTGCTGAAAACAATTAGTGAGGTGGAGAGGGGCATAGAATTAGACATTTAAATGCATTTTTGTATACCAAAATGCAAATAGTTGCATATTGTGGTATCTGCTTTGCTCCCAACATATCAGAAGCCCTCCTAAGAGTAGCACCCTGACTTGTCAGAAGCAAAATAATACCCAATGCCGAGTTGTTCAGGGTGTCTAGGATACAGAGCTCCATATATTTGCACCCTCTTTTGGACTGAACAACCAGATAGATCACTCTACTCAACTCTTCAGTTAAACTAAATAAGTTTATTATTACAACCTTGGGTGTTTTTCCACTGTCACTAGAAGTACCCATTAATGGGTACAAAAATGCCATTTTGTACCCATGAATGGGTACTTAATGGGTACTTCTAGCGACAGTGGAAAAACACCCCTTGCGTGATATGAAAGAAACAAGCAAAAATAAAGTATAGCTTTGTTTCAGCTCCAGTCCAAATAGTAAATAAAAAATAAAGATGTAGCATTGCTCCAATTGCTCCTCTTAGCAGCAAGGTTCCAAATAAAGTCTTGGCAAGTTACTGTTCCTCAATAAGTACAAGCTTAGTTCCCTTCAAGTTCTGTTCAGTTCCAAAAAGAAAGAATTAAACAGGCCATCTTCACCTCAACTAAAGTCCCTGCTTAAATCCCAGGCTACTGCTAACTCTTGCAAGCTACAGTCCCAGTAAACGCAGCCAAGCTATCCTTTTTTTTTCATTCATTTTTTATTTATTTTCATTAATACATTTCCATACAAAATTATATACCATTGCAATAATTTTAGTGAATTTTCCATATGACTTCCTCCGTTCTTCAAACTCTTCTTCTTCTTCTAATCTTTTACATTTTGCTCCTTTCATCTACTTGTTACTTTTTCTTCTAAAGGCCAAAGCCTTCTGTCAAAATACCCAGTCCCCGAAGAAATTGTATAAAAAGTCCCCAATCTTCTATAAACCTTGTTCACTGTTTTATCCTTTTATAAGTTCATCAATTTATCCATTCCTGCCATCTCCATCAATTTGATTATCCATTCTTCTTCTGTAAGTAAATCTTGCTTCCATTTTTGTGCATATAACAATCTGGCAGCTGTTACCATATACAATATCTTCACTTCGCTTAAACTTTCATCAACAATGCCCAATAGAAATAATTCTGGTTTAAACTCAAAGTTAATGTTCAAAATTTGTCTCATCCAGCGCCATATTATTTTCCAGAATTTCTTTGCTTTCTCACATGTCCACCACATATGATAAAAAGTACCATCTGCCTTTTTACATTTCCAACATTTTGTTGACATATGATACATTTTTCCAAGCTTATACGGCGTTAAGTACCATCTATACATCAGTCAAATCCCTGCTTCTATCCCATACTGATAATAAAGCAGTCCTGGGAAAACTCTCCATTTCCCTGAGGTTCCTTTCTCTTAGCTCCAGAGAAAGCAAGCCCTCCTCCGTTCTCTAAGTGGAGAGTGCATGGCGTGTATCTGCAGAGAGCTTAACAATCTGCTCACTCTCTCAGCTCCTGATTCACCCACACTACCTCTCAGCATGTGTTTGCATCTTATATAGGATTTCTCTCCCCTTCTCTCTATAGGCAGCCTTAGATCAAGTGACCCTCCTTGCTAGGGTGGGAACTCCACCTCCTTGCTGCTCCTGGCTGCTCCTGGCTCCGTAAAGCCCAAGAAAGCACCAAAATGGCATCCCCACCTAAACTAAAAATTAAAAAAAAATCTGTGGTGTGACCCAACGGGTTGCAAAGCGCCTGTGGTAACCACACATATTGTCAAAACTGTAACTCTGTAAGTACTTTTTGCTATATTAAAATAAGCATGGGATGACTTATTTTAATAAACTGACCTGAAGTATAAATATATATTTAATAGAAGAGTGTTAAAAAAATGATATCAAAATAAAATATTGCAGCAGGAATACACTTTGCAAAAAGTGAGCTTTTTGGCACAGACAGATTAGTTTAGGTGCAATTCAAAAGGCTGAAATATAGTTTGAAAATCTGTATTCTGGAAAGCAGGTGGTTGGTAGTTTGATCTGAGCCTCTCCTCATTAATAGACAATTGCAAAACACTCTATACATGTGGCAATAAATAAATAAATAAATAAATAAATAAATAAATAAATAAATAAATAATAGATAGATAGATAGATAGATAGATAGATAGATAGATAGATAGATAGATAGATAGATAGATAGATAGATAGATAGACAGATAGACAGACAGACAGACAGACAGACAGATAGATAGACAGATAAATAAATGCACTGGCGTCCACAGTTCCCATTGGAAGCCAATCAGGTCACAGTTGGGATTATTCAACAACAACAAATGATATTTAAATGTGCGTTTAAAATAAATGAAATATTCATTTTTCATATAAATGTGTCTTCCAATTTATTTACAATATGAAAAATTATATGAGCAAAACAAACCAGACAAACGAAAGTGAACAAGTTTCTGATATCAAAATTTATTTATGTCCCTTCCTCCCTTTATACCTCCTGACATGTACAACACCCTTGATACTTTTGCCACATGGAAAACAAAAACAAAAAACAGCTATAAAAACATTCTAGATTTATGTTCACCACTTAAATTCTCTGCACATTCTGTGTCCTACATATTTACTGACAGAAGGCATTGTTTTACTACTGTTAACCCTGCAGAGTTACTGTTGCTCAAAAGAATACATTAACAGGCAAAAACAATTTTAGCTCTGTTTTTATTGATTTGTCTTCCTAATGACCACAAAGATGAGAAGCAAAAAAGACCTGACCTGCAGTCCTGTGTATTATTAGAAGTTAGAGGAATGGGCCATATCACAGTCTTGGTCTTTTAAGGTTACAATGGAATGGTGATTACATATGTAACTTTAGCAGATATCAGCTACAAACAATACATTTAAATACTGTGTACAGTTTTGGGCAGAAAAGGGCAACCAGAATGATCAAAGGACTGACATACCTCACCATGAAACCAGGCTGCAATATTTAGGCCTTTACAGCCTTAAAAGACAGTGTTTAAGAGGGTGACTTTGACTGGAGTATATAAAACCATGCATGGTATGGAAAAAGTGGATAGAGGGGCCCCTCAATGAGACTGTGGGCAGGAGAGTTTGGACTGAGAAGAGAAACGTTTTGTTTTTGTTTCCCATCCCAGGAGTCAGTGATCTGTGGAATTTACTTCCAGAATCTGTGGTAACAGCAACTAACATCAATAACTTTAAAAAAGAGACAAAATCATAGAGGACAGATGTAACAATGGCTACTAGAATATGCTTAGGAACTACAACCAAATTCAAGAGAGAGGTGGGATACTTCTAAAGGCCATTTGCAGGGACTTAAGAGCCGCTGAAGGTTTTATCATGTGCTGCCTCCAGACTTGCAGAATAAATCTGCAATTAAAAGGAAAAGCACAGTTTACCTGCTGTGAAGCAACAACCAGCCATCCCGACTCAAAAAGCAGCTCTGTAGCTTCCCGTCAGGAGCTGCGAGAACTGTGTCGGTGCACTCCGTCATGCCGGTTGAAGCAGCCAATCACATTTGAGCTGCTCTCCTGCTCTTGTCATGCAGTTGTCACCATTCTGCCTGGACTAGTGGGAAAATTTGAATTTTCTTTATATTGCACAGTGAATGTCCTTAGATCAGCATTAAGGTAAGTGTGCAGTAACGATCGTCACGTGTGATGCCTCGATCGCAACTGCGCATTCTGCTGCACAGTATAAACAAGTCTGGATGCAGTCATTGTCTTCTCCTTGAGAATGTGTAGAAGCAATTGGTGGACCCATGCATGAGCTGGTACTTCGCTTACTTTCTTAAGTGTATGTTTAGATAACACAAAACATTGAGAATATTGTGATTAGTGGTTTTCTAAACAATTCAAAAGGAATAAATGGTCAAGGGAAGAATTTGCACAGTGGCAGATCCTGCCATGAATGGCACAATTATATGACCATTGCTCATTGGTATCACTGTTTCTGGACGGGGATATTTTCAAACACAGGGGATAGCTCTATCCTCCAAGGCCAGTCTCTTCAGATCAAAGAAGGCACACTTGTGGACTTCTTTATGACAGTGATGGCAGGTTCAGAAAGTGGGGAATGAGCTATCACAGTGCCTTCTCCTGCTTAACTGTTGCAGTACTCTGGGTAACACAGTGGGTTGTTTGCTGGCTAAATGCTGTCTTGTGCATTTAAGCAGCACTTATTAAGCCATAAATTCCTTTTTTGTTGTCGTTGTTGGTTTTAAAATAAGTTTGCACATTTTTGTAGGAAGTTGAAAACATGGAAATGAAAGAAATTGTGTGTGCCTGAAAAATGGAGTACAGCTGGATGATCATACAGACACTGATGTAGAACTAGAAGAGTAAGAATAATGAAAATGTGCTTCTAATATGTGTACTTCTTTCCATTTTTAAGTATCCTATCAGTCTCTCCTTTGTCTCTTTCTGTCACCGTGGTGATTTATCCAGCTTCATTCTAGCCCCAGGAACTTATTGCTCACTCCATCACCTCCATCCTCTCTAATGTGAAAATAAAGCTGAGATCTTGGTTCTTAAGCTTCGTGTCTTTTCTAATTTGCCAGCTAAGGAGGACATTGTGAATGAGATACAATGTGGTTGAAGAAGCTGCTGAGGGACTTCCCATTGTGAAGGACACAGAATGTGTACATTCACAGAAGGAAATGATGGTTAATAGTTATGAACACAAGCTTAAAGGCTGCATACACAGTCAGAAAAAAAAAAGAACTAGCTGAAAAGCAGCTTAGGTACGGTAATGCCCACATTGTTGGACTGCAAGAAAACAGTGAATAAACTGGAATTTTATAGGAAATTACTCATCCCAATTATTTCTCCAAGATCTTGGGACCTATAGGTTGGTTTAAGGAGCTGCTCTAGGGCAGATTGCACTTGACTAGTGTGTGTTACCCAAGGGAAAGGGAGGGGGAAGGAGTTCCAAGGCAAAGAAATGCAAAACCACAATACTTATTAAAATAAAGAAGGAAAAAGAAAAATACAATTTACACAGCAGCTGCAACATCTGGTAATGAGGCAATGGGCAACAGCACAGTGAACAGACAATTCATAGGTACAAAGTTACAATTTAGCAGCAAAATAGCAAAAGTGTTATTTCAGATTATTTTAAAGAGTGTGGCTGTGTACGTGTGTGTACAAAATCAAATAAAGGTCCCTAACAATACTTGCTAGTTAATACAACCAACTAAGGGGGATTTAAAACAATTTCCACCCTTGGTTTCTTCTCCTGAAATAATTTTCACCAGGTTAGGAAGGAAAGTGGTGAGAGGATAAAGACTCCCACTCCCAGAGGTCTCTGCACCAGATACAAGAGGTTGGAGGGCTCTAGGGACAGTGTCAAGGAAAATACTACCACAGGCCTTCGGATATATTTGTGGTACAAGTCCAAGGATGGGGAAGCCAGCACTTAGACATCTTGTGCCCAGAAGAGAGATCCTAGGATCTGCAGCAGATATCTAACCAAGGACACTCTGTAGACAGAAAGTAGCAAGAAAGAGAAAAGATCTCTTTATTGCAGTGATTTAACTCAGTGGGGATGCAGAGCAGTGTAGAAGTGAAATTCAGCTTGAGTAAAAGTAAGGCTTAGAGGTGGCAAGAAAAGCAGGCATCTTCAGAAAAGCTGGGGCTTCTCACTCTGGTTCCAGGAGGAAGAAGGAGACAGTGAGTTTCCTCATTCCCAAGTTCTCAGGTCAACACCAAGCTTTGGTATGGGAGCTGGGGAAAAGAGGCTGCAATCTCTGTGGTTCTTCTGTCTTCTGTGATGGAGTGGTGAGTTCAGCTCTTGAGGCTGCTACAAGCAACAGCACAATGATGAAGAGGAGGAAAACACCATACAGCTTCACTGAATACTTTTGAAACTTTTATCTTACTACAAGACTAGAGCAAGCATTTCATCTCTGCATTCTGATTTGGTTAAATCAAACTGTAAGTCTGAATTTACTGGTTCATCTAGAAAAAAAGAAGGAAGAAGCAGAGAGTCAAAGTTGTATGATGTTTACTGAATGACAAGCTGAATTCTAAGATAATTAGAATTAACTCTTTCCCACAGTGTGTGACCAAGTGTGAAAAGATGTAACCAAATGTGGAGTAAAATTTTGGATAATTTGGATTACTCAGAAGCCCAAAAATACCCCAAATCTGAACTCATTTCAAACTCAAAAGCCAGTATTCCTTGTTAAATCAGTAAAAGAGAATTTATTAGAAATACAGAAGGAAAATTAAAATGAAATGAAATCTAAGAGACGTATTCCATTTAAACATCCAAAAAGACATGCAAAATCCCAAACATGGCTAAATAAATGAGCATTTTACTTTAAGATATCTTTGTGCATTAAATTGAGACCGTCCCCTTTTATTAAAACAATTAGTTGGAGTTATGCAGCAAAAATTCCCAAAACACGATAAAATTGCCTTTTATGGGTAAAAACCTGAAGAAATCAGAATAAAATTCCCACAAGAACATTACAAATCTTAAAGAAAAATATATAAAAGCCAGAAAGAGAATAGAAGATTCCTAATGCTAGAAAAATTCCCTAGCCCTATCCAAAAATTAAAAAATATAGAGAAGAATGACTGGAGGATTTTTTTTCTCACCAACATGTATTCTTCAGCTTGGCAGGAATCCAAGAACTGCACAAAAATAGGATTTCAGCAAACGATATCCATTGCAGGAACAAAAAATGATTAAAAAAAACAAATTCAAGGTTCTTCACAAGAAACAACCTTTGAAAATAGACCAGTTCTTCCAGCCTCACACAAAATCAGACTGCAAGTGGGAAATTCAAACTGTGCTCACAGAGAAAAAAGCATGCCCACTTTCTCTCAAGCAGAGAGAGGGAGGGGTAAGGGCAGGAAAGGAAAAAGGAAAATTCCTACCTAACCTATCTCCTAAGCTATGCTTACCCTGACTCACTTTTTGACTGCTTCTGATGCCTTTTTATACACAATCTAACCCAGAATTTGTGACCTCAGAATAAATATTTTTAAAAGATGTGTCTTACCCAAGGCCAATGTATTCCTATGGAAAATCCCCCCAAACCCCTGTGTATGTGACCAAACAAATTACAATGTAACCCAGGATTACATCAACACTTCCTGATGAAACAAATAACAAGGTAAAACAAGATAATATTGTTTAACACAGAAAAATATATCATCCCAAAGTCAAATATTTTATGTCTGTCTTTAAGTTTACAAAGTAAAGAAAATAGTATTTCCTCTTGGCTAATTGTTGATTCTTGCTTCACTGAAAGAAATCCAATCAAACATTGGAGCAAACTCTGAGTTAATCAAACTCTGGATGAAACTCTGAGTTAATCATTCCTTTGTGGCCACAATGAAACCCCACAGAAAAGAAAAGAAATGAATAGAATGTATAAAACCATCTTATTTCAGGGAATAAGGTTAAATAATTTCCTCCCCCCAAAAACCCCCATTAAAAGTCTGTTTCTCCTTACAGAAAATAAGGAAAAATTCAGTTCTTATTATTATAAAACTGATTGCAACTGACTGTGTGTGTTTGTCTGATTGTCTGTCTGTATGTGGCCACTGTCTTGTGTACCTTAAATTAAAATTTCTAATTAGTTCTTCTCCTGGTTTGATCCCTTCAACTTGATTCACTCAGGGCATGTAAACAAGAGCACTTCTCTTATCTATCTTTGTTAAGGTGTAAAATGTGAGTCATGTAAAATGTGAAATCTTGACATCCCATTACTGGTTACTTTTTAAACAGACTTTCCAGTTTGGCCTAGTAATTCCAAATTCTTAATTTTATTTTACCCAGATTTTCTCCAAAATCCATTCCATTTTATTCTTTACCATTTTATTAAAATTAGGCAAACCCATCTCTGTCCCAGTTTCTATATTTTTTCCTCTTTATTAATTAAAAATCTGTTACTCTGAAAAGAGGGGGAAAAGGGCTTTCTAGGTGCCAGTTTCTTTTTTGACTTAATCAAGATTACTCAGACATTGTCTCTTGCATACACATAGCCTTTAACTTGAGAGAGGGGAGAAAAACATGTGCTTTTTAAATTTCAGGCTTGTCTTTTCAGCTCAATATGGAGTCAGTTGTGCTATACTCAGGCTTCTCCGTGTTTCATTGTCTGCCTTTAGCTTCTGATTATGCCAATTATAAAGCTAAATTCATAAATCAAAACCCTGTATATTTCACATTCAAGTTTTGCAGTCAAAACTTCTTCTGATATCTGTACACCCAAAGCTGATGTGGTAAAAAAGGTGTTAAAACAGTAAACCTTCCTGAGTATCCAGGTCCTGGGGGCACTTTCTGTAAAACAACTTCTGCCTGAGTTAAAAATGTGGTGGTGGGGATAAAAGTCTCAATTTAAATATATCTTTTTCCAGATGGAATTTTTAAGTGCTTTGCCCCCCCCCCCCCATACTTCCATGGCAGGCCATGATCAGAACACCCATATAGTTGCATAGTCCAGAGACCATAAGTCCATAGATACCTGATATTTTATGTGTGCAAGCCTGCTATACACATGTTCATAGTAAAAGGACCTTTAATGTGAATTAGACGTGGAATTTTAAGTTGCTTTTGAGCTGTTTTTTTTTAAGGCACCATCAAAAATATAAATTATGACAAGTATTTTGGAGCAAAAGTCAGGAAGCTCACTTTTGCCAAAGATCTTTGCTTAGGTGAATTGAGTTTATTTAGGTTGCAAACAAAACAATAGGCCAGTGAAACATGGGATTTCTATGCCAGACTACCTCCATTTTGTAGAAGTTAAGCTTTTAGTTTGAACTGCAAAAGTGGATTTTTTTTGCTTTCTTTTTGCTCCTTTCCCTTCCCCTTTTTTCTGCAAACAAAGAGCTTACCAGACCAGATAATCAGGGTTGAGGAGTCTTGATAAGATTGGTATATTTCTTTTTGAAGAGTTAATGCTGCTCTTGACTTTTGGAATAAAAACAACTTTCTTTGACCAGGTGTGTTTCTCTAGAATGCAGCATTCAAAAGTCTTGGACAACTCAATATGATAAAATTGGAGTTAATGGATTACCACTTGAGTAACTTCTTTCTGCCATGCAATACAATTGTCTTGGTTTGTCAATAGTAATTAAGTATTATCAGTCAGGTATTAATAGATTGAAAAGGTGCAACAGTCTCCTAGACATGTACACATTTAATGTTGGAAAATCAGGTTTGTGTGATTTTCCCAGAGTTTGCAGTGTAAGACTCTGCAGTGATTCCAAAACAAGCACCACTCAAAAGACTAGTGGAAATAAAAAGTTAACTTTACTTAAAAACAAAACAGGAACAACATGGTACAGACTGGTCTGTTCTCAGCCAGCTTAATAGGAAGAAGTAAACAAACGAACTGAAGTCCAAGCTCCACCTAACCCCTTTAGCAGGTTAGGCTGACTTCTCTCTCTCACACACACACACACATGAAATGCTGTATTTCCAACATTTAAAGTTGCATTCCACTCTAAAGTTTGCAGAAGCACATTTTACACATAATCCACAACACGTTAGTTCCACACCCTATATACATATTAGATGATTGCAAAATCATATGAAAGTCATGCTCATAATTTATTAATCTTTCAAGACATTTTTGTAGTAACCACTAGGCTGAACAGCTTTATCCCCTGGTTTCATTTTCAGACCCTCTCTGTATAGCTCTTTCACTGGTTAAAGACAAGCCTCGAGAGTAAAAGGAGCAAGAATTTTCCTCCATAGACTTGCATCATATGCTGTGTACTGTTCAAGGTGCTGAACCTCCCTTTTCACCCTGTGCAAACGCCTACAGGCAATAATGGAAATTTTCAGCCATGTGGAGAAAAAAACAACACCTGCTCTTCTCTTCCTGTTGAAGATTTTTCCCACCACTGGCCAGAAGATGTGACATCACAAGGACATCTAACACTGTAAGACCCCAGCCTTCACCCAGTCAACTCTCCAGATGTTGCCTTGATGTCATTTCCCCCACGTCCCTTCTTTGGCTCTATAAAAACCCCTGGCAAGATTAAAAAGTGCTCTTTTTTTCTGCTGACTCCTGCCTCCCAACTCTTCATTTCTCTCCCCCCCCCAGTTTTCTGTTTTTTTGGGGGGTCAGCCATAACACATGGCTGGTCTCTAGGATCCTAGGCAGTGGAAATCTGGGAAAATCTATCAGAACACCCAGCATATTGCAGCAGCTTTCCAGCTGTTGCCCCCAATTTTCCTGAGCCATGCGATTGGTTGCGTATCCAGAAAGCAACATTTTTAAAATATATATATACATTAAAAAAACAGAGGAGCAGCTCTTGAAAGCATCTTAAAAGTGTTCCATTCATTTCAGAAGTGCAGCTTTGTTAAAAATAAAAACAAAAATAGAGATGTGTTTATGTCAAATCATTGTTCCTGAGGCACTTACTCCTTCCTTATTAGAAACTGCAATGCTATAAAATGTAGATGCTTTGAAAGTCTGAAATTTATTATTCCAGCATTATAGTCTGTTTATGTACACAATTAGCTCAAGTTATCCAGTGTCTTTTTCTGTAGATATATTACATATTTCTTTTTATTATGACAGAGAGACAGAAAGAAGAGACAAGGGACTTGCTGAATCACCAGCACATCTTGTTAATGTGTCGTAACATATCTGGTCTTGTAGGAGGAAGTGACAGCATATCACTAGTTCTGAGATTTGGCCTAGACAACCTACGCTTCTCTAATAAGCAGCTGAAAACAACACAAAGTGCTCAGGTGCTCACTATCTCTTGAAAAATTGAGTGCAAACTGGTTTGCTCCTTTACTTTCTCTGAGCCACCAAGAGTGAGAGAGAAGCAAGAAGAGCACAAATATAACCTCATTAAATTCGACAGGAAGTGTAAGTGGCATACAAATGAATGGGATCGCTTCATAATAATAAGAAACATATTTCACGTGTGGGCATAGTGTTTGAGAATTTAGCAAGTAATAGGAATACCAGCTTGGCAATAGACTTCTCTATCAGTATATCATTGGCAGTGTCTGAAATGTCTTAAAGAAGCACTTACCTTATACACTTTATTGCTTGATAGCTTGCTGATTACTTTTACAAAGCAATACATTTATGGCCTGATTCAGCAGTGACATGAGGTTATGTTCACTTCTTTTGTGTGATTGATGCTCTGAATCAGAAAACACTTAGAGTCCCTCCACTATTCTTCAGATATGAAATTCCAAACAGACAAACTGGGTATAGAAAATAAAATGACATACTGAATGTCAAATGCAGTTAAAACTTTGCATTTAAATAGCTAACTTGTTTTACTCCTTAATGAAGTACTTACACCCTATTTCTTAAAGCTGTTCATTCAAATGACAAATAATAATTTACAGTGACATAGTTGAAAACCTGTCTATGAAGATGACTAAACTCTCAGATAAATGAAATCTATCATGTCAATATTACCTTTAGCTTAGCTGAAATGATATATTAAAGCTTCATTTTCAATGGGCCTTTCTGCACTTGGCCTAATTTTGGAATATAACCCAGATAGGGACCTACTATCCACATGCTACTGCAGACTATGGAAGGCCCCAGGTGATGTCTTCCATAGTCAGCATTAGCTTGTGGCCAGTAGACCACTATTCAGAGATATATTCCAGAATAAGGCCAGGTGCAGAAAGGGCCAATGTTGTCATTCAACAGTGTATTTGCTTGGTGGATGCTTTTAATGGATGACTTGATAGAAATTAGGGCCTGTTTGCTCTTGGCTTTATTTTGGAATATAACCCAGAATAGAGGCCTGTCAGTGTCTGGATTAGCATGAGGACAACATACCACTGATCTGAGATACATTCCACCATACGGCCAAGTATGAACAGGCTTTTAATCTCAAATTTCCAAGGAACATCCATAGAACAAGAAACCTACAGTCTTGGGCCTTTTCAGACTGAACAGTCCTGGAACAGTGTCCCAGGAAAGTTAAAACCCTCTATGCAGGTTGGCATTCATTTTACAAATACTGTCCCTGTTCCAAAGCTTCCCAGTGTTTTATTGCCATAGAAGTGCAATCTGAGAGTGATCGCTTATAACAGCAATGTCCATGTGCAGCAGACCATTGCTACAGTGACCAGATGAAGCAGTGTGTGACTGTGCAGCTGCAGCCACCATGCCTCATGTGAAGCTTCCATGCAGAAGTTTACTAGGAGTGCACTAGATGCTCCTAGTATAGCTGTGGAGTCTAAAAAGTGCTCTATAGTTTACAGCAATGAGAGATGGCCTTAAACCACTCTGAGATGGAAGTGTTTCCATGCTATATGAATGCTCTGTGCCAGAGCATCTCCAGACATCTCCAATTGCTGATACATGAAAAGGGTCTTACTTTTAAGATTTGGTTTCTTTGGTTACAAATAAGGCTGGAGGCAATTCTTATGTTTATGGATCAAATCTTGTACCATGATTTGAAGTTTTCGGGAGAGTACTTCATCTATCAAGAACCACATGAATAATCTTTAGGTAGCTTCCCATGATGGAGAAGACCAAAACATCTCGCAAGTGTGGTAGGGATCAGGCCTAAACCATCAAAATGAAGAGAAGGGGGGTGGGAAGGAAATAACTTTTATGTATACATACAAATCTGGACATAATTGGTAAATAACATTTTAAACAAAATGTTAACTCTCTTTTACTATGCATTTTCACTTTAAATTTATCCCAGACTGCTTAGCTTTATTAAAAAGATGGCAGAGAAAAAAGAAATGCCAACCCACTGTGCTTTTTTTTTCTATTATGTGTCAGAATAAAAGAGTTGTTTTCTTTCTTTCTTTCTGATCAGGAAGGTTTAATTTTAATTTTATTCCAGTCTCAGGTGCCCAATCTAATCATCAGAACTGACAAATATGGTAGTGATGATCACCTGCTACTGGTAGCCCAACACCATATCTAAGTTTACAGCTGATGAACTTTCCATATACTGCTCTATCTATCTATCTATCTATCTATCTATCTATCTATCTATCTATCCATCCATCCATCCATCCATCCATCCATCCATCCATCCATCCATCCATCCATCCATCCATCCATCCATCCATCCATCCATCCATCCATCCATCTATCTATCTATCTATCTATCTATCTATCTATCTATCTATCTATCTATCTATCTATCTATCTATCTATCTATCTATCTATCTATCTATCTATCTATCTATCTATCTATCTATCTATCTATCTATCTATCTATCTATCCATCCATCCATCCATCCATCCATCCATCCATCCATCCATCCATCCATCCATCCATCATCCATCTATCTATCTATCATCCATCCATCCATCCGTCCATCCATCCGTCCATCCATCCAGCTATCTATCATCCATCTATCTATCTATCTATCTATCTATCTATCTATCTATCTATCTATCTATCTATCTATCTATCTATCTATCTATCTATCTATCTATCTATCATCCGTCCATCCGTCCATCCGTCCATCTATCTATCTATCTATCTATCTATCTATCTATCTATCTATCTATCTATCTATCTATCTATCTATCTATCTATCTATCTATCTATCTATCTATCTATCTATCCCAAATCTCTCAAGGTGAGTTACAATAATAAAACAATTTTAAAAGAAACATTAGAAACATCCTATCTTCACCCTACCCTTTATTTTTCTCCTTCATTTTTTGTATTATGGGGCAATTTATTCTTCTTCCATTACTGAAGCAGAGCAACAGAAAAAGTGAAGATAAATATGGTATAGATAATGTTAGTTAATATTATTTTCTCCCCTCAGTGATAATATCAATTATAGAATATTTTTAAGTCTGTCTAACCAAGTATAAAAATATACTTGCAATGATCGATAAATTAAAAAGAAAAGGTGGCAATGAAAGTAAAAGGAGAAATATCATATTTGTATTACAGAGGTCAGTATTATATTTACATGATAAAGTCTCTGCTATAGTATTCTTAAAAGACAGCATGGTACTGGTATGACTGTATCATGTCCTTGATTTATTATTCCAATAAGTAATGAGTAACTGCCTTGTCAAAATCTAATAATGAAAGTATGTTTAACCAAGTGATGATAATCTTTTATAAATATGTAGCATAGACTCATTCTCCAGATCATTTCCTGTAACATTTTTTTATAACCTACTAAAGGTACATCTAGTGCAACTTAGATTGCGAATAAATGCTGCTCCTTCATAGTCTGATAAATGCCAAGATTTTTTTTTCTAAGCATAAGAGAAACCAGATGATATTTGCCTAAAGTACGACATGCCATTGAAGACCTGGATATATATCCCTTAAGGCTCATGATGAAGATCTACACTAAATGAACTTGAAAGTCTTCCCTTGAGCATACATGAAACCTAAGGCAATCAAAACATGATGTATAGGGTCAGAAAATCATATGGTGTGCAAGTGAGTATTTGAGCTGGCACTAAATGAATAGTTATATCTGGAAAGGGGAAAGAAGGAGAATTGATAGCTTGGAAAGAGTCATCTGTCCACTCTTTTGAATTTTCTGAAATAAAGATGAAATATCAAAATGTTTTATCTAACGATAGGGAAATCTCAGTGGTTTGAAACTTCATGTGCATGTAAAGAAGCATTAGAAACTTATAAATGATGGTATGAATTAAATAAAATTAAATAATTCATCAGGAATGAATTACCAAATAGTTATTATTACATATTACTATTACATATAGACAATTGTCTAGATTTCAATGTTGGAATATTTCAGAAATTGTAACAAGCAATGGTGACTTGCACAGCAAAAAGTATGGTGGCTTGTGAAGGATGAAAGAGTATAGAGAAATCAAATGCCCTTTCTGCGCTGGGCCTTATTCTGAATTATAGCCCAGAATAGGAATCTACTATTCACATGATGGTGTTCACTACACTATGCTTCTGAAATGGGCAGAGATTCTATTCATAGTACTATTATGGGTTCTGCTACAGGTCCTCAGACATTAGACTTAGGTTGTCTCAGTACTGTGGTAGGGTTATTCAGGTCCTAAATCACTCCAGCTGTGACAGCTTTCCAAAGCCAGGAAGATGGTGCCTTAGTATATGGTATGATTATTTATAAGAACTCGTCACAGGAACAAAAATGTCACAGTAGATCATTGCTCTGAAAGAAATATTATTGATGATAATATTATTGGATGATAATATTTATCATGAAAATATGCTATGCAAATTTGGTCTTCCTAATTAAGATCTAATAGTAACTCATATCCATGCTGGATGTTTTGGAATAGATTTAAATTGCTATATTTTACTACATTTGGTGGGTGTGTGATGGTGCTATTAACATGAAACAAGCATGACAAGATCCATTCAGTCTTGCAGACTCATGGATCAGTGGATGTGCTGGCTGAGTAAAGCCATCCACATGACCCATGCTCAGTCATCCGCTTTGCCCTCCCTTAGACTGCACCAGCATGCTAATATACCAGCCAATGCAGAATCAGCTATGATCGGCCCAGCACTGTGGAGCAATGGAAGAAATGGCTAACTTCTTTTAGCATTATTATCACTGTCTGCATGCTTATGTTTTTAATCACTGTTTTAAATTTATAGGCTTTTCTACACCTTCTTTTGATACAGAGACAGGCAAAGAAGTGGGATGGACCGGGTGCCTGATCAAACTTGCTTGGCACTTTACAGTGTGCTGGGCAAATACAATTGTTGCTGAATTAGTGACGATTGCTTTGTCTTGGCAACAGCTACACACACCATCCATTGCTGGGGTGATTAGGTGACATGGCATGCAACTGCAACTCTACCACGCTGTCCCACACACCCTTCATGCCAGGTGCATGCTGGGATGTACTAACCACACCCCAGAGATGTAGCTAGCATAGCTGTGGAGCACTTTTTAGGACTCCACAGCTATCTGGCCAGAGGATAATCTGGCACATGCAGAGCCATTTCTGAAACGGAAGCCGCTCCATGCCCTAACCTTCCCTGTGGGCCAAGTGTGGTTCTCTTACAACTATTCGCCATGTGATAATCCTCCCACATACCAAATACAACAGGTTTTTTGTTTTTTGTTTTGGCTTCTCGAGGATATAGTGGTACTTGATGTTACAAATGGGGACATGCACAAGTGTTTTTTTATGTTCAGTTAGTATCAAATCAAGTGCAAGAAAATTAGTATTCATTTGAATAGATCTCCTTCGAATGTGGTAGGATTCAAATTTGTATCCCTTATGCATTCTTTCTAAAGGTGTCAAATCTGCTCTCAATCCACTTTAAATCCACTCTGAATCTGCTTTGAATCTACTTGGGATCCATTTCAGATGTGACTTTCCCACCTCCTCAGCTTCACAAATGTAATGAAACTTTGTAAGAATGGATAGAAACATACAATTCATATTCAAATGTCAATCTTCAAATGTACCAACATTCAATTCAAATGTGAATGTCCAAATTTGGAAAAAAAATTCATACAAATGATGAACTTTTGTGCAAATCCCTAGTTACAGATACATTGACCTTTTCTGCACTCTTCAGATCATATAAATCACCTTTTTGTACATGCTTGTAGAACACCATAGTACCACGCCTAGCTTCTTTTGTACTCTGAGATGGACTAGGGAGGCTTGTGGCTTGCTAAAATGCTGTGTCCATACTGAGCAAAATATAGAATGGTCTAAGTTCCAAAATGGCCACCTAGATGAGCATACTGGTGAAGCTGTTTTAATAGGTCTACCATTGATCCACAAGACCAGCCCAGGGAGGCATGAAGAAGGGGACATGGCTCCATGGGTGGGTTTAGCAGGGGAATACATTTTGGCAGTACACCCCTTGGACTCTGGAACATTCATTTCTGGCTGTAAGAGCCTTAACAGCAGCTTCTGGGTGTCCTGGGCCCTTTCCTAGAACAGACCACCAAGGGTGGCCAGCCTTGATCCAGAACAGAAGGACTGCTCCAGCCTCTGTAAGTGCAGAAATGATCATAGACAAAAGAAAACAGTTTTTCATAGAATATCTTTATCAGATCTCATAAGTGAATGAAAGAGTCCAAAGCAGTGTTGTCCTGTGAAAAATATCTGTTTCAGGCTCATCTGTATGGTCTTTCTCACTCCCTAAAGATTGTTCAGAAGCTATAACTGGTGCAGAATGCAGCTGTTACAGAGTGCTGGCTGGAACAGGCAACCAGATGCACATCATGCTGGTCTTAAAAGAAGTTCACTGACCGCTGATTCATTACCAAGCCCAATTCAAGATGTTAACTTTAACTTACAAAGCCCTATATCACTTGAGCCACAATTATCTAAAAGGCCACCTTATTCCATGTTGAGCTATCCATGCCTTCAAATCTGAACAGGAGACCCTCCTGGTTGTACTGTCAACCTGAGCAGCAAAATGGGTGGGCACCTGGGAGAGGGCCTTCTCAAAGTTGGCTCCCAGATTAGGGATGTGAACAAATGTTTTTCTTCTTTTTTTAATTCAATTTGTATTGAATTGAATGCAAGAAAATTCATATTCGTTCAAATAGATACCCTTCGAAGGTGGTAGGATTCGTATTCGATACAAACGTTCAGTCCCATACGAATCCCAGATGAATGCATACAAGTAGCTTAGAAATCCCATATGAAGCTTCATATGAAGCTTCATTCAGCTGAATTCTTATGAATTTTGAATGTTATGAATATTCATACACATCCCTATCCCAAATTATTGAATAGTCTTCCCTCTGAAGTGTATCAGACATCTTTTCTTTTCATGTTCAAGGTAACAGTGAAGACACACCTTTTTGCCCTGCCCTTTGGGCTAAATAAGGAAACAGATTTTCTTTCCCACTTTCAGGTACTGTTATTGTTTTAGTATGTTCATTTTTGTATTGGTTTTTAATGTTGTAACTTGCCTTGAGACATTAGGGCACAGGTAGGATAAAATGCAAATAAATAAATGGTTGACAACTTCCTTTGCTAATTTCTGTGGAGAACCAGGAGGTGGAGCATGTGCCATAGTTTCCCCCTCTGTGTGGATGGCAGGTCCTTATTCCATAATATAATCCAAAATATGGCCTAGTGCAGAGGTGGAACCCACGCCTACTGTTTCTGAAGCAGCCAGAATTTTACCAAGGATTAAGAGCATCCCTTTCTAGAATTCAAGGAGGAAAAATAAAGACACTGAGGCTGTGTCCCCATGCACGTTTGGTCCCAAACTGAAATCAGGTTCGGGAGGGGCCATCCTCATGCACTTTTTATTTGGTCCAATTTTCTCAGACCAAATTGCCCAAACCAGGACCATACCAGGACCAAATATGGTCCTGGAAAATCCTGTTCTCACCATGATTTGGCTGATTTGGTCCAAGCCGAGCCTGCACATGGGGACGGTCCTGGGCTTGGGTTTACTTCCTTTTCCAGGCAAGCAAGCATGATTGCCGTTTGCCTGGAAAAGGAAGTAAACCCAATCCTCTGCCCTGTCAGCTGAGATTGTGAACAGCAAGTGGCTTGCCTGGAAAGGGAGTAAAACCAAGCCTCTTCCCTGCCAGCTGCAATCATGAACCCTTGCTGTGCCTAGGGATGGTAAGATTCAGGTTCAGCCCATGTTAGCGATCATGGCATGGGGGCCGGGCAAGATTCGGGTTCAGTCCCACCCCCAGTCACATGTGAGCCAGTCCCACCCCAAATCTCTTGCATGGGGACGTGGCCATATACACAACAATAACCCAAAGGGTTTAACAGGGAAGAAACACAACATCATGCAAATTTTCTTGTTATTTAATAAATAGTAAGTAGATTTTCTGTAAAATGATTTTTCACTTCAGACTCTGAAGGGCTTTTTTTTTTTAATTTTAGGTCTCAAAGAACAATTTTCTGCACTAATTGCCTAGTCAATTGCTGCAACGCACATTCCGCTGTAGAAAGGAAGGATGATTCTTTAGAGCACAACTTATGACCTCAAACTTTCATGTTCCATTTTTTCCCTAAATTATTTCATTTATGTGATGAGAAAATCGTGAGGAAGCAGCACTTTTTTCAGTGAATGGAAGTATTTAATGGAAACATTATTCAGTCTTTCTTTTCCTTTCTTTCCACTTGATATTTTAGCCCAACATTCCAATCAATAACTTAATAGCAGCAACTGCAGACTTTTGGTCCCTAAGTGAGAACTGGCATTTAACTAATCTAATCAGTGCAGAACATTTAGATCTATGGTGTAAAAGCTATTATACTTACTGAAAAACAAGATATAGACTTTGACCAAAGGGAGCATTTATCATCCAGGTGCCACTGTCTTTTTCAGCTTATGTGTCAAAGAATGTGCTGTGTTTGACGTAATGATATTTATTGGACAATAAGTGATGCTTTAATTTTCAGACATTTTCTGCTCCAGAGTGCATTTATTTCTTTATTTCTTGTATATTTGCCTTTCTACACTTGGTAGTGGGTCATATTTTATCCTTTCTATTGATATATTTTGGCAGAACACTTTTGTTTGTTTTTGGTTATAGTACTTGGGTTTTCTGGTTTTAGGGACTTGTGTTGGTTTGAATATATAGATCATTCATACTCATCATATGTTTACAAACCATAACACACATGGAAAAGAATTAGAGTAGCAGAATGAATAAATACACACACACACAAGTCTGTGAGTTCAACGGGGCTTCTTAAAAGGCATTCTTGCTTCTGCTTAAGCCAGTTTATGGTTTTTGAAGCATACTTCTACAAATTTAAATAGGAACAATCACTCGGCCCATATTTTTTTCATTTCTGCATCAGTTGTCTTGGATCACATTTTTCGGATAAGAAGCTTCCAAATGGGCAGCCTCTTCTGAGAAGAACCTATTCAGCTGTGTTCTTTTCACAGTTAGAATATACTTTTGGACTTTGTTTTTTTGGGGGCAGTAGCAGGTGGTAGACCAGTACAGAAGTTGAACAATCAATTTTGCTACCAGAAACTGCTTTTGCCAATGCCACCTCTGTTTCTAAAACTTCCATTTAATTTCTCCTGTTGTGGTGTGTGCATGGCAGAATCATCAGATTCAGCACTTTGGGGGAATGTCTTGTCTGTATTGTGGATCAGTCTAGTGGAAGGCAGTGCTTCTCATGGAAATGGTACATCTGTAAGGGATTCAGTCAGGCCCTGGAGGGAAAAGGCACTGGGGCCTGACCTGACAGGAAATTGTTTTGTCTTCCATGCATTCTCTGATGGTATACTGATCCAGCCACTTATGTGCAGATGGAAGTGAGCAGCTAGGCTAGTTTACTAAGTACACAGGACTTGGCACTATTTTGCTGGGCAACCAGAAGGGGACCCACAAGTAACCATTTCTAGGTGCTTAGCGAAAACAGCTCTTCCCAGAAACATCAGGATGGGAACTTTCATTACAGGCCTACAAAGTTGTCAGTTGCCCCTTCAGTCTTGGATGAGCCCATTATCAGCCCAGCAATGGTACAATACGGTGTGGCAAAAGCCTAAAGGGTCCAGAAATCATGGTCTCACATCTCTTACTTGGCCACTCTGAAGTCAGAGTAAAGCTCTTCATCCACAGCACTTGTTTCTGGAGAGTCATTTGACATATATACTCAATGCCCACAGGTCAAGCCTTCCATCTTCAGTTCTTCTGAGGAGAAGCTGTAGGAAAGGATAGCAGAGGTGGCAAGTGGGGAGTGGACAATGCAGTCTCTTCTAACACAGGCTCTGCCTTGCCTCCTCATACTGTTTCATCATGGACATTGGCCTGAACCAGTAGCCATTACTTTTCCCTGACACTTCTATTCAATTAGAATTGTACCTGCAAAGGCAGAAAAGGGGAAACTATTATTGGACAAGAATGATATTCTGTCAGGTCACAACTAACCACTATAGCTGAATTACTAACTGGCTGGGTGGGTTACAGGTCCGAGTGTGTCTTGTTTGGCTGGCTGCTGAACTTAGTGTTTATTGTCTAATGTCATTTTATACAATCGTGAAGAGTACCCATTCTTTTGTCTTTATCAGAGGCCCATGTCAGCCTAGCTATTCATCACTGTAATTACAGTTTTAAAGTCACATGAACATCCATAACCATACCCATATTGTTTTTGGTGGTCTGTAACAGCTGTAATGCAGTTCTTATACTGCTTACAAGTGAAATTTCATTTCCCATTCCCAGCAATGATACTTAGCTTTTCAGCTTTTCAGGGATTACTTCAGCTCAGGCACCTTTATTTATATTAGTCTGCTTACATGTCAACATTTGTTTCCAAGATCCTTTCTGTGTCTCTCAGCAAAAGCAATTATACATCTGGAAACACAAGAAAAGCTTTTTCGAATAGTTGCTTTACACCAGTAGATTTCTAACATAAGCCATATCTCATATGTGCAGATCTTTTAGCTGAAATTTAAAACTATATATCCCTGCTCCCTGATGCAAAAGTGCTGGAAAGAAAATAGACCCTTTTCAGCACACTGCAGTAATCCCCTTAATCTGCAACTTCAGAGGCCAGGGAATCACAGTGTTAGGTCATAATGGGGACATGGTGGAGCGGAGGACCCCTGGAGTGAAATGTCATCCACCACTTTGGTCTTGCCCCAGATTGAGTTATCTGACCCCTGACTTGGACACCAGGAAGTGTGGTGAAGAAGCTCAGAGAACATGGTAGAAAAGTGAAGCTCTGATCTGAATTCTCCCACTTTGATAAGCCTCATCTGTCCAGATTAGGGATGTGCACTAATTGTTTTAAAATTATTATTTGTTTTGTATTTAATTGAATGCAAGAAAATTAATATTTGTTCTACTAGATCCCCTTTGAATGTGGTAGGATTCATATTCAATATGAACATTCAGTCCCGTAGGAATCCCATAGGAATCCCATACAAATGCATATGAATAGCACACGAATCCCTATGAAGCTTCATACGAAGATATTTGATAGTCATTCTTACACTTTTCTTTCATTTCTTACACTTTTCTTTCATTTTTCCCATTAGGGCAATAAAGGCAACATAGGTGTCAGGATTGTATATGCAGTACATCAAATAGACATAAAGAATTCACTGTTCAACACCTCAAGTAGCTTAGGCTAAGTGCCTTTCCACACTGGGTAGTAGATCAGACTATAGGTCAGTCAAGGCTTCTGACATCTGTAGACTAGCATGGAATAGCAGAGTGCCCCCCACCCAGACCTGCTTTGTCTGACTTGGATGGATCAGGCAGGGCTAAGGCGTCAGTGTAGTAGAGGATAGTATATCAGGCCACAGTGGAGTACAGGTGGTAGGCTTCCAGGGGACCCATTTTGGTGGCACAACAAGGTGTGCTGCTGAAATGCTACCCATAAGCTCCAACAGCCAGGAACTTTGTTTCCTAGTCTTCAGAGCATTTGGAGCCCTCGTATCAACTCTGAAGCTAGTGCAATCTTCAAAGTCAGCATGGAGGTTGACCTGTACCAATTTGGATGGTCTTGTCCTGCACTAGAAAGAACCCATCCCAGCTTGGGGTTGATTACTTATATCAATACATGAATGCTTGCCTTGTACCGGCATAGAAAAAGAAGGGTCCTTTCACATTTACCTTATAGGTACAGTATAATAGGACCATACTAGTCAGCCATGGTATTAGTGCCACAGTGGCCATCCACACTTCAAGTACTGGAAAAGCCCCATCCTGGGTTAGCAGCACTCAAAGTGCAGATGGGCGGGGCAGCTTTGCCATGACAATGTCTGCAAGAACAACCAGCATATACCTAGACATTGCAGTCACACTGCCATACCCACTCACTGACCACCACACCTAAGAGAAGATGCAAATATTGTTGTCCAGGAGAAAGTTTGCTTCTTCAGATCAAGCTGTGGATTGCTTTTTAGAATAACCATAACCTGGTAAATTGAGTCTATATTCAAGATTGTTATCAGGAGCACCATGATTATGTTTGGCAAATCGGGTACCATTACAAAATAATTATGGGTTTTTTACTCTGACAGGATGCAGCTTAGGTTACTCCAGATTATCTAACTCTGGGGCTGCAATGATGTGTAGATGGACCTTACCAGTGAGTGGACTAGTGCTCACTACACAATAAGTGCAAACAGGCCCTTAGTATCAGTACTGCTTCTGCTTTAAATGGTATTAAAGTTTGTTTGTATGTGGTTTCATACCTTTTTATGTAAAAAAAAGAAGAAGCTATGGGTAGTTTAAGTTGAGAACCACTTTTCTCTAAGTTTCCATTATTAATCACTTGAGGATAGAGTTCTCCAGTTAGGGGAAGTGATTGATACATAAATGTGATATTCCCACTGAGAAATTTTGTGACTATCAAAGAAGACAACTTAATATTATAAAAGGAATAGAATCAACAAGGCTTCTCTTCTGATACTCAGACTTCAAGCATTTATTTCTTTCAAAACCAACAGTATGTACATATTAATGAAGAAAAAGAGTACTAAAAGAGTACACAACATCCCTCCATGTTTTAAATGGAAAATGTCAACATTTTGCAGATTTTAAAAAGAACTGTTCAAAAATTAATGAAGCTTTTGCTTCAACTACCATACAGATTAGGAGAACTGCCTTCTTTTCTTTTCTTCTTTTCTTTTTACTTTAATTGAATCTGCTGCACATTCTACCAATTTCTTTAGGCAAAGAATACACAAACAGGAAAGAAGCACTGCAACAGCACAACAAAAGAGCACCAGTTCAGTCCTGATCACAGATCTTCTGAGATCTATGATCCAAAGGCTGAAAATATTATAACTTTTATTTTAGCACAAAAACTGTGTAGGCAGTGGTAGGCCCATAATGGGGGCGGGGGGGGGGGCGGGATGCAGTTTCAGCTCTCCTTGGCAAACCACCTATTGTAATCCTACTGATCCTCAGCAAGTCTTTACCTGTTAATTAGGTAGCAAGAATAATTAGCTAAGATGAGGCAGCCACAGGACACGGAAGCCTGATGTTTGCAGGTCAGGGTCAGGCTAGGTTTCACCAGGGGTGAGGTCCATATCACTAATATCTAAAACAATTACACTGCAGTTGCTCAATAGATTTAAAAATGAGCTCTGCACCAAATCATATCTGTGTGGGCACTCTGTCCTAACTGGTGTTCAAGTGTATGTCATATGGTTGTACTGATATTAACTTCATTGGCTAATTACAGTGAAACTGACTAGAGGCATTTTTGCACTACTTTTCACATCTGCTGGATGAGAAAGGAGCACAATGAGCCAACATTGACTACCACTGTCTCCCCCTTGGATTAGATACTCACCTTATTCAATCCCAGGGGCTGGTCCTACTTTGGGTGCCACCATTTTGTCAGTGGTGCCTCCAAGACTGCATGTGCACAGTCATGTCTACGGTTGTCCAAAGTGCCAGCATGCTTGTGCAGGACCTCAAATGCATAAAAGTGAATGGATGTGCCACTGGACACTTCAGGTAAGTAATTACACAACATTGGTAAAAGTGTGGAGCACAATTTCATGCTTCACACCTAATCAATGATTACTGCACTTCTGGGGAGAGAGGACACACTTGTAGGCTATAACAGCCTACTCAACATGCATACGGTCTTCCCTAGAGGTGCACAAATTACTGACTAGATGTCGTAGTGTGAAAAGGCCTTAGATCTCACACAAGCATATCACTAAGTATAAATCTGAACTGATCTATAAGCATAACCACGTTAGGCTACTGCATTACTATTATATTAATTCATGTTTTTGGCCTTCATGGAAGCTATCAAGGGAGAACTGTCAAAAGATTGCCTCCTAGATGGTTTATGTGAGTCAGTGATTGGTAAGCTGAAGCTGTACTAAGCAGCAGCTCATTTGAACTATCTATCCTAAAACCCTTTGGGAATCAGGGCATGTGCTACCCAAAGCTCTGATTGCATTGTTCAAGTTGCATAGCTTAAAAAGAGATAATGCAGATAGATAAATTACTTTAGTTTCAATTCAATTTAATAGCTCAGATACTGCTCTGGGTATTTTTTTGGGGGGGTGGAGATGGGATAAGACTTGGTTTATTTTCTGATTTGTACTTGGTTTCATGAAGACCACTTATAGCAGAGGAAAGGAATTAATAATGGTGTGATAATCTGTCATGCATAATGCTAACATACTGTTTGAATTGCATGCACATCACTGTTTCATCTGATTTGCCCTTTGATTCATTTTTAAACTAATAAGTACAAACAATGGGGAAAAGTCAGCCATCAAAAGAAGTTGCTTTTCACCTGTTCCTTTACAATCAGCTATAAACAGTCATAAACAGTTTCTAAGATCTGCTGGGGCTACATAAAAGGGCTGCTTGTGGTCAAAGGTCCTAGAAGCCTTATCAGGATAATAGGAAGCTGTACAATCTATGCACGGTATGAGGGAGTAGACAGTCTGCCTCCTGACCCTTGCACCTGCTACTGGATACTTCTTGGTGCTACTTGGCAGGACTGGACCCTGCAAGGCAGCTCTTCAAAAGCCAGCACCTGGCCATTGCTGCTGGGACTATATACAAGGCTTGTCTGTAGTGGTAGGCCATCACCCAGAGGGTTATCTCCAAAGTAGCAGACCCCTAAAGGAAATGCCTCTTGAGGCAGTCACTTCAGGGGAGAGCAAGGGAGATGGTCACACTTCCTGTTCCAGATCCTTGGGGGGGTTGTTTGTTGTTGTTGTTGTTTTGTTTCTATGAGATGAGTGTAGAGTTCCCAGTCTGGGGTAACTGGGCTTACTTGCTTTAGATGTTGTTGGATTTCTGCAGAAATAACAGGTGCATAATTTGGGGGTGCACCTAAACCATTAGAGGCTCAAGTGTCATTTATGGCTAGGACTGCCTGTTTGGTACCCTACATGAATTGCTTAGCCACTATTACTATTACTGTAACGTGTTTTCCTGAAAAATAAGTAAAAATAAATACCTTATAGAAACAGAAGTCATATAGAATTCCATGAAAAAAGTTACCTAAACACCAATATCATTGCAGTGAGTAAGGATTATCTGACTTTATAAGCATATCTATTGGGGTATCAGATAGATATGGAATCAGACACTGGAATCAGAGCATGAATGTATACTGCATTCTCCTGTCCTGTGCTTGCTGGAAGCCCACAAGTAATGGAAAGCAATTTTGCACAGTATAAATTGCTGTTAATATGCAAGATGCGAAGAAGTCAAGTTGTGTCTTAAATTAATCAAAACTTGCCTCAAAAGCATCTTGAGTTGAAATGCCGAATGACAGGAATAAAAATATAACATGAGACAACACAAACAATGAAGAAAGGCTGTGTATCTGGTGCATATTTTATAGGAAATTAAGTCTGTGGGTAAAAAATGAGCAGTCTCATCTAAATATTTTATAAGCTCTCATACATGGTGAGAAAGGGGAATTTATGTTTAGTTTTTGATGTTTTATAGAGGCAATTATATTAGCAGAAGCTACCATATTGTAAATATTTAGCAGCACGTTAAAAAATAGCAAATTTTGTGTGAAGAGAGTTGGTTCACATGCCAACACAGGACACAGCCCTATGACTGTTCAGAGAAGTACAATGAATTATTTTGACAGCTCCTTGTTGGTGGGTTTTAGGCTGTAGCCCTAAAACAAGTTCACTACAAAAATCTCATTGGAGTCAGTGTGACTCATGTCCAAACCATGTGCTATTTAATCCAGGGAGGCCAAACTGCTGAAACAAATGCAAGAAAGTGCAAAGTGCCACCTCCTAAAAATAGTATTAGTATTGCCACTTGGACTGTCCCACAGCCCCATGTCATAAGAACATGTTTTGCCTGCAGGAGGTCCCAGAACATACAACCCTTCATATCTTCAGGTAGGACTAGAAAAGATCACAGTGGGCACGTCTCCATGGGAGCTAACTGCTCAACTATTGATGTGATTAAAACAAATTCTGGGTTGTAACTTGCAATAAAGCAACCTCATGTGGTTTGGGGCAACGCGGATTAAAATTGCACTTTCCTGTCCCCATAGAAACCACTTTTTATAAGCCCACATCTTTTTCTCCCCCCCTCCACTGGAGCAATGACAGGCTCCATTCAGCTGTCAAATTCAGCTGCCAGCATTCACATAAAGAACAGCAAAAGCAAATCAGTGATCTCCTCTTTCTTTCACAGAGTGTGTGTGCCTGTCTCTTTCCCTCCCTTGTTTCTCCACCCCATAAACTTCACTCATGTCTGTCTCTTTCCCTCCTTCCCTCCCTTCTGTTTCCCCCCATAAATTTTGCTCGTGTGTGTGTTTGTCTCTTTCCCTCCTTCCCTCCCTTGTTTCACCGTCCCATAAACTTCATTCATGTGTGTGTCTGTCTCTTTCCCTCCCTTCCCTCCCTTGTTTCTCCCCCCCCCTAAACATCACTCGTTTTCTCCATGTGGTCCCTCCCCCATGTCTGAGCCTGCAATCACTCAGGAAAGGGCTTCCTTTAGCCCAAACAAGTGCCTGATAAGTCAGCTAAAATAATTAAAAGTGTCTGCTTTCACTCTTCTCACCATTCTAGTGGGGCTCTCTCTCTCTCTCACCCTCCTAATAATGCAGCCTCTGATGATCATGGCTCTGCTTGTCCTTACGTGAATGGAGGAAGCTGAATCTGACAGCTACAGGGCTGCAAGGAGTGAGTTGCTTTTAGTTCTGCTTGTAAGCATCTCCATGCTCTGAGGAAAACCTGCAGTTTCCCCCTAATGTTGGATATAGTCTTGTTTAAACGGGTTTTTTTCTGCCATGGATTTTCCTCCTTTACACCTGATGTAACCTGGAGTAAAGCTGTGTATGGAGATGCTCTGAGGCAAAACAAGCTTAAATACGAAAGCCTGGAGATAATAAGAACAGTGATGACTATTGGCTTACTTATTTATCTCATAATTTTTCATTTTTATATTCTGACCTAATGCCTCTTCAATATATCTAAGTGACTGTTGTTTATTTATTATTTATTATTTATTATTTGCATTTATATCCCGCCCCATACCCGAAGGTCTCTGGGCAGGTTACAACAGATTAAAATAGAATATACATTAAAAGACATTAAAAGTTCAACAAATATAAAACAATACACAGTATGTTTAAAATAATAGTGTCTGTACTGAGAGGAGACATAAACAAAGAGGTGCGTCTTCACTGCCCTCCTAAATGTATATAAGGAGGGGGCATGACACACCTCAAGGGGGAGGCTATTCCATAGTCTGGGAGCCATCACAGAAAAGGCTCTCTCCCAGGTGCCCACCAACCTCACTGTTGAAGGTGGTGGGACAACCAGGAGGGGCTCACTGCTTGATCTTAAGGCACGGGCAGGTCGATATGGGAGAAGGCGTTCCTTTAGATATTTGGGGGCCAAGTCATTTAGGGCCTTGTATGTCAGAGTCAAAACCTTGAAATGGGCTCGGTAGCGAATTAGCAGCCAGTGCAATTCTTTTAATTGTGTGATGTGCATCCGGCTAGATGTTCCGGTCAGCACTCTAGCCACTGCATTTTGCACTAGCTGCACCTTCCGAACCATTTTCAAGGGTAGCCCCATGTAGAGTGCATTACAGTAGTCCAATCTAGAGGTTACCAGAGCATGGGTAACTGTGGCCAAGTCATCTCTATCCAGAAGAGGCTTCAGTTGACAGACTAGCCGTAGTTGGGAGTAGGCACTCCTGGCCACAGCCTCCACCTGAGCTTCAAGTGTTAGCGTGGAATCCAGGAGAACCCCCAAGTTACGTACCTGTCCCTTCCAGGGCATTGCAACCCCATCAAGGACAGTGTATCTCCCAACTACATGGACCGAGATCCTGTGACACACAGCACCTCTGTCTTGTCTGGATTCAGTTTCAATTTATTCACCCTCATCCAGCCCATTACTGCCTCCAGACACCTGTCAAAGACTTCAACCGCCTCTCCTGATTCAGATGGTACAGAGAGATAGAGCTGGGTATCATCTGCATACTGATGACACCTAACTCCAAATCTCCTGATGACCGATCCCAATGGCTTCATATACAGTAGATGTTAAATAGCATGGGAGATAAGATCGATCCCTGAGGTACCCCACAGGTTAGTTCCCAGGGGGTCAAAGCAGAATCTCCCACAACCATCCCATACTAGCTTACTTTCTGGAATCCAGTAATATATCCAACAACCAGGGGTCACTAAAGCTCACTGAAAGCAGAAGTAACTGGTTAAACCAGCAACTATAAGGCAATTTTCTGGAACAAATTTCTGACAGCTTGCAGTAGAATTTAAATAAAAAGAATTGGAGAATTATTATTCTTTGTTGTTAATCATAACAGCTATTGTTTGAAGATTAAGCTTTTAAACAGCAGTTACAGTACAATTCCTTTGTCCAATACTCATCTAACTAACCTGTCAGAAAATTCAACTTAAATTAACTTTAGTCAGCAGACACAATTTCCTCTGGGGTAGTTAGCAAGGCTTTGATTGTACTATAAAAGAGAATGAAAACAGATAAAATTTAAAAAGTCAACAAAGAATATATACCTTCATGGAGTGGTACCAACTGCAGAATCATGTGCCACAGGCAGATCACCATGTCAACATCATGGTGAAAACTGAAAATTGCTGCAGCTGTTGCCATGACAATCCAGTCTGCCTAGTCCGGGCCACTCAACACTTTAGGTGCTGTAGTCTAGTTGGGCAGTTCACCAGCATTTGAAGTGTGGATGCCTCACTCGCTACATGCCTGATCTTCACATCAGTGATATGCTATTGTTATACCATCCCACTAAATTAAGTGCAAGCAGGCCAAAACCAGACCTCATTCCAAATATCTTGAGTTCCCATGATGATGCTTATTTCAGGATTGTTCTTTATTATGTAGATAAGATCCAAGGTAGTAATATAAATGTTGCATTTATATTACAAGCACACAGATCACTTTTTCTGCTATAAAGAATATATCAACTACAACTATCATTATTATCATTATCATTAACATTACCAGTTTTTTTATTATTGTTGTTGTGGTGGTTGTATATTTATATTTCTATCCTGCCCTATACCCAAAGGTCTCAGGGTGGGTAACAGCCTTTAAAATCCAACATATCAAACAAAATTATATATATTATAACAATAAGAACCACCACAACATTTAAAATCCAGCATGTTAAAACAATATCAATTAAAACAGTAATTATTAGTATTAGTATTATTCAACACACAAAACAACAGTATAACACACCCGCCAGATTACTAGTTGGTTTTCATCATACATTGAGGTCAGAAAAGCAGGGTAGCAGAGAGATCTACCAGAGATCCCGATTAAGGGCCCTTTACCCAGATTTGGCTCTATCCAATGCAGATGGAGCTGGATCAGCAGGGGGTAGTGACACCTTGTTCCACATTGATGTACAGATGAGGAGAACCAGGATCTGGACTAGGAGGCTTCTTAAACTGGATTAAAGGTAAGTGCAGAAAAGGCTTTGGTTTCTATGAAGCCTCCCCGGAAAGTCACTAACCAGATGTGTCCTTAGTGGAGGAAGCCCTCCCAGCTGAAAATCTGGGTGTTCTACTACACCCTTCCTGAAGTTCCTGAACTACAACTCTCCAGGGGCTGAAACAGAAGAGTAACAGTTGAGCACCCCTGGACATAAGATCAACCCCTGACATCAGATCAAACACTATTTATTTTATATGACAAGTCAAAGAAAGTTGTGAAGGTTTTTAAAATTCTATTTGAATAACTAGTCTTCATACTAAACAAAGTTCTTACTTCAGGGGGAATTAAAAAAAAAACCCTCTGGAAATCTATACAGGTCTCTTGAGAACTTTAAGGCTGTTTTATGACGTTTTGCAAAGCTGGCTTTTTTTTTTAATTGAATTCTTGGCTCTCCTTTTCTCTGCTCTGGTTAGAGTAAAATTAATATTGAAAATAAAACTAAGTTGCTCCCTAAAGCCCTTCAAATTGTTTCCATCATACTTCATATAAATGAAATCTGGTAACCTTGTTTGTTGTGATTTTTTTATTTTTTTATTTTTTTAGTGGTGTTTAAACTTTATTAGAGCCAGGACAATGTGCTTAATCGGCAGTGCAGGAGTGAGCTTTATGGGGTTCATGGTGGGAATGTTTTATGTACTTCAAACAAAGACTCTCTGGAGCTATGAAAAAATTCTATGCATAGGCAAAAAAGGCTTCTTTGGAGTTTTAATAGTGAAAAGCAACATGTTACACATTGTTTCTTTGTGAAATTGTAATTTCTGGTAGTGGCAGCAATAACAGTGGACCAACACAAGTCCCAAAAGCAAAAAAACACACCAAGTAATATAACCAAAAACCCAAACAAAAGGGTTCTGCCAAAATATATCAATATCAATACTGAAATTTTTACTTTTAGAAATTACACTGGTTTTTCTGCTCCAGAGTGCATTTATTTCTACACTTGGTAGTGGGACATATTTTATCCTGTTTATTGATATATTTTGGCAGAACCCTTTTGTTTGGTTTTTTAGCAATAACAGTGGGACATAAGTTTGAAGAATACCCAAGAATTTTCTGTCCCAATTTCTGTTTCATCTTAACTTTGGATCCCTTTGAACACTCCATAGCTTTAAAAAAAAAGTAAGAAACACTTTACTGGATTGGACCAGTGTGGCCCACATAGTCCCATCAACGTGGAGCTCCATTTAGTGCAGGATGAAGCCACATGATTCAGGAGCTGTGCTGGGAATGAAGGGTATAACTCAAGTTATTAAATTAAAATTTAGTGGCTTGGTTCAAATCAAAACTATCCTTGGTCTGGGTTCATTTCAAACCTTTTTTTTTTTCAAAAGTCAGAGAGGTTTGGTTCACATATGAACCATGTAAACCATAGCAAACAGCGTTTGATTCACTTTGTTTGCTTCATTAGAATAAGCTTTGGCTCATGCTCACTTCAAACAATTTTTTAGAACTACAGGGTGGTTCAATTCACATATGAACCATGTTTGCTGTGAACTGCGAATCAACTGAACCAGTTCAGCACATCTCTGTGTGGGAGCGAGGCTACAGACAAATGGTCACACCCATCCAGATCCAGCTGCTAAGGCACAGGCAAAAGGACTTTGTGCCAAACAGACAGCTTTTGAATGGGAGGCTGATATTGTATATCTGATGAGTGGCCATTTGCTCACACTACCCATAGGCTAACCTGAAACTGAACAAAAAGAAATACCACCTTTTGCCAGTCAAAGTTCAGCAGTTTGTCCTCACTGAGGCAGATTACAGGCCAAACACCACCACCCCCATCCGTGGCTTAAATGCACATTTTGCCCTGCTTGCAGTCTCCCAGTGTGAGAACCACTGCCCGTCCATCTTGATTCTCACACACAGACAGCCTTGCTTACTCACATTCTTGTTTGATCTTGCTTTCCCATGGAAACCTCCCTTGGCTGTGGTCACATAAGGTTTAATCCAGCATCGGTCCACTTTCACAATGAGATAATGCATCAGCAAAATGACAAGCTGTTTTCTTTCAGTGTTAAATAGCTCAGAAAATCCACCTTTGGGATAGATAATGTGATGTGTTCTCTCACTCTGAAGGTGGACGAAAGCTGAGGTGTTTTCGCACGCGGGGTTTTCGAACGCGTGCAAGACAGCCTCAAACGCGGCATACGCATTGCCGCAGCAGGGCTTGCGCTCCAACGTGTCCGGAGCTGTCTTGCACGCGTTCGAGATGTAGAGCACTTTAAAGTGCTCTACATCTGTTCCGGCGCAGACGAAGCGCCCGCAGCCGTTCGGGGAGAGAAGCATTCGCTCATGTTTCTCTCTCCCTGGCCCTTTCTGCACTTGGCCTTATTCTGGAACATATCTCAGGATAGGGGTTTGCTGGCCGCATGCTAATGCAGTCTATGACAGACCACACCTGGGGCCAGCCACAGTCTGCATTGGCACGTGGATAGCAGGTCCCTGGTCTGGAACAAATTGCAGAATAAGGCTAAGTGCAGAAAGGCCCCCTGACAGCCGCGGGCTCCCCTCCCCCGCCGGCGCTGGCTGACAATCAGCTGATTGCCTGCTTTGCTGGCTGCGGGAGCCTCGGCAGCCATCTCCCCGCCCCTTGCCGGCATTTGCCGGCTAAGGCACTTCAGAATGCTTTGAGCATTCGCACACAGGTGCGCCGGAACGTGTTTACACGCGTTCCGGCGCTCCTATGTGCGAATGCTCAAAGCATTCTGAAGTGCCTTAGGCTTCCCGTCCTACACCCGTTCCAAATGGAACGAGTGTAATGCAAAAATGCCTCTTGATTAAACCTTAGGTGTGACCGCAGCCCTAGTGTCTGTGATCATCGTCCTACAGTAGTATACCATGGTGACCTTGACATGGAGAGGGAACCTGCTGTGCCTTGTTCGTTGAAAAAAAGCCTGATACTACCTTTGTTTCTTGTCTTCTGTATCAGCCTAATAAATGGAAGGGGAACTATGTATGAATCTTACAATACATGAGTTCAGACTTATGCCTATTATTGTTATGCATCTGCCTGAAGTCCATAAGAATTACATTAAATATGCAATTAAGAAGAAAAATTGGTTTTTCTACCCCAATTTTCTCACCCATTTAAGGGGACTCAAAGCGGCTGACAAACCTGTTCTTCTTCCCACAACATAACACCCTGTGAGATAGGTGGGGCTGTGAGAGTTCAGAAGAGAACTGTGATGAGCCCAAGGTGACCTGGCTGGCTTCATGGGGGAGGCTGGAATCAAACCCAGCATTCACAGATAGAGAGTCCAGCTCCCTAACCACTAGACCAAACTGGCTCACATTAAATATGGTAAACCAAGCTCTGAAAGCTAGAAAAATTGGAAGGACTCCCCCTCAATAAACCAAATTTGTACAAGGCCAAATATTCAGTGCTACCCCCACCCCAATGACTCAGTGTATGTGTCCAAATGTCCCAAAACCCAAAAACAAATGTTTCTGGCCTTAGGAGAGTGATATACCTTCTTGTGCAGCTGAAAAGGGTGCCCAGTGATATACCAGATCATTCTGTCAGCATGCCTCTTTGGTCCAGCATAGCATCCCTTAGGGTAAGGGTTATGGTTAGGGTAAGGGTTGGGGTTAGGGTTAGGGTTATGTTACCAGATCAACTTTGGATGTGCAAGTATCATCAGAAAGGTTAACTGCAAAACCTGAATTTGAAATATACAGGGTTTTGATGTATGAATTTGACTTTATAATTGGTAAAATTAAAAGCTAAAGGCAGACCATGAAACGTGGAAAGGCCTTAAAATAGCAAGACTGACTCCATATTGGACTGAAAAAGACAAGCCTGGGGTTTAAAAAAGGACACTGGCTGTTTGCAAAATATAAAAGTCTGTATGCAAGAGAGCTTGAGATTTAATCTTGATTGAGTCAAGACAGAGTCCTAGCACCTGAAAAGTCTTTGTTTTCTTTCTTTTTGGGGTGACAGATATTTAAATAATGAAGGGAAAATAAAACCATGGAATCTGGGACAGAGATTGGTTTGTCTAATTTTAATAAAATAATAAAGAATGAAATGGAATGGATTTTTGGAAAAGATCTGGGTAAAATAAGTATTCCAGAATTTGGGATTACTATCTAAATTGGAAATGGCCCATTCACCCGTATTGGAATGTCAGGATGTTGGACATGACTCAGTTTACACCTTGACGGAGATGGATAGGAGTTTGCTAATGTCTACATATACTGAGTGAGTCAGATGAGCCAGTAGAGGTGCTAATTAGAAATGTTAATTTAAGGTACCCAAGACAGTAACTATTGCAATCAGGCAGAGATAATATAATACAAACATGGTCTCATATTAATAAAGTTGAGTTCTCCCTTATTTTCTGAAGGAGAAACAGAAGCTTAATAGGGGTTTCTTTTCAATAAGAAATTATTTAACCTTATTCTCTAAAATAAGAGGGTTTTTAAATATCCTATTCATTTCTTCTTTTTCTGTTGAGTTTCATTGAGGGGCATTTCCATTGTGAAAGAGGGCAATGATTAACCCAGTGTCCCCTAGGAGAAACTCTGTTAGCCAAGAGGACAGACATAATCCTTTTAGAGTCCAAACAAGGGAAATAAAATATTTGAGTTTCAGATATATATTTTTTTGTTTTACCTGTATTGTTTGCTGGGGTAATTTGTATCTTTTGGGGAGAAGCTATGGTCACGTACACATTTTTATTCATTAACAAGGGAAGAACCAATCAGCAGTTTAAGGTTCCAGATTTTGGGCTATAAAAAAGGCAGAGAAGAGATGGTTTTTAGGTCTTCTTCCTCTTCTTGTCATCATGGGAAGCTAGAGAGACCTGGAGAAATCCACCCCTTTCTTCTTTCTGCTACACAGAAAGTGGGCAAAGTTTTGCTGCAAGAACTGCATTTTAAAACTTTTGCAGTTTTGAATTTGGCTGGCAAAAGCAATTAAAAAGACTATATTTAAAGTATTTCTTTTTAATTTGTGTTCATTATGGGGATCAGTCGAACTAAGACTGAAGATCTTCCCAATTTTGAGTCATTTTTTTGGGTTCCTGAAAAATATGCAGTTTGCTGTAATCATACATCTCTGTAATTTTGGACTTCCTGCGCATGGAGAAGAAGAGCGTTGGTGAGAACAATGGAAGATGCCTTTCAATTCACCTTTCTCCCATATTCTTATTAAAGGTCTAGGGTTACGGAACTCTTTCTTGAATTAGGACTAATTTTATTCTTTTTCTTTTGGGCTCTTATATGTTTCTTTAAGATTTGGAATTGTTCTTATGGGAGCCTCATTCTCATTTTTGGGGCCCTTACCCATAAAAGGCAATTTTATGATGTTTGGGGAATTTTCTTTGCTGCACAGGTTCATTTTTGGGTCTAAGGAAAATAGGGTAAACTTAGTTTAATGCATAGAGATTCGTTAATGGGATCTAGTTATATTTGGGCTTTTGGGCATGCTTATCTCTGTTCTTTTAAATGTTCTAATGGAATATGTTTCTGATCTGCCTTCATGTTTCATTATAACTTCTTTTCTGCATTTCTAAATAAATTCTTTGCATTGGTTTAACAAGAAATACTGGCTTTTGAGTCTAAAATGATTGTTGCCTGTGTTTTATGATGTTCCTCATTATTAAAACCTATGTAAAATGATCCAGCTACCTATTCCCCTGGAGAAGTTTAAATTTGGTGCTTCTGGGTTTCAAAATAATCCAGATTATCCACATTTGCTTACAGTTTATTACTGTAGCAGTGTTTGGTATCAGTTAGGGTTAGGGTTAGGGTTTCGGTTTCGGTTTGGGGTAGGGTCAGGTGATGGTTAGGGTTAGGGTTGGGTTAGCGTTACCGTTACCGTTACTGTTAGGGATAGGGTTTCTGTAAGGGTTAGGGTTAGGGTTTTGGTTAGGGTTAGGGTTGGTTAGGGTTAGGGTTTCGGTATGGATTTGAGTTAAGTTTGGTTAGGGTGAGGGTGAGGATGAGGTTGAGGGTTTGGGTTTCGGTTAGGATTAAGGATAGGGATAGGGTTAGAGTTAGGGTTAGGGTTAGGGTAAGTGTTACAGTTAGGGTTAGGGGTTCGTTTAGGGTTAGGGTTAGGGTTAGGGTTAGGGTTAGGGTTAGGGTTTTGGTTAGGGTTTTGGTTAGGGTTTCGGTTAGGGTTACGGTTAGGGTTAGGGTTAGGGTTAGAGTTAGGGTTAAGTTAAGGGTTAGGGTTAGGGTTAGGGTTAGGGTTACGGTTGGGGTTAGGGTTAGGGTAAGGGTAAGGGTAAGGGTAAGGGTAAGGGTAAGGGTAAGGGTAAGGGTAAGGGTTAGGGTTTCGGTTAGGGTTAGGGTTAGGGTTAGGGTTAGGGTTGGTTAGGGTTGGTTAGGGTTGGTTAGGGTTAGGGTTAGGGTTAGGGTTAGGGTTAGGGTTAGGGTTAGGGTTAGGGTTAGGGTGGTGTTGAGGGTTAGGCTTAGGCTTAGGCTTAGACTTAGGGTTTCGTTTAGTGTTAGGATTAAGGTTAGTGTTAGCATTTTGGTTAGGGTAGGGTTAGGGTTTTTGTTAGTGTTAGGGTTAGTGTTTTGGTTAGGGTTAGGGTTAGGGTTAGGGTTAGGGTTGGGTTAGGGTTCGAGTTGGTTTGGGTTGGTTCGGGTTCAGGTTGGGTTAGGGGTAGGGGTAGGCTAGGGTTAGGTTTGGTTAGGGTGAGGGGTAGGGGTAGGGGTAGGGGTAGGGTAATGATTAGGGTCAGGGTTACATTTGGTTAGGGTCAGGGTTACAGTGAGTGTTAGGGTTAGGGTTAGGGTTAGGGTTAGGGTTCAGGTTTAGGTTAGAGTTAGGGTAGAATTAGGGTTAGGGTAAGGGTTTGGGTTTGGGTTAGGGGTTCGGTTAGGGTTAGGGTTTCAGTTATGGTTAGGGTTTGAGTTAGGGTTAGGGTTTTGGTTAGCGTTAGGGTTAGGGTAAGTTTTTGTTAGGGTTGGTGTTGGTGTTTGTGTTAGGGTTGGGGTTGGTTAGGGTGAGGGTGAGGGTTAAGGTTAGGGTTTCAGTTAGGGTTAAGGTTAGGGTTAGGTTAGAGTTAGGGTTAGTGTTAGGATAGGGTTATGGTCATGGTTAGGGTTAGGGTTAGGGTTTTGGTTAGGGTTAGGGTTTTGGTTAGGGTTAGGGAAAGGGTAGTGTTAGGGTTCAGGTTTCAGTTAGGATTAGGATTAGTGTTAGTGTTAGTGTAGGTGTTTCTGTTAGTGTTAGTGTTGTTATTGTTATTGTTCGGGTTAGAGTTAGCGTTTTGGTTAGGGTTAGAGTTTCCGTTAGGGTTAGGGTTTTGGTTAGGCTTAGGGTTAGGGTTGGGTTATGGTTAGTGTTGGTTCCGGTTCCGGTTCCGTTTGGGTTAGTGTTGGTTAGGGTTACAGTTATGGTTCGGGTAAGGGTGAGGGTTAGGGTGAGGTTTGGTTAGGGTGAGGGTAAGGGTTTATGTGAGGGTGAGGGTTAGGGTTAGGGTAGAGTTAGGGTTAGGGTAAGGGTTAGGGTTAGGGGTTCGGTTAGTGTTAGTGTTCGGGTCAGAGTTAGCGTTTCAGTTAGGGTTTCCCTTAGAGTTAGGGTTAGGTTTAGGGTTTAGGGTTTTGGTTAGGGTTAGGGTTACCGTTACGGTTAGAGTTAGAGTTAGGGTTAGGCTTAGGGTTAGGATTAGGATTAGGGTTAGGGTTAGGGTTAGGGTTAGGGTTAGGGTTAGGGTTGGGTTAGGGTTAGTTTTTGTTTGTGTTTGTGTTTGTGTTGGGTTAGGGTTGGGTTAGGGTTAGGGTTAGGGTTAGGGTTTTGGGTAGGGGTAGGGGTAGGGGTAGGGTAGGGTTTTGGGTAGGGTTAGAATTAGAATTAGTTTAAGGGTGAGGGTGAGGGTTAGGGGTAGGGTTAGGGCAGGGGTAGCCAAACCACGGGTCGAGAGCCAGATGCGGCTCTCTGTCCTCTTTAGTTTGGCTTTTCCAGCTAGGGAGTACCCTAATTAACTTAAAAAATATATACCTACCTATATAGTTTAGGTTTTAAAAATTTGGCTCTCAAAAGAAATTTCAGTCATTGTACTGTTGATATTTGGCTCTTTTGACTAATGAGTTTGCCGACTGCTGCCCTAGTGTACTAGTGAATCTTGACATTAAGATCTACTTGTAGATGAGAGCAGGGTGCCCTTTTGGGTGTTCTAGCCGAGTCTAAGAGACAGAGGTTCTCTTGGACCAAAGAAGGGAGGCCCAGAGAGAAAAGCAGGGTAGAAAAGCCACTCTTCATCTTGTTCACTACCAATGGTAGGTGTGGACAAGCTCCTAGCCTCTCCCATTTTACTAGAAATGTTCTATTTAAGTGGTGATTGGATTTAACAGGGGTTTTAGCAAACAAGTTTGAGTGTGACTTTGATTGAACCCAACTATTAGTTAAATTTGGTTCATTGGTTGACTGAGTAAATAAGGAAGTAGTTACTTTTTCACATGATTGATAGATATAAGTGTTGGATAACTTTCTTCAATAAATGAAATAATTTGCAAGCTATATTTTATGTTTACTTAGGTTGTCTTTGTGAGTTGTTTGAAGATATTAAACAATTAGGCATGACAAGTAAACAATAATATAACATATCAAAGAGAATTTTTTTCATGCCACTGTATCTTCAGATTTGACTAGAATGTTGTTCTAGCTAATATCTTGTGGCTGCATTCTCTGTAATGCATTTTTACTGCAATATGTAATGATTTTATGATACAAGCTGTATCACCTCTCACACACTGCTACATATTTTTCACATGGTTGTGTTATTACTGTTTTATGTAGTGCTAATTTAAGAGAAGCTACAATTCTCAAAGGAACTTGCTGTGACCCACTCTGCTATATTCCCTTGATCAACCGCACTTAGATAATTTAGTTTTCTTTGATTTTCTTTCTGCTTTATTGTTTAATTTCAAGACAACTGCAGAAAAGTTCACTTAATCTTTGCACTTTAATTTCAGCTCTACCATTTACTCACTTCAATAACCTTCCTGAACTTTAAACTTTCATAAAGATCTAGGAGGCATCTGCTTGATAAAAATAATGTTCTTGTGTGCAGAAATGCACAAACCTTGCTTCAATATGTGGGGCAAATTGTGTGCATATATCAATATTTTGCAAAACTGAGGCAGTGTCAAAATTAAAACAAAAGCAAAACTGCGTACAAGGTTTTATCCTGATCTGTTGGAAAGGTCATGAAAATTCCAGCCCCATTTAGTTTCCCTGTTTCTTTAATCCCAGAACTATTAATATTTACTGAGAAACAATCTTTAAATAAAGGCTCTTTCTACATAAAAAGTCCTGCATTTGAAATCAGTGGTTCTGGAACAGCCAGGCCTGATCGATTCCAAACATGGGAAGGCATGGGTGGGATCATGGGAGGCCTGCTACCCACACCTTCCATAGTCTGAATCAGCCCCATAGCATGCTGGTAGACACAATACCAGACAAGGCCTCCCTATTCAGCATTCTGCACTGTCTGGAGTAGACCAGCAGGGGATGTTGGCACCTAGATCCTCATTAATGTGACTATCAGATCCTTACTACACAGACCTTGAATGTTTTATTTTTTCATCTTTATTACTTTACAGTACACCAAAACAAAACATATACAAATCATACAAGTAACACCCCAAAATTTAAATCCCTCCCACAGGCTCTAATTTTTGCTAGACCATCTTTCATCCTACTGGCAGGGAGTCTTGATTGCTAGCTTCATATAGTCTCTTCTACAAATCCTGTAGGCGCTTCTCCGGTCTCTCCCCCAAATAAAGAAGTCTTTGGTGCCTAAGGGCATCAAATTTAAATATTTCAAGCACATAGTCTTGCCATTTTTCCGTCCACTGTGATTTATCCCTCCACCCCCCTGCAATAACCATCAAAGCTGCCCACATCAACCTGTCCAACATATACCTTTCATCTTGTGCCAACCATGTACCACGATATATCTGCAATAAACATCTCTCAGGGTGCAGCCCCACATTTACTCCAAACACCAACTGTATATGGGTGTTTTTCCACGGTCACTTAGTACCCATTAAGGACCCATTTGGGTGAGAGTCGGATGACCCCATTTCCATTCCAGCACCCATAATTTATTTATTTGCATTTCTATCCCACCCATTAGGGACACATTTGTTTCCACCGCGCCTTGGGAAATCTGGATCATATGGGTACTTTTTGGACTTTAATAAGGATTTTCTGTAGACCCCATTAACGGGGTCTACAATAGAGTCTTCAGCCGGAAAATCCTAATTAAAGGGAGCCTGTTTCAATGTTAGTTTGGCAATGGGGTCTAGAGGAGGCTAGGGGAAGGGGGCACCCTTGGGGAGGGAAGCCCCAAAACCTAAGCTTTGATGTCACTTCGAAGTCACTCTGAAGTCACTTTGAAGTCACTTCGAAGTTTACTCCAAAGATCAGTACAGACTTGAAAGATGCTCCAGAGCTATTTTGCACAGACTTTGAAGTAACTTCGAAATGACTTCAAAGTGACTTCAAAGCTGCTTCGGAGATTGCACCCCCTGTCCCCCCAAACACATGGGAAGACAGGCAGACCCCTTGTAGGTAGATCCGGATTTCCAAATGGGTGCTCCACTGTTTCCATGGCAGGGAGGCTAGCACCCATTGCTATTGGGTGCTAGACCACCCATGGAAACACATTGGGTACTTCCCTTAATCCAGACATACTAGATCCGGATTAAGGGAAGTACCCATTCCCTAGATCCAGATCTTCTTAGATCTGGATTAAAGGAGCACGATGAAAGACCCATCTGAAGCAGCATAGGAGATATTTCTCTTTTAGAAACTTTGGACAAGATCTAGTACAAAAATGTCAAGTTACAGCAGTTGTACTATTTCTACTATTGTCAAAGACCATACAATTTATAGCACTGCTTCTTTTCCCAAGATTTCTGCCAAACCATCATTAAATCATTCAATGGAATTCTATAGGAAACACAATCATATAAAGGCCAAAGTTTAATGAATCCATATAATCTGCATTAACTCTCAGCAGGCTGATCTGTCACTTTCTGACCCTTCCATTCCCCCCCCCCAAATTGCTTGATGTTTACTTGTTAGTCACATAATTCTTCTTCTGCTGTTAATGTGATGTGAACTGTTTGGCAGAAGGTGTCTTGTATTATTTAAAGGTTTCTGTTCCACCCATCCTAATGGCTCCAGGCAACTAACAGTTCATCCTTTTCAAAGGGCCAACCAGTTCAACCATTCTACTGTTATTTCTGTCTCTGCCAGCACAGTCTGCATTGGTATTAAAAATAGCTAGGCCTAAACATAGCGTTTGCTTCCACGCAGGCCTGTTTGCTTGTTTTGCAACAGTCTGAAGATTTTTCAACAACAGAAAAGCAATATGTGAAACAGTTTATTACCCAACTTTTTACGGTGCTTCCAGACGTGTTATATACTGCAGACGGAATATGCAGTGCTGATTTTCCCATCAGACAACAATTGACCTTTTATCATCATGTCAGGGTATACGATCAGCACTGCACATTTACCTTAGTGCAGGAGAATGAACTCACACTGCACAATATATAGTTAGACTGGAGTATCCCCTTAGTGCAGGCAGGACTATGAGAAACACCAACCAAATGCCGCTAAACAAGGATGTGCAGCTCAAAACCTGATTGGCTGCTTGAGCCCATGTGACAGCACACACTGCCTGAACTCATCGCTCTGATGCTCCCCAAAGAGGAAACTACAGAGCTGACTTTTCAGTGGGGGACAATCCGTTTTCCCTTCTCAGTGAATATACTTTACATTAAAATGTGAATTTGACAGGTTTAGTGTGGAGGCAAACTTTGTAATCACTATATATATAAAGTATTATACTTTAATTAACTTGACATTTGTGGAAAAGAAGATATATATATATGTATATCTTCTTTTCCGCAAATGTCAAGTTAATTAAAGTATAATACTCTCTAATTGTTATATGTGGACACACATTTACTTATGGACACAATTGAGACTGTGTTCCTAGGGACTAGGGGACAGGGGTTCTCCCTTCTGTATCACTGGTGCAGCTGAAGTAAGGTCCCAACCCTGCTAGTATGTTCCATCCAGACTGGAACAGATCGTACTAGGCAGCCCAAAATGGCTATCTGAATACCACTGGGGACCCATTTCAGCAGTTCAACAAAGCACACCACCAAAATGTCTCCTCTGGTGACTCTGAAGCCAAGAACTTTCATTCCTGACTGACAGAGCCTTCAGAGGTGGCTCAGAAGCTAGTGTGAACTTCAAAGTCAGTTCCAGTGCAGACAGCCTTGATCTGGACCAGAGAAGGGTCTGTCCACTCAAAGATTATCCTTTCATTTATAAGGCAGCTTGGCCTGTAGCAGAACAAGTAAGGCCATCACAGAAATGGCCTGAGTTAAACAGACACTTTGCAGTAATCCAAGGTTTATTGGAGGAAAAAAAATCACATAAAAAGTAAGTAAATTACTAGGAATAAAGCTATCCTCTGATATATGAGTGTGTTTGTGTGTGTCTCTATGTGTGCTCTTTGGACTACCACTAAGGTAGTGTTTACATTTAGGGGAACTGTTTCATTATCTGATTAGTGAAATAATTCAGCAGGTGAACACATCCTCTTTCCATTCAGGAACAGGATATACTCAAAATACTACATGGTGGCTTAAGTACATTGTGGTTAGGGAGCTGGCCTCTTATTTGATTCCACACTCCTCCATGAAGCCAGCTGGGTGATCTTGGGCGAGTCACAGCAATCTTTTGAGATCTCATAGCCCCACCCACACCATAGCGAAGAAGAATGGGAAGTTTTGTCAGCCACTTTGACCATTTAGACAAAGGAGTGGGTGAGAAAACTCTTCTTCTTAACTCAGTTATTATATACAAAAAAAAGAAAGAAAAGAAAAGAAAGAAAGAAAGAAAGAAAGAAAGAAAGAAAGAAAGAAAGAAAGAAAGAAAGAAAGAAAGAAAGAAAGAAAGAAAAAATTAGCTTAAATAAAAATGCTACATGCGGTTCATAACCAGTCTTCCCAACTGCGGTATTTTACTCTTCAGGCAGTGTTCTACTTAAAGAAAGGATCCAAGCAAAGGTGACTGCATCAGATCTTTGGCTTTGACTGTCTGCTTTCCATTACCACACACCAGCAACCCATTTTGAAAGCCAATAGGGTTTCATTGTTGGCCAGTGGTGGAACTGACTCTTTTTATTGATTTAAATAGAGAAAATCAAGCTGCAGGTAACTATTGGAAAGTACATCAAAATCCAGTTTGCTGCACGGTCTATAACACAGAAAGCTAGCAGTGAATTGCTGGTTATCTCCTTCCTTCTACGCAAATATGCTAACAACAGCCAGTAACCACATGGAAATATCATTTAGACTAGACTGAAAAGTGTCAAGCTTAACTTGGGGGCACCTTTATTTTTATGGTCTAAAATTGCTTTCAGTATGAGCCCATGCAAGAGTTCTCCAGACTTCAGTTTATTTTATTTTGCTATTGCTGAGAGAAGCCACGGTCATATTCTGAAGTTACATTAAAGAGTTGTGATCAAATCAGTACTGCTGTAAAATGAATCATCCTTTGTCTAAATTGTCATTAGGTTCATTGAAACTATACTAATAAATGTTCATTGACATACCATGAGAAACATCGATCAAATAAATAAATAAACAATGCAGGCAAACATTTTCAATCTTAACTATGAATCAACTTCATGATTTTAATCACAGATACTTTGATTTGTGGATCCCTAAATTGTTGGTGACAGCAATAGATTCTCTTTAAGTTACTAATCTATATTATTCACATATATTTTTAAAAAATGTTTATTTCATGAATGTATCAAAAAATAAGATTTCAATATTAAAAGAATTGGTGCTATTACATCTACATTTGAAAATGCATAAACCTCTAAATTGCCTATCCTACAAAGCCACAAGCAGGTACAATCTAATGCGTAAGCAATATCATAAATGCTGGAACCCTAAGTACAATTCAGTTGTAAATGTTTGAATAATTTTGCTCACCATAGTGCTGGTCAGGAAAAAAAAAGTCACAGGTAAAATATGAGTCCATAACCTCAGGTTTGGCAAGGCCCTTTTTTTCTCAATAAAGCTAACATGTACTTAAATAATTAAATGTTTATTCATCCTTTTCTTAGAAAGCACTATTTCCCTTTGGAAGTCAGATTCATTTGTTAGCTTCTTTTATAGTTTGAAATAATTTAATAATGATGCCATCTAAATCAATCTCCTAATGCAGTTTCATTCCACACTGAAGCAATCTTTAGAAGTTTTAAAAATTCATTCTTTACCAGTGGCCATGTTGGCTTGGAATATGGAACTGGAGTCAAAAATAGGATCCTGACAATTTCTCATTGGCTCAGTCTCTTGCTGTTACAATGGCAGTATGGAAATCATGGGACCAAAATGGATATGTTTTGGACTACCATTAAACCAAGGAATAGCACTATGAAAAATTAAAAGTATTCAAACAAACAAATATATATATTGTTATTTAAATGGTCTCAATAAGAAAAATCTAATCTGTAGAAAGGCATAACAGCTATTATGGTCAAGTTAAAATGATGGAGGGAAATATCATTGTTAATGATAGAAAGTCCAAAGTTCACATTCCAAAATCATGTGGACTGGATCTTTTTTTGTTTTGTTTTTTTCCAGTTTAGTTTGGGTGGCTTCTTCAGTGGATGGAACAGAAACCTTTAAGTAATACAAGACACTTTCTGCCAAACATATTATCTTCTTCAGTGGAATTAATCATCCCAAAATATGTGTGTATTTAAAACTGATACTTAAAGATACCTCAAATGATACTAAGTTGTTCAGTAAGCTTAATTGATATCTAAACATGGGAGATGTACTTGTCTGATGTCATTGAGGCAGCCCCAAATGAGATATAGTCTCCAAGGAGCAAGGTGGTCACACTTATTTCTTCAGTTATGGCTGCCTCTCACCCCTATGCCAAAACATCTTAAAAAGTAGTTTTTGCTTGTTTGGGGTAGAGTCGTCTTCTTCTTCTTCTTCTTCTTCTTCTTCTTCTTCTTCTTCTTCTTCTTCTTCTTCTTCTTCTTCTTCTTCTTCTTCTTCTTCTTCTTCTTCTGTATCTTTGTATACAGTCTGTCTTCAGTTTCAGAAGTGAATTTCCAAAACCACCTCCTCCCACTGTTCCCAAGAAAGCCTCACATAAAAATACCAACATTTAGAAAATCTACAAAATTAGGCAAACTGATCAACATAGCTAGTAAATGTTGATTTGTGAAGTGTGATATCAGCTTGCTAGCTGAGATGATAATAAGCAGGTTTTCTCAGCACAGGCTGGGAGAGAGGGATTTATATTCTTTCACTTCTATTGTCAAGGAACATAAGGAAGAAATGTGCTCTGTGCTATAAGAAACATGGGATAAACTTCACTGCTAATTGAGATGGCTGCTAAACTGACTCAGCAGATCCTATTATTATTTATTTAGCACTAGAAATAAAACATGACACTTTAAAGACAAGAGAATGACAAGGTCCATGCCTTAAGGAGTTTCCAATCTAAATTAGAGACAACAAAAATCACAACCTGATGAGCAGATAAGTAGGAAGGAACTAAGAAAGGAGAATAGCATGCTGTCTTCAGGAAAGAAGTATTTTGAAAGGAACACACATCATGTCATTTGCTTCTTTGTCTTCAGATATACCTGGCAGCTTCCCTGTTTATGGCTTGGTTTTATTTACCATTTCATCACAAGACTTCTGCATACTTAACCACAAAATGCCCAATAAAATATAATGCTGGTGTAAAGCAGAGCTACACTGGTTTATAAAAATAAACAGAAGTTCAGATAAAAAGTACAATGAACTATTCACCCCCTATACTTAGACTGTAATGTGAGAAGAATTACAATACCTGCAAGTTAAATTAGACCATTTTTTCCCCATGAGGCTCACTTTACACAATAGAATGCTGTTAAATATGCTAACTAAGACAGTGATTACTGGTTTCTCTATATTCAGAATATCTATATTTAGATATTCCAGAATGAAGTATGGATATTCCAGTCGATTTATGCTCTATTCTGAAACATCCAAGTATAGCAGAATAAGCAACTGTTGCCTGGATGCAGCCTAATGTTTGCATATGTAAAAAAAATAAAAAATAAAAGAGCAGGAAGAGAAAATTGTGCTAAGTCATTAAAACATACCCATTTCAATCTGGCTTCAGGCCTGGTTATGGCACAGAAACCGCCTTGATCACCCTGGTTGATGACCTCCTCCAGGAGAGAGACAGGGGGAATGCTACCCTGTTGGTTCTCCTGGATCTCTCAGTGGCTTTTGATACCATTGACGATGCTATCCTGTCGGAGAGACTACGGAGTTTAGGAGTGGGAGGCAATGCTTGGCATTGGTTCCACTCCTATCTCTAGAGTAGATTCCAGATAGTGGCTGTGGGAGACACTGAATCAACACCGTGGGAACTCACTTGTGGGGTTCCTCAGGAGTTGATCTTATCTCCCATGCTATTTACCATCTATATGAAGCTGCTGGCAGAGGTAATCAGGAGATTTGGAGTGAGGTGTCATCAATATGCAGATGATACCCAGTTCTATCCCTCTAGGCCATCTGAATCAGGAGAGGCAGTTGAAGCACCTGACAGGTGACTGGAGGCGGTAATGGGTTGGATGGGGGCCAATAAATTGAAACTGAATCCATACAAGACAGAGGTGCTGTGTGTCACAAGGGGCCTTTCTGCACTTGGCCTTATTCGGGAATATATCCTGGGATAGATGCCTGCTGTTCACATGCTAGTACATTCTATGGCAGACCCCAGATGAGGCCTCCCATAGTCTGCATTAGCATGTGGACCACAGATCCCTATTCCGAGATATATTCCAGAATAAGGCCAAGTGCAGAAAGGACCAGGGTCTCTAGTCCATGTAGTTGAGAGATACCCTGTCCTTGATGGGGTTGCAGTGTTCTGGAAGGGACAGGTGCAAAACTGGGCTCTGCACTGACACTTGAAGCTCAGGTGGAGGCCGTGGCCAGGAGTGCCTACTCCCAAGTATGGCTGGTGTGTCAACTGAAGCCTTTTTTAGATAGAGATGACTTGGCCACAGTTATCCATACTCTGGTAACCTCTCGATTGGACTATTGTAATGCACTCTACATGAGGCTGCCCTTGAAGATGGATTGGAAGTTACAGCTAGTGCAAATTGCAGCTGCAAGAGTGCTGACCAGAACAGCTAGCCAGATGCACACCATGCCATTTTTAAAAGAATTGCACTGGCTGCCAATTCACTACCGAGCCCAATTCAAGGTTTTAACTTTGACTTATAAGGCCCTAAATGATTTGGGCCCCAAATATCTAAAGAAACACCTTCTCACATACCGACCCACCTCTTTCTTAAGATCAAGCAGTGAGGCCCTCCTGGTTGTCCCACCACCTTCAGTAGTGAGGCTGGTGGGCACTGGGAGAGGGCCTTTTCGACAAAGGCCCCCAGACCATGGAATAGTCTCCCCGTCGAGGTGCATCATGCCCCTTCCTTATATATATTTAGGAAGGCAGTAAAGACACACCTCTTTGCCCTGGCTGAGCTGATTATTTTCTCCTCCCCCCCCCCAGTTACAGTCAATATTAATGCAATATGGAGTGTACTGTTTAAAATTTGTTGAATTTTTAAAGTGTTTTTAATCTGTGTCTTGTTTTAATGTGTATCTTGTTTCTAATCTGTTTGTTAAACCTTCGGGTACGGGGCTGGATAGAAATGTAAACAAACAAACAAATACATAAACAAACAAACAAATAAATAAATTAAATACTAAGAATAGACACAAGCAACTCTGACACAGAAAAAAAAAGTATATTTAAATCATAAATAATTCTTTGTGAGGGAGGGAGATTATTATGGGTGATTCCACACTGGCTGGTATGCAGACTGTCAAGCATACTTACCATCCTGGAGGGTTCCCTCCTGCATGGTAGACCATCTTAAGGGGAGAGCTCAGCCCTTGCTAGTACACTGCACCCACATTGGCCTAGGTATCCAAAATGGCGATTTACACAAGCTCTACTGATGGTCCAGAGACCCATAGAAGGGAACAGGGATACATACAGAGGGGTGCATGCCTCCCTGTTCCAGATTAACAAGGGGACCTATTTTAGCAGCACAGCAAATTGCACTACTGAGATGGGCTCAGCCCTTTGGGCTCCAAGGTTGAGAACTTTAGTTTCTAGCCATCAGAGAAGCCAAAGCTGACTCTGAAGACTGCATGAGCATTATCTGCCCTACCACCCAGTGTGGAAAAGTCATTCGTGGACTTGCATCCCTGATTTGCTTATTCTGCAAAATAATATATGTCTCCTAGGGATGTGCACAAAAGTTTTTTTAAAAATTATTATTCAATTTGTATCAAGTTGAATGAAAGAAAATTCATAAACGTTCAAATAGATCTCCTTCGAATGAGGTAGAATTAATATTTGATATGAATGTTCAATCCTATGCGAATCCCATACAAATGCGTACAGATAGCATATGGGTAGTGAATACCATACAAAGCTTCATACGAATGTATCAAAACATTTGATTTGAATTTGAATGTCAATCTCTAAATGTGCCAGCATTCGACTCGAATTCTAAATTTGGCCAAATTCATGTGAATTTTGAATGTTACAAATATCTGTGCACAGACCTACAGATTCTGTTGTAACAGGGCAGGTTTTGTTGTGTTTTGTATTTTGCATTTTCAAAGTATTATCCTTGCATACCCCAAGGACATTTGGCTAATCTAGTATAATCTACTGCAGTAATATTCAAAGGATGAGGAGAAGAGAAGACTTATCAGATTGACATATTGATCTTGAAAAAAAGATAAAATCCTGTCCCATGTAATGAAAAATATACATATGGAATTTATTGTGGCAGGTTTTAATGAGCCCTGTAGTATTTATCATCCCTGAAGGATAGAGAAGCAGAAGTATGCTCGAAGCCCCTGAAGTCTCTTGAAACCAAGACTACTCAATAACTGACTAAGCTTCAGCAATTTATTATTTGGGAAAGTACTCCCTGACATGACATGATTAAATTATTCAGTCAATAATGCAGAGTTAGCTTTTGTCATGAATGCATTTGATGATATAAAAACACATGATGACCCATTTATCATATTGCTTACCACTTGATACATTGCAGCTGTTGTCACTGACCCATTTCCCCCTTTAGCTTTAAGAGCTCTAATTAATGCAGGACTCTGATGAGTGTGATGCATTAACAGCAATAAAAGTGCATCAGTTCGTTGACATATTTAGAAAGCTATTGAATAGGCATTTACTAATGATATGACTCTGGTTTTTCAGTCATTGCACAATGACATTTAAGTACATGGGAACTGCCACATTGGAAGCAATGAATGACCTTGCTAATTAAATCCCTTGCCTGATGGCAGCCAATATAGATGGGCAAGGGGATAATATAATATCTATTGCACTGTCAAAGAAAATCCCTCTATGCCCCAATAAAATTATTGAACCCTAAAAGGAGTTGAACCATCTCCCTTGGTAATTTATCTCCACTGTCACCATCACTACATGGTAGAGAAGGAAGCAAATGAAGACATGAGCCCAGACTCAGATTCATTTCTCATGTACTGATGTAACACCCCCTGAAGGTAAATTTTATGACTCTGGAGTGGTTGGTAGGCCTGATGTGGGTGGGGCTATTTTCTTATTAGGACCCAGGACTTTTAATAGTGTAGGTGCAACCAGAGAAAGCACACAAAAGTACTATGCTGTGATCAAATGACAACTGTGGTGAGCCACTGCAAAAGCAGACTCCCATTCCTGAGGACATTAAAACCTGCTGTGGGGCATTTCACCATCACAGACATCCAAACCACAGACACCTGACCCATCATCTGACAAAAAGATCAGTGCAGCAGTGCACAGAGAAAGTGAATTCCTGTGCTTTCCTCTGTTGTGCATTTTTGTACCTCCATGATAGTGCACAAATGTCTGCAAGATTCATGTGCCATGGGAACATACATCTGACATTTTACTAAACCCTATCGATCATATAAATATGACTAGAAAAAGTAAAGGTCCAAAACTCATGCATGATCTGCCATGAATCAGGTACCTTTAAACAGAAACTGCCTGAAATTGAGAAGGCTGGGACTTCATAATGGTGGGGGAAATTTTGCTCATAAGTTCTAAATAGTGGTGGATTGGATGAATAGCCTAATTTCATCCAATTTCACTTCCAGTGAAGTTGAATCACAAGTTTTGCATGGATGGATCCAGTGTTATGCATTTAAATTGTACACATTATTAGCACATTTTGGATACCCTATTTACATGAAAAATATATTTCTCTTTTTTGTTGTTGTTGCATGTGAAATGCATGGTTAAGTGATTTGAGCTATTTCCTCTCCCCTCCCACACACATGCATCAGTAATGGCTGCACAAAAAAGGGACTTTATTTTGGGAGTACTGAATTCAGTTGATCCCCCATGAAAGTGGACCAAACTAATTCTGTCCTCCTAACTAAACAAGTAAGATATTTGATTTTTTAAAAAACTTCCTTAATCTGGTTCTTAGGTAAAAAAAACTGTGCCCAGAACAGAAAAATTCTAGCTTGCTCTCTGTTACTCTAGCAAACAATAGATACTATTTCCCCACTACATTTTTAAACATGGGACCTTTCTGCACTTAGCTTTAGTTGATCTGGAGCAGATAGTCTGGATCAGGCAATCCACACCCCACAGTTGGGACCAATTGCCCCAAGACTAGAGGCCCCTGGCTGTACCCACCCTAGAGCACTTCAGCAGTCAGGCCGAGGTGCTCTAGGGCTGGTACAGCCAGGGGACAGCTTGACCATTCACTTTGGCCAGTACCGGCCAAGCTGTGAATGGTCAAGCCATTCCCCGGCTTTACCAGCCTGAAAAGGCTGCAGCGGGAGCCAAACGCCCCGCCCTGGGCTACCGCCATTGGGCCACTATCGACCTGCTGGCTGACAGCCTCTTTCAGAGGTAGGGTGAGACCAGGCTGGGGCTGTCCCGGTGTCCTGCTGGCTGCTGCCACCCTGACTGGGCTACCAGCAGCCAGCAGGGACCTCGCTGGTGCCCACCCCCATTCAAGGGTGCACACACACACACACACACCAGCTGCCTATGACCTTCTGGTCTCTGCGCAGACACATGCAATGGCAGAACACCCCGATGTGGACCTGATGTGTGATGGCAAACCGCCCCAAAGCTGACCTGCTGCTCTCTCCAGCACACTGCGTGACCAGTCGCATCGGACCAAAGGTCTGATAAGGTAAGTGGGCATGGGCAGCTGGTTGTAGCATGCACTCTTGGGGGGGAGCACCAGGGAGGTCCTTGCTGGCTGCCACCAGCCTGATCAGGGTGATGGCAGCCAGTGGAACACTGGCCCCACCCTCAAAAGGAGCTGCCAGCTGGTGTGCTGATAGTGGCCCAAAGACAGTAGCCTGGGTCGGTGCTCCAGAGGTGTCCAGCAGGGAGAGTATGAATCTCTCCCTGCCAGACAGCTCTGGGATGGCCAGCAATGGCTTGGGCCAGGTATGGAGCACCCTTTTGTGCTCCACACCCTGGATGGAAATAGGGCCACCCTGGGACAGGCTAGGACGGTTCCGGACAGTACCACTCAGGCCACAGAACAAAAAGCTCTGTCCCAGGGCTGTCCTACTTCCATTTAGTGGCCCAAGTGTGAATAGCCCTCTGATCAGTGCCACCTTCATGTGACAGTTGTTACTGTCTAGCCTCCTAAAGTGACTCCAAAACAGGCCTAGGGTAGGATTGAGTGGGTACCTCATATATTAGATGGATGAAGCAATTTCTTCCAGCCATTACTACAACACGGACAGAATTTTTGAGGAGTTTAACAGTTCAACTTGAGATTTGGTTGGGAATTTATTCTGTCTTGTCTTGTCTTAGTTTTAGAGTAGAAAAGGTTAGGGTTGCATCTTTAGTGGGAAATGCAAAAGGTTCAGTTTGAAATATGTAAATTACACAAGCCTTATATATACATACACATTTTGACCAAATGCGTTTGTTTTTACGCTTTTGTTCCTTTATTGCAGTCAAATAATAGAATCCAAAATACAACAGCATCTCATAATTTAGCAATTCATAAAAATAAAAAATAATAAAATAATGCACGCTGTATTTCAGTGAATGTTTTAAGATGTGTCATAAAGTGGATCATAACAATTTAGATGCATTATTTACATGGAGACAATGTTCTTCTCTCATAAACATGCTTTGTGGAAATTGAGTGCTCAGGGAAAGAAAGAAAGAAAGAAAAGCGTGGTCGGATGAAAACACTGAAACAAATTAAGCAAAAAAGTTATTATTGATTTATGCTTGAACTTTAAAAAGAAGCAAAAACTAAAACCAAAAACCCTTCCAAAGACTCAAGTTGCAGATTTAAGTTTAAGACCTTTTCTGCCTGCAGCAATGCAAACAGTAGGAAAAAAATAGCATTTGAGTTCAGACTATTGCATTTATTTATTTCTTCATATTTAAAATGATGTCATAAAAACATAGAAGGGTATATAAACATATTAATGCCAGTAAACCAATACAGGACAATGCCTGGGTTACAATACTTTTAAATGCTGTGAACCTATAATGTTAGATGTATTTCTTTACTTTAAATATTTATGTATACTCCCTTCTCCAAGGTTGATTTACTGTAACTTCAAGCAGAAATGGCAGAAATCCAGTAAAAGTCTTCTCAGGCAGGCATACAATGTTCTCCTCTTCAATGGTCAGGAACAAATGTAGTAGCCACATGTATAACACAACTCACAGAATGCGACTTCCCTTCTTTAATGCAATCCCAGGAACCTTCAGTAGTGTAAATTACCTTTTGAGGCACCGCTGACTTGCACTGATGGACCAGACAACCCCTCCACAAACTGGGATTTCCCTCCACAGAACTATTAACTTAATGATAATCTGAGAGCATTTCCACACTTACCTGTGCTGGACCACTCAAGCTGGAACTAGGAACTTGTATGAACAAAATTTTTGTGTTCTATGGAGAACTGGTGAATTGAGCAACAATCATTTGTGTAACTTTTGGATTTGGTCGAAAGCAAAACAAACAAACAAACATTTTTTTTCTCATTGAAAAAGCTTTTTTCAATGGCAAAAACACAGCAAGCACAAACTATTTAATTGTTTTTGTGTGTGTTCATGGCAGGCTGGTTTGTTTCCATCGAATTTATGGATTTCCAAACAACCACATGTCCATTTCAGTGCAAACATTCATGAACAGAAACTGTTTGATCAAATTTTTGAACATGAAAAAAACCTTTGCACATCTCTAGCTGGAACTGCTCCTACTGGAAGAGTTGCCAGCTGGAGTGTTCCATTTGTCCTGGAACAAGGCCATTCACATTTAGATGGCATGTTCTGAGGTGTTCTGAAATGTTCCTGGCATTGGAGTCCCAGAGGATCCATTCTAACAATGAAATTTGGTGTGCTGCTAAAATGGGCCCCTCTGCTAAACTGGAACAAAGAGACATGCACCCTCCTTGGGTGTTTCCACACAGGCCCTTAACACCCATTAAGCAAGGATTGGGCCACGCGCGTCCGCATTTATGTGCCTTTTTAGCACACTTCCGGCCACGTGTGTCCGCATAGCACGTCCCTCTTTAATGTGGATTTCGGCGGCAAAACCGGTTTGGCGCCTCCGCGTCCGCATTAGAGGGGGCTATTAAGCACACTTCCGGTAGGTGTGTCCGCACCTACCCGTGCTTAATCCGTACTTAATGGGTGTTAGTTACACACCACAACTCAAGTGGTTTTGCGCCATGCGGACGCATCCACGGTGCAAGTGTAACTAACCCATGGCCCTCCCCCTGCCCGCCATGATTGGCTCGCTGGAGCCAAGCATGGCGAGCCGGGGGGCCTCGCTGCTGCGGCTCGCCCTCACCCCAGAAGCGGCGGATCGCCGCTTCTGGGGCCAGGGCGAGCTTCCAAAAACCCCACCCTAGCCCACCCCGCTGGGCCCATGGCAAAACCCCTCCTTACCCCTCTGTGGTCGTCTTCGTTGTGAGGGTCTTCGCCCAGGATGCAGCACGCCTGTGTCCTGCGCGTCTCCTGGGTGGCTGGGGCTGCCAGTAGCAGGCCTTGCCCTCAGCAGTGATCTGAGCAGGCGCGTTGCCCTGCATCCTGGGCGAAGACCCCCACAATGAAGACAACCACGGAGAGGTAAGGAAGGGGTGAGGGCGAGCCGCTGCAGCGAGCCCCCCCGGCTTGCCATGCTTGGCTCCAGCGAGCCAAGCATGGAGGGCAGGGGGAGGGTCCTCCATCCTGGATCGGAGCCGGGTGCCGTGCCTCCGCACAGCACCCACCTCCAATCCGGATCGTTGCTGCATGTGTGGCGGCAGGGATGTGGGGTAGATCTGGATCTCTTAGATCCAGATCTACCCCATTAATCCGGATCTGCCATGCACCCGGAGCTATTAAAACCAGTTCCCCAGGGAATCGGTTTTAATAAATCTGGATGCCGTAGATCTGTGTGTGTTTTTGCCCCTGTGCGGAACACCATTACACCATTACAGCTTTTAAACAGTATCCAGGGTATGTACCATTCAGTATGAACTTAGCATGTCAGCAGGGGATTGGCCTCTCATGTGCCACTCCTCAGTTTGCATGGGTAGCTGCTGGACCCTTTACTGGAGCAGTACACAAGTAAGAATGGAAAGACTTCGTCCCGCGTCAAGAAAGCCTTTGACTTACATCTGTTGGCTAATACTGCTTCTATGTATGACACAAAGTTGAATGAAGAGTTGGGGTGGTGGTGAATAACCATTCTCTAGATATTATCATCTCCCATTTCAGAGGCCAAAAGCAATAGCTTCCTGTGGCTGACAGATAAAACATTCTGAAGTCATCCCATGACAGCTGACTGACACATTCTTTGGTGCTGAATCTAAACTAGAATCTCACACTATGAACCTTTCTGGACTGAGGGCTCAGTAAATCAAGACTGATTGATCCAGTTCCTACTGATCTACATCATGTGGAGGTGACATCTGGATGAATTTTGCAGCTACCCCCACTCCCACCCAACAGGTCGGAATGACAGATCTTAGCCAGAGGGCATGGGGGAATGATTTTAGGTGGTATGGTGCAGCACATCATGCTGAAAAGTATTTCTGGGAATTCTGGATCATAGATTAAGGCCGTTAGGCCAGATTGTAAACCTGAGAAACAGGCTCTCCACTAGATCTGTATCAAGGGCTCCTTGATCCAGATTTAGCTCTGTCCCATGCAGATGGTTCTGGCCTAACTCCTTGATCTGGATTAATACACAGATGATCTGGATTAATATCCGGATCAGAGGGCCTCTGATCTGGATCTATGCCTTAGTGCAGCTTGGGCCTGTGTCCCTGTACATGGCCTGATTTCTGTGTAACTATCTGCTCCCAAGTCAGTGTTCCAGGCCAATCCAATGCCATTACATGTGCAGATAGATTCATGGCAATGAAGAGGGCAACTTTGCTACACATGGCCCATCTGCCCTCATGTATTACAGAAATCCAGCAAGTCCTTACACATGCACACCTAAAAAGATAAATAAATCAGGTTTAGAAATTAGGTTGCATTTTAATAAATTAGTCAATTATTAGGAGCATTACAAATGTTTCAGGATATGTTGCCGGAAGCACACTGTTACCTGTTTAGTATTTATTTTACTGCAGTGATTTCTATCTTGCCTTCCAAGGTTTTAATAGATCTTTTCAAGGCAGCTTACAAGAAGCATTAAAATACATTTTCAGAAACCACTGTAAGTAATAAAAAGCTATCAGAATACTTTCCACAGGACAGTTGATAATAGATACTCAAGGAAGATGAAGTCCAGCTTGAGGTTGCCTTTAGATGATATTAGTGTGCCTCCTTCAATCTTAATAGTAAGACTAGCCAAACTAAAAATGGCATGCTGCTTCACATTTATATTCTTTGTGAAATCTTTGCCCAGATATCAGAACTGTCTGGCATATTTTAGACATATATTTAGCTAAGTGATAGGAGTGTGTTTGTTTGTGTGTGTGAGAGAGAGAACGTTTCTGCATTTACCTTAGATCTGGAATACTGCTCTGTAAAGCCGTTTTCAAGACCTCTTCTGTCTGCATGTTAGGGTAGACTAGAGAAACTTCACCCACTGCTATTTCATTCCATCTGCATCAGAGAGAGCATAATCCAGATCCGGAGGCTTTTGATCTGGATTCCCGGTGAATGTTATTCCCTTTCTATTTACCCCTAGCATGGAATTTGCTTCTTTCACTGCTGCTGCACACTTGATCAACACCTTCACTGAGCTGTCCACCAGAAACCCCAAATCCCTTTCCTGGTCTGTCACAGAAAGGTCAGTTTCCATCAGTTTACTGAGGTTTTTTTTCACTAATGTTTATCACTTTGCACTTATTAAGATTGAAGCACGTTTCCCACTTCATTACTGACTTGACCGATGTCAAGGCAACTGTCTGGAGCAGTTCAGTCTCTCTTTCAGTTTTTATTACCCAGAATACTTTGTCACCATCAAACTTTGCCATCTCATTGCTTAATCCTACTTCTAGATCATTTATTAATAAATTAAAAAGCATAGGTTCAGAACCCAATACTAAACTTTGAGGGACCTTACTGTTTTTATTTTCCTCCATTCTAAGAACTGTTCATTTATTGTTATTCTATTTCCTTTCCTTTAGCCAGTTACCAATCCAAAACAGAACTTTCCCTCTTACTCCATGATTGATGAGTTTACTCAAGAGGCTTTCAAGAGCGAATTTGTCAAAAGCTTTCTAAAACTGTTTCAGATAGATGATGTCGACTGCATCATCTTTATCCCTGTGCTTACTGACATCCTAATGGGATTCCCCAGCACTTGGTTGTGTCTCAGGAGCTTCAACCTCCACAGAAGCAGCTGGGAAACTAGAATTCAGGCTGCTTTGTCATAGGGTTTATCTGGGTTAACCTTCTTATCTGATGAGACCTCTAGATAGCAATCCATGACTCTCCTAACATGAAGCATTTGCATTCCACGGCAGCACTAGGTGTATGTGTGTTTTCCGTGTAAGGGTGTATATTGCTCTCCTGGAGCACAAGGACAGGAGTGATTCTCTGCCCATAATATGAAGCCAGAGCAAATGGCCTGAGACCAAGAAAGTATGTGTTTCACTGGGTCCTCTTCCACCCTCCTCCTGACAATATTCCCTGGGAATGCAAGTGACTCGAACAACTCTATCCTATGGCTCTGCTAGTGTTTTGACTGAGCCAAGGAACTCACAATATCCCTTGGTGCACACATCTGGCTACCTCCAGATGTGGCCTTTTAGCCTATGTGGTGGAGCCTCTAACTGTGGCTCTTGCACTGGCACAAGATGGAGCAGAGTGTGAATTTATGTGCCTTGTCTGTGAACAATGGAGCTTCTCTGATTGTAATCCAGTCTATCCCAAACATGTGCATAGCCTTGTTGCATCACATTCACACATCACATTCTTTGTCAGATTCACCACCTGAGACCCAAAAGGTCACTAGTTGCCAATTCGCTACCGAGCCCAATTCAAGGTGTTAACTTTGATTTATAAGGCCCTAAATGACTTGGGCCCCAAATATCTGAACGTCTTCTCCCATATCGACTTGCCTGTGCCTTAAAATCTGGAAGGGAGGCCTCATGGTGGTCCCACCACTTTCAGCAGTAAGATGAGTGGGCACCCGGGAGACGGCCTTCTCAGTGGTGGCCCCTGGGCTATGGAATAATCTCCCCCTTGAGGTGCAGCAGGCTCCCTTGCTCCCTTCTTCAGGAAGGCAGTGAAGATACACCTCCTTGCCCTGGCCTTTGGCTAAATGGGGACACCTTTCCATTCCCACACATAGCCACTGGTAGTTCTTTCTAGATATTATCATTTTAATATATATTATTTACTGTTTTAATGTATTGGATTTTAAATGTTGTTACCTGCCCTAAGACCTTCAGGTATAGGGTGGGTGTGACGGTTTCTGGGTACAGGCTGCAAACTGTTTTGCTTTCTGGCTTTGCAGGCTTCTAGTTAGCTGCAATAGCCAGCCTAGATGCAAACAGCTTGTTGCAAGACCTGGGCAGAGGCTGCAAAAAGGGCGGGAACTCCTGTGCGGGCCCTGCTGCAATGATTGGTTGCAGCTGCTTTTTGGAGGGAAAAGCTGTCCGGGGATCTGAGTGCTGGAGGGGCTAGAACAGGAGTTCCCACCAATCAGGAGTTTCCAGCAACATTTTATTTCAGCAGTTTTCCCCAGGAGGTTACAGCCAATCAGGGTCAGGGATATGGGTATAAATGAACACAGAAGACAGCAGACTAGGTCTTCATGCTGGTACAAGAGCTGAAAGGAGAAGAGAGCTGAATCCTGAGGGAGCTGGAACCAGTAGCTGACCAGGGGTCTTTTGGCTGGAAGATCTTAAAGGAAGACTTCAATAGCAACTGACCAGGCTGGATGATCGGACAAGCAAGGACGGACTGGGCCTTGTGATCATCTGGAGCCACGTTCTGGTACACTGGCTTGGCTTGAGCTGTGGCAGAGCAAGTCAGAGGGGGAGGAACGTGGAGAGGTTTGTCTTTTAAAAGGGGAACTATTTTCCTTTAGAGAAAGGGGTAGCTCTGTCAAGGCTAAAAGGCCAGTAGGAGGAAAATGCATAGATGTGAATTAGCAAAATAGTTCCCCAAAAGGAAGTAGGAAAGATAACCAGGAGTTAACTTAGCATTTAGTCAGGAGACTCCTTGAATTGCATCATAAGGTGATGTGTGCAAACAGTCACCAGTTCTTCTAGAAGAATGACAGCATTACAGGGATTGAGCAAGAGTTGTGTAAACTGGGTAACAATTGCGAAATGCCAGGATATGACACACCAACTCAGATAATGGGAAGGTATAAAACCAGGCACTTTGGAGCTGCGTGCCTTGCCCTTGCTTAGCTGATGGAGACTGAGAGGAAAGCTAAAATGTAAGGACTACAACCTCTACGCGAATAAACCTCTTCGGAGAATTTACGGCGTCCCTGACTCCTTTGTTTACACTGGCGAGGGGGAGAAGGAGGGGCCAAGCCTCAGCAGAATCGGAGATCGGGGAAGTGAGGCCTTCAGCACCTTGGACAGTGACGCTGGAGCTGACAGGCTGATGCTGAGCAAAGGCACACAGAGAAGGATTGATTTCCAGCCAGCACGAACCAAGATGCGGCTCTGCAATGCAATGCTGATGGAGATTTATCACCACAGGGGGCTAGCTGACACCCCACTACCCCCTGACAAGCTCCTAGCCTTAAGAGACTTGCAAATTTAAACTAACAACTACCTGAACCTTATTATCCTTTTAGTATTGCTTGTGTATAATAATAAACTTGTTTTAGTTTACTGTTGAAATGCTTGCTACCAGTGTTTTGTGTCCACACTGTAGTATTCACTTGGCCGTTGCACAAACTCAGCATCCTAACAGAGCCAAGCTTCTCCTAGAGAGGGCAGGCACTAACTGGATTGCTGGACATCATGACAATTTGGTGGCAGCTCGGGACGAATCTTGATTCAGTCCACTTTGGCCAGAATACTACAGTAGCAAGCAATACTGTGTGTGATTGAGCAGGACAGCCAGAGTTTGGCTCCTTTGTGAATGAGTCTGGTGTCTGGACACAGAGCCCTAAGGTAGTGCCTGTGGGTCAGAACTCCTCCATCCCTGAAGTGTGAGTGTGCTAGACATCAGGGAGGGCTAGCAGGCACAGGTCCTGAGGTAAATGCTTACGGTATTTTGTAAGGACCTGGTGTGCTGTGAGCCCTAGCATTTGGGTGAGCCTAGCCACAGAATAGTGGGGTCAGTAGGTTTGGTGGCCAGAGGTAATTGCTTTGGGTGAAACGTACGGTCACCAGCCGGACGCTGAACCACGTGGCTACACCCAAATAAGCCTGGTTCCGGAGGTAAACTGCCTGGGTAAAGTACGGAACCAGGGACGGAATTACGTTCCCTGTGTGTTGGCTACAAATATTAGCAGCCAGCATGGTAGATCAAGTGGTGGGGAGTTCCACACTTCATGCTAACCAGAAAAAGGGGCTAAAGCTGTTCCAAAGGGTCTAGGGGGACTGCCAGCTAAGCCTGTTAGTGGCAAGTGGCCCACAGCCAAACCAAGGAAAGCTATTATGGAGTCTGTGGTGGAACAGGAGGTTTCAACCCCAGAGCTAAGTGTGGGTGCAGGCCCAGGGACTCATGAAGCTGTGCCGGGAGTGGCGCAGGACAGAGGGCTCGCTGAGCTCAAACTGAGGCTCGAATATGAGCGGGAAATGAAGATAAGGGAAATGGAGATGAAAAGAATGGAAAAGGAAATGGATATGGCAGAACATGAGAAGGCTAGAGCTCATGAGCTGGCCGTTCTCCAATTAAAAGCTAGCCAAGGGCAGGGTGCCCAAGGGGCAGTTCCTGGACAGGGTGATGGTGGAACCCCTAACCCCATGAAAGTGGATATCAAGAGATTCCCATTGTTCTCCAAAGGGGATGATATTGAGTCTTTTCTAAGGGCTTTTGATCGGGCGTGCACGGAATTTGAAATTCCACCAGAACGTAAAATGATGTATTTAAGGTCACGGATTAGTGGTGACCTTTTGGAACTTTATGCCGCCCTTTCAGACGAAGATGCCCAGGACTATAAGGTGTTCCAGGAGCAGGTTAAGCAACGCTTTAACCTCACCCCGAACACTACAGGAAAAGCTTCAGGAATGTAGTGAAAGGTGAAGGAGAGACTTTCATGCAGGTTGCAGCCCGCATGACAAGACACTTGTGGGATTGGGTGAAGGAATCCCAGATTAAGACTGTCGAACAATTCGCAGAGCTAATCTTAAAGGAGCAGTTTGTGCAGCTGTTGCCCAACCATATCCACTGGATAGTGGTGGACAAAGCGTGTACTACTTTGAATGAGGCAGCCCGGTGTGCTGACAGCTTGCTAATGGCTAGGGAAGACTGTTTTGGGAAGCAGGCAGATGGGGCAGGGAGGTCTCCATCGGCTAGGAACGTGTCCTCAGGTCATGCTAACTCAGGTAATGGAGAAAGGGAACAGTCCAGAGTGCCAGACAAGGCCAGAACCTGCTTCCGATGTGGCAGTTTGATGCACCTAAAGGCTGAATGCCCAAAGGCGCATCCCGCTGGGCAGGAGAAACCAGGTGCGCATCATTCTTACTGTGTGCGAGCCCCAAAACAGCAGCACGAGAGTGAGGATGATGGTGCTAGACAGGGACAAGTGGGACATTCCCTGCCAGAGCCTGAGAGCTTTGTAATGGTGAATACTGAGCACCCCCCAGATGTGGAATACATCTGGAAGGTCCGGATTCATGGGCGAGCAGTTAATGCCCTAAGGGACTCAGGCTCCGCAGTCAGTGTGATTAAGCCACAGTTGGTACAGGAGGGTACCGGGGAAGAAGATCAAACTGAAGGGGATTGGTGGCAGTTCCTTCAGGGCTAGAGTTGCAAGGGTCCCAGTACAGATAGGGGCAAGGTACATGGAACATGACTTTGCTGTAACTGGCAGCATCCCAGTTTCGCTGCTAGTTGGCAACGATTTGGCCAGGCGTGCGAGACCAAGGATGGGAGGCAGAACCACAACCCTAGCCTGTGCGAGTGTAAAAACTTTGCAGGAGGCAGTAGAGGAGTTGAGGATGGGGCAAACATCCTTACGGACAGAGATCGCACTGTTGAAACAGAGCAATGCAGACAAACAGCTCACAGAACCCAAGAGTGAACCAGCTGGGTTAGGAGAAATGACCAAGGCAAAGGGTCAGGAACTGTCACAGGGTTCGAGTGAGCTGGGCAAAGCACATGATGTCTCTTCAGTAAGGAAAATGCCAAGGGAAGCTGAGACCAAACAGCTTCAGCGAGGCAGCCAGATAAAAAGACTGGGAGTGCTGTTAGCAGGAATTGCTTGTGTAGCAAAAGGAGTCCTAAAGAGCCTGGGACTCCAAATTCTCCTGTGGGTGAGCCATGTGATAGGTGAGTTGCTGGCATCGCTGGAAGGGATCCAGGGAGCAGATGCCATGCCGGATGGACCAGGGACCGCAGCGCCCAACGCCAGGACCGGGGAGACCAACAGGATGGCATCTCCAGGCAACAAGGTCAGCCAGAAGCCGGATCCCACAGCAGGACCACCACCAGATGGGACCAGCACCACAAATGACCAGCACTGGAGTGGATCAAGCAGGCGACCTAGCGCCAAGGACCCAGCTGACCAGTGTTGCGGAAAAAAGACCAGCAAAGAGCCAGACTGTGATCTTGGACTCAATGCACTTTTTGAGTGACTTTGGGACACTGTTTAGTTGAAATTTAGATAGTAAGGGAAAACCTGTTACAGAGACTTTGGACTTTGATAGAGTGTGTTTATCAGGTAGATGTATGTTTAGTTACACTCCTCTTTGGGAGACAAATGTCCATGGAACAGTTGTGCCCCAGGTACATTTGTCTTTTTTGGGGAAGGGAGGGGTTGTGACGGTTTCTGGGTACAGGCTGCAAACTGTTTTGCTTTCTGGCTTTGCAGGCTTCTAGTTAGCTGCAATAGCCAGCCTAGATGCAAACAGCTTGTTGCAAGACCTGGGCAGAGGCTGCAAAAAGGGCGGGAAATCCTGTGTGGGCCCTGCTGCAATGATTGGTTGCAGCTGCTTTTTGGAGGGAAAAGCTGTCCGGGGATCTGAGTGCTTGGAGGGGCTAGAGCAGGAGTTCCCACCAATCAGGAGTTTCCAGCAACATTTTATTTCAGCAGTTTTCCCCAGGAGGTTACAGCCAATCAGGGTCAGGGATATGGGTATAAATGAACACAGAAGACAGCAGACTAGGTCTTCATGCTGGTACAAGAGCTGAAAGGAGAAGAGAGCTGAATCCTGAGGGAGCTGGAACCAGTAGCTGACCAGGGGTCTTTTGGCTGGAAGATCTTGAAGGAAGACTTCAATAGCAACTGACCAGGCTGGATGATCGGACAAGCAAGGACGGACTGGGCCTTGTGATCATCTGGAGCCACGTTCTGGTACACTGGCTTGGCTTGAGCTGTGGCAGAGCAAGCCAGAGGGGGAGGAATGTGGAGAGGTTTGTCTTTTAAAAGGGGAACTATTTTCCTTTAGAGAAAGGGGTAGCTCCTAGCCTTAAGAGACTTACTGAGTTTAACCTGAGTTAAACCAACAAATACCTGAACCTTATTTTCCTTTTAGTATTGCTTGTGTATAATAATAAACTTGTTTTAGTTTACTGTTGAAATGCTTGCTACCAGTGTTTTGTGTCCACACTGTAGTATTCACTTGGCTGTTGCACGAACTCAGCATCCTAACAGGGCCAAGCTTCTCCTAGAGAGGGCAGGCACTAACTGGATCGCTGGGCATCGTGACAGTGGGATAAATAAATAAATAAATAAATAAAAACAAGATCACAGCATATTTCTCCAGATATTGTCAATAACAGAAAACAAGGATTGCAGCTCAGCAGTGAATATATCAAACAGGCTTATCTAGTAAAATTTCCCCACATTTTGCTCAGTGTTCAAGATTCCTCCAGCACCAAAATTAGAGAGATAACAGTTTTCATAGTCCAGTTATCTATTTTGAGACTAAAGGAAACATGTGGAATGCAAGCAAGGCTGAAGCTTAGCAAGGGAACAACATGGGTATGCAGTAGCTTTACCCAGAACCCTTACACACTTACCTTCTCACTGCCCATATTCCAGGTAGGTTGGGATGGGCAGTGTTAGCAACTACCTGATTCTTCAGGAGACTATTTGGCCAGCTTTCCTAGGCCTTATAGAAAGAAAAACCATCAACCATCTCAGCCTTGTCAAGTATGTGGACAAATTTGGTCAAACCTGTTTAAGCCATACTTGGCATCTTGGGAGGACCACAAGCTTGTATGGTCCTCCATTTAAAACAGAAAAGTAAGTAAATTGGTCCTATATCCTTCTGAGGGCTACAAGCAGAGTATAGTGCTCTTGAAAGTGGAAACAGGAAGCCCCATAAACCTCCTGAAGTTGTCTTGGGAGGTGAATGGAAATGTGATCCAGTAGTCTACTGCATCACATTCTGGGAAGCATGTGAGGGAACTGGCAGACGTTTTAATCTCATAGGTTTCTGAAGCTCTTTTCCCCACCATAAGGTCACTATAGCAAGAAAATGTCCTTAGAATGTGGCAGGAACAATGTTTTTTTAGACATTACGGAAACTTCCAGAAAGGCATTTGCTGTGTTCCATTTTATAATTGCTGAGACTGCTCACTATAGTTGCAATAGGTGAGAATTATTATTGAGAATGAATGCTGTATTTCTCACTAACAGCAGCACCCATGCTCCTTTCACCGTGAAGTGATAATTACTGTTTCAGAACAAAATGAGCTGAAAAGAGATCCACAATGCAAGTGTTTATAGGGAGTGTAGACTGTCTTTTGCAGGAGGAAAGATATTTTTTTTCTAGAAAAAATAATTTAACCAGTAGACTCCATTCTCATGTTTCATATTTAGCAAGTACATCGTCATGATTGCTGACACTGCATTTCTATAAAATGACATGGTTATGATTGGATTATTCCAACAGTGACCCTGTGGCTATAGCATCATATTTCAAGCTGTGCAAAATATGTGACAGCACCTTGTGCTTTGTAATTAATTCAAATACATATTTCAAATACATTCATAACAAAGTGAGAAAAATCACTAACCTCAAGTGAAAATTTGGTTCCGTGGACTTCTGGTGATTAAGGAGCGAAATTTAAACCAATCATACTGATAATGATAAAAATCCATTCTTCAGCAGGTGGCAGCACCTAGGGTATGGCCACACCTTCATTTTAACCCTTCTTCAGTCCATCTTCAGGTTTGACTGCTCACATCTTTGCATTTTTATCAATTTTATTTATCCTCCATTTGGACTTTCCTGAATAGGAAATCCACAGATACATAGACAGAAATGAAAAGGTATGAACAGTGAGACCTGAAGCCTATTCGCACTTAGGCCGGTAGTCAACAATTAGTGAACTTCTGGTAAAGAGCATCCGCACATGGAGTAGGCTGTTACCACCTCCAAGCATGCTCTGTATCCCCAGAAGTTCACTAACTGTTGATTAGGTATGGAGCATTAAATCGTGCTCCACCTCTTTACCAGGATTGACCAGAAGCTTACCTGAAGCATCCTTGTTTGTATAAGTCTAATGGCATTCCAGAGATCACTAGACCAGCCCAGGTGCTCAGTGAACTTAGAAGTGGCTCCAGAGATTGTGAAGCCAGCATGGAGGGCTGTAATTGGGACATCCTTCCAAATGTGGAGGAAAGACTCTAGGAAAGACTCCTGCTGAACTGAGGTGAGAAGGTAAGTATAAAAATGGCCATAGCCTTCAGCTGATCAAGTGTAGTTCAGATAGCTTAATCTGAGGGATTTTCGCACTGCAACGCGTTCCGTTTTGAACGCGTGCAGACGGGCAGCTTAAGACAGTTCTGGGCGCTTTCAGCATTCACACACAGGGGCGCTGGAACGCGTGTAAACGCGTTCCGGTGCGCCTGTGTGCGAATCCTAAAAGCGCCCGGAACTGTCTTGGCCGGCAAAGGCTGGCCAGGGGCGGGGATTCGGCCGGCACCGCTGCCAACCATTGGGTGAGAGCACCCAAGGGGCGGGCAGCGCTGTCAAGCCAGTCGCCGCGCTTCGTGCCAGCTCTACGGGGCTGGATCGGGCCCTGTGGAGCTGGCCTGAACATGCCCGGGCACCCGGGTGCCCATCGGAGGGCCCGGGGCAAGGCCCCTATGCAAAGGCTTAGCCCCACGCCCCGATCTCGCCCATCTGCAGGGCGCGAGCGCCTGGATCTAGGCGCGGGCGCTCCGCAGATCAGCCGCCCACCTCCCCAGTCCCCAAAACCCCCATCCCAACCACCCTCCGAGCCGGATCGGGCCCATCTTCGCGGTGTGGGTGCCTACATCGAGGCACCCAAACCGCCAAGATGATTCCCCCCCTCCCCCAGGGCCCCGGGAGGACGCGCGCGCGACGGAGGACTTACCTCATCGCTGTGCAGTCTCAGAATGAGGGTGGCATTCTGGGAGCGCGCACCACGTAGCCCACCCAGGCCCCCTATTGGACAAGCAGTTCACGTGAACTGCTTGTCCTATAGGGGGCTTAGGTGGGCTGCGGGCTGCGCGCTCCCAGAATGCCACCCTCAGTCCGAGACTGCACAGCGACGAGGTAAGTCCTCCATCGCGCACGCGTCCTCCCGGGGCCCTGGGGGGGGAATCTTCGCGGTGTGGGTGCCTCGATGTAGGCACCCACACAGCGAAGATGGGCCGGATCTGGATTGGAGGCTGGTTGGGGGTGGGGTTTTTGGGGACTGGGGGGGTGGGGGGACTGATCTGCGGGGCGCCCACACCCCGCAGACGGCCGCAATGGGGGCGGGGGGGGACCCTTGGGGGGCCGGAGTGATGCGTTCCGGACGCCCAAGGGGTTCCTCGGCCCCAGCCAGCCCGGGATCGGCCTCCTGCCACCCCGGAAAGGGGTACAGGAAGCCGATGATGGTGGCTCCCCAGCTTCGGCAGCCCCATTGGGGCTGCCAGACCCAGGAAGGAGCCACGTCCCGGCGGCCGGCGGGATGACAGACGGGACCCACCGAATCGGGGTTCCCCTGTCCCATCTGCCAGGGTCACTGACCCTAGCAGATTGGAAAGGGGAACCCCAATTCGGTGGGTCCCGTCTACCGGCTTCGCCGCGCCGGCGCAATCGCCGGCCCGGCAAGTCAGGCCCTGGGGGCGTGCCGATGGCTGTCAGGGAGAGAAGCGTGCCGCGAACGTTTCTCTCCCGGAACGCGCTGGGGCGGCTCGTCCGCGTCGGAACGGATGCAGAGCACTTTAACGTGCTCTGCATCTGGAACGCGTGGAAGACAGCTCCAGACGCGAGGCGGCGCAAGCCCCGCTGGGGCAATGCGAATGCCTCGTCCGAAGCTGTCTTCCACGCGTTCTGAAAAGGCCTGTGCGAAAAGGCCTATGGATGTTCCATTTGGTCCATTGCTTTTCTCTTACTGCCCTGTTGGTTCTGTGCCATGAATTTCTGCTGGTCACCAGCGTTCAAGATTGATTGAAAGAAACTTTTGCCTTTATCTATATAGAATGGAACTACTGACTTGTGGAAACTTTTCAGGCTCATATTGATAGTGATTCAAATTATGACAAGCAAACAAGTGACCAAACAAAACCTATTTGATTTTTATTGGCTTGTTATCTATAAACAGATAAAAAATGAAAGGTTGTTTTGTTTCTTTTGTTGTTATTTGAGGAGGAAAGAGAAGCAACTCTCTTGTTTTGCAAATAATAGACTTTCAAGGATTTCCTGGTATGGTCTGAACTTTTTGGACTTTAGGACAGACTTAAGGAGCTAGGAAAATGCTTAAAATTTGACCATATATGGGTTGGAACCTGCAGTCCTGATGCTATACCAGTCTTTTCCCAAAGGTTCAGAGTTAAGAAAGTCAGGAGTTCCTGAACTTTCTTAAAAACATCAAGATATTTTTGCTGTGCTGTGTTGGACACTGTGCCTTTCCCACACTTAACTGGAGTGGCATAGTATCCCATTGCAGTTAAATTTAGGGACGGCAGCTGGCATTGACACTGCAAGTGCCAGTAGTGTCCTAAACTAAACTAGCAGCTCTCACAGTGTGGATGTTCTGTCCCAAACCATATGCACTGTCATCAAAACAGCTGCAGCAACTTCCACATGTGCTGGGCCATTTCTACAGTAATTGTGATGCAGCCCCACACCCATGTAGAATTCTCTCAAGGAATTAGTGCAACAGCTGCAACTGGGACCATGAGCACCCTAGTCACTATAGAAGGTCAGGATGTCTGTGCATACTCTGGGCTGTGGGACAAAGACTGCACCATAGTTTATCAATACAGAGCACCAGTACAATAGGGACCTGCTATCTCCATGCTAGTGCTTACTATAGGAGGCCCCAGGTGTGCCCTGCCATAGTCTGCATTATCTTATGGCCAGCAGACTACTATCCCATGACATATTCCAGAATAAGTAAGGAAACGTCCATGGTCTACACTCACCTAGCATGAGAGTGATTGATCCAGCAATTGTTGCAGATCCTGGGAAAACATGTGTGGAGCTGCCTCCTTTCTGGATCAATCTGATAACTTCTTTTGCATCAACTTTGTGAAACATCAGAATATGTAAACAAGCTGGCACTTCCTCATGCTCTCTGTAGAAAACTATTCTGAGGCTGAGATGTCATGTAATAACTGAAGCACAACCTACAAACAAACAAGAGTAAAAGCCTTTGGTGCTTTCCAGTTTGTACTGGGTATTCTAAATATCGTTCTCAGGGAAGAAGGAGCAAAACCATGTATCATTACTTGTTTTACTGTGTGAGATTCCTTTTGCTTTATCATAGTACCTCTGTTGTATATTATGGCAGTGGTTTAACGGTTTTACAATTCTTGGGATTTTATTGCAGATCTGAGTTCTTGGTTGCCTAGTAAAAAGAGACATTAACAGCCACTTGAGATTGTCAACATTGTAACTGTAGGACGATGTACAAGCTTATTGCTGTTTGGGGTAGATTTATCAGCCATGTACCATGTGTTAAGTAGGCCATGAGCAATAGCATTTCCACAATAATATTTGGATATTTTCTTTAGCTGGCAGCACTGATTTTTGGAAAAAGTGTTGTGCTTTCCTACCATCACAACTCTTGCTTCAAAAAGTATAATAACATTGTGTTCCATGATCTCAAGAAATCTGAGACTGTCAACTATTATTACACACTTGTGCATAACCCAACTTCTAGGTAAGCATGTCTAGAATTGTCTTTTTTAATTATTCAAACATGTCACTACTGATGCTTTAATCTTGCTATAACGGTAAATGTATGTAATTGAGGGTTGGAATGCTGCCTTATCAGAATTTTCTGAAATATATCTTGGCCATTTCCACATTTACATTTTCTATTCTATTCCAAGCTGGGATGGATTGCTCCTGGCACAGAACAGGGATGTCCACATTGAGATGTCCTGATCTGTGCTATCCCCAAATTGGCTCTCAGGTTTACCCCAGTTTTTGAGCCAGTGCAAAGGGATTCTGAACAACATGAATGAAAGTTCCTGGCCTTCAGAACCCCAGGAACCCATTTTGTGCTGCCAAAGTGGGTTCCTGTGGTATACAAGACCATCAGATATCTGTGATGTGATATATCACTTCCTAATACACTGGTAGACCTCAGAAAAGCTGTTTCTCAATAAACCAGACCAGGATGCCTTTTGGACTCCTAGGCCAGTCTTTGCTTCATCCTATGTGGACAGAGCATACTAGGAGGAGGCAGGGCCTGTCTTAAAGTGCACCAGTGTGCAGAAAGAAGTCTTCTAGACTCCTTCTTCTTACCAGACCAGGTAGCATAATCAGTACTAATATTGTTTCTTCATTGTTGATGAGCATGTGTGATTAGTAAATGGATAGAGGGATCTAGGCCACTGCATTCTGCAAGTTAATGTAGAAAGGCAGAGGCCTCAACCTTCCTTAGAATGTTCTTCCTACATTGGACATTGCTAAGAAGCAGAATACAGTGCCAAAATGTTACCATATCCTACTCCTCCGGTAGTCCTGGAAAGTGGACTACTGTTGGTATACCAGACCATGAAAAGCATGTGGATTAGGGATGTGTAAGAATATTTGTTCAATTCAAAATTCATACAAATGCATATACATTTCTATATTTGTACACAAATCAGATGGATCCAGTTTTTGCAGAAGCTTTGATTAAGGTCTGGCCACCCCACAGTCTTCCTTTCCCCTTGGCCTCCCATCCCACTCAGCCACATCATCTTACCCACAAATGGGGCCATGGTTTCATCCTTTGCTTCTTTTGCCACCATTTGTGCACTGCTCTGAGGCCCAAGTCACCCTTCCAGAGGTGAGCATGCACCTCCCCATCCAAGAATTGCCATGATCCCTGAATGGGGGAGGTGAGTGTGCACTTCCAGAAGGTCTACTTGAGCCTCTGAGCAGTGTGTGAAAGATGGCGGAGGCCCACCTCAGCCTCCCATCTCCCCTAGCCATGCTTCCTTACTACCATGGAGGCTGTGGCTGTCTCATCCACATTCTCTGCTGCCATTCACATGGCGAGTCCCAAGTAGGCCTTCCAGAGGTTCATGCACATCTCCCCATCTGAGAATCATCACAATCTTCAGATGAAGGAGGTGTGCATGCGCCTCCAGAAGGCCTACTTGGGCCTTGGGAAAGTGTGCAAATGGCAGCAGAGGCCCACACCTGGGCTCCCATCCCCCTTGGTCATATTACCTTACCCCCACAGAGACTGTGAGATTTCCCATGATTCCCGGATGGGGTTGACTACTAAACCTGTGCACACACCTCCAGAAGGGCTAGTTGAGCCTCAGAGGAGAGTGCAATGGCAGCAAAGGCTGTAGAAAAGAAGAGATTGAGGTTTCCCTTTTTGCATATCACTAACGCACACTATAAATGGGAGGGGGACCAGGAAGTTCTCCTTCAATTATATGCTTAATTGACAAAGACTTGCCTACGTAAGAACGGAAGGAGACCAGAAAGAAAGTCAGAACAAGTCTACCCAATGAAGAGACTGTCTCCTGTATTTTCATAAAGTTTTTACCATTGTTTTCTTGATGTCACTAAAAAAAGGTTATAATTTAGCACATCAAATGAGCTAAATGTACCACAATTCTGAGCTGTTCTGAAGTCAGTTGGAATCTATTTCTCTTTTGATTAAATAAAATTTCAGAATATTCATTTTCTACACATTTTTTTTCTGGGGTAAAACTAATGCTGCATTCAGAAATCCTCTTTCCTCAAGCTGGATTGAAGGGGAGTCGTGGCTAATGTAGCAGGGCACTGAGGGGAGGCTGTTTAATTGGGCACCTGAATTGTATCTACAGGCAAAGGGAGGACTTTTTTTGGCTGTTCATACACAAAAGCCACTGGCAGCCCCTTCAAGTCAGCTCTGAATTAGGGATGTTCAAAAATTCAAAAATCCAATTCGAATCTGTCAAATCTCACCATTCAAATTTGAATCAGATCTTCAAAAATCCAAATTTAAACATTCAAACGGATTTCAAACTTTCAAAACTCTGATATGGATTTTCAAATGATTCGAATGAATAGATACGCAAATATTGTATATGAATATCATATGTATTTACGCATATAATATGGGATTAAAATGGGATGCATACAGAATGAATGCAGAACAAATACAGGTTCTACACAGATTCAAACATTGGATACAAATGTTTCCAACATTCTTATCTATGGATTCAAATCCAATTTTCAAAATTACAGATCCAGGTAATCTGGATCCGAATCAGATTTTAAAAAATCCAGATTTTAAAATTTGAATCGAATTGGATATTTGGATATTCGATTCAAATCAGATTCAAATCCAAAAAGTAAATTTGTGCACATCCCTACTCTGAATCAAAGAGAGCAGGCTACTCTGAAATGAGAAACTTCACTCTTAAATGTCAATGCACCCTCTTCCCTGCTTCTTCATAACTGTGAAGCTTCAGAGCATTAGATGAAGGAAGGTACCTTTGGTGACATACAATATTATTCCAAAGCTAGAGGGAAATGGACACTGTTTCCTGGTCTCAGTTTTGATAATTCATAGAAGAAGAAGAAGAAATGATGGTTGCTAGCCATAAGAGGAGGAGAATCCGTAAAATGTTCCCCAATTTTACACCCTTCTAATAGTGTGCTGAAATTGAATAAGAAATGAATATTCATCTCCTTATAGGACATTATGTGACCTACAAAACTAAATATCAGTTGTCACGTGTTTGACATTTTTCCCCTTTCTTCAGCCCTCAGTAAGCAAGATTGAAAGTATGCCTACTGAATCTGTAATAGACTGTTTTACACTATAGTGCATTTGGTGGTACATGTCACAAATTTGGTGGTTTGGAATAAAAAGATATCTGGAATATTTTCCTTATTTCTTGAAAACAACTTATTTTAGTGCTCTTAATAGATTAGAACATCTCATTGTTGAAGGTGATCAAGGACAGACATACTGCTTTTATAGTATTTTAGTCTGTGTTGCCTGCTATTCCATATTCAGATTTCTGCTAGCTATTTCTACTTGTTTCCTTACAGCAGTATTTATTTCCTTATCAGCTCATAAAAAGTACATATATAAAGATATATACATAATTTTAGTGAACATATTAAGCACTGATACAAAGAAGACACATATTCAGGCTGCTCCTATATTTAAAGTCATTGTATAATCAGATATGGAATGTTCAGGAATTTACCCGGGGACGCACTAAAGATGAAATACCTTAATAGAGTTGTTTAGGTAATGGGAACAATTTTATTTAAGATCTTGTAACAAATCTTAGTAGAATCCTGAAAGTTTGAGACTATACGGGGGAAATAATTCCCACTGTAACCTTTTAAAAAATCTGCAACTTAGGAATTTAAAGAGTAGTAAAAGTTAAGCAGAATGGATCCGAAAGATGCTAATATTTTATTCTTGGTTCACACTTCCTGTATTATTAGTTCTTGAATAATTTATATTGTACTTTGCAATGCACAAATCTCTGACTTGCTCTGAAGGGAATCTTAATACCAGACCAAAGCTAGAGGAGTCATATTGTTTTCTAGCCGCACCAGCACGTGTCTTGTAAGAAAATAGTTTGGATAAGTATATATCACAAACAAGAATATTTAGACTACAGCAAAGTTGATAGACTAAAGAAAAAATGAAAAATAAAACCAACTCTAGAAGGTACAGGCTCTTTCTTTTTCTGGAAGAGGTCCAAAGGCCTCCTTTCTGCATGGTAGATCAGCTTAAGGGAGGGGACATCTCCTGCCAACATGTGGCTTCCACACTAGACACAGCATAGCCTAATCTAGGTGACTGAAATATTTTAACAGGTCTACTAGCATTCCAGGAGCCCACAAAATGGAACAAGAAAAAGAAGGGCCCATTTCAGGGGCAAAACAAATTGTGCCCCAAAATTGGTTTCTCTAGTTCCTAGTTATCAAAGAATCTGAAAGATAGCTCTACTGTGTAGCCAGCACTGGGACTGTCCTGGAAGAGCTTTCCAAGTGTGGAACGCTTGATCCAGGACAGTGGGACTTAACCTGGTCCTGCTGGACTAAGCCAGTCCAGTAAGTGCAGAAATGGCCACAATCACTTAAGAATGCTGATTTACCTTTACTGATAATGTGCTACTGTAGTTTTGTATGAACAATTTTGTGAATATTAGGCTCCAATCCATATATCGCTAACATAAAAGCTCTATTGGACATATTAGGACTGTATTCAGTGATGGCCAATCTATGACATGCCAGGCCCTTTTGGGTGACACACATGGTCACCCTGGCACCTGGGTGTGCAGTGCTTGCTTGTTCTTGAAGTGTACGAAATACCAGCAGGCTTCTATTCCAGATTAAAATCTCAAATAAAGTACAGTGTAGAAAGGTGCCTCAAGCTTCAAAATGGTGTTTTATCCCACTTTGTTCTACCTTCTCTTTCCCAGAAGACCTTTCATTCTTTACTGGTCAGTAGCTGCCACTGTCACATCAGTTATTTTAAATCTGTACATGTATATTCAGACAAGAAATAAACAGTAACTAAGAGAGACAGACTCTTTGTTGCTTTTGGAGTAGTTGAGTTGAGTAGTTTTAGGCATGAGGGTATGAAGATATGACTATGATCAAACAAAGCTCCAAGTAAAAGAGCTTTGTAAAGGAGTTTTAAGTTAAAGGTTTTCAGTTTGCAACTCTCCCATGATTGCAATGATTTTTGCCCAATGTTTTTCTAACAGTGACATTGCCTTATCTGACCTCATCTGAAGGGAGTGAAGCCTGAAGTTCCTTAGTCATATGTTTGAGTTCTTTTTTGATTTTCCAAATGAGTTATTAGATGCATTCTTGGAGAAGTTTTGATAGGTTGGCTACTTCTAGGAAGAGTCACTACTAGGGGTTTGCACAAATATTCATAACATTTGAAATTTGTATGAATTTGGCCAAATTTGGGCATTTGAATTCAAATTGAATGTTGGCACACTTGAAGACTGACATTCAAATTCAAGTCAAATATTTTGATATGAAGCTTCTATATGGATTTGTATGGGATTCATAAGGAAGTATCAAATCTGTATGGAACATTCGTATCAAATTTGAATCCTACCACACTCGAAGGGATTCATCCAAACAAATATGCATTTTCTTCCATTCAATTAGATACAAATTGAATTTAAACAAACATTTGTGCCCATCCCTAGTCACTTCTGTTCCAAGTTTCTTCATTTGGTGAAAATGGCTCTCACTGTGATTTGCTGGAGTCCCAGAGACTTAGAAATGGCTTTATAACCCTTTCCAAACTGATATTCTTCAATTGCTTCCTTTATCATCTTCTGGAATTTCTTTTGATTGCAGCACAGTGTCCTGTTTGTGCAGTCATGGCACAACAGAAAAGTGGTCTTCTGATCTCTGATTATTAATATCAAGCACTGATTTGAATTGAGGGCACTTGACGCAACCTGGGAATGAAATGCAAGCTTTGGTTCAAGGTGAGTGGTGTTTTTGTATTGTGGCAAGGAATACAAGCAGTTTTTGAATTTGGGCTGGGAGACTGATGATGATGGTGATGATGATGACGATGATATAGTCACAGTCTCACCCTAGCAGAAATGTGAACTGAAACTCAAGACTTGGTAAATCATTGTCTCTTTCTGTGGGAATCAACATTGTTAGCCACATGTTTTTTTTATAAGTGAGTCACAAAATGCATTCTATGTATAATTCAAGAATAAAATAATTTTATGGGTGCACACAACTCTCAGAAGATTTCTTGTTCCTCAAATCTTCACTGCTGCAGATGTCATGGATTTTAAATCAAGAAAGAAAGTAGTTCAGCAAGGTGAGGTACAAGTCAAATTACTTTCCCATTCAATCAAAGCAAAACTTTTTAAATCTTTTGCAAAATATAAAAAAGAGAAAGAGAGAGAGAATGCATGGCTTTGCATAGCTTTTACTACCTTTTTGCACATGCACGTAGCTAGCCAGTCAGAGCCGGCAGCATGCACAGATGCACCACACGCTGGCCACTTCAGAACCTGGTAAGCACACAAGGTAAGTCCCTTGTACACGCGTGTCCCCGCATAGGCCCATGCCCAGGGGGTGCCAAGGGAGTTCCTGTGGGCCCTAGGGGACCTAATCACATGCTCCCTCTTCGACTTTATCATTTTAATAAGCTAACACTGGTAGTGATGGACCAGTGAAAGTTTCCATATATGATGGTAAAAATGGGCTTCAAAGACCTGCATTTGCTTGAAAGATGAAAGGCAGTGAAATGGTGTGAGGCAAAATAGGTGATACCTGGTTACTTTACAACATTAATGAAAACTTGATTGCTTCAACTATAAATAAATCCATATCAAGTTATACTTAAGTATTTTATCTAGGACAAAGGACCAAAAAAAGAAAATGTCAGACTGGGTGCCTTTCCTCACTGAGCAGTAGACCATGGTAGGTATGGACAAAGCATGGTCTGGGCTAGGGCACAGAAATGGCACCTTAATCAATGTTCAGATCTACAACTGGACCAGGGCCAATATATCTGACTATGGAAGCACATAGATGGCACACCCCCATGATTTGGTATACTATAAAGGACCCCTTTGAGAAACCATTGCTATAGGAAGATTCATTCCAAGGGTCTGTTTCTACTTACTTGTCTGGGGACAACTGCACCTGCTTCAGGAGACATCCATTCTCACACCACTTCACTAACCCAGAGTTCAATAGGCACAACTGCTAGTTTTTGTTTGTTTCATATTCTCATTTTTTAGACTTATAGGCCATGTCTTCACGGCAACCTTATCTCGGATTCAAAATGTTTTGAATCCTCGGAGTCCAGATGGCAGTTTGGCTTAACACGATTTCCCCATGTTAAACCACCCCAAAGCGTGATGAATCTCAATCCTGATTTCAACAGGTCTCACTCTGGTTTGTGTGCTTGAAACGTTTTACATTTTTTACTGTGGGGACCCTTCTGTGTTAAGGGATGAGAGTTTCCCTCCCCCAATAGCTTGCTTCCAAAGCAAGCTGTAAAAGCAGCAGCAGCCCAAATAGCAATCCAAGCAATCCACTGTAGCAAACAAGCAATTCACACCTGATAACCATCTTGCTATTGAAAGTGCTGACCTTCTAAAAAGGGAAAAGAAACAAAAGCAACTGTCGTTTGGAGAGATGTATGAATGTTTAGCTGTGACGGACGAAAGGGGCTTGACTTGCCACCGCTGCTGCGTGCCCTGAGCAATCGGGAGAGGAGGGGAAAGAATCGCTGCCTGCCTGGTGCCGTTTTTCCTCCATCCAGGCAAGGCAGCCACCCAGCTAGGCTCCGTGAAGGGGTCTGTTATGAGTGGTACGTTCACACCAGGAGGAAGAGGACAGGGCAGCCCCGAAAAGCAGCTTTTAAAAGGTAGCCACTGGAGTCCCCCCTTGAGTCATGTGCGTCCTCAAAATCCGGATTGAATGCGATTAAGCTGAAAGTAATGGGAACAGGCAAATTCGCGTTTGCATCCGGTTCTGTTACCTCGGTTTAGGGAAAGCGAAATAAGGTTGCCTTGAAGACACGGCCTTAGTTTGCTATATGTTTACATTACTTCTCAGAAAAACAAAAAAATAGTTTGATGTACAACTTTATTTATTTTGCATATTTTTCTTCATATGCACTTTACTCCCCCCCCCCAAAAAAATTATTCACCATTGTAATGCATTTTTGTGTTATTTATGCTACATTAGGGGGGGAAATATCTAAGAGAAGATTCTAAACACATAAAGAGAATTGGAGAGAAGAACTGAATCATGGTGTTTGGAAAAGTGTGAATTTTAAAGGATAGTGACATATATTGCTTCAGGAAGTGTGAATTAAGTAACTACACATTAAAATGGAAGCCAAACTGAATTTTATTCCCAGACTAAGTACTACCTGATACTGGTATAATATGTAACTGTAGAACTCACATAGGAAACCATTTACAAACTGAGTATGATGAGTGGTTTATGAATGTTGACATTACTTTTTTTCGTTCTTCCACAAATCAGTGACTACTTGGCTGAATCTAACATTTGGAATCTATTGTGAAATTCAAACTTTGCTGCATGTGTCTAGTCAGTATTTTATTATTCAATTTTCTTAAAAAAATAATGAAGACATGAGCCAGCTTATTTTGAATCACAGGAGAACATCAGAAATATTACAGCTCTAAGCTACCAATAGCATGAAATGCCAAACCTAGATAGGAAGGAGCAGAAACTAAGAATGTGCTCTCAGTCCTTCAATTTGTCATCATTTGTCCAATGTAATTGTAAACTCCAGGGATGCCAGAAGTAACAAATGTGTTGCTTCTTTTTAGACTGGTTCCTTCACAAAAGAACAACATGTCCTTTTGCCTTATTATAAACATTGTAATCCATACCAAAACAGAAAAAGGTAGTATTCAGGTTAGTACTCTGGTTTCTCTTCAGGTTAGTACCATTATTATAATATGTCCTTTTATTTTCACAGTTGAGGTTAACTCAATAGATGACAATATGGTAGAATACCTACCCAGAAAACCCACCCTAATCCTAACCCTATTAGAAAGACAACTATTTAAATTAATCTGATGTTTGAGGTCAGTGAAAATCCTTAACCCTTATGATGGAATCGAGATTTGTCGCTTTTATTTTCACTAGCATTATTCTCCTGCTTTATTCTTTAGCATTGCCTACTTTTATCTAGTTGAGAGTAAATCTATTCAAGCAACCATTTCAAGCAACTGTTATATTAACAAGTTCCAGCTTTAGGGACAAAATAAAGTCTTTCTGCACTTACTGTAAGTCTGGACAGAAAGGGGAGTCTATGGGAACTGTGACACTGTATTTCTTGATACATGATGCCTTGATTCCAGATCACTCAATCCAGAGTCCAGAGTAGATATTTCTGTACCTCAGAGGCTGTCCACTTTGCCATGCCCCTATCTTAGCCTTCACTGGAGGTCAATGAACAAAAGTTAGCCAATGTCTGAAGCTACAGGCCACAATGATTTTTGCAGTGCACCACAAATGGCCCATTTCTAGGAATGTTTCTGGAATCTAATGAACTGGGATCTGTGCAACCACTTGGGCCAGCCACCTGCAAACTAAAGCCCAGTGTGGCCAGAGCATCCTCAGGAGACATGGCGTTTTCCTACACTTACTTGTTAATCCAGGTCAAGTTGTTGCTAAGGACATGTTGTCTGCACTATTCACACTTGTTTAATTCATATTGGCTCGGTCCATATTAAATAGACCCATCTTATTCAGATGATGAGTTCTTAGCAGTTCCTTGATCTAGGGTGCTACCGCATTTGCCACTGAAAACGTGATCTGAATAGATCCGCTTTTCAGCAAACCATCCTCCCCCAGAACCGTCACTATTTGTGACAGATCAGAGGGACCCGTGCACAGTCTTCACACACGCAGGGAGGATGGATTCCGGGGAACAGATTGGAGTGGGTGCTGTGTGGATGCACCAGCACCCATTCCAATCTGTCCTCCAGCTCGCACGTCAGCGATGCAGCCCCTGGAGCTGCAGGATTGGAGCATGGAGCTGCTAGTCACTGCATGTTTCCAGCAGTGACTGGCTCATGAGGGAAGGTCTTTGGAAGCAGGCAGTCCTGCTTTTGCCCTTCCCAACATGGCGGGTGGAGGGAAGGAAGATTTTTCAGGTCTTACATTTAATCCGGACTTCGGCGGCAAAACCAGTTTTAAAAACCGGTCTTGCATGCCAAAATGCGGACACAGCTTCCGCAAAGGGTGCCAGAAGAGGACTCCAATGCGGAAGCTACTTCAGGTAAGTGTTTTTAATGTGTTCTAGGGGGTGGTTAATCCAGTTTCTGCAGCTAGTGTGGGAACACCCCTAGATTAACAAGTAAGAGCAGAAACAGCCATTGTCTGCACAGGAGTAAAGTAGATCCAAATAAAAACTGTGCTAAGGGCTCAGTAATCTGGATTACCGGTAGAACAGATAAATGTGGTCTACATCTGTACTAACACTTTTTAGTACACATTTAATGTTCTAAGACCCACTTAGTGCAGATGACTTTGCCTATGGTTTTTCCAAATCTAGCTAAAATGGATCTAGCTAATATAGATCTACCTCATACAGATTAGCCAAGGTAAGTGCAGAAAGGGCCATGGTCTCCCAGGGAGCAAGCCCATTTTACTGAATGGATTTTGTTTTCCCCAGCAGCAGTTAGGATGGTTCAGTTTACCTCTCCAAATATTTTACCTCTCTCCTACTATTTTTTTTCTTCTTCTTTTCTTTTGGCAGAGATTGCTCTTATGGGATAATATTGATTGACAAACAAAATGAACTTTTTCTTTCTGTCGGTCCTCGTGGTATTTTCCCAGCTGACTCTGGTACAACAAGTGATTGAAGGCTAAAGATTAGGGAACATATGAGTTAGTCCTGAAATGTTAAAGGTCTAGTCTTATTCTTTCAAATTACACTTTGATGACTGTTATCACTCAGTAAGCCTTACATTATTTTTATATATGTGCTTTGGTGATGTTTGTTTTGCTTCTGTATGTTAATAAAACCGTGTTATTAGCTCTCTCCCCAGTTTATTAAATAGTATTTGCACTTTACATTGTAGGGTACAGTTAAACGGCTCAGTTGTCTGAGTGATACATTGCTTTGCTTATTTCTAGGCATAGCTCAAAGGTAGATAAGAGATCATTATTTGGACACATGAAGTACATCTTGCCTGCAGTTAGTCTGCTTCCCTATTTGTAAAAGTTCATCTTACCTAGAGGTTTGCAGTACTTTTTCACTTTTCTTGCAGCTAATAGGTCATAAATTATGATCCTCTGTTTGAGACATCACTATCATTTGTCCCATATATCTTGAGATACAAAATGTTTTTAGACAACAGCTAAGAGGTACTAGAAAAAGCAGCAGCAAACTGACCTGGCTGGCAGAAGATTATGATCTTACTCAGGATAGACTTTTGGGGTTTTATTAAATATGGTTGCTTCTCTGTTTTACTTGAGCTTCATCCAGACAGCACTTACTTAATCCCCATTTTTTGGACAATCCAGAGCAAACAGGATCCAGACATATTTTATTCTGGATTATCCGTGCTTTATACTGGATAAAGGGGGAATTTGCACTTTACCTCCGTGAACACTTGAGGATGTTTAGAGCATTTGATGCTTATCTACAGTGAGAATAGCTGCCCAGACAGCAGACATCACGGAGTCCTGGTAAAGGCACCAGAATAGCTGTGCAGTGCCATCATCGGGGCAACCTGGTGACACAGTGGCCATGTCTTCACGGCAACCTTATCTCGAATTCAAAACATTTTCAATCCACGGCGGTTTGGCTTAACACGCTTTTCCCGTGTTAAACCACCCCAAAGCATGGTGAATCTCAAACCTGATTTCAACAGGTCTCACTCCGGATCGTGCCCTTGAAACGTTTTACATTTTTTTTACTGTGTGGACAGTACCATTTTAAGAGATTAGAATCCATGTTTAGGGTTTCCCTCTCCCAATAGCTTGCTTCCAAAGACAGTGATTTCAGTGTAAAAATCCACTTAACAGGGATTGCTACACTGTAGCGATGGAACCACTTCACACCTTGATGGTTGGAATAACAATGTTGCAGTTTTGCACAATTCTAAATGTTCTGACTTTAGAAAGGGAAAGGGAGGAAAGCAGCTGAATGTGAATGTTTAAAGCAAAGGGGCTTTAGTTGCCACTGCTGCTGTATGCCCTGAGCAATGGGGAGAGGAGGGGAAAGAATCATTTTTCCTCCATCCATGGAAGCGGCAGCCACCCAGCCATGAAGCTAGGCTCCCTGAAGAGGTCCCTTATGGGTGGCATGTCCATGCCAGGAGGAAAAGGGCAGGGCAACACCGAAAAGCGGCTTTTAAAAAGTAGCTACTTGAGTCCCCCTTGAGTCACCTACGCCATGTACGATCCTCAGAATCTGGATCCAATGCAACTAAGTTAAAAGTAATGGGAACAGGCAAATTCACATTTGCATCCGGTTCTATTACTTCGGTTTAGGGAAAGCGAAATAAGTTTGCTGTGGGGATTCACCCAGTGTGTCATCACACATGCACTGCTAGTAACCTGCTTCTTTTGAATGTCTTCCAACGGAAAGACACATGGATAAAGTGCCTAGGGGTTAATTAGCCCTGCTGCTAGTATAGACTGAGCACATGCAGAGTAATTTCTAGAAAGGAAAGTACTAAACTGAATGTGAAAGAGCCCAAAGTTTGGCACAATTTGCCAGTACTCTGACAATGAAACTATGCTTATTTTCAGGGGATGTTTTATGTAACACTTATAGGGCTTATATTTTGAGTATCCTCAAAAATCCAGAAAAATTATGCTAGGGCTTATTTTCAGGGTAGGCCTTATGTTCAGGGAAACAGGGGTAACTCACTCACTCACTCACTCACTCACTCACTCACTCACTCACTCACTCACTCACTCACAACCCCACCTCCCTCCCAATAAATAAATAAATAATGAGAGAGGGATAGAAAGAATAGACAGAGAGAGATATTACTGAAAGCAGCTGTTATAAACAAAGCCAACCCATAGAATGAATCTTAGTTTAAAGCAGAAAACCCAGTCAGCAACCACCCTCTTGGAAGCAGGAAACTCACAAACTGGGCCAGTGTTCTCCAAAAAAATTCACGAGGCGAAACAAAATAATGGACAATCTGTCCTTTTATACTCTCAAATTCCCTCCCTCAAGCTCTTCCTCCATTGCATGCACCAGACAATTTGACTAGAGATGTTATAGGGTGGGATAAAATGCAAATAATGATGGATGGATGGATGGATGGATGGATGGATGGATGGATGGATGGATGGATGGATGGACGGATGGATGGAAATAAAAAAAATAGTTCCTAGGGTACCTGGTCTTCACTTTCCCTCCTGCTTATGTGTCTGGAAAGGAGGCATTAGTATCCTAGAGACCCATCAAAGGTACCTAAGGCATACTTCAGAAGGAGCAGCATCGAAGCTGCTATCCAACATGTCAACAAGGCCCTCAGGTAGTTAGCCTAAAATGCTGCTGTACCAGAATACAGGTGCTGTGCTCTCATGAGCACGCTCTCCTTCAAATTGGAAATGGAGTCAGGGAAGCATCTTAGTCAGCCTCTAGCTTGGCTGCAATGAAGCCACAATGTTGGAGATGCATGCAGGGGACATCGTCTGCATAAACTGACACATGATGGTAGTGTGTTCTGCTGAGAGTAGGCAGGTCTCATAGAAGATAGAACCAAAGTAATTTTTACCTGATCAAAGTTATTTTTTTCCTGTTTATAATTTTATTGACTTTAGTTTTTGCAGTTATGTTTGCTGCAACTTGTTTTTACTTACAACACTTTTGTTTACATTTCCATGTTTTAATAGCCAAGTTTGCTCTGTTATATTGACATATGCTCAAAAATTTCCATACCAAATATAGAAAATTGAAGTCAAAATTGAATGTAGAACAGTTCAAAATGTTTACTGATAATCTGAATTAAAATATTCATGTTTGCCTGTTTGACTATATTAGTCTTATTTACCAGAAAGTTCACTTGTCATTTAACGGAATATCTTAAATATTCATCTTGTCAGCTGTTTTTTTAGATTTATCTTCATTTTCATATTGTCTAAAAATATCTGAGCCATATAGTTTTCTCACATTTTTGTTTCTCAGCGGGTTTGAAAGAAATTGATAAGCATCCCTTTAAAGAACAGCTTTTTAGTAAACAGACACTGTACATAGATGGATGCAATATTTTTAAATGCTATGTTGCTCAGATTCTCTTCTGGAGAAAACAGCACATTCTTCATGAGATCAGTATTACAGGGTTGGAAGTCTGCTGTGTGGCCCAACCAATGGTACATGGTGCTCTTGACTGGCACAAAATTCTAAACCTGTATTTCTAGTCCATTCCAAAGGCAGCTTCCACATCACGATGGAAGCAACACAATAATCAAAGATGCCTGTCATTTAACTTAGTGATGAAAACATCAAAGGTGAAAGATCTTCATTCCCTGTGCTTGAATTTTCAAGTAGGATCTTTTTGTGTGGCACTTGAAATGGCCACAGAAGACAAAACAGGCAGTACTTCAAATAGTAGGTTTGCACAGTAGTTGGTGGGACTGAAGTCCTAAGTACAAATAGGTTCTTGAAGGATGGTTTGGAGTGTGTATCTTTGTGCACATCAGAAAATGGCAGAAGGAATCTAACAAGTAACAAAAATCTTTCTTAATATGTTCCTATTTTTATCTCATTTATGTTTGCAAAATTCCAAGGAACTCTTCATAGAAATGCTTTGCTTTTCCAAAAGGTTATAAAGAACAAAGGTTTCTCTCTCTCTTCTCCCCCATCCCCTCCTATCAAGAGGTCCTTCTAAAAAAGAAAGGAAATTTGAAGGTCTGATCCTAGTGTTAATTAACTTGTTCTGGGTCATTTAAAAAAAAATATTGATTTGTAAGCATATGTAACAAATGAATGCAAAAGATAAAGTATGAAGACCTGTCTTACTCCACCAAGTCTTGTATTTATTAAATGGAGGTCAGTTAAACTCAAACTTCACTGTAGACTTTCCATTAGTATTCCATCTGAGCATTTCACATATTTATTTAATTCATTGTTATCATTTGTTGCCCGGTTTTTAGTCACAAAAACAGCCCTCTAGTGGTTCATTCAGGCTTTGGCACTGCTTAATTTCAAGGGAGAAGATACAGTTACAAAGCAGCAAGGATGTTGTTGTTACCTCTTTTTCTCCTTCTTTCAGCAGAAAATGGTCTTAAGTGGCATTGAATCTACTGCCTTCCCTACTACCTCTCATAATCCTCCAAAACTTTTTTTTTTAGTTTGTTGCAGAGAGGAATAAAAGTGTTTTGTCCTTAGCACATGTATAGGCTGACAAAGTGAAACTAGTGATTAGCAACTCAAGAAAGTACTGTGATTTTCATCTGTGAGAAATAAACTATCATTCTGTAATTTTCATTTGTTAATTCAAAGTGTGTAAACAAGAGGCTTTTTCGCACTGCAACGCGTTCCGTGTGGAACGCGTGCAGGTGGGAAGCTTAAGACAGTTCCGGGCGCTTTTACCATTCACACACAGGCGCGCCGGAACGTGTTCCGGCGCGCCTGTGTGTGAACGGTAAAAGCGCCCGGAACTGTCTTGGCCCGGCAAAGGCCGGCCAGGGGCGGGTATTCGGCCGGCAGCGCTGCCGCCCATTGGGTGAGAGCACCCAAGGGGCGGGCAGCGCTGTCAAGCCACCCGCCCCGCGCTTCGTGCCAGCTCTACGGGCCCGGATCGGGCCCGCGGGACCTGGCACGAAGATGCCCGGGCACCCGGGCACCCATCATGGGGCCCGGGGCAAGGCCCCTATGGGGCAGGACCCCTTTGAAGATCAGAGCCCCTGGCTCTGATCTCCAAGGGCTCGCCCTGCGCCCCGATCTCGCCCATCTACGGGCTGCAGGCGCCTGGATCTAGGCGCCTCCAGCCCGCAGATGAGTCCCCCGCCCCCCCCAGTCCCCAAAACCCCCACCCCCAACCACCCTCTGGCCCGGATCGGGCCGATCTTCACTCTGTGGGTGCCTACATCGAGGCACCCACAGAGCGAAGATGTTTCCCCCCCTCCCCCAGGGCCCTGGGAGGATGCGCACGCGACGGATCACCTACCTCGTGGCCGTCCAGCGTCCGACTGAGGGTGGCATTGTGGGATCGCGCAGGACGCAGCCCACCTAGGCCCCCTATTGGACAGCCCACCTAGGCCCCCTATTGGACTTTAAAGTGCTCTGCATCCGGAACGCGTGGAGGACAGCTCCGGACACGCCGGGACGGAAACCCGGCCGCAGCAATGCGTATGCTGCGTCCGAAGCTGTCCTCCACGCGTTCGGGAAAGGTCTGTGTGAAAAGGCCTAAGGAGAGACCTTTCCAACTCTCAGTGGAATTGGGCGGAAATCACTCCCAAAATGCCCAAATATGTTCTTTCTTTACTGTATTGTTACTTAAATTTATTTGATAAAGAATTCAAGCCATGAATTTATATGGAACTAGTCAGCTATTTTTGTGTGCTTTAACATTGTCTGTTATAACATAAGATCATATGTGGACACCCACTTCACTGGTTGAACTGATCAAATCACTACTTGGGTATGCCCTGGTGTTTGTAAAGGGCATGATTAGGTTGACTTCAGGAACTTTAATTGGTTAATTATAATGCTCTGCTTGACTTAAGTCTGAGGGAGTACTTTTAACTGATTATTCCCCAATTTTTCTGGGTTCAATTCTTCACACTTGCCAGCTTTGTCATCTAACTCCTGTTTGTTCCATGGGAGACTGCCAGAAAGTGGACCTTCTACTTGAATGAATTCGTAGTCAAACAGTCCTTTCCATGTTCAGTGTGTGTACGCATGTGTGTGTGTTTAAACTTCAAATAATCCCCTTTGTTTGAGCCAGTTCCAGAAATCAAAGCTGCTAATAGGTAGTATTGCACCCAGCTGGCTTCATGGGGGAGGGCGGAATCGAACCCAGGATTCCCAGATAAGAGTCCGGCTCCCTAACCACTAGAGCAAACTGGCTCACCTTGGGCTACTCACAGCACTTTTTCTGAGCTCTCATGGACCCACCTACCTCACAGGGTGACTATTGTGGGGAGAAGAATAGAAAGCTTTGTCAGCAGCTTTGAGTCCCCTTGAATGGGTGAGAAAAGTGGGGTAGAAACGTCAACTCTTCTTCTTCTTTTGATAGTATACTTCGCTTTCCTAAATTATATTTTGATCCAATGAAACTCACAAAACAGTTCAGGGGAATTCAAAGTTTTGACCTTCCATCAGAGAAAAAGTTACCTTCTTAAATATTATAAGCTTAGTCTATGTAGTCAACTGCATTTCTATTTTTACGTTATTGCATATAATGAAAGTCACATTTAAAGGACAAAGACTTTTTTGTGTTTTGCTTTTGGTTTTAATAGAAAAAGGCTATTTGTGCTGATTAAAACAGAATTCTAAGTAGACAAATGGAAATGTGATTATTCTGGAACAAATAAAGACCTATTAATAGGAAAAACAGAGCATGAGAGAGGAAAATAAAATAGCCAAACTTCTTTTCAGTCTTAATTCAGTATAAAAGGAGATCATTGGTCATGATCTTGTCTCATTACCAGCCAAGAAAAAGGGAGGCAGTGATCTGTGAAATAACTTATAAAAATCTGAAGAGTGGGTAGTGTCAATCTTTGTTATAGATAATCTTTAAAATATTTGCATTTTTTCCTTAAGAGTTTTTTAACATTATCATTTGTACAATATAAATAAAAACACAGTAAATGTCTCCTGACGATGGACAAATTCGGACTTGCCTGTGTGGGGAATCCCGGGGACACACTCCTACACACTTGCATTCCTTGGAGCTGCTTCTTAACCAAAAACAGCTCCACATGGGCAGGAGTTCCTACCATGTGCGCAGATGTAGAACAGTTTCAGCTTCTCTACGTCTATCTTAACTCCTGCCCAGCACAGCTCCATTCACATCTCCTTGAGGTGAAAGAAGTTTTAATGGAGACTGGGAAGGGGCGGTGCAGGTGTGTTGGTGCTGCTGGTGATGCAATCGCCTGTAGCACAGAGGCAATTGTGGGGATTCGCATCTTGCCAGTGTTTAGGAAAACACTGGTAAGGTTAGGGATAGATTTGGCATTCCAAAGTGCAGTTACCAGATCTATCCCCTATCTTCACTTCCTACTCCATTTTTTTGGCATGGAAATATATCCAAACAATAACAAAACCCATACTATATTGTACCACGATTTCCTGGTTAGGTTACCTCCATATTTTCACTGTTTATGATTAATCTTCCGGAATAAATATATATGGAAGTAGTGGTATACTTATGTGTAAAATAAAATAAAACAAAATGTAAATATTTGCATAATAAAATATTTATATATTTCCACATTGGGTACCTCCTTAGATACATATCTACTAAATCCAGATCAGTTGAAGGACCCATTTCTTAGATCCAGATCATCTTAGATCCAGATTAAGAGAAGTAAGTGACCCCCCACCCCCACCCGAAGTTAAACTTTTAGGTGCTTGGCATTAATTCCTAGATGAAAATGAACTCAAAGTTAATTGAAAGAGATTTCATTTTTTATATAAGGATAGGTGTGAATAGTTAGAGATATGTAGATTATAGATACAGATATAGACAAACATATTGGGTGCTTCCGCACAGGCCCTTTAACACCCATTAAGCACACATTCCAATGTGCACCTCCGCACACGGGTCGCTAATTAGGACACTTCCGGTGAGGGGTGTCCACACAGCGAGCCCGTTTTTAATGTGGATTTCAGCAGCAAAACCGGTTTGCTGCCGGAGCGTCTGCATTAGTGGGGGCAAAAAAGCACACTTCCGGTGGGTGCGTCCGCACCTATCCGGATTAGTGTGTGCTTAATGGGTGTTTCTTGCACACCACATTTCAAGTGGTTTTGCGCTGTGAATCCGCAGCTGTTTCGGATGCAGCTCAAGTGTGCTCACCCATGGCCCTCCCCCGGCTCGCTATGGCGAGACGGAAGGCTCCTACCTTTCGGCTTGCCCTCACCCCAGAAGCGGTGGATCGCCGCTTCTGGAGCCAGGGCGAGCTTGCCTAAAGCCCACCCTAGCCCACCCTGGGGGGAGCACGGCGAAACCCCTCCTCACCATGTCAGCGTCAGCCTGTTTCTGAGGGTTGGCACCCAGGACTCAGCACGCCTGCGTCTTGCGCATCTCCTGAGTGGCCGGGGCTGCTACTGGCAGCCCTTGCCCTCAGGAGGCATTCTGCGCAGGCACGCTGTCTAGTCAGGGCAAAGCTAGGGTGGGCTTTAGGCAAGCTCTCCCTGGCTCCAGAAGTGGCGATCTGCCGCTTCTGGGGCAAGGGCGAGCCGCGGTGGCGAGGCCCCCCAGCTCGCCAGGCTTGGCTCCAATCCGGATCTTCGCCGCATGTGCGGAGGCACGGGCGCGGGGTAGATCCGCATCTCTTAGATGCAGATCTACCCCGTTAAACCGGATCTACCGGGCACCCTGAGCTATTAAAACCGGTTCCCCTGGGAGCCGGTTTTAATAAATCCGGGTGCAAGGGATTCTGTTTACTTTGTCCCTGTGCGGAAGCAGCCATTGATTTCAGAAGAGAAACCTGGAATGGCTGTGTTCACACATATAGCAAAAAGTGCCTCAAAATCTCCTTAGAAATGGTAGAAGTGGGGCCTGTTCACACTTGGCTTTATTCTGGAATATATTCTGGATTAGGGGTCTGCTGTCCATATGCTAGTTCAGACTATCCCAGGGTCCAAGTGAGGCCTGCCAATGTCTGCAGTAACATACAGGCAACAGATCCCTATCCTGACTCACAGTCCAGATTAAGCCAAGTGCAAACAGGCCCATGCTCTCATCCTACCACTAATCCACTTTTCTTTTCTTTTATTTTTTACACCATAATGTTCAGACTGGCTAAAATGCAATCCAGCCTGCAAACCATCTCTAAACTGTTTCAGGAATACTTAAAAAAAACAAACAAAATTGCATATGAATGTAGCCAAAGATATCCTAATATTCTGGCTTCTATGTTTACTGTATGTCCTCTTTTAGCACAAAGATGTCTTTTGTTCTGAAAGGGTCTCTATTCATTATCTCTTCTCACAGACATGTCTTCCATTCAGATCCTTTAATGTCTGTCCATTTTCATATATCCAGAGGATGTCCTGAATTTTCTCTACTCCCTATATATATTTTAAGGTGTAGTTATCGTCTTGAAACTTACTGCACAATTCTTCCCCTTCACACTACCTGGTCAATCACAATAGAGACAATAAAATAAAACAGTGGCCTATGGCTTCTTGGCTGATCTCAATTATGATAAGAGACATCCCACATTTTTGCTTTATTTTGCTACTACAGGGTTTTTGCTTTTGTTTGGCAGAGGTTTGTAAGGCCTATGCTGAATAACAGACCAACCTAGTACAGGCTGGGAGGTTTTGTGTAGCGAAAATTTGGCATGTATTTGCTTTATTTTTTTCTCAGTTTATTTCTAATCTCAGAAAGAGAAAGAAAAGAAGAAGAAGAAAGAGAAGAAACCTTTAAAATAATTCCATAAATCAAAAATTCCATGAAGTGGAAGGCCTCTGAATTATTTGATTGTGCTTTATCTTAATTTATTTTTTTTTAAAAAAGTTGATTCTTTTCATAGAAAGTTTGCAAAATTGGGCTTGTACAACAAAATCTGGTTCTTATTTTCTAATGTCTTTTTTAAAGCACTGGTTTAGAAAGTGTGCAAAGAAGAGGGGGGGAAAGAGTAGGATAATAAAATAATGCTCTAAATAAAATCTGGGCTCCTCTGAACTGAACAGAAAAGAAAAGAAAAGAGGGAAAGCCCTATTTTGTTTAGTCATTTATCTGCTGCTTGATGCTTTACAGCTGCTTATTTTACATACTGTACTCCTGAAATAACCCCAATTCTTGTTCCTTTTTTTATCATTCACATAGGTGGAAAAGTTGTGATTTTACACTGTAGAGGAGACTAGCAGCCCGGACTGTATTCACACCCTACCTTTAGTCCATCTTTGGACCATCCTCTGTTCTCAGGGGCCACATCCCCAAATGCATTTCCATTTTTTTCTCAGATTATCTGTCTTGATTGGGATTATCCCAGCACTCAGTCCATTTTGGCATATGATCCTGTAAAATGGATGGCCTGAAGATGGCTCTGTCACCTGAAGCTGAAAGGGATGTCCTGAGCTGGCCACTTCCGGCCACAATCTACCTACACGTCACATGAAGCCAACTTGCAGGGCAAACTATGTAGCCTAAAAAGCTAATTTCAGAGGGGTTTCTGATAACGTGCTAAATGTTATCACAGAATGAACTAATGGCACAAATCCAGGAATATACAACCACACCCAAGGTGGGATGGGTTACAGCTAGTATGGAAGAGGCTGTCCCCGTGCTATGTGTCAGATTTGGTACCAACATTGTAGACCCTGAAAGGCAAAAATGAGTGAAAGATCCTGCATCCCAGAAGACACACATAGACTGCTGTTTTATGTAGCAGCATGGTAGGAAGCACGTCAGTAAACCTCAATGTCAAGGTCCACTGGTAGAATGGAATAGAGCACCATTTTGGGTATCCTATCTTGCTCCATTTTCCACCATTTCTGATAGTGTTCAGAAGCCAGGCACCTTAGACCCTTTCCTAGACTGTGCTACTAAAATCAGACTGCAGTGTCTAGCCACTTCAGCCTGGAAAGACAACATTTAAGAGGGGACCTGATTGAAGCATATAAAATCAGGTATTGTATACAAAAGGGGGATAGAGAAAATTTCTTTTCTTTTCTCTATTACACAATTCTAGAACCAGGGGGCATTCTATGAAGCTGATGGGTAGGAGAGTCAGATCAGACAAGGGGAAGTATTTCTTCACCCAGGCAGTCATCAGTCTATGGAATTTGCTGCTAGAAGAGGTGGTAACAGCAACCAGCCTAGATGCCTCTAAGGAAGGGTTAAGACAATGGCTACTAGAATGGATGCCTAAGTACAGCTTTCAGGCTGGGGGGACAAGCAGAATGCCTCTAAGACCATTTGATGGGATTCAAGACCAGGATAAAGTTTGTTCTTGTCTCTGCTTGAGATGTCCATGAGCAATTCGTGGACCACTGTGTGAGAGACAGGATGCTGAACTAGATGGGTTGCAGCCTGATCCAGCAGGGTTCCTCTTGTGTTCTTATGTACCATTAAATGTGGAAATAGTCTCTTTTTCCCCAAAAAAATAGTTTTAATTTTCACAGAAGGGGAGAAAAGAACTAGCAGTTTGCTTCAGGGGAAGTTTTGACTGTGACTATAGCTTAGAAGTTCTTTGTTAGACCAGGTGTGAAGACACCTCCTTTGGCAAAGGAATAGAGATTGATTAAATCTGCATTTTGCTGAGAATGAAGAAATAAAAGTGACTAGTCTGTGTCAAGGAATGGGGAAGATTTTAGCTTGCAGGCTGTAGAAATGGGAACTAAAGTACAAAAAAAAATACTAAGCAATCTGGATTTGTCCTACATTTATGTTTAAAAAGAGTGTCAAATAATTTGATATTCAGATATGAAGAGCAAAATGTTTTTGTGTTTTGCATGATAATTTGACTGCATTATGGCCTGCATATCTTTCACTTATTTTTGGTAGATTCTTCTTCAGTACTCTTCTTGATTTTTGGTAATACCACACTGCATTAAAAAATGGCAGTATAAAAACATCAGATTGGGCCTTACTTCTAAAAACGCATGCAGAGGGCATTTTTATGAATTGAAAGTTTAGTGACCCCATTTGATCCTGAGGTCAGGAGTATCAAGACCTCTTCCTAACTTCGCCATAGCAGACAGTAGGTTTATTCCTGTAATGCAGAGAAGATTATGGTGTTGCACTTTTTGGGATTTGATTTTATTTGAATCAAATACCTGAAAATTCAATTCAATTTGAATCTTTAAAATTCAAATTAAACCAAATTCTATTCAAATTAAGCACTTGGCTCTGTGGTTTGCATCTGCACTTGCAGGAGGAGTTTACAACCTAGAAACTCACTCTCCCCATCTAGATGTCAACCTACTGCAAATTTATGCACCACACACAAACTAACTGTAACTGAAAGCTTACCTGAATCATCCAGTGGTGAGCATTCACAGCATTTCAGGTCCAAGGGGCCATCTGATCTGCCATGCAAGCACGCTGGCAGCTCAGGTGCCCCCAAATATGATTGTGCGTGCACAGAATGTCACTGTTGTCATAGTGATGGTGCCAGTACTGGCACAGTCATGCAGGCTGCCGCGATCAAGATGGCAATGCACTGTCATTGATTGAACACATGCCCGGACAAAGGTAAGTTTCCAGATGTGTGGAGCTTAAGCTGATGTATACTAGCATTCCCAAATGTGCACACTAGTACATGGTAGTCTATTCTGCACTTTTCCTATCCAATGGATTGGAAGTTAAGTGCAGAAATGCCCTGGGCCAAGAAGAAAGCAGAGTGAGGTAGCATGTACCAATGACCATCCTGGCCTTTTTTTAGATGTTTGGAATGAATGATTGTTGGCCTCTGATATTGCACTCTGGGCCCCATGAAAACCCTACCTCCAGAGCAATTTTTAAAGCCCATTAAAAAGCTTTCTTTCTTTCTTTCTTTCTTTCTTTCTTTCTTTTTCTTTCTTTCTTTCTTTTTCTTTCTTTCTTTAAGGAGAAACAGATTAAAGAGTGATGGTTATTTACACAGTTGTATGTGGAGCAGAACACAAAGAGTGAAGTCCCCTCAGCCCCAGCATAATATTAGAATATGTTTGTTTGTTTGTTTACATTTCTATCCCACCTCATACCTAAAGGTCTCTGGGCAGGTAACAACAGATTAACTAACAGATTAAAAACAAGATACACAGTAAAACAAGATACAGATTTAAAAACACTTTTAAAATTCAACAAATTTAAAACAGTACATTCCATATTGCATTAATAGTGGCTGTACCTGAGTGGGTGTGGGGGAATATAATCACCTCAGCCAAAAGCCAGGGCAAAGAGGTGCATCTTTACTGCCTTCCTAAATATATACAAGGAAGGGGCATTGCGCACCTTGAGGGGAAGACTATTCCATAGTCTGGGGGGCATTGTCAAAAAGGCCCCCTAGTTAGCATAAGGTAAGGGGGGAGCAGCTGCCCACAAACAACCAATCAGGCTTAAGCCCACTCAGGGCCAGGGATATAAAAGGTACCACCCAGCCAAGTTTGGGGTGTTCTGGGCTTGGGGTTCCAGGAGGGAGGACATGTGTGTAACTGCCCTGTGCCTGAGGGAGACTCCAAGATAGTTCCAGGGGTTTTATGCTTGGGTTTCTAGAGAGGGAGGACTGGTGTGTGAGAAAGTCCTGTGCCTGGGGGAAACACCAAGAAAGAAACAGGATTCCAGAGCTTAGAGTGACAGCTTAAGGGAGTCCTGACAGCAGCCTGGGGGGGGGGTATAGGTTGTTGGGTAGACTGACTCTGAGAAGACACTGAGAAGGCCTGCTTTCTTCACAAGCTGTAAAACAATAAACCATTTTATTATTTATTTCAAAGAACCATCTGTCTGCAGTATTATTTTGAGACATATAGGCCTTGGTCCTAGGGAAAGGAGAAGCTGTGGTGAACCCTTTAGTCTGTGGGAGTTAGGGAAGCAACGGCCAATGCTTTTAAATAAACTAATATTTTCTCAAACACTCACTATTCAGAGGAAGGGGGAAGTAAAGTCCTGTCCAGGCTGAATAGAATTCCACAGGGCCAAAGTCATTTAGGGTCCTATAAGTCAGAGTTAACACCTTGAATTGGGCTCGGTAGTGAAATGGCAGCCAGTGCAATTCTTTTAAAACCAGCATGATGTGCATCTGGCTAGCTGTTCCGGTCAGCACTCTAGCGGCTGCATTTTGCCCTAGCTGAAGCTTCCAGACTGTCTTCAAAGGCAGCCCCATGTAGAGTGCATTACAGTAGTCCAATCTTGAGGTCACCAGAGCATGGATAACTGTGGCCAAGTCATCTCTAGCCAAAAAAGGCTTCAGTTTACACACCAGCCGTAATTGAGAGAAGGCACTCCTGGCCACAGCCTCCACCTGAGCTTCAAGCATTAGCGCATAGTCCAAGAGTACCCCAAAATTGCACACCTGTCCCTTCAGGGCATTGCAACCCCATCAAGGATAGGGTATCTCCCAACTCCCGAGACCCTATGACACACAGCACCTCTGTCTTGTCTGGATTCAGTTTCAATTTATTCACCCTCATCCAGCCCATTACTGCCTCCAGACACCTGTCAAGCATTTCCACCACCTCTCCTGATTCAGATGGCACAGAGAGATAGAGCTGGGTATCATCTGCATATTGATGACACCTCACTCCAGATCTCCTGATGACCTCTCCCAACAGCTTCATATAGATGTTAAATAGGATGGGAGATAAGATCGACCCCTGAGGAACCCCACAAGTGAGTTCCCAGGGTGTTGAATCAGTGTCTCCCACAGCCACTATCTGGAATCTACTCTGGAAATAGGAGCAGAACCAATATCAAGCATTGCCTCCCACTCCTAAACTCCATGCTCAATGGTATTAAAAGCTGCTGAGAGGTCCAGGAGAACCAACAGGGTAACATTCCCCCTGTCTTTCTCCTGGAGGAGGTTATCAACCAGGGCGGCAAAGTCCGTTTCTGTGCCATAACCAGGCCTGAAGCCAGACTGAAATGGGTCCAGAGGATTTTGGTCCTTTATGCTCTTGCATTAAATTTTAGTTGTTTTCCTATTTGTCAGTATTATGCTTTATTGTGTTGTTATTATGTGGCTGAGTCTTTTGCAAAGTGGCAAAATACAAACTTACATAATAAAATAAGTCAGATTTGCAGGACGAGTGTTTAGGACATCTGGTACAAATTACTTTGGCATGTAATAATGTTTTACATGCTGATCTGTCACGCACTGGACAAGAAACATTTGAAACAACACAATGAAATAAAGGGTATCCTGGATAATGGACCCATATCTCAGTGAAAGAATCTTCACTAAGGAAACATATAAAAGTAAGGAAATCAAGGCAACAAGACAAGAACAAATGATGCAGACTACAGCACCAATACAATTAGGAATTAATTATACTTAAGGCGATGCTTAAATAATAAAAATTATAAGCAAGCAAACATGCAGTGCAGTACAAGTCAATTGATAACTGAAGCAGTTAAGCAGAACTTTTAATAAGCCCCCAAACAAAAAGCAAGAAGGAGAAATATGAGAGTTTTAGTTGCCAGAGCAACAAAGTGAAACTGTATTGAGAAAAATTAGAATGGAAGGAGGAAAGCTAAAAAGGAGGGATGGATAGCCAGATAGGGGTAAGTGACCTAAACTTGTTTTGGAAATAAAGATAGCTTTTACATGGTCCCTATGGACTATGTAGTCTATCCTCCATAGACTTCAGCACCTTCTTGTATCCTTGAAATTTATTTGTGTTTCATAATGCACAGGAATTACCTATTTCTGTGCAAAATGTATAATGAATATTTAATTTCATTCATAATTATTTGTTCATTAAAGAGGAAGTTTACAATTTGTTCAATGAATACTGCTGTGCTTGAAATGATTTTTTTTCCTGAACACTATTCATTACTTTAAGTGAAAAATAAGTGGCATTTTAATTTTCATACCTAATTATTAGGATTATTGCACTGCAAAATATTCATGACTTCTCAGATAGCATTAATTAAAGAAATATGCATTTATGAATGTAATACAAATCAAGCAGTAACTGTCTTAAAATTCTCTATCAAAACTAGGATTTTTTAAAAATAAATAATAATGGATCATTTTAATATATGACCCTCCTTCGTTGCTAATATAGTCTATCAGTACTAAAACATCTAGACTCATTATTGTGTCAAATGTCAGATCATAATTGTGTCTATTACTTATCATATTTCCTAACACAGAGAACTTGTCAATCCAGAATAAAAGGAGAATCAGGTGTTAATATTTTCAGGAAGAAATTAATTTTCTTGTACTTGCAATACTAATAAGAGTTGGCTTTTCTACCATGCTTTACTCTCCCATTCAAGGCGATTCAAAGCAGTTGATATACCTGTCTATTGTTCTTCCCACAACAGAACACCCTATGAGGTAGATGGCGGCTGTGAGAGCTGTTACAAGCCCAAGGTCACCCGGTTGGCTTTGTGGAGGAGTGTGGAATCAAACCTGGTATTCCCAGATAAGAGTCCAGCTCCCTAACCACTAGACCAGTGGTTCTCAACCTTCCATATGCTGCGACCCCTTAAAGGAGTTCCTCATGTTGTGGGGACCCCCAACCATGGGGGCGGAGCAGCTGGGAGGTGGAAGGGAAGGGCAGTGGGAGACTCATCATGACCCCTCTGAAAGGGTAGTTTGACCCCCAAAGAGGTCCCAACCCCCAGGTTGAGAACCACTGCACTAGACCAAAAGGAGGGTCATCTAACACCTGCCCAGACTGCTGATCTGGATCACAGGAAGGCATGGGCTAGATCAGTGACATCTGCACCAATGGCACTGATCTGGATCAGCCCATGCCATGGCCATGAAGTTCACTCTAGCTTTGCTACTGCACCCTTACACCTTTGACAGCTAAGAATAAATGTTCGGAGCCTCTGAACCTCTGAGCAGTGCTTTTCAATGGTGTGCTATAGCTCACTGCTAAAAGTAGCTAAAAGGTACACCCTGAAGATAGGATAGATGCCTTCTGCATGCCTTCTATGTCCTGGATCAAGGGACCACTGGTCCACTATTAGACCCAATTAAACAAGTCTATCAGCAATCAGGATTAAGCCATCTCTTAGTCTGAATTGCATAATGTCTAGTCCAGACAGGACAGACCAGCAGAGGACTTAGCCTCATGGATTCACATTAAAGGTTGATGCAGAAAGGCTCAGAGAGATATAGATATACAAAGAGATAAAAGAAAACAAAAATGGTATCACACGTGAATGTAACACTGTTGGAAGAAAATGAAAGTGCACAATAAGGCAACTAAGGCTGTAAGCAGACAAAGGATTCCTAAGGCAACTCAGAGATGGCTTAGAGATGGGACTCTTCACACACAAGCCTGCCCTTCCTCCTCTCATGAACATTTGAGCTTGTATTAGCAATGTTTGAATTAATTATCACCAAACTCATGACAGTAATTCAAAGGAACCAGTTTGGTTCTAGTGGTAAAGGAGCAGGGCTCTTACCTGGGAAGGCTGGGTTTGATTCTGCCCTTCTCCATGAAGCCAGCTGGGTGACCTTGGGCTGTTCACAGCTCTCTTGTGAGCTCTCACAGCCCCATCCACCTCACAGGGTGTTCTGTTGCGGGAGAAGAATAGAAAGCTTTGACAGTTTATTTAAGTGTCTTTAAATGGGTAAGAAAAGTCGGGTAGAAAAGCCAGCTCTTCTTCTTTTTCTTCTTTCTTGGAAATATGGCAACTTTTCATTGACACCTTACTGATGAGAGACAGTGGAATTGTATTTTCTTCTTAAATAAGAAAAGAATAAAATGACTTATTAGAATTACATTATTTTGCAGACCAGCATGCTAAAGGTTTAGAATGTTTATATATACTGTTTAAATTAAATTATTAACATTTTCATTGTAAAATCTGACAGAACTGACTTATGTAAGTTTATATATTAACACAAATATAAAGAAAAGACACTAATATTGACAATGGGAATGGCAGAGAATGAGATGGTTAGACAGTTATGGAGGTAACAAATATAAACATGGGCAGATTTCAGGAGATGGTGAAAAACAGACGGGCATAGTTTGCTGTGATCCATGGGGTCACAAGGGGTCAGAAATAACAAAACAGCAACAAGCAAACACAGACCCAATTAGGACAGCTCATCATTGCAATTTGTCTTTTACTAACAACTTAGCCTGTGAGGAATGACTTGTGAATGGTATAATCTAGTTTTCCCTGTGAACTGTAACCATCAGGGAGGCAGGTGAACAGAGATACTTCTAGGATGCTTCCAAACTTAGAAGCAGAATAATCCAGGGTTACACACTTGCTGTTTGACCAGTGTGATTATGAGAGGTGGAGTGCTATGGTTTGGTAAATTGCTTTTATTATTGGAAGTTTATTATCCTTTCTTTAGTTATGTTTTACTCCTTCTATTTCAAGTCCTCCTTATTTGGAAAAAAAAGCAGTGATCAAATGCCAACATGCCTCATTTACCTCTTTTCAGGTAAAAAGTTGTTTTGTTGCTGCTGGTTTTACACTGTTATTTATCTTAGATATAGTGAAATAATTTAGAGATCTGTAATTTTAAAGCATTTAGTTTGAGGGACCAAAATTTATTTCTAGTAGAAAGAAAAAAAATAGTCCATTTTTGATAAATCATTAAAAGTATACCATGTTTAACACTGATATAGGATTTGCCTACTGCTATTTCTATCTTTTCTTGTTGCATAGGTAAGCAGTGCCATGCTTAATTATGCTGAAAGTCACAAAGTAAGCAACACAGCTGTGTTTACGCATATGTTTATAGTTAAAATGCCTCCTCTCATAATTGGCTTTGTAAGGAAAAGGAATGAGATAGAGCCGTTTGAAAATGTTCTTTTGGCTGGCAAGCTGCCTTTCACTCACTAATTATTATTAAGCTTCACAAACAAAATACTAAAATAAAATCCCTAAAAATGATGTTTCTGTAGATATTCATTTATGTAATAGAGCTGACACTGAGCTAAAAACAGAAAAATTTCAAGAAGCATTTTTAAGATTCTTGAAAGTGTAGTTTCTGCCTAAGATTATTTGTTGTTCTCATTTATTGATTAATTCACACTATGGAATAGCTACGAAACAGAGAAATGCTGAACCTGTTTGCAAATGAACAGGTTGGATCTTTCTGGGTGATTTAACCAATCTTGAACCACCATTCAAGCTCAGACTAAACTAGGAGTGTTCATCCGAATTGGCCAAACCACCCAGTACAAATGGAATCTTATAGGGTGATTTTCCACTTAGCACTAGAGTACCCATTAAGGACCCATAAGGTCCTTAATAGGTACTCTAGTGCTAGTGGAAAAACACCCTTAATGTTCATCAATATTTTGCTCTTTAAAAGTACTATTTCAAATGAGCATGAATAGTTTGTTCCTGTTTGAGTTCAAACCAAACTAGGTATGATTAGGTTCAAATCATACCAAACCAAAACCCAGTTTTAAGGTTTATGCACATCCACAGTATGAAGGGACTAGTGATTTAGTATTTTGCCAAATAGATAAGAACAAGAGATTTTAAATGCCCACCACTAAAAAAAAGGGGGGGAAGGTTTTAGTCTGTACACATTTTACAACATTTTAAGCAATGTGCTTAAAATGTTATAAAATGTGTACAGACTAAAATTATGGGTTCTGTTCACCATCAAGCCAAACATCTATTGTCACAATTGCTTGTATTCAGTTGGAACTGAGTTTGAAAACAAGAAATACCATATATTTTTCCTTTGCGGAGGGTAAAACACAGCAAACACAAAAAATTCAATTCAAACAATATACAAACCATTGGATGTTTGGTTCAATGTGAACATCTGTGAACTAGCTTGCTTGCTGGGAACTGGGAACCAGGCAAACCAGTTCAATGCATCTCTAAAAAGCACTCTTCGAAACTGTGGATTCATTTGAGAAAAAACACACACAGCACATTTGACACGGGAATTCACATTTTGGTGTGACTGACCTGCAGCTGAATCTGAGGTAATGCATATGTGTAGTTACCCCCTGTGTTGATTATTATTTTACTCACTGGCCCTGAAGTAAAGAACATAGCATAACTTTGAACAAAACAGTCAAATCTTATACATTTCCAAGGGAACATTTTGGAAAGATCAGAGTCTGCCTTTACTACTCATGATCTAGCCTTAAAATAGGACAGGATAAAAGAATTGGTGGGGACATGTTGTGACTGGTAAATAATCTCATGGAACAATGTAAAGTCACTACCGTTTCATTATTACTTAGTGGAGTTCTATCTTATCTGATAAACTTATTTATATATGGGTTTTCCAAGGAAACAGCTCTAAGTAGTTTAAAATAAAAAATAAAAATACAGTACAAAATAACAATAACAGTTATATAATCCTAAATTTACACTAGATTAAATTAAAGAAAAATACAAAATTATGCAAAAGAAATAAAGAAACGTCATTTCAATTAATAACATTGTACAGAATTTCCCTCCTGGCACATGAACTCAGCCTGGAATGGGATCATACAGAGAGTAGGAAATTACCTGTAGTGATCTTCTCTTTAGTGCAGTGGAAAAAGTTGTTATTGTTCCCTTCATTGTGTTGTGTAGCCACTTCAGCTTTTGCACTGTGTTTTTTGGCCTGTGCGCCAATAAAGTTGGCATCGGAAGACTGATGGGTCATGTCTGGCTTTTGCTATGATTCTGGTGGGTGCTCCTTCTGTTTTTCCATTTGTATGAACAGCTTTATCTCAAACCTCCATTCATAGAAAGCTTAAGGCCTTTAGAAACTTATTCAGGCACAAACATACAGTCGGAGAGCAGAATAAAAAAGCATAAGCCTTATCTTTGCCTTTACTTTATGAGTCTGGCAGGAGATGGGAAAGGTCTGCATGCAGATTTTGGATTGCTACATTACTCACTAGGAGGCCTCAGGTATAAATGAATATTTGAATTATGTGCAGAAAAAGATTTTGAATATCAGGGTCAAATCAGACAGGAAATAATGTTAGCTTTAGAAGAGCTTCTTTCACTGTCTATCAAAGGAAGTACCTCTTGACAGGACAAATTCTGTAATGTTCCTGACAAAGTCAAGACCTCTGAAGATGGATATTGTAGGCTATAAAAGGAAGTTTAGACCACAGCAGAACAACCCAGAAACCACAACAAACGAAATCATTGTCTTCTTTGTACAGAATATTCAATGAATGTGTGTTTGGGGGAGGGGCTTTTCACACCTTCACATCCAGATCCATCACAAACTTTTACCAGCTCTTCCCTGAGTATATGCGAGGTATGAATCACATCACTGTGATGATGGCACCAATGGGCATGTGCAGTGCCATTGCCATGATGACTAGACAACATGGCATTCAACCATATCTCCATCTCCCAGTATTAAGCTCTGTTTGCCTGGAAGGGATTTGAATGGAGCCGTTCTGGGATGTCCCAGTCTGGTCACTAATATAGAAGTAGAGCACCTTTTAGGGAACAGCTTGGCATATAAAGTGCTGCTTCTAGAATAGAAGTGGCTTCACAAAGTGTGTATGCCCTATTCTGGGGGCATGCCAGAAGTTCCCCACAGATGCAAGTGCAAGTAGACTCAGAGAGAGAGAGAGAGGAGGAGGAGGAGGAGGAGGAAGAGGAGGAGGAGGAGGAGAAGAAGAAGAAGAAGAAGAAGAAGAAGAAGAAGAAGAAGAAGAAGAAGAAGAAGAAGAAGAAGAAGAAGAAGAAGAAGAAGAAGAAGAAGAAGAAGAAGAAGAAGAAGAAGAAGAAGAAGAAATGTTTTTTCATACTTTTTGGATGGTTAGTATGTCTACCTCATTCCCATGTTCATATATAAGAGTTCTTTCTTTTTTAAGATAAGTGGGGTTATTTTTTGTCTCTTATATATGAATATATAAGTGTGTGTGCAGTTGTACTGTTTTTTGTTTCAATTATAATAACTTCTCAGCAAGTTTCTGTATGTTTAAATTTGATTAGGAAAAGGCTTACTGACAAATTTGCATTGCAGAAGGACTATTTTATGTCATAAATAGTTATAGATGTATTAAAAGTCAACTAATGTTGATTCATTTTATGATGAAGTACTGTAGACAGAAAAAAGGCACACTGTTTCTCAACAGCAGTCAAAATTGTTCCATTGAATTCAAGCATGTAGAATGCCCTTCCTCCACAGGAGTTTTAACTTAGCATAAAATTAGTCATGAAGGTCTATGTGGCAGTTGTCAGGTATCTTGTGTTGGAGGTAGCCTTGTGAATAATGTGATATTGTGTTAATGCAATTCAGGTGTCATGCAGAGAAGGTGTTATATCAGGACACAACAAAATTAGAAAGGTATAAAGACAGCTTATTCTAAAATCTACTTTTGAACAAATAAAGAGGAGTGAGCATCTTTTGAAGCCGTGAAAAAAGTGGTGCTTCAAGTATCAAAGAAATCCCTTATTCCCTAATTAATGTTTAGAAACATGAGCAATTTCAATTTCAGTGAAGGCAGCAAAGAAATCAGATTTCTGGATTCAGAGGTTGTCACAAAGCATTATATAATTTAGGGTTGCTACCAGATGATTGGCAAGTTCATCTTCATCTTTCGGGATATTGCAGTGCTAGCAGAAACTATATTGAAAAGCTGGAGAATTAAATATTTTATTTTATATTTTTATATATGAAGCTTCAAAGAGAAGTACTGGCTGCACATGCCATCCTGATGCAAGTATCATAGCATTATGGCCCATACATTTTACAAGATCACTCACCAATATCCCGGCTTGAGTGACAGTTACATCATTTTGAAGTGGAACATTCAAAAAGGATGTTATACACTAGAATGAAAGCATGGTTTGAGGCCTAGTCTGTAATTAGTCTGAGGGGTTTTTCCCACTAGCACTAAGCACTCATTAAGTACCCATTAGAGACTCATTAAGGACCCATTAGGCTCAGAGCAGGAAGACCCCATTTCCACCTGCAAACCCCATTAGAGTGACATTTGTTTCCACCTGTTCTAGGGAAATCCAAATTAAATGGGTTCTTCAGGACCTATAATCCGGATTTCCATTAAAGGGATCTACAATAGGGTCTTTAGGTATCAAATCTGGAGTGTGTTTCCACCACAATTGGGCAATGGGGTTTGAAACCCAAAGCTCCAAGGCCTGTGCATAATCTCCAATGATGGCTCCAAAGGAAGCTCCAGAGAATGGCACAGTCTTCAGAGATGACCCATCAGAGCAATGTCATTTCTATAGAGCTTTGACCAAGGTTCCGAATAATCTCTGGATCGATTTGTTGCAATCTTTGAAGATTCTCCGGAGCAGCTCCGAAGGATCTTCAAATAATCTCTGGTGCATCTACAGAGTATGCACGCACCCCATGGCAACCCCCTTCCAAAAAATGGGGTGATGAGCAGGCCTCACGTGAGTAGATTTGGATTCACCACATGGGTGTTCTGGCATTTCCTCTGCAAGCATGCTAGCACCCATTGATACTGGGTGCTACATCACCTGTGGAGACCCACCAGATACCTTCTTAGATTCAGATCTACTAAGTCTGGATTAGTTGAAGAACCCATTCATTAGATCTGGATCATCTAAGATCCGGATTAAGGGAGGTAAGTGGGGGAAAACCCTGACACAAAGTAATGTTTAAACACCTTTAATATTAATATGTACCCAGGTATCTTTACACAATAGCCTGCAATTCTCAAAAAAAAAAAAAAAAGTGGTCTAAAAGTCAAGATCCATAAAGTCTAATTGAATCATAGCATGACTGCATTATTGGTGCACACTGCATGAGCCCCAAGCCTAGTTTACTTCTAGATGTACAAATGTTAAAGTCATTCCTCTTCCAGCCCATAAGAGTTCTGTTTCTGCCACCACCAGAAGCAGGCTTGGTCCAAGTTCTGGGACCCTGGAGAAATATCTCCAGTCTTTAGCTTTGGAGGTTAGGGAACAAAAGTAGAGTAACAGAAGGGAGATGGCCGACAGTGTATAGTGGTCCCCCTTTCCTTTCCTGGTCCTAATTGCTCATTTCAGGCCAGGACTGGGTGCTGAAGCTGCCAGATTTTGTAATAGCCAGGTCCTTAGGGCACGTTGTGACCTTGATGAAAAGAGGGTAGAATAATTTAAAGGATGTTTTCTATATAAATCTTTTGGAATATGCTCCCATGCTGTTGAGATAAGATGATTTGCTGGGACTGCCCTTCAGAAAAATTAATCTGGAACAATTAATCAACCTGGGTTCAAGATGAGAGACAGGCTTTCAAACTGCCAGTCTTCTGATAGTGTGGCCTCAGACTTCTTTCAAAGGTCTGTGGGTTTGGGAGCTTTATTGCTACAGAATACTACATTTAATGTGATGCTTTCTCCTGTTTTTTGTTCTCAACATTCCTTATTCATTTGTGCCTACATACTATAATACTACTACTGTGATTCAAACCTCCAGTTTGATACAATAGGCCAGACAGGTCCTGAGAACAAAGGTGGTTTTCCCAAAGCAACTACCAGTTCTAAATCAATCACCACCAATCATTAATTTGCAAAGAGTAGGAATGGGTCCTATATAATTTGAATGATGGTCATATTGCTAAGTGTGCATACATGTACCTAGGCCTGTCTACAAGCTTCATGACCAAAGCCTACAGCTTTTGAGGCTAAAAGGTGAAGTAAAAACAAAGTTGGAAGCTGGGGGTTTCTGGAAAAAAAATCTTACAAGGATGCTAAAGGGGGTGAAACAGATTTTAAGGGCTGAGACTCAGGAAGAGAGAAAGTCTGAAAGGCTAGAGTGTAGGTGGAGTATTTGAATGGGTGTTGAGTGAATGGATTTAGAGGGCTGGCAGCTGGGTGAATTCCAAGTATTTTTAAGTTTGGATAGGATGATGATAGGATAGATTTGGATAGAGTGTAGCTTTTTATCTAATTGTTGGCAGGTTGTTCTGGTCTTGGGTTTTTAGAACTGTTTATTCAATTTAGCAGTTTTATGACTTCTCATTTTTAGGGGAGTTAGCTGCAAGGTTTATATTGTATAGAACCTGGATGCAATTTGACAGCATACATTTACAGGTGACATTCTGTTCTCTTGCCCTGTCATTTGTTTAGTTTGTGAGATGACTCAATTTTGCAAGCAAACAACTCCCTTGGGCAAAGAGTATGACTATTATTCTAAAAACAGCTTTATCAGTTTTTTGACTGATGTGACAACTTCATCCTGAAATTACCAATTTATGTCAGGTTATCATAAATTGTTCAGCAGGACATATAGAGTTTTGTAACATTTTATAGTTATGTAGGACAAATTGTAGGACACAAACTGAAATGTAATGATTATTCCCTTCTTCAGTTAATTGATTCAAAAAGTGTAAAAGTACCTTAATACAAAAATTTGTACAATTAAATAAAATAGCAAATTCTGAGGACATCTGTGAAGAGAGCTCTCTATACATCATATTCATAACCTGAAAGTATATGTCCTTTAGGACAATGGTTTCAACATATAATTTTTAGCTAATTAATTTTATCTGTTACCAAATCCATCAAGTCTGTTGAAATTTATTTGTTCGTGCCTTCTCCAAACTAGAATATCCATATTTTAAAAAGCCCTATCTTAGGCTTAGTAAGACAAAATATATATATATATAAATATTGAGATTCAAGGTCAAGTGTCAAAACAGAATTGAACATTAATATCCATAAATATATACAACTTGTGTAAAGAAACGTAACCCTATAGCTTCATATGTTCTGGCCTTAATTTATGGACTCATTTTGTTTTTCAGCATTTCAAATGCTGATGTCTTGAAATTTGGATGGTGCAGAAATGAAGACAATTGTGAGAGAAGTATTTTGACTAATACAAAAGTTACTAAAACACACACACACAAACTTGTTTTTATCACTGCATCCATGCTCAGCACACTTCATTCTTAAGTCTGATGGATTAATGTGTGGTTGCCTCAGACTTCCTCCTTGGTGCCGAATGATCATTACTCACTGTCACAAACAACTATGTCAAGAGGAAGCATAATAATTGATTTGAAGCACTACAGGAGAGACATCAGTCACCACTATGTTAAGTGAGATAGGTAAATACTGCTCCACTTGTCAGGGTCTAAAAATGTTATACATTAAACTGAAGGATCATGTATTAGAAATTAATAACCTCCTTGTAAAACACCCTCATACACTGTAATGCAACACCTTCTCAAATTCTAGTTATTGTTGGCCTGCCAGGAGTGGCTACTAATCTCCCATAGCTGTCAAGTAAAAGTAGACTGTGAAAAAACAAAATGAATCTCCTTGCTAATATAATTGGGCACAAAGGCTGTTTTGACTAGTTCTGAGTACTGTATATCCAGCTCTATGTATTATCCACACCAGAGCTGTCATCAGATACTGTCTGTATATACTCCAAGCCTCTGTTTGCTGATCCAATAGCACAGAGAAATAGTATGGAGTTCTTCTGCTGGGATAAGAAGATCCCCACCACCACCACCACCTTTCTGCTAATGCAGCTGCGCTATGAACCTGCAAGTCTTTCTAAGAGTATGATCAGACAGGGCTTTTTAAAGTTGCCCCATTCTCAGAATACACATAGAAACACCTTACACAGTTGTCCAAATGCAGCTGGTATCACTGATACCTATCTTATTTTGCCATACAGTAGCCTACATTCACCTCCAAGTCAGTTAACACCCACTCGGATTATGAGCACTATCTACTAATTGTCCAGTTGGTGGGAAACCTCTGTCTATTTCTTTATATAGCTTCCTGCCAACACAGCCTAAAGAAAGAGATGCCTTCACAGTTTGAAATCCCAAATGATGAAAAGGCAGCCTTTCCAAGGCTTCATAGGCTGTTTTTGCACTAGGGTCAAAGACCCAGTTAGGAACCCTTTAAGAACCCAATCAATACTTGATTGGTACCGATCAACCATGCACTGTCCCCACACAAGACGCCTTTAGGACCCCATCCTGGTCTTCAGCTGTGGGGGCTCCATGGACTTTGTGGCTGTCTGCGGAGTCAAGCACAGGCTTTGTAGTTGCTTCAAAGCCATTACTCTCCGACACGCATGCCCTCTGTTGATGGAAGTATACCATAATTGACATTGGCACTAGCCAATTGTGCCATGCCACTCATGGCCCTTCCATCTCCAGCTAAACAGAGTGCCAGGATGGGTGGTATGACATCTGCATGGTGCCCCTGTTTAGGACCCACTTCCTTTGGAAGCTAGAGGGCCCTTGTGGATGCATGGTGTCCTTACCAAGATGTAGATCTTTCAGGACTGGATTCAAGGGAGGACTCCATCTCATTTAGAAGATCTGGATTTCAGATGGGTAGTACAAAAACAGCCATAGTGAGCATATTCAATCAGCATATTCAAAGGTGTAGTTATTGACATTGCCATCTACTCACAACTTCTCAGTGTTTCAGGGATGAAAGAAGCATAATGATACTTAAGTAGCTTGAGCTAAAAATGGAATCTGATATTTTGGATAATGATTGGTCTACAGGTTGTGACTACATGACAATGAGATGGACAAGGGACTGGGTTTCTAAGCACCCATGGTCCTGCTGTTTATCCACATATCCGTGCAGCTGGAGCAGAATTCCATTGGGTAGGCATACTGAATCCTGCTACCAAAGTATAAGAAAAAACAGAAAATTCTGTTTCCCCTTAACTTGCAGCAACTTGTTCTGCATGGCCTTAAAATCCAATCCACATTTAAATATCCCTGGTAGAAAATGGAAACAAGTTTCTGATTTGAATGCAACACTATGCACTTTCATAGGAAAGCTCAAAACAGAAAGATCAGAAATATATTTCAAAGGGACATTTATCCCACATGTCTAAAATGCCATTTAGATATGTATTGGGTAAAATTAAAAGTCTCCTACTAGATTTCCACACTTCTGTCTCACCATGATAACATATGTGTCAAAAATTCTGGACTGTGTGTTTTTGTGTGTATATAGAAAAGAGAAGAAGAGGTATTGTTAGGTGCTTAAAACCTGAGAAAGATGGGAAGGATCTGAAGCCAGGAGGATACAGAAGTTCAGATTCCAAAATCAAGACCTGTTGAAGTCAAGATAGCACTGAACCAGCAAAAACAAGACTTTTGGAAACTGGGTATCATACCGAGCAATGAGGAATTTATGCAGTTGTTTCAGGATTGTCCTAGAAAATTGCTTCTGCCTGTCATGGCCACAGGAACATATTTCTGACAAAAAATTTCCCATGCATTAGCTGCACTGTATATATGAAAACAAAATGTCACAAATGAATGTTGCTGAAAAATGCACATTGTTAAGCATAAATTTGAAAAATGCAATAAAATATACCTGTGTACAGTACAAGCTAAGCAGTGAATTAAGATTCAAATATAATTAACAGAAGTCAGACTTGTTGCTCTCTAGCTGTACTACAGATGTAGCTAGGAGCAAGCCAATAATGTAACTTCCCCCTTTTGCATCCCTCTGCTTTTGATCTTACAACTTTCCTTTTTCCAGCATAGTTTCACTTACACACAGTTGGTAAAATGTGAGTTCTCTTGCATAGTGCAAATCCAAACTGTAGGAAATCTTGTTATAGAAATCAATACTGACGATGCCAGTACAGCACTTAGTGGAACCAACAGCCACTGTTTCCGTTAATATGCTTTGCAGAACTTGGCAGCTTCCTCAAGAATGATAAAGGACTTCTGTACAGTCAAAATTTTACCTTAGAAAATAATGATCTTAGCTTTTTAGGCATTCATTCTTTAAACAATGTGGGGGTAGGGGTGAAATATACACACATAATCCTGCATATGCAGTTTTGTATGCTTACTGATTAAAAAAAAAGGTTTTTTTCTTTTTTCCAGACTCTGTTCCATTGTGGATGCTGTATTCTAATTAACAGTAAAACTATTCAAAGTAAGAAGAATATAGTTATTTGTGCTTTGCAAGTTCCTGTCTGTTTTATTCAGAAGATTCTCCCTTCTTCATTTTTATGCACTGTGTACTGTTTATCTGGGCCAAATAGATACTATGCATCTCTTTGTAATTAAATTCCAAGCATATAGAGTAAAAATCTCTAATTTGTAGGGTATATGCATACTTGAAAGGAGGGGATAAGGCAGAACTCACACACACATGCATGCGCACAGCAGAGAAGAATGAGCCCATCTCCATATTGATCTGTCCACAGTGAACCACTCAGTGACATGGGAGCCAATTCTGTTAGCTATGTTTACATGCTGCTGAAAATTTCCAGCTGACATTAGCTGTGGTCACACCTTGCTAAAATAGTCCATCATATTATGAAACAGGACTCAAAATGCACTGACTCTGATCACACCCAGTATCTGATCATCCTTTCTCAGTTCATCCTCAATTTGAGTCGCTATGTTCACATCTTTCTATTCCTGTCCTGAGACTCCTTTATGATAATTTTTTAGAGCTTCACACCTCTCCACCATCACAACACACCCTATGCTCTGATACGGTAAAAGTTCTGTGACTCAGCAACATGAAATCACGCACTGGGTGAAAGGGCAGGAAATTCATGCAGTATTTGCCCACTATAGTATGGTTCAGCCCCCTCAATCACACCCAAAAAATGAAAATGGATTAATGCTCTATAACAGCTTGAGCCCTGTAAAAATCAAGTCTCAGGAAAGTACAATTGAAGGGAGGAAAGTCCACAATTAAAACAGATTGGACTGAAATGTATGAGTGTTGGGATCTGAAGATGGGTTGAAAAAGGATTAAACTAAAGGTATGACCACAGCCATTGAGACAACAACAGCATATGGGTGTCAGGGCAACATGAAATCTCCTAATAGCCACTTGACATCCAAGTCTCCTGTTGCGACTGATTCCTGGATCACAATATTGGCAGCTTGGCCTGAGGAGCTCAGTGTTATGGGGCCATCGTCTTGGAAATATTCTTTTTGTGAAAGAAAAAGAAGGAAAATATGTATTTCTCTAAAGGAGACGCAAACTAAATTGTGCTTTTCTGTTGCATGACTGTATCAACTAAAAACAACTTGTAAATCACAAGAATGGCCTCTAGGGAACAGTCAGAATACTTTTCTCCAAGGAAGACTTGCATGACTGGAACAAGATACTTCCCTTTATGTCTTTTGTTGGTGGCAAAGTGCCCCATTTCCACACTTCCCTGGGCTATCTTGAGAAAGAACAGGCTGCCGCATACCAGGATATGCAATCCATCCCAATCTGGAACCAGTTGCTTCTGGTGCAGGACAAGGTTATCTGCATTAGGATGGCATGTTCCATGCTAGCCCCCACATTGACTCCAAAGTTCACAGTAGCTGCAGAGATAGCACAGGGGCTTTCCAAAGGCTCCAAAATCCAGCCACCATTTCTGCTATGTGTCTTGTTACACTGCCAAAATGGGTTCTTCATGGTATAATACCGAACTGTGGATGTGGCCCTGCCATCTGCACACCTCTGGGGGTTGGTACTGAACCTCTAGTATACTGGTATACATCAACATGGAAGTCTTCCAATTAACCAGGCTAAGGTACCATTTGGGGCACCCTAGCTCAGTCTGTTCTCAATCCTGTGCAGACAGAGGGTGTTTCCCCACTGTCACTAGAAGTACCCATTAAGTACCCATTAATGGGTACAAAAATGCCATTTAGTACCCATTAATGGGTAATTCTAGTAACAGTGGAAAAACACCCAGAGTAAGCTACGTCTCTCAGTAGTGTGTAGATGGGAGGTCCCTAGACCCTTTCTATGCTGCACTGTGGCATTTATCACTGTTCAAGGTGGATAACAGTCATGATGCTACCATTTGTTTCTGCACACATCAATTAATAGTATCATCATGCTACAGACTTTTGAATGTTTAATGAAAGCAATGTCTCTGGCAAAGGAAATCACTCTAGAGATAAAGTCAAATACAATAAGCAGGAGATCCTGCAGTAATTCAATAAAAACAATTGGTCTACTTTGGAATGCACATTCCTTCATCTATATATCGTTTAATTCAATAAAAACATTATAGGATTTTTTTTAGTATCGATCCCTTCCTGTAGTTTTCACAGTAGATGTATTTCATTGAAAATATTGGTGCTGTGTAGCATATATTGTGAATAAAGCCTGACAATGAGAATTTCCTTTGCAAATTATTTACAATTGCCGATGAAGATAGAACTATTCAAAGGGCTACACATGAGAATCTTAGCAAGGCAGGGGAGAAAACAAGGTATTTGATGCACAGCAAATCCTGACTGTTTATGGAATTGACTAGAATTGTGCCTTGTATCCTAGGAAATCAATTAGTATCAATCCTAATTTCACCAAAATATTATATACCAATACAAGCAAAATTGTATGTTATTATATAAACTTCACAAAGGCCACAAAAAATAAATAAATCTCCAAACAGATGAGTCTGCTGTTATGTAGGCAGAAACATAGCTTCAATAATAGTTATATTCAACTTCATAGCTATTTATAATAGAGAACTCTGGATGTGCAAACTGCTGTCTCAAATGCTTTCTGAAAAATTCAGGCTGCTTCTTACATAGGGACACAAGTTCCACCATGTAAGAGTAGTGCATTTTTTCACTTGGGCACTGAATGTCATTTCTGCTTATTAGCTTCATTATATCCCCAACTTTTGCAGTAGTACACGAAGATCATTTCTCCACAGTTACTAGGTAGTTTTGAATTACTACAATGAAACAAAGGGACTGTCCACACTACGGTAATCAGGATGGCCTGGAAAGCTCTGGGATGCAGCATATGCACCCTGTGGTGCGTCTTCTGTCCCAGAGCAGCTGAGAGCCATCCTGATTGCCGCTAGCTGTGAAGCAGTAAAACTGTCCCACAGCTTTACTAGGAGTGCCTGTGGTGCTCCTCGTACAACTCCAGATGCAGCCTTTGCATATTTCCATATGTGACGGCTGCACCTAAGCAGTCACACTCCACATTGCCAATCAGTGTAAGAATGGTCCAGCGTGCGTGGCCATTACTACATCCAGACAGACGATCCTGGATGGGACTCTTCATACTTCATCCAGACCCAGGCAAGTCTGGGTGACCTTTAGGACAAGTGGGCACTCTCAGAGTGAACACTGGCCTCCATGGCAGTTAAGTGCAAAAAGTTCCAAATAATCTATGAAGGCATGTACTGGAGTACTTATACATGTCTGTGCTTCATGACTCTTTACTCATTCAACTTTTGATCACAAAATCAACCACAACTTAATATTTTTATTTAGTGTTTTTAAGCAAGGCTTTTAGAAGATTCTTTAGATATGCTAATTATTACTTTGTATTTGTAAAACTTCCTTCGCATATTTGTCAGTTTTTCAAAATTAGAAATAGGACATTTCTGCACTTACAGAGGCTGAACCACTCCTGCTTGAACTGTTCCTACTGAAAGAGTTCTGAGCTGGAGGGGTCTAGCAGTCTCACAATGGAATACTTGTTCCTAAATGGACAACTTGAGAAAGCTCTGTGTGACTGCATTCTAACATGAATAAAACACAGTATGTGACAGTATGTGACAACAGCAGTATATAATGAAGATACCCAAAATAATGGGGAAATGAACACTTCTGGCTGAATTCTTGCTTTGCTTCTATGGAACACATTTCAGTCCATGTGGTTCTCCCTCTTTCATGATCTTATGAACAGGGTTTGTTAAGATCCATCAAAACCTTCCTTCCTTCCTTCCTTCCTTCCTTCCTTCCTTCCTTCCTTCCTTCCTTCCATCTATCTTTGTATAAAATTTAAAGAGATGTTTCAGCTGTTGTGCAGCTTGCTAGAGATACCATCTGTTCAACAGTTCCTGGATTTTCCAATAAAATACACTACAAAATCAAACAACTTTATTTCAGGTCCTATGGCATATTAGGGGTAAGAATTTAAAAATAGCACTCCCAAATATCTTATCTTAAAACCCATATCTAGAGGAAATATATATCCTCCTCTAACTTCCCTTCCCTTCTTCACCTTTCCCTTTACTCATTCCCCTTTCCCTTTAAGGAAAGAAGTCCTTTCTCTATCTGGTATTTTGTGGTAATTTGCTTGGGTAATGATGAATATATAAAATTTCATCTGCTATCAACAGGGTCAGTTTAAAAACAAACAATGATGTGAACATACTAAACACATCAGTCAATCATCATCATGAGGAGGCTGCTAAACCAGCTTGCATGTAAGTCAAGGGTTGATTGAGATAACTCTGCAGCTGAATAGCAGCAGCAGGCAGACCAGTTATATAATGTCTTTAGCAAGAAGCTATCTGTCTACATTAGCTCCAATTGACATGGCAACATGGAGTGTGCTGGCAACTAAGCTTACTAGTTCTGTTAGAAATTCTAACCCAGACTTATTAAGAATGGTCAGGAAATGTAAATGTATAAAACCATTAGTCATAAGAATGTATCTATTACCAGTTAACATTAATGCGGAGGTTTTCATCCTTTCTGGCCCAAGCATGCACTGACACAAGGAGCAGCCAGTTTCCAGATTTGCAGTGGGCACTGATCACTCAAGGACTATACAGAAATATCAATGCATGCTTGATTAAAGCGTAGCCAATCATAGAGCAAAGGGAGTAAATGTCTATAATTAGTTGTTGAAGCATCACCAGTTAATTTGCCACTGCTTTGCATTTGTGTGTCATCCAGCCAAGCATCTTTGATACCTCCCTTCATGAAAAAGCCGAAGTTGACGAGGTAGCCATTTTTTTCCCAGCTCTTAGTGATGCAAGGTAAAAGGCCTTCTTTACTTTAAAAGCTCTGACTTACCTCTCTTCTTTTTTGTTTTATTCTATGGACAAGATCTTGCTTAGAAGCCACAACAACTTCTCATCTATCCTTTCAGATGGCAGGGCAATATTGCTGGGAAAAATTGGGTCCTTCTTACCTTGTCTGACACTTGCTTCCACAATGCATTTGATGATGAAAAATACCTGGAACTGTGCAAGCGCTCACCCCCAAGCTTGTACAATGAGTATTTTCAGCTGGATATTAATAAACTAAATGTTTAATAAACTAAATGTTAACAAGTCACCGGGACCAGATGGTATTCGTCCAAGAGTCCTTAAGAAACTCAAATGTGAAATTGCCGACCTTCTAGCAAAAATATATAATCTTTCCCTAACATCAGGCTCCGTACCTGAGGACTGGAGGGTAGCAAATGTAACACCAATCTTCAAAAAAGGATCCAGGGGTGATCCAGGCAATTACAGACCAGTTAGCTTAACGTCAGTTCCATGTAAGGTGATGGAAACCATTATTAAAGACAAAATTAGTGTGCATATGGAAGAGCAAGCATTGCTGAACAAAAGCCAGCATGGCTTCTGCAAAGGTAAATCATGCCTCACAAATATGTTGGAATTCTTTGAGAGTGTCAATAAACACGTGGATAAAGGTGAACCAGTAGACATTGTCTATCTGGACTTTCAGAAGGCTTTTGACAAAGTCCCACATCAAAGGCTACTGAGTAAACTCATCAGCCATGGAATAAAAGGACAGGTTCTGTCCTGGATTTGTGACTGGCTTAAGGGCAGAAAGCAGAGAGTAGTAATAAACGGCAAATTCTCAGGGTGGAAAAAAGTAAAAAGTGGGGACCCTTCGAGGCTCAGTGTTGGGACCAAAGCTTTTTAATTTATTCATCAATGATCTAGAAGGGGTACATAGTAAAATAGCAAAGTTTGCTGATGATACTAAATTATTTAGGGTAGTAAAATCTGAAAGAGATTGCCAAGAGCTCCAGAGGGATCTCTTGGCATTGGGTGAGTGGGCAAACAAGTGGCAAATGTCCTTTAATCTTAACAAGTGCAAAGTAATGCACATCGGGGCCAAGAATCCAAATTACGTCTATAAACTGATGGGGTCTGAGCTTTCTGCAACACACCAGGAAAGGGATCTCGGGGTTTTGGTGGACAGTTCAATGAAGGTGTTAACCCAGTGCGTGGCAGCAGCGAAAAAAGCAAATTCAATGCTGGGAATAATTAGGAAGGGAATAGAAAATAAGACAGCAAGTGTCATTTTGCCCCTTTATAAATCTATAGTGAGGCCACATTTGGAATATTGTGTACAATTCTGGTCACCACACCTCAAAAAGGATATTGTGGAACTAGAGAAGGTGCAGAGAAGGGCAACCAGAATGATTAAGGGTCTGGAATGTTAGGCTGAAAAAGCCCATATAAGGAAAAATGTAGTGATGTGTGCAGAACAGGTAACTAAGAGTCAAGAATCACCAGACTGTCACCAGTTGCTGAAGGCTGAATGAAGTAAGGATTACAACACAGGGATTGTCCAAGAATTGAGTAAGATTGTGTAACAATTGTGAAATACCAGGATGTGAGTCACCAACTCTGATAGTGGAAAGATATAAAGGTAGTCACACACGGCTGTGTGTCACACTTGCTTAGCTGATGGAGACTGGAGAGATGCTAAGATGTAACCGCTACGAAAATAAACAACTCTACTGAGATCTATCTCTGTCTGTTTGCTGAGACTGTGGGCTGGAGAAAGGAGGGGCTGAGGTGCTGAAACGGACAGCGACACGGCTGACAGCCAAGCCAAGAGAGAGAGAGAAGCAAGCCTTTCCAGGACAGGAGAAGCCTATGCTTTCAGCACCTTGGACAGCTACGCTGAAGGCATACTGACAGCCTGAGCAGCAAAAGGCACAGACGGAAGATTGGTTCTTTCCAGCAACTCTGCAATGCAATGATGATGCATTACATGAGTACATGCTGCTGAGCTGCTGAGGAGAGGAGGAGGAGGAGGTTTGCGGAGCGTCTTAGCATTGTTGGGCGTTTTTGGACGTTTTTCTCATAATTTTACATTTTTATGCTATTTTAATTGTCGTTATCATAATTTTTAGACCTTGTTTCGATAGTTTGATATTATCCAAGACACCTGTTTTAATTGTATGATATCGGTTAACGAGTACGAATACTTAACGGGAGATAAGCATAATGGCTTCCTAAGAAAGAACCTCTGTGTGATATACACTTCCAGGCAGTACGCCAACTATGCTTTAAAGACCTGTGCTCAGATAAACAACTTAGAAGTTCAAGGACAAACTTTAATTCTGGAGATTTATTCTTTGTGTGATTTATTTTCTTTGTGAGAATGGCACCTACCTCAGCTATTTCAGTCCTTCTACGTCCACGGCTATCTGGGTCTAAACTCTTCAGGAAGCAACCTCGGTCTTGTTGTTTGGTTCCTATTCCCACGTCTACGCTTGTAGGAAGCCTACCTTTCCTATTGTTGGTGTGGAATGCCCGCTCCTTGGTATCAAAAGCTGGGTTTTTATCTGATTATATGCTGGATAATAAAATATCTCTAGCCATTGTTACTGAAACATGGCTTACGAAAGATGATTCGGTCCCACTTGCTACACTGAAAACACATGGGTTTTCCTGTGTACATTCACCAAGACTGCGAAGTCGTGGTGGCGGAACAGCAATAATCTATAAATCTTCTCTTCCTACCAAGCCCCTTGCGTGGAATATGGAGACAGTTCCGACATCTTTTGAAGCATCATTTCTACAGATTGGGTGCCCCCTGGTGGCAGTGGCAGGGATTTATAGACCTCCTGGATTGAACGGAGATTTCTTAGATGAATTTTCTAACTGGCTCTCATCCTTCGTTTCGGCCTACCCAACCTGTATAATTTGTGGGGACTTTAACATCCATAAAGATGACTCTTCGTTCTCTCAGAACTTTTTTACATTATTGGAAATGTTCGGTTTAACTAGTCTCGATACTCCTCCAACCCATGCAGCCGGTGGGATACTGGATCTCTGTCTATGCCGAAATATAAATGTGGAGTTTATGAGTGCGACGGATGTAGGTATGTCTGATCATTTTATGTTGGCTTTTAATTTGGGGACTGTGAAGCACCCCTTCCGTGTTACCCAAAGGAAGCTTTGCAGGGATTTTTCAAAACTATCATCGGACTCGGTGGCACATGCTCTTAATTCCCTTGGTGTGGATCTTTTAAATCCATTGGTCCAAGTGCAAGAAGCCAGTCCAGATTTGCTGGCGGATCACTTTAACAACTCTACTAGGGCAGCCGTAGAAGCTGTTGCCCCCTCTAGAATGCGCCTGGTGACACAGCGTCAACCTCGGCCTTGGCTTCATGCGGACTTGCGACTGGAACGTGCAGCAGTTCGTCGTCTTGAAAGACAGTGGAAAAGGAACCCTTCAGCTGCTTCACTCCAAACCTGGAAGACAGCGTGCAGTTTATATTACACTCATCTTGACACTTCTCGACAATCATATCTGCAAATGAAAATTATCGCTCAAGCCAAGATGCCCCGCCAGTTATTTTCCACATTCAAGGCACTACTATCTCCAACTACGATCCCTGACGGAGGCTCTCAATATCCCTCTGCTGGTGACTTAGCCCTTTTTTTCCAGCAGAAGGTGAATTCGATCGTTGATTCCTTCTTGGTGAATGGTCTCAGACCTCCGTTGCCTTCGGCTGACCTGCCGCTTCCTTCCGTTGATTCTCAGTTTGATTTTCTTCCAGTTACAGAATCAGATATAACACAGATTGTATTATCATCTTCTCCTACATCTTGCCCTATGGATCCTTTCCCCTCATTTCTGTATGTGTCTCTTTTGCCTTTGTTTGTGACGTTTATCACACACTTGGTGAATCGTTCTCTCTTAATGGGTATTTTCCCAGCATGTTTTAAACATGCAGTGCTCTGTCCTTTGTTAAAGAAACCTGGGTTGGATTCATCTATTTGTGCCCATTATCGTCCTGTTTCTCGTCTTCCTTTTCTTTCTAAGGTTCTAGAGAGGGTGGCTCTATCCCAATTACTGCCCTACTTGAATTCGTGTAATTTCTTTGACCGATTTCAATCCGGATTTCGGAAAGGTCACTCTACAGAAACGGCCCTAAACCATGTACTAAATGAGATCTTGTTGGCAAAGTCGCGGCGTCAGACATCAGTTTTAATTCTGCTTGATTTGTCTGCCGCCTTCGACACTTTGGACCATCAAATCATGTGTTCACGATTGGCATCATTGGGCATACAGGGCAACGCTCTCGGTTGGTTTCAATCATTCCTATCTGACCGTTCCTTTTCTGTTGCTTTTCAAGGAATCTCCTCGCACACGGTTCCCTTATTGGCTGGTGTTCCTCAAGGCTCGGTGTTGGGTCCTCTTCTTTTTTCACTGTATACTCTTCCTCTTGGTTTTCTTATATCTGATAAAGGTTTTCAGCGTCATATTTATGCTGATGATGTTCAAATTTTTCAAAGTTTTAATGTGTTGGATTCATTGTCATGGAGTGCTATTACAGATTGTTTGTCTAGTGTGTCTTGTTGGATGACAGAACATCGACTGAAGCTTAATATGGATAAAACAGAAATTTTAGTGTTTCAGCCTGAGCGCCCCGCGGCTCCCCTGTCTAGCCCATCTGTCATCCTCCAGGATCGTTCTGTGGTCCCGGTGGCAACTGCTCGCAATCTGGGGGTCTGTTTAGATGATCGCTTGTCCTTGCGCCCTTTTATTGCTGCAACAGCGAAGGCATGTAATTTTCATCTTTTAAATATTAGGAGGATTCGTAAGTTTCTATCAGTAGAGACTGCTAAGTCTCTAGTCCAAGCGTTGGTAATTTCTCGCTTGGATTATTGTAATAGTCTACTGGCGGGTCTCCCTTCATGTTCTCTTCTTCCCTTGACCTTAGTTCAAAATACTGCAGTGCGGGTGGTTCTTAATTTACCTAAATAATCTCATGTGTCAATACCACGTAGATCTCTTCATTGGCTGCCAATTCGAGCTAGAGCTTCTTTTAAATTACTAGTCTTGACCTTTAAGTCTCTACGTCTGAAGATCCCTAGCTATTTGGCAGCCAGAGTGTCATGGTATGTCCCCGTTAGGACGCTGTGTTCAGCTGCTACGGGGCGGTTACTTGTTCCATCTACAAAAGTAGCACCATCCAGATTGAGAGCTTTTCAAGATCTTGCTCCGCGTTTGTGGAATAGTCTTCCTCTTGCACTTTGTCAAGAGGAGGATTTGCTTCGTTTTCGAAAAGCGCTGAAAACTTATCTTTTCAATTCTTCAGTCTGAAGCCAGTTTATTGGCCGATGGCAGATGGTGTTATGGCATATGTTCAGTTTCATAAGCTAACTGCCGGCTGATGGTTTTGCTCTCTTTGAATTTCAGTTGGAGGTATTTATCTTATCCTATTTTGTATTTCTATGGGGGGTATTGTTGGGTGTATTGTCTGTTATGTATTGTTTATTTTAGATTATATTTGTTTTGTTGTTATGCCCTTTGATGAAAGGGGCACTATAAATAAATGTTTTATTATTATTTATTATTATTATTATTACCAACGGGGGGTACCTGACACCCCATTTACCCCCCCCCCGACATGGAACACCTCCCTTACAAAACCAGGCTGCAACGTCTAGGCCTCTTCCGTCTGGAGAGATGGCATTTAAGAAGGGACGTGATTGAAGTATATAAAATTATGCACGGTATAGAAAAGGTGGATAGAGAAAATTTCTTTTCTCTGTCACACAACACTAGAACCAGGGGGCACTCTATGAAGCTGATGGGTAGAAGAGTAAGGTCTGACGGGGAGGTATTTCTTCACCCAGAGGGTCATCGGCTTATGGAATGTGCTGCCGGAAGAGGTGGTGACAGCTACCAGTCTGGATGGTTAGACAAATTTATGGATGACAGATGTATCCATGGCTACTAGAACGAATGCCTAGGTGCATCTTTCAGGCTGAGGGGGAGGGAGGAACTGGGGCGCTTCTAAGGCCATCTGCTGGGACTCGAGAGCAGGAGAAGGTTTGTCCTTGTCTCTGCTTGAGATGCCCATGAGCATTTGGTGGGCCACTGTGTGCGACAGGATGCTGGACTAGATGGGCTGTGGCCTGATCCAGCAAGGCTTCTCTTATGTTCTTATGTTCTTATATTACCCCCACATGTTCCACAGCTGCAGGGATTTTGGATGCCATGATCGACTGTGAACCCTGGTCTGTTTGACTGACATGGCTGCTGCCTTCTTAAAAGATCTCCTGCTTCCTGCCTTTGGGGTAGCTGAAATCACACTTGTGTGCTACCTATGACCACTTTCCATCTAGAGACAATCAGATATATGCCCATAAGAGATATACCAAAAGTATATTTCACACGTTAATGATTTCTATTCAGTCAGAAAGATTTATCACGAGAATCTGAAAACATTCCCCTTGTAGTATTATTAGATTTAAAACTTATCAACTGTTTCCTATTATTTTACCTCCCAAGCATTTTTGGTTGTTTTATCTCAGACTCAATTCAAAGCAATCAAGAAAACAAACAAGCAATAATTGCTAAACAACAGCAACTGGCAATATTTATTCCTCATACAAATCATCCTTCTTCTGCAAGCCTTAATTGGACTGGCCAAATTGTCATGGGTTTCAATTTCTGCAGGAAAACTAGAACAACAAAAATCAAACTGCTTGTACAGGGCAACTTGTATGAGACATCAGGAGATTTATGTATTTTTGAGACATCCGCAGGGCATCAGTACAATGACATGTATTTTTTCTGGTTATTGTGATACTGTTTTTTGATTGTTTATATTATTTCCACTTTTGACTCCCCAGTGTAACAGAAGAAAGATACAATGCTTTAAAGAATGGCTATATTAGTTGTACCATTCTAATAAAGACATAACATATCAAACAGATGAGATAAAGGACCTCTAGGAATGCTAGTCTGGCTGTCCAAAATATGCAGTTTCAATTGTAACAGCACAATCCCAGGAAAAATCTGGACACAGTAAGAGATGAAAAGTGTCTCAGAATCTGTCTTTTTAAATTTCCTTTCCTTCTTTCCTTTTTTTTTCTTTTCTTTTCAAGTGAAATTTTGTCTTTTAACCCAATCTAACTGGTATGAGGGAAACTGCCTCCCAAAGCTAATTCAATGGTAGAATAGGAAGCAAAATAATTTAAAAAATGAATACACAGCAAAAATAACTTTTAAAGGACTTACGCTTACTAACTTTGTTTCCCCAGATATCGCTGGATTCCCATAATCCTGATTTTCAGCCTTGCAAGACATCTTCCTTGTTTTTTAAATCAGTGGTGAACTACTCAATAACTGAATAAGCCACTATAATATTTGAAAGGCATGCTGTTTCCTTATTTTAATAAAAATCTGAATGTTTTTGCTTCTTTATTATGTCTAGTAATAGTACCTAATAGAGAACACAAATGTTAGGACAGCTGAATTAAGAATGCTGGAGTTTTCTATCAAAATAGATATCTGAAAGTAACATAAACTTCAGCCTTGGGAATTTGACCACAGACTGGACTTAGACCTCCTGTGATTTAAGATTTTTCCCACATTCAATTTGTTAATTACAGAACTTACCAGTACCAGTAATGTTACATGCAAATACCCAATTGGAGCCACCTCCAAATCAGGAGGCTCTTAATGTGGATCTATTGTAGATTTATCAGGTCTACAACCCAGACCAAGGACTGCATTACACATGTCCCAAGGCTAGGAACCTTCACTCCTTTTCAGCCTTGGGAAGGTTCAAATCAGATCAAAGGTCCCATCAGTGCAGATGGGATCCATGTCTCCCCAAGAACCAGTTCAGAAAGGACCTCAGACTCTGAGAGCATAGTACACCAGCCCTTCTGTTGCAATCCGGCTTCATGATTAATTGAGGGCTCTGGGAGGCAGGAGGGTAGCAGCTGGGGAGCTGATCCAATATGCCAGGTGTTCCGATAGATTTTACCCAGGCTCTGACTGGCTCAGTCCTGGAAATCAGCCAGTGGTTAATAGCTGACCCGAATTAGGCTAGAAAATGGGGGAGGGTAATGAAGAGGCTGGAGACAGGGTCGGCTGGAAGAGAGAAGATCTGTTTATTTGTTGCAGGGGTTTAAATACAGACAGTGAAGGGGCATGGAGGAAATTAAATCAATGCAGCATCTGGGGAGGTGATTGGAGCAAGGCTGGGGTTTTGCAGGTCAAAGGTCCTCCTGATGTCACTTCCTGTGGTTCATGGTGGGAGAAAAGGCGACTGGAAGAGAAGGAAGCTGTTCTTTAAATTTTATCCACATAGCTGCAGACCCGATTATTCAGCAGGCATTTTGCATGGAGGGGAGAAGATTTCAGCACCTGGACAGTGACAAGAGTATAATGCATTCTGAGGCTTGTCTTTTAACCATTTATATCTCAAAGTTTTTCTTTTAACAAGCTAGAGGCTTGAGAATTAATTTTTTTTCTTTTAAAAATGTTGAACATCAGGATCACTTTTCCACTTTCTTCTTTCACCCTCATCAAGACACTCCTTAATTCTTCTGTTGTCAGAATGGTTTCATCTGCATATCTGAGGTTGTTGATATCTCTCTCAGCAGTTTTAATTTCAGCTTTTGATTAATCCAGTTATAAATTAAATTAAGAGAGTAACAAAAATATAGTATTGTCATTCTCCTTTCCCAATCTTGAATCAATTCAGTTGTTTCATGTTACATTTTTCTCATAACTGATGTTATGTGAGGAGAAATTGCTTATACTGCTAAAAAGAGAAAAGAAAGAAAAAGAAAAATAGAGTATGAATAGAGTCTTTCAGGGTGTTCCAATTTTAACTGTTGACCAAATAAGGACTTCTTATTAATGGTCCTAATTTTGCAGCCTGCATACTAATCCTGAAGAAACCATTCTACACCAAACCTTGTTTGTTTTTCCTTTCTATTTTCCAAACTCATTTCAATTCAACTAAATATCAAAGTGGAGGTATAATGTGTAGAATGGAGAGAATTAGAAGTAATGTACTGGGGTGGGGAAGCAAATTACTGCCACTTAACATCACCCATTTGTACTTGAGTTTAAAAAATAGGGCTGTGGTCAGACACAGCATAAGGAAACATCTCTGTGGTGCCTCTGATATAGCTTAGAGAAGGTGTTGGAGTGGGACTATTTGCACATCACTTCCTGCCTTTCCTTTCTCCTGAGCATTGTATGCTAGAAAAGGTGGATTAGGGAAAGGTGGGAACATGAGGGGTCACATACTGTCTCTCTGAATCTCCCTTTTTATTATGTTTGAAATCCACCTTGCACTGTTAGTGTGTAAAATACTCAAGAATCCAAATTAAAAAGTTCTGTACCTGAATAGAATTTTAAAAATGTTATAAGGCTTAAACAGTGGAAAATAGAAACAGTTCATTGTCATTCTGCTTTAAAATATATTATTAAGGATTGTAGTACATCCCCAAGACAGATGTTATTAAAACACGGATGAGGTTAAAAAAAATGAGGAAAAGTCATCTGATCACTTCCAATCTAGATCAATTTGGAGAATAATATGTATCATGTCACATGAAGGCTGGAGGCATATGTGGTCCAAACAAATTTATACTAGATCCTAAAGTCTCCATCATTTTAAGTGTCAACAACAGCAAACATTGTACTAGCTAATTCACACCTAATTTTGGTCATACCTTCCAAAATTGAAGGGGGACACAGACTGAATACTTTATGTATTTATTTATATTTTTATTCTGCTCTTTACCCAAAGGTCTTAGGATGAATTACAACCATAAAAAGCAAAATATAGAATGAAGATATAAAACAATGACAGTCCCTACGACAGAGGATGGAAAACTCTTGTCTCATCCAAAGGTCAGGGTAAATAAGCGTGTCTTCACAGATCTTCTGGCACAAATCAGCGGGGAGGGTAGTTCATAATGTGAAGAAATAAAATTATATCTCAGTACAGGTTTAAAAAGCAATGAACAAATTATTCAGAGCAAAAACAAGTCTGATTTTGGTGTACCTACGTTTCCAATAGCTAACTTAGACTACTTTCTCCCCATTGCTGCTGCAGTGGGGATTTACAATAACAAGCAATAAACATAAAAATTGGGGTCACAATATAGTTGTTAAATCATCCAGTATTTGCAATGTGTTTGATAAAATCCTAGTGATACAGTTAAGCTTTCTTATCAGGAAAGTAGCTATTTGAGTTCCAATTGTAAAACCATAGAAGGAAACACAAAAGGTTGGCATAAATAAAAAGGAGGCAGACATGCAGTCATAAGTTTATCTTTGGATATCAGTGGTGTGATAAACTTTGTGTGGTTGCACTGAGGATTCCTGTAGATCAGATTGTCCCATATTAGAAATCACCCGGTTTTTTACTAGGGTTTTTGCACTCATAGCAGCAGCTCTTTGTGACCAAGAGCCACTGAGATTATTCTTATTTGAATGATTAGGCAGTATATGCCCACAGTTAAAAAAAGGGGGGGCGTTTCCACACTTACTGTTTGAAATCCAGATTAAGGAAATCTGGCCAAAGGACCATGTCCAGAATGCCAAAGAATCATGTCCAGAATGAGGGCAAGTGTGTGGCAGGAATAGGAGGTCACCCTACTCCTCCATGCTCTCCGCCAGAAGTGCTTTGCACCACCAGAACATGTTCTGGTCCCTCTGAAGTGCCTTCTTCGAAGCCCGAGAGGTATTTGATGGGCATCCGCCCCCCAAGGAATGGGAGCACCAAAGCTTTCTATTCTTCTCCTCACAACAGAACACCCTGTGAGGTAGATGGGGCCATGAGATCTCAGAAGAAAGTTGTGACTAGCCCAAGGTCACCCAGCTGGCTTCATGTAGAAATGTGGAATCAAACCTGATATTCCCAGATAAGAGTCCAGCTCCCTAACCACTGGTCAGATGTGTGAGGGAAAGTTTAGAAACACCACTCATCAGCTTTTTCACCTTCTGACTTGTATTTCTGAGCTGCCCTTGCACCAGGAGGGAGAGGGACTGTCAGGTTTCTAGTGATGTCATCATACAGCCCAAGGAAATATTAGGAATGTGGGGTCACCATGGACCATGTGATAACTTGTTTAAACACCCTTGGTAACCCCATGCCCTCCTAGCTGTAAGGCTTTCAGAAAGAGGGAAAGATACTGAGTGGTCCTTTTAAACATTATTTTACACCCTACTATGGCCATCTCCAGACTTTAGCAGATTATTCAGCAATATTCCTGAATAAGTGATAGGTGAATTATCTCTAGATCCCGGTTAATAAGGAAAGGCTAGCTTGGTTGAAGCTAGGCAAAAGAGGAGTAGCCACTAGCCATCTGTTCAGCAGGGAAATTAGGAAGGAAAAAATATTGCTGCCTCTAAACAGGTTAAGATGATTTATTTGTTTGTTTGTCTGCTTGTTTGTTTGTATTTCTATCTCACCCTATACCTGAAGGTCTCAAAGTGGGTAACATTTAAAATCATTTACATTTTAAAATATATTGTTACATTTAAAATATATTAAAACAAAAACAGTATATATTAAAACAGTAATAGTGTCTGTAAAGTGGGAAGAGACAATATATTCCCACTGAACCAAAGGCCAGGGCAAATTGGTGTGTCTTCACCGCCTTCTTAAACATAGACAGTGAAGGAGCCTGGAGCACCTCAATCAGTGCAATAATTTGCACTTAATGGGGGAAGTTTCCCACTTAACACCTGATTGTGGAAAGTTTTGTTTCCCTATGACGTATATCACCCCATATATTGTCATGAAAACCAGCTCCTAGGCTATAGTAGGTTTTTCTCTTCAGTCCTGAGTGTCCTTTGAAAGGAAGACAAACTGCTTGCTGAACAGCTCTGGCCATGTCCACCATAGAGAAGTGATCAATGAGCCAAACTTTACAGTCATCAAAGACAATTCATAAATCACTATGGTATTCCTCCCAAACCTTCCTACCATATCTGGTTTAGTGTCCATCTGTGCTTTTAGGGAAAAGTTTCTCCTGTTCGCCTTAGAAAAGATAATTATATCTGCAGCAGAATAATCTTGCTTTATATACCTTCACGTTTTCAAATAGCTTAGGAAACTATTCACTAGCAGTTCTTTCAGATCAAGAGCATTCACCTGTGATCCATTGTTGCCATGTCAGTTCACCAAGCTGTACCTGGTCCCACCTCTTTCTTTGGAAATTATGACAACTGAGCACCTCAAGTGTTTCTGTAATAATAGAAAGATTTTAAGATTGTGAACATTTTTCTCTTTCAGGCAGAACTTATTCTAAAGAAAGCAAAGCTGAAAAGAAATTTTCAAGTTTTCCATGTTGCTTCTATTTCTTTTTTTTTAGGTCTGCCCCTTTCCACTAATATTGACATAAAAATCTACATATATTACGTTACAGGATTACATCACATTATATTACTAAGCTGAATTTTGCATACATGATAAATGTAATATTTTGGAAAATCCATACATAAATACAGTTTTCCTATGTTTCCCACAGTGGAGTTAAATTCAGTATTCCTTCTAATGACCTTCTGGCCCCTGACCAGTAGCGCTTTGACACAGATAAATCTTCCCTTCCAATCTTAACAGAATACATGATTCAAATTTCAAAGGAACAATAATTGTAACAATATATAAAGGGAAGGGGGAGGCGGAGAAGGAGTAGCAGTAGTTGTTAAATTGTTCAATTATAATCTGTGGTCATAATCTATTTCTTAACCTTTCTTTTAAATAGATATATCCTTATTAATACTTTATCACAACTGGAGACTCCAAATTTTTCATACAATTTGAAAATGAGTTCTTTTTGAAAGCCCAAATATACTATGGCATCAGATCCACCCATTTCATAAGACCATACAAGAAAATAAGAAAAGCCCTACTGAATCAGGTAACAGCTAATCTCACATTGTGACTCATCAAATGCTTCTGGGGATTCTCAAACAGAAGGTTAAGATAATAATTTTATCTGCTCATGGCTCCCTCCAAATGGCCTTTGGAACTATACTGCCTGTCTCTGCAATCGGGAGGCAGTACTTAGGCATTGATTCTAATAGCCATCGATACATCTGTCCTCCATAAATTTGTCTAACCAGAGGCCTTTTCGTACTAGGCCTTTTGGAATGCATGGAGGCCATGCCATAGGTTCCGTTCATAACCTCCCCATTCCATCCCAGAGCACCCTCCACATGTTCTGTGTGCAGAGCACTTATTTGTGCTCTACATAGGGCCTAGCGTGTTCTTGCCGTCCCTGGCCATCCAGGGAGGGGAGCATTTGCACGCTGCAGGACATGCCCCCCCTGGCATGATTGGGTCAAAATTGGCCCAACAGCTGGCAGGCCCATGCAAATCACTCACCTTGCCGGGACCAGGGTGTGATCTGCTGCATTCTGCGCAGCTGTGCACAGTGGGTTCCATCTACTGGGACCGTGCACACCTGCGCAGATTGTAGGAAAACGCACCCTGGCCTAGCAAGGTGAGTGATTTGCATGCATGGGGGTGGTGGTGGCTTGCTCCCAGCTCCTGCAGTCCCATTACAACTGTAGGAGTCAGGGAGACACCCAGTTCAGCCTCCCCTCACCCCTTTCCAGGGTGGGGAGAGGTCGGATTGCACCTGTCTATTGCAAGGAGAAGTTGGATTGCATGTATACGGCACGGCCTCTGATTAGCCAGCCCACCTGATTGGCCAGCCCACCCATGTGGGTAGGCTGGCCAATCAGAGGCTGCACCATGCACACACTCAGATCAACCCTGGCTGAGCTGGGTTACTTGGACCCGGGACAGCCACGAGGTAGGTCCCCAGGCCATGGGGGTGGGTAGGTGCCTGGGGGTTCCTGCCAGCTGCTTCCCTCCACTATGAAGATTGCCCATTTATTGCTACTCTGTGTTTCCTAAGGATGTGCACAAATATTCATAACATTTATTGCATTCGATTTGATACAAATTAAATATATAAAAAATTGTGCACATCCCTAGTCTCTCCTTTTCTTTAGTGGGCTACCAGTTCAGGACAGAATCTGTTCCCTTACTTCATAACCAATCAGTTCATTCATGGGCCTTTGATGAGGGATGTTGTCAAAAGATGTATGAAGATCCAACTAGACAATATCAACTGAATCACCTTCATCCCCATGCTTGTTGGCACTCTCAAAGTATTCTAAGAAGTTAATAAGACACAATTTACCTTTGCAGAAGCCAAGTGTTTCCTTCAAAATCCTTCCTCCTCTATAAACGTACTAATTTTACCCTTGATGATGATTTCCATCGGAATTGATGTATGTTGACTAGTCTGCAATTTCCTGGATCAGTACTTGGTCCTTTTTTGAACATTGGTCTTACATTTCTACCCTCCAGTCTTCAGATACAACCCTGACCTTAAGGAATTATTATATATCCTGTTTCTAGAAGATCAGCATTTTCACATCTGAGTTCTTGGACGAATGCCATCTGGTACTGGACTGGTGATATGATTGATTTAGTTTATTAAAATATGAGGGATGTCCTCCTGGTTATATCTACCTAGGCAAATGTGCAAACACCCTAAGAATTGTATATTTGGCCCTTTCTACACTGGGCCTTATTCTGTATTATATTTTGGAACAGGGATTTACTAATCTGCACTGTTGTTGGGCAGATTATGGCAGGTCCCACCAAGGACCTTCTGTAGACTGCACTATCACAGAAGGTCCATATTCTGAAATATAATCCAGAATAATGTCCAGTGTAGAAAGGGCCCATCTTTCCTGAACAAGAGTTCACCTAGTTTATGTAAGGGTAGTTGAAGTTCCCCATTATAACTGCTCTTTATGTCTTAATGCCTCTTTGACCTCATTTTCCAAATGCTGATCTCCTTGGGAGTCTGGTAGGAGGGTGATAGCATTTCTCTAATGTTAGACTTGGGTTTTGGCCTGGTGTTCTTACCCACAATCCATCCGTGGAAAGGTCTGATTCATCTAAACATTCAAATTCCAAAAATTCCATCTCTTGTTCATTGTACAATGATATACCACCTCCAATTTGCTCTTTTCTGTCATTCCTTTATTGATTGTAATCTGGGATAATTATATCTCATTGGTTTCCACCAAGTTCAATTGTGCCAATAATATCTCTTTTTTTTAATTTTATCCATCACTAACCACCCCAGCTTTACTCTCACAACAGTAGCTGTGTAATTTCAGTTGGGTGATCTTACATTTAAGCCCTCACCACAAGCCACCAAGTAATAATGCATGCCAGTTTCATGTTTGAAAGAAACACAGAAATTGCATGCATTTGGATTATTACTTCATTTTAGAATTCTACTTTTATTAGAAACCTTCAGTGAATATGCCCAGAGCTCCTCTGCCCTACCTATCTGCAAGGTGACCACTGCAACAGAAATTTCAGTTTCCCATCCTGAAGTAAGTGCCGATTAGCCAATACAGACACAATAAGATCTCCTACAGTCCAATCTATATTTACTCAGGAAACTTCAGCTGCAATATTGAATCCATTTTGCTCACTGCTTGTTACCCAATTTTCAAGCTCTGTTGAGCCATGCCAACTTACCATCTTCTCACAGAGTGAGTCAGTGGCTCATTGAGACTCAAAAAATGAGAAGAATACTCAAAATGTTTTCAATTTCCAGCATGTTGCTCCAGCCAGCAAAAATGCTGCCTTTATTGTTTGTTTCACAAATGAAAAAGTCCTTAATCATAGGCTGTGTATCTGTCACATATGTGGAACTGTTTGGTATTTTTCCTATGTTTTCTATGCCAGGATTGTATTTTGCCACTCTTTTGCTTGCTTGAAGAAAACAGCAGTTGTTCTAACCAGCATTTTTGCTGAGTGGGAAAAAAGTTAACTAAAAGTTTACTTCTATAGCTTAAGAACTAAGATTTGTTGCCATCTTGTCATGCAAAATCAACAGTATTCCCAATTTCCCAGAGGGCCATTTTCTTGCATGCCACTGTAAGAAATGAATGTATATAGTCTGATACCAGAAAGAGAAAGGATTCAGAGGACAACATATCCTATCAGATCCTTCCCCTGCCAAGTTGTGATAATGACCTATTAGAGGCAAGGTACACTGTGAAAATCCCAGTAAATATTTAGCTGAAATGGTCAGTCAAGTATGGTCAACCATGTGGTCATTGTGGATAGGCTCTCTGAAGCTCCTGGGCTACTTCTTTAGCTTCTGTTACTACTTTTAAATATGCAGTTTTTACTGATTGGGGCTAAATAATGCAGTATTCAATTATCTGCAGCTTTAACAGGAAATAAAACAAGATCTGCAGAAACTTAATGGGAAATATCACCAAACATTAGTGATAATATGGATTTTCTGCCACTCTATGTGCAAATGGAACATGTGACCTGGAGGCACAGTCATGATTGCATGACACATTGCCCAGTACATGCCTATGGGTTTCATCACCACAACATTGTAATTGCCTCTGGCAGGCCCTATTCAGGGCCTACTATAGTCTGCATTAATATGTGGATAACAGGCTACTATTCTAAAATACTTCTTGGAATAAATCCCAGTGAAGAATGGGCCTAGGTCTCCTTCCCTCCTTCTCCCATCCCAATGCATTCTCTACAGAAGTCATCTTTAAGTGGATTTAAACAATACATGCTTCAGAGATGTCTCAGTCCACTGCCTCATCCACACATTCTGAATTGCATCTCTTTGCCTCAGAACTCCTTTCTTTTCCCCCTTTCCCTGTCTCAGAGCAGTTCCTTAAACCAACCTATAGGTGCCAAGGTAAGAACATAAGAACACAAGAAGCCCTGCTGGATCAGGCCACAGCCCATCTAGCCCAACATCCTTTCCCCACACAGTGGCCCACCAATTGTTTATGGGCACCTCAAGGAGAAGACAAGGGCAAAACCTTTACCTGCTCTCAAATCCCAGCAAATGGCCTTTGGAGGCATCCTGCTTCTCTTGCAGGACTAACTGGAAAAAACAGGTTATTCCCCATTTTCTAACACTTATGTACTTGTGTGGATTCAAACCCAGAAACTCCATGTTTCAATAATAATGATGATACACGTAAAAATCAAATTGGTTATGAAATCAACAAGCCTTTCATGAAAGTGAAAATTTAACTTATTCTTCCCTTCTCTCTTCTTCAGTAGTGAAAGAAGCGAAACCATGTTTAATTTTTAGTTCCTATTATAATGTGTACAGGTTCGGAAATAAGCTATTTTGACCCCATGATTTATAGATTAAGTGTTCCTTTGTGCACTCACTGTATATAAATAACTGACTCACACTGAATTTTAAAACAGTCCATGCAGTCAAGAAGGTGTCTATAGTTCAACAATAGAGCAACTGTCTGGAAAGCAGAGTCAAAAATTTAATTCTTGTTGCTTTCCTGCAAGAAAAATATTATTTTTTTCTGTATCTATGCCAAGAAAACTGCCTTTCCTTCTCCTAAAGAATCTTTATCTGTGATCAGACACAACAGAAAAAAGCACCTCTGAGATGATGCCCCTGAGTCGCCCCTTTTGTTATGTCTGAATATACCCTTAGCTACTTCTAGTTCCCCTATTTGTGAATAATGAAGGGAGAAAAAAAGACATAGATTAATTATTTTTTTTCCCAGATAACTATTTCAAAGGAGTGTTTTCCACATGCAGCATTTGTAACGGCTTCCAGGAATGTTATTTCTAGGGTGGTACTGCAGAACTTTGTGGGTGTTTTCACATTTCCCTTCCTGACTCCTGGATGGGAAAGGAGCATGATTAACCAATGTTGACTAGTGCTCTCACTCTCAGCTTTGGCCATTCCCTCCCCCTGGGATCGAATACTTACTTTATTCAATCCAAAGCCCAGCCCTCTGCTGGGTGCTGCCATTTTGGCAGTGGTGCCCTCTGCCACTGTGTGTGTATCAGTGTCATCACCTTGATGATGCTAATGGCAGTCACATCTATGGTCAAATAACCTGGAGCAGTGGAAGAAGAGCAAATGCTCATGCCACTGGCCACTTGAGGTGTTACGTAAACATTGGTTAATGTGTGGCATTCTGGAAGGCATGGAAACAGGCCCAGTTGGGCACCAGGGAGGCGATCAGGAGAGCTCCAGTGGTGGCCCAGGCTTCTTCCTGAGCCCTTCGGAACCCCAAACAGGCTTAACCGGTAGGCCTGTATTTAGGTTCCAGAAAGCCTGTTTTGCATTCCAGAGGGCCTGGGAAGAGGCCCGGAGTTCCACCAGAGCAGGTAAGGGAGCCCTGTGGAGGCCATGGGGGCAAGGCACCAGGAGGGAGGCCCCAGGTAATCCACTACCCTTTGAAGCTTCTACCAAAGCTTCAATGCATACTGGATTATCCAATTTGTGGATGGATAAGGACCTTCAAAAAGGGTCCTATTCGATCTGTCCACGAATGTCGGAATTCGGACACATTCGTCCAAATTCCAAATAGCACATATAATTTGTGCACTCCTTTTAATATTCATGAAGTCCCTACAATACCGCATTTCAGACATTTATTGTGGACAAGACTTACTAGTGTGAATAGCTCCTTCCCACCTTCAGTTTTTAATCCTTTTTAATTGTTTTAATTTAATTCATTCTAATTTGTTTTAATTGACTTAAGGGTTTGTGGGTGAGAAGTTGCCCTGCCCTTTATTGCTTGTGTGTTTGTCTTTCTTGTTTGTTTTTTTACTGCTTCTTTGATTTTGGTAAACCACTTCGGGATTCCAAGTTGGGAAGCAATATAAAAATGTTTCAAACAAACAAACAGGCAAAATACATCAAGGGCCAGCTGTATTATCTTCTTTTTCAGTACTTCTGCCAAATCTCAGGACTTGGATTGGATTATGGGATGTTGCACACAATGCAGTCCCCTGGGGAAAGCTGTGTGCATCAACACACAATTGTCCCTCATCTGTTCCAAAATATTTTAGTAGCCCAGAGGGGCTTGTTGTTGCTAGAGTGGTGTGTAAGTCAATTCAGTCTTCTGCCACTGACTTTCTGCCAAGGAATTATGCTTAGCATTGCACTCCTTATAACACAATGATCAGACCTCTGGTATTTAATCAGGAAGCAAGAAAGAAAGGAAAACAGCTCTATCTATTCTGCTTTGGATGCCAGCCAATGATGGCTCATAATTTGTGTTAAGCAATCTAATCTACCATTTCACTGTTTCAAAGTTTCTCTACAAAAGATTTATACTGTGTCTGATTTAAGAGATAAATGTAATGCTGTACTATATTAACTAAACTGTGACAAACTATGAACTGTACTTAAATGTAAAGCACTAGGCAAATCATGGAGAAATGAGGCAATGGAGAAAAATGTTTGCTTCACAAAATGGAATTGTGGGAGATATTCTCATTTCCAGCTATTGCTGACAGAAAGAGCTGCACTAACTCCTTGCCAAACAAGTCACCAAATTTCTAGCTTTTACAGAGAAGTTCAGAAGCATTATTTGGCACATCCGTATCAGAGGACTCCATATAAGAACAATTTTATATACTTTCACAAAACTTTAGGCAGTGATATTTATTTTATTTTATTTTAAATTTACCTTTGTGTTTAATTGCCTTTTATAGTTTGGGGTATAACTAAATTGCTGGAGGAAGATTTTGTTAGCCCATAGCCTAAAATAGGAATCACTAGTCTAAACAATGAGAGTGGTTCCAGGACATGGAACTGCTGTCTGTTCTACGTATTCCTTTTACCATTTTCAGACTTCATAGTAGCAGTGCTTCAATGCAGCAGTAAGTTTCAATGATAGGAAGAATTGGTTTAGGGACAATAAAATACATCACCCATTCTAGTAATTAACTCTGAATGCCTAACAGTTTGAAAGGGAACCATTCCAAAACCATGATAGAAAGACAAATAAGTGTAAGTTTGTGGAATATTATAAGATCTTAGTTACCAGTAGCTTGCACATTTGCAGACTAAGGCTGTACCTTCACTGCTACGCCCCCCCACACACAAAATATGTTGTGTACACAGATGGTGCCTGCTACCTAGCTCAGTGAGGATAGGCTCTTGCCACCTGATCTCTTGTTCAGTGAAAGTGCTCAGGATGGTTGAGATCACCATTCCATGTGGTGCTCTTGCAATCTAGTAGTTCATGCCAGATCCACTCACAGATCCATGTCACAGTTATCTACCAGCTGGTAGTAATCCTGGGTGAATTCTGCAAGAGTTTGCTCCAGCAAAGCATGGATTAACCTTGATGATCTTAAGGCCTCAGCCATGTTCTGGTTAGGGATGTGCATGAATGTATTTCTAGCATTCAAATTCAAGTTGATTCAAATATTCAATTCAAAATTTGAAAATCTGTATTTTCAGAAATCTGATTCAAATCGAATGATATGAACGTCAGGAACATTCGTATCCGATTTTCGAATTCGCGCACATCCCATTTTCATCCCGTTTGAATCCCATTGTCATCCCATGTTATAAGCACAAATAGACTTGATATTCAGATGTGATATGTGACCTTCTATTCAGTTGAATTATTTAAAAAAATCTGTATCGGATTTTCAAAAATCTGAAATTCGACCAACTTTGGAAATTTGGATTTTCAAAAATCCAATTCGAATCCAAGTATTGATATTTGTCAAATTCAAACCAGATTTTCCAATTTTCAAATATCCATGCACATCCCTAGTTCTGATTTGGTGGTAATCTGTAATTCTGTCAGGTGAAGATTTAGGAACCAGGCAGAAAGTAACTAGCATGTTACTCAAGCTTTATTGATAACAGATTACAATGAAGTTAGGTGAACATTAAGTGTAACAAGCAGTTTAGGCTCAATACATTTCCAACATCTCCAAACGAGTCCTGAAAACATACTGGAAACAACTCATGAGCTTACCCTCCTTTTCTAAGGTTTGCTATATACTGAGAAATTAAGGAAGTTTGACTTTCGTTTCTTCCATTGTCACCAGAGCAAGTTCATAAGTATACAATTGATTTATTCACAGTATACTGAAAAATGGCATCTAGAGATATACTGTCTCTCAGGTCAGAGGGAATAATAATATCCAATGCTTTGGGGGAGATAGATGAGATATAGACTATGGGCCTGTATCAGTAACACCTATGTGTTGGCATTATGTTCAATCTTTGTCACTTTCTCATTCTCAGCCTTACTCCTGGATTCTGAGTTCCCACTCTGTGGTTATCTTTGTTATGTTGATAAGACATCAGGGAAACTATGTTGATCTCAGAAATATAGTTTGACGAACATTCATTGGAACTCAAGCACACATAACACGGAGAATTCAGTTCTTGGAAAAGTTATCTCTTTTTGGAAAGTTCAGCATTTAGTGAATGAATGAATAAACTTTATTGATTAGTCACTTGACCATACCAAATTTCAGGCATAAAAAAATAGAACCATACATGAATAAAATCAAGTCTGTGTATATATCATCATTCCTTATCCTCATCACCCTTACAAGGCACTCCATTAAGCTCAATGAATGATTTCCTAAGTTGGGCTGCCTTAACCAAGTACAAAGCTACCTTGTATGTTACCTGAGCATTGCCTCCCTGCAAGAGGTAAGTCACTTTATGCTCTGTATTCCAGTAAGCTATACTTTGCAGGAGGGGATCCAGACATGTTCTTATTTGGGAATACAGGGGACAGGTAAACAGAATATGTGGGAGATTTTCAACCTCTGGTGCCCCACAGACACACAGCCTATCTTAATTGCATATCTTATGGTATCTGCTGTACTTCACCATAGAATCAATCAATTCAAATCCTGCCTTGGTGAATTGTTGTCTCAATGGGTGGGGCATCTTATGGACCAGGTATTTTTCAATCTGAAAAATGGTTTTTGTTCATGGCAACCATTTTAAGTTCAGCATTTAGTGAATGTAGGGTGGGGTGGACCTCAGTGGAAACCTGAAATACCTTCAGGGTCAGGTGGGGGGGAGAAAGAATGTCAAGGCAGGAAAAAGGATAAACAAACAACTGAGCAACTTACAGGCATTTCAGAGCATGTAAACAAGTTGCATTAATTCAATCATCTATACAATTTGAGCTCCCACATGACTGTGACAATTTTGTAGCTCCTCTTACCCAAGGTGTAAAACTCTAACATTCTATGGCTGCATGCAGACAGGGTGCAAAAATCAGGACTGACCCAGCTCTATGTTGGCATCGATCCTTATAATTCCAACATAACCCCAGGACATTGGGCAAAATACTGCAATATTGCTATAGTGGAAGAAATAACGGCCAAGCTGGGTTTTACTAATATAGCAAGAGGATTTATCTTGCCTGGACACTTGCTCCCAGATTTCACCATTGGGAAATGGCCAAGCTGAGTAAAAAAATCACAACCACATGTGTGGTAGGTGGCAATTGTACACTATTAGGTATTTTGCACCTTCAGAATACCTGGATGTACCCACCACATCATCATAAGAACAAGAATCCAGACAGGCAAGTGCCTGTACTTCTCCTGCAGTGATCTTCTGCTGTCTAGCAAGGCAAGCAAGAAGCAATTGCGGGACCCAAACAAGATCCTGCATTTCCTTCTTGTGATCTGGAGACATAGTCAAAGATCTGAGACAGTGAGCCTAGGGGGGCTTCATCAGGATACCTCTGAGGGCTGAGATAACCACACTTTCCAGTAGCTGAAGTGAAGCTCTGACCTGTGGGCAAATCTCTGGTCCTGATCCCAGTATATTTTATATGCAGTGAAGGAGAATATGGTGTAAAAAGGTAATTTCAATTTATTTTGAAGCAGTATCCATACAAATAGGATTAGGAAAATGATAGAAGACTATCACATTTGGCTATTGTTTGTTTCTTCTTCTTCTTCTTGGTTATCACTTTTCTGTCACATTTAAACTTCCCACTCATCCCCTTTTATTATGATTTCTTCAGATATTTTTAATGGACATTTGCATCCTCCTCATAAATGTGTTGATACTGTAATAACTCCCTCAAGGCCTTGTTGTTGCTGTTGTTTTGCTTTAATGCCTTGGTGAAGCTCACTTTCTGCATGTGAATGCAGTTTAATTTATATACTAAAGTATCCACCGATGAAGGGAGCATCTCTGTCCAGTGAATTTACAGCCTGTTGCATTATTAAGTGCTAGAGAATGAAATGTTTCAAATGTATAGTAGCTTTCTTCAAAGGAAGAGGTCACTCTGAAGAAGGTCGCTCAATCTTTTACCAGCTATATGCGAAATGTCTAATAGCTGGACTCTTCCTGCCATGATTGATTTTTGTCATTGGACAAAGAAAGAATCTGCCCTCTGCACTTTGCAAGAAGTTACATTTTAAAGAACACGAGTAGCTATTATGCAGAAGGTTATTGCAGCAGAGCTATTGTCTGTTGAATCTAAGTGCATGGGTTAAGAACAGAAACCAGGAACTCAGCCAGCCAGCTCATTTATGCTTACGAGACCCCATTAAAAATGTAGGGTAAATGAACAGAATTTAAAGTACAGTAATGCAGCAATCTTGAATATACATATAGAATGCTAGTGAAAATAGACTTCCCTCTTAACACATGAGACCTTTTAGCTGTACACAGACATACTTCACACACCTTTCCCCATACATCTTCTTAATAAAACAAGCATAACAGTTTTTGCCAACTGAAATTGCATGTTGGTTGTAGCCCTTGCATGAATAAGTTGCTATATAGATATATGCCCATGCAACATTACACTGTTCTCATAAATGTTCTAAAATCCATATATTCATAAAATTATTGAAAGAGGGATATAAACATTTTATTCCAGGCTTTCTGAAAGTAGACAACAAAAGAAAAGTTGGGTTGCTCTCCCATTCAGCTCAAGCTAGGTTCCATACCTGGCATGACCATAAAGACAAGTAGTGTCAGCATTGCCCTCAGAACCACTGTAAAAATGGAAGGCCTATATTTAGCCCTTGGAACCTTTTCATGGTTCCACAGGGCCCTAAAAAAGGCCCACACCGCCATCCATAGCTTGCATGCCCGCCTTCCTGGGGCACCCTTACCTAGGTGTCATGCTCTTGTGGTGACACAGGTCTTTTCCAGGGCCCTGTGGAACAGTGAAAGGGTTCTGTGGGCCACCGGAGTGCAGCCATCCACCTCCCCAAGGTCTGCTTACCTGGGTGGCGCATTCTGGTGGTAGTGTGGGCCTTTTCCAGGGCTTGGGATGGCGGCGATAGTGGAAGTGGCACAGATGGTGAGGAAGTAAAGTAAGTGGAGAGGAGGTGGGAAGGGGGGTGAGAAAGGTGGGGTAGGGGTAGGGATGGGAAAGGAGGGGTGGGAAAGAAGGGGCAGAGGATTTGTTCTGGGCATGGATATTCTATTCAAATCTGTGCTCAGATTTGAATACCCCCACAACCAGAGGAAGGGGTATTCTGCTGGAGCTGAATTTTTCCACATTCTGTTCAACTTAAATAAATGTGAAAAAATGGATTCGTGCACACTGGTTCAACCATGCCAGTGAGTGTCCAAGTCCCTGCCACTCATACATGGTGGACAAGGGCAGGAATAGTCTTTAAAGGTAGTATACCAACCTTCTTTGGAAGATTGAGTAAACGTCAGAGATGGGACTCTGGCACAGTATTTTCATAAAAGGACAGAATTTTTGTAAAAAAAAAAAAGAGTTATACATTATTTATAAATAAAGGATTAAATTGTCTTATATGGTTAACATAAATGTCTTACGAAATTTACACAATTTATAGGGAAGACAGGTGAACTTCTACAGAACTGGCAAAAATATGAAGATAATTTCTACCCTTTGTTATACCATTCCTAACATCTAAAAGCAACAAGTGAGTCAATGAAAAGTTCATAGAAAGTAATGATAAAAGTGCATTTGGTTACATCTAGCAATGCCACATCAAGGACTATACAGCAAAAAAAAAAAAAAGACAGCTGGAAGGAGATCTCCATAGTAGCCAGCTACATGGATAATCAAATTCCATCTGGTTTAGTTACCTGTGCCTCTAACATGAAAAATTTCCAATAATATATGATAGATAACCATGTATATTATAAGAAATGAATTAAAATAAGAAGTTGGGTTTCCTAGAATAACTTATAGCAGGATTTAGCAGGGATATAGCACAGCTATGGTGGAGTTGCCTTAGATACACATGGCAACTCTGGCACAGCACAGACATAATTGTGCTATATATCCCTATCTGTGCAAGGTCTAAGATGTTAATTCATATTTTATACTATGTATATATTTAAATATTGCTATTTAGCAGTGCAAACAGAGGCCAGTGATAAATTATTTATCTATTTATCTTTACTTGTATTTCAATTCCACCTTATATTCAAAAGTCTCAGCGTGGGTTACAACTGTAAATGTATATAGATGAACATGCTAAAACTATAACAGTGCCTGAAGGCAGGAATTGGAAATTATCTAACAGAGGATAAAGGCAAGAATGCAGATAAGTTGCACCTGCATTTGCCGGAGCCAATCTTGCTCTTTTAACAGGACTTTGTCCTCACCTATCTGTATTTCTGTGTTTCCTGAAATGGTTGCCAAAAAAGTAGAGGCTGCATGCTGTTCAAGCTGGAATTACAATAAAGATGCCAGAAGAATTGGAAAGGACAGCATAGATAAGCACACTCTTGCCACCCTTGTGGGATGCCAATTCTCCTGTTATAACCAAGGCAGCATTTCTTATAAGAGAAGAAGCACTGATAGTCTCATTAATAAACTGAAAGACTAGCAATAATTATCAGAGTCAATAGTGGAGTTGCCAAAGTACCAGACAGCCTTTTCAGAGTTTTCCATCCTCACCCACAAGATGTTGGTGGAGAAACAATTGCTTATTTCAAAGCACCTGGTTTCTCAAGAGAAGATACCTTCAGAGGATTGACACTTCACTTGAGGAGAGAAGACGATTCTAAAGATGCTCTGGCTGCAGCCAGCAAATGAAGCAAAGCAGCATTTCAGATTAAGAACTTTCTCTCTCTTTTTTGGCTGCAGCTGGGATTTCTTACCTGTCTCTTTTCTCCTCAAGTGACCTGCCAATCATCTGGAATCATCAAAAGAGAACAAATCATTCTTGAAGGCAAACATAAGAGAAAAGTGCACCATCTGCAGATGAGGGTTAGGTAGAGGTAAGTGGCAGATAAGTTGCTATTGGAGATGGTAAGACAGGGGGCAGATATGGAAACTCTGAAACAGAATTGTGTGGTCCCAACCTCACTGACAATTAATGGTAGGTCACTTATTTCAGTAGGAAGCCAGCACAACTAATGCACTGGTATTTGCCTGCCCTAACCCCTAGTTAGCCATACGTCAATCGACTGGCACCATTTGGGTGGTGCTTAAGATTAAGGATGTGCATGAATATTTGAAACATTTGAAATTTGATCAAATTCATTCAAATTTGGACATTCAAATTCAAATCAAATGTCTATAAATTCAAATTTAAACATTCGAACAAATTTCACATTTTTGAAACATTCATACAAACCACTTGGACATTTGTATGTGTACGGACATGTACATGATGCATACTTGCCCATATGCATCTTTCCCACATCCTTACACATTTGTACAGATCTGTATGGGATGAAATCGAGATGCATACGAGAGAAATAGGGGATGTGTACGGTTGCATACGGGCACGTGCAGGCACATACAAATGTTGTCAACATTTGCATTTGCAAATACAGATTGAAAATATGCACAAATAGATTCAAATATTCAAATTGGACTGAATGTGGATACATTCAAATTTTAAACATTCAAATCAATTAAATTTTTTGGATATTTGATTCAAATAGAATCCTCAAAATTGCATTAATGCACACCCCTACTTAAGACTAAGCCACTTCAAACATATTGAGGAAGCCAAACTAGAGCATGATTTTCACCTTCACTTTTAAAGGAACATGAGGAGCACTAACTACCACCAATCAATACATCTAATAATCAACCAATCCTTCCTGTTCTATACTCAAAGTTCTTAGGGTGGGTCTGTACACAAAGCAACTTTTAAAGAGGTGGTCTGATGTCTAAGACCTAATATTGACAAAATTCTTTGCCATACTGAAACAACGTTTTCTAGGGGGACCCTGCTGGTCTTTTAAAATGATCTTTCATCTTTGCCAAATAACAAAGATCTGGTTTAGGCCTACTAGATGAGCTGAAGAAAACACTTTTAACCAGCCTCTCCAGCTGCACAGTTTAATTTTACAGTAACAGCTTTTGTATAGCTATCTAGGTTCACATAATTTTTTTCTAGCTATCTAGATTCACACAAATTCATTGCTTTCATTTTTGTGCCTATCTTTATCATAGGAAATCATTTTTTCTAGATTCTCTCCATTCAGCTTTCTTCTTACTTAGCAAATGTCATATTGTACAAAAAGAAAAAGAAAAAGAAAAGAAAAGAAAAAGAGGGAAAGAGGGAGGGAAAACTGGAGATAAGTACAGTATGTGAAAATGGAAGATATCTTCTTCCTGGAAATGGTACTTCTGGTCCGGGGGTCAAGCAAACCAAAAGGCCTATTTTGGCCTCCAGAGAGTGCAGAAAGAGGCTCAGGAGGCCACTGAAGCAGTCCTTCCCACCTCCCACCCCCTCTTACCATTTGGGGTGCACTTCACTGGCATCCCGGGCCTCTTTATGTGCTCTCTGGAGGCCAAAATAGGCCTTCCAGAGCCCAGAAAAGGCACTTCTGGATCTGTGCACACAGACCCTTAAGTGCCTTAGAAGAAGGCACAGTGGTGGCAGCAAGGACAGGTAAGTGGGGAGGGAATGGAGGGGTGGGGGAGGTTGCATTAACACAAAGCCCCCAAAATCATGTGGGGTGGGTGGGATTCAGCCAAAGCTGAATTTTCCCACATTTGATTCATACCAAATCGAATGTGGGAAATGGGCTTCATGCACACCCCTAATAAAGAAGAGAGATTGACATTTGGAAGATGAAACTGCTATGTTTTCTTATTATTGTCACCACGTAAATAATGACTTTGATATTGGAAAATGGAACAAAATGAGCACTCATGTGTTAATTTTTCAAATAATGGGTCTAGTAGTGTGCTGAAAACTTGCATGTCATTTGAAATTAAAACAAAAAAAAATCCATAAGATTCACAGGTTGCAAAAAGCTAATATCCCTACAGACATTTTAACACAGGTGTTGGATGAATGATTCAGAAATGCTTTAAAATGTAATAGTTTAAAATTAGTTTAGTTATCCACTAAAGGGATGGAAATGTTAAAATTCAGCTTATTGCAGATATGCCTCTTTTACTGCATTGCAGTATTTTCAAAATGAAGCAAGAAATTTGGCATCTTGAGAGGTTGGATGGATGGATGGATGGATGGATGGATGGATGGATGGATGGATGGATGGATGGATTTAGAAGTTTTATGTGGTTTTTGGAAACTACAAAGTTAGCTACAGATGTTTGGATTATGACTTCAGCCATTTCTTTTGCTGGATGAAACAGTCCCAGCCAGAAAAAACACAGCTGGAAAGCAGAAGTTATCTGGCCAGAATATTTGTGCAGTACCAGTAGTTGTGCAAACAGCATTTTGCCCCTTTAGGAAGAACACCACAAAAGAAGCAGTATTTTAGCACACTGCATGGCAGGATTGCTGTTAGAGCATTGTATTCAGCTCTCACTCAGATCCTGACTGAGATTCTGTATTTCTACAATAATTGATATACAACCCTTGAAGTGCATATGTGCAATGGATACTTAAAACCATGAAGTTCGGGGCTTTTATTGTTGCTGCACTTACAGCATAAACGCAAGTGAAAATAGGGCAAATACAATTAGCATGCAAATGTATATACATATATTTTTTTATGTAAATACCAGCTGTAAGCAAGCTAATATAATTCAAGGACCAGTGAGAGTGAGAAGGGAAATTTAACCATGTTACTGATGAATTTACCTACCTCATGTTCCTTTTTGTATTTCAAGACAAGCCACAGTAGCACTAGTGAAAATATCTCTTAAAATGCAAATAGTAAATGTAGAGAGATGCAAATTGCTGGGATCCCCAAAGAAAATACTTTTATTTATCCACAGTTTTCCTTAGATGGTTCAGATTTCCCTGTGGCTGCAGTCTTCATTAATACAAAATGTGTACCATTCTCATCACATCTCTTTTGGCCCTTAATAATTAGAAGTATCAGGATAATTTAAACTTCATTTCATGTATTTATTTATTAAAATTTTCATCTTCCCCTAAATTAACACTTTCATAGTGGGGGCCAACTGTAAACATTGCAATTTAATGATTGTAGATCAGTAAAATTCAGTAAAAAATATTTTGATTAAAAATCCTAACCACAACAACTTACAAGTCACACTTTCTGGGAAGTGAAGGTTGCAGGTTTTGATACTATTTGTGATTAATTTGAGATATCCCGGCATGTGTGCAAGGCTCCTTGTGGCTTATTTGATCTAGACCTTTATTAACTGAAAGTGCAGTACTAGACATTTCTAACATTATTAACTGAAACTGTGGTGCATTTCTAACACTATTAACTGAAACTGTAAAAGATTTATAACAGTACAATCTTATTAAAATTTATGCTGGTATGGAAGGCATTTTGGTAATTCAAAACTCCAGCACAACCTATTGCGGCAGAGATAATTAGTGGTGAGATCTGCATAGGAATATAAATGCCATTGGGGGATCACTCTGACGGTGCAGGGACTTCACATCTGTGTGCTCCTGTTGTCCCACAAGAGTCCCCCAAAGGTACAGGATATTTACAATCCTGTGTCCTGGGATTACTCACTGCACTGCAGGCACTAAATGGAATAGCAAAGTGATGGAAAGCATTAACACAATGTTTCCCATTGCTTCTTCTACCCTTGGTGTCCATAGTTACTTGCTCTCAGTGGTGGCTCACAGTTTTAAGGGCAGATGATCACACGGGCAGGGAAATTGCTGGCCGTGAAAACTCATGCCACCCACTCTTGCACTGGCATGTCAAGGAAAGGTGCACGCCCCCATGGCCAGCGATCACCTGCCGCCCCCATCCTGCAACCCTTAAAGCCACCATCCACCACTGCTTGTTATAGAGCTCCCCATTTTGTAGGACACAGGGAAATAGCCAGCATCCTCAGCAATATCCTGTGCTCCGAAAAAAGCCCTAACTGGAACCATCAAAATAGGGCAGAGGCAGTTGTGCAAATGGAGTGATTCAGTACCCGGTCTTTGTCTGGGTAATGAAGCAATGGAATAGTTATTTAGGACTAGAGCAGCAGTTCTCAACCTTCCTAATGCCACGACCCCTTAATGGAGTTCCTCATGTTGTGGGGACCCCAAACCACAGGGGCGGAGCAGCTGGGAGGTGGGAGGGAAGGGCGGTGGGAGGCTTGTCGTGACCCCTCTGAAAGGGTAATTCGACCCCCAAAGGGGTCCCGACCCTCAGGTTAAGAACCACTGGACTAGGGAGACAAGGGAGAAGCCCTTACATGGCCAAAACTGTTATACCACACAAAAATGGGACAACCCAACATAGCAATAGGTGGTTTCTTCCCCGGCAGTTTCCAAAAGAAGGCTGGAAGAACAACCAGCAACAAGGCGATGAGAGGAAAGTACTGGGGTTAGGTTTTTAGGCACCTGACAGTCCTCATGTAAAAGTCCTTATATAAGAGAAATATGCCATTCTAAATGCTTTATAAAGGATTTATGAACTACCGATACACGTATCTCACTTTGGAAACACTGAGCTAAATAATTATGAAATAGTTTCTTACGCTAACCTTGTTCTTAAACAGGCAAAAATAAACAGTAAAGTCTTAAGAATAAACTGACTTAGCACAGTTAAAATCCTAATGCCTAAGTGCTGACAAAGGGAAATGTTGTTGAGGGGAGGGAATACACACATTCAAAAATGTGTGGCCCATTGTAATTCCTTTTATAACATGCCCATAGCCACTAACTGTTTCTTAATTTCCAGTACCACATCCCCTCACCCCCCCCAAAAAAAAACTGGCTGAAAATATTCAAGCTCCATTATTTCTTATGGGAGGGAAGACAGAAGGTTGGGGGGGGGGTTAGTGATTGGTGACCACTGCAAGGCCTTGAAAACAGAACACCTGGGAAAATACAGACTTTTAAAAAATTGAACCATGAGCTCAAGATGAAGCTGTTAAGTATACCTTTCACAAATTTTAAAAATCACCACAACGCATTAAAATGTTTTTAGTCTTCAGATGTGTTCTTGCAAAGCTGTCTTGGGCATACTGAGGAAATGTTACTAAGAAAGGAAAACAATAGCAAGCAATTAATATAGTGTCGCTTTCTTGGCCTTGCTACCATTCTGTACCCCTCGAGTGTTGTAACTTTTGTCCTAGATACAGTACAGCATTTATTATGCTATAAACAGAGTGTATGTGGTGTGTGTGTGTACGCACACATGCATGTGTGTGCAGATGCAACAGACAAATCTGGAACAATACAAAGTGCCTTGCCTTCATATCTTGGAGGTCTTCAGTTTTCTTAAACATTCCCAAAATACTTTGTTTTCTTGGTTACTTATAAAGGCAGTAATTTCATCTCATGATGTAGTCTCGCTTTTTGACTCATGTTTCATAGCTCTTTGTGACCTGTTGAAGCCGGTTTGTTTTCAGCTCCAAATCAGTCCCCAGGATATTCCATCCTTCCTTCAGCAAGATAATCAAATCTTCTTTACCATCAGATTCTTTAAATCCCCAAAATTGGGGATTTTCCCATTTCATGAGGTCTGTAAACATTGCAAGTCTGTCATTAAACAAACCCAATCTGTATTCTGCCCTTAGAAAACAGGATCCACTGTTTTTGATAGTTCAAGTGATTCCTCTGCCATTTACTTAGCCATGTACTTAGCCACCTATTCTTAACCACCTAGGCTTCCACTCTGACTCTGGTTTTTAAAGTTAGATGGTCCAGCTACAGTGGGAGTGCCCAAAGTGTGACCTTCAGTTAGAATTTGTTGGTGTTCTTCATTTCCATTTTTTTAAGATTAGATTTTGCAGCCCTTGGGCCAATTGAACATCATGGCCCCAGCGCAAAAACTTTGGGCAATCTTGGCATATACAAAAATATTTTCCCAAACTGTATTTGTGAAAACATGCTTCTTCTCCAACTGTGATATTTCCCTTGGTTTTCTATCACTGTTTCTTCTTCCTTTGCATATGGATTGCACATGATTAGTTTATGTCTGGATAACCACAAGGATAAGCAAAGGCAGGATCTGAAAATGGAGCATTTTGCTTAGGCTCAGGATTAGGTTGGAAGGTTGTCCACTTGGCCCATTTGCCCACCCTGTGCTAACTTTGAGGCTTTGGAATACAAATTTTCCAGCATTGAAGTTTACATCTGGATCCCTTATGTGAAGCATTGAAAATGACTCTGGACCATTTTTGGCTCTTTGCATAATAGGGCAAGTCCTGCTGCTGCTATGCTTCTGTGCAGAAAGACAGAAATGAACCTGCCCAACATCAGATTTGCAGAGCACTTTCTACAATTCTGCAAATAAAAGCATACCCGGAAGGGGGGTTCCATCCCTTTAGGTAGCCTAGGTGCCAGCGATGTTCAGGCTGCTGCATATCTTTGCACTCCCAGTATGCAGTGGTATGTGGTAGCAGCACTGTGAGCCCTATTTACACTATGGCTGGTGGTGCATGATTAGTGAACTTCTGGGGAAGGGCATCTGCACTTCAAGGAGGTTGCTAAAGGCTCCAAGTTCCCCCTGCCTTCACAGAAATTCACTATGCTCCACACATTAACCAATGTTACCCAAAAGCTTACCTGGAGCATCCTGGCAGCAGCCATTCACACCTCTTCCAGTGCTCCAGGTTTATTTAGTACAAATCCAGCTGCTTTTTCCAGGTCCACTGTCGCTGTTGAAGCCTTAATAACCTAGGAAGTGCAACATTTTTCCTTAGGAGCTGCGTCATTGCTGGTCTACTGTCTACAAGGTTTGTTTGGTCCTGTGAAGGCCCAGCATCTGACACGCCCATCCTAACCTAAAGAGGTCCAGGCTGAAGCTTCTGCTGGGTTTCCTCAGCTAGAGATTCATCATCTGAGGACTCTGACTGACTGCACGGCATGACAACACTTTAATACTTTGCAGTTCATGTGTAACCACTTCTCCCTGCCCAGACAGGATGAGGGGAAGTTGTGCTGGGATGGCAGAGCTGCTGTGGATCTGCTTCCCATCATCCAAATGGGATGATTGATACTCCACAGTATCTGTGCAGGTGTCGTATCCTGGGGGGCCAGGGTGCGAAGGCAGACACATGCACGCAGCTTTGCTTCACGGGAATAGCTTACTCAGGGTCAATGTCCGGTCCAAGTTCAGGGGGATACAGATTTCGGCAGGTTGGTGAGGCAGTCCAGAGGTCAGGGAAGTCCAGTCAGTCCAGGGTCAAACACAGCTCAGGGAAACACGGCGAGGTTGCACGGCTTTGTCTGCAACAGAGTCTGGGCGCCGCCCAATTCCTTAAGTAGGGGAAGCTGTGTCATGCCCTCTCCTCTGCAGGTGTCTAAGCCTAGATGAGTGGCGCGTGACTTGCTTCTCCCTGCGCGACACCTGTGGAAGGGGCCGAGCGGCTCCCTCATCGCTCTCACCTGGGGAGGAGTTCACACGCTCCTCACGGGCAGGGTCCTTGATGCTTGGGCCGGCGTCGTCTTCCCCCGTCAATGTCGGGGGTGCAGGTGTGGGTGTGGGTGCACCTGCCTCCTCCTCCTCCTCCTCCCCTTCCGAGGAGCTGGAGTCAGGAGACACGGCGGGGGGCAGGATGCGAGGGAAAGTGGAAGTAAAAAGCTGCTGATTAATCAGCAGCTTTTTACCTTGCAGTTTCCCTGCTGCTGCACTGCTACTGTGGACGATTGATCATTCTGTTTCCAGTCACTTGATTGGTGGTAGTGCAGTAGCTGTGAAGTATTAAGTGTGTCTTGAGGCACCCATAATTCAGAATAAGGCCCAGTGCAGGAAGGACCTTAGGCTCTCCAGATAGTCCTGAACTACAAGGCTAATGATAGTCTAGTTAATCACAAGTAACTGAGGGATTTCAGCAAGATTTGAACATGGAAGGTCATAAATGGGCAATTACTACTGCAAAGCAACAGGAAGGTTGCTCTTTAGTTGATACATTAGCAGAATGCAGCAATGTAGAGCATTTCAAACAGCGCTTGAAAGCACTGGAATAGCAAATGGGCATCAAGATATTTTCAACATTTAATTGCACAAATATGATGACTGGCAACCTGTATTAAGCACACATTTAAATATTCTCTTGTGTTTCAGTTTTTGTGAGCTAACAATCTGCTATTTTTCTTTTGTTAGCAATTTTAATATTTGCTTTTAAGGCCATTCAGAAATCTCTTATATGTTTGATTTCACATTATAAATCTTGATTATTCTATTAGATTTTGACAAGCCTTAAGTGTGAGAACAACATATGACTGTGCAAACATGAGCTCTAGAGATTTTAGACTATCCTACAAGAACATATGTCTTCGTGCTCTGCTCATCCTTATTCACTGCATGCTTATCCATATTTTAACCCTGAACGTATCAAGGTATCAGCCCAATTCATTATATTTTATTCTCTTAACATCTGCACAACTTGAATGGTATCCCTGGAAAAATAAAAATTGCCTTTCACAAGGTCAGTGTGTAATTGCTTTCCATATCTACTCAATTGCCATGACAAATACCCAGATACAGTACTGTGTCATGCAATAAATTAGACAAATTCAGGATGAAAGGCCTATATCAATGAATAAAATCCCTAGAAGCTGAATAGAAGCTCCACATTAAGGTGTAGCATATCGTAATCATAGGGCCTGTTTGCACTTTGCTCCCTAGCATGGTGCCAGTCTACCATTCCAAAGGTAAACCACAGGAGGAGCCATCCACATTTGAAGTTTGGGTGGTTTTTAACTAATCTTTTTCATGTTTTTTTGTGTTTATATTTTGTTCATCTTGTTTATGTTCCTCCTAAAATTGAATTTTAAAAAAGTAGTAGTAGCAGCAGCAGCAGCAGCAGCAGCAGCAGCTCTGGTGAGCTTTCCAGCCAGACCTCCAGCACTTCAAGTATGTATGGTCCAGACAAGCTTAGGCAGATCACTACAGCAACAGGCACAGCAATGGCAACAACCGCTGCACATCCAGCCATTGCCATGGCAAACACAATGTGGCATGTGACTGCACAGCCACAGCTACCTTGCCTCCATGCAGCATTCTTATTCAGAACAGAGTATGAATGCTGTGTCCAAGAGCAACTGGGAGCTCACCACCAGTTCCTGGTGAAGCAGTAGAGACATTTTTACTTCTCCATAGCTTTGGAAGTTTCTGGCTGCTGGTGGATATTCCAAGACACTCCAAGACAAATGTGGTGGCAGGGCATGAGGATGCATTTTCTCAGGAGCAGTTAGAGCCATTCCTTTAAGGTAAGTGCGAACAGGTCCCTATGTTTAGAATATATAATTGTGCTGAGGATATGGAGCAGAACTATACATTATATCTGTGGTATTTCTGACATCAGCTATGTTATAAATGTTATGTAGAAGCCACAGGCTGGATAATATTTTACTTATTAATCAGTGCGAACACACTTGATTAAAAACATAGGTTGCAATCACAGTAAATAAAAGCACCTCTGAGGAAGATCAGAAACCATTCTGAACTGACCTGTCTTCTATAGTTAAATGGCCCAGAATGGCCATTTATATTGAAACTGGGGGATCCATTCTATTCTTAGATCACAGTCTATTTTGATTTAATCACCACCTGAGAGATCATCTGGACAACTAAGGCAGGCATATTTCACTGGCTTGAATTCCCCATCAGGTTTACATGTTCCTCTGTTTCTGCAGAATAAGAAATGGAGACCTGATGACTAGGAACCCTGCTGACTTATTTTAAAACCTCTGGTCCTCAAACTCTGATCCCTGGACTCAGAAATGTCTAGATGCCTTGAGAAGTGCCTTCAACCCATTTTATATCTCAGATAAAATCATAGATCTGGGCAGGATCAAATGTTTCTAAAATGACTTTTTTTAAGTGTATGCATGTGCATTGAAATAAATAAATAAAGATTACAATTATGCGGTTTTGTCCTTGAGTTAAACAAATGCTTCCCAGATCAAGCTTAATTAGAATTCAAGGTTTTACTACTTACTGATATCTGAGTACAAATTAACCTTCCTTGCTGGGGGATGCAGGATGAGCCATTGCATTACATATTACTTTCTTTGACCTTTCAATCTTTTTTTTTTTTACTCCTGACTCCTTTTCCCCTCAGCTCAAACTTTGCTTCTATGGGGCCATCAAGATTACTGGGAAATAATGGCAATATCCAATAGTGTGGGTTCAATCTTGAGCTGGACTGAGGGACAGCCTGTGCTAAGAACTACCAGCATTACAGACAGTCCATTGCAGCCCAGCTTCAAAGATGGGAAATGAAAGTTCCCATCCTTCAAATTTGGACAATAGTCCAATATGGAGGTTATCAGAGAGAGCATGGATAACTGTGGCCAAGTCATCTCTGCCCCAAAAGGGCTTCAGCTGATGCACAACCATACTTGGGAATAGCTACTCTTGGCCACAGCTTCCACCTAACTGTGAACGGGCAAAAATGTGTCCCTATTCGAGGGGTGATACAAACTAATCTTAAAAAGCAAAAGCAAAAGCAAAATTGGAAAGAACAAATGTTGTGAAGATTAATGAATGTGGGTTTTTTCCCCCCATACATGCTGATACAAATGAATGCTTTTGCTTTTGTGCCACAACTTTCCCTCTTGAGGAGGCATAAATTGACATAACCCTACATTTGATCCAGGAGAAAATCTAAGAGGGTCAGATTTAAATATTTTCTCATAAATAATCTAATTTAGTCCAAATTGTTTCCTATGTCCTTAAAGAAAGGAGTTTTTTGTCCTCCTTTGCTTATGTGCAGAGGCAGGAACAGCTGTTGCCTCAGGGACCCTTCTGGTCACAGGTCCTTTGGGTATTGATGACTGCATCCCTGTTGTTAAATGAGGATACAGCTCATTTTTAAAAAATGTCTGTAGTAGTGCAGTATAGTTTTGAATAGGCTTTATTTTCTATTGAAATCTCAGTGAATGCAAACATCAGATAAATGCAAAAAGAGAAAAAGAAAAATGTAGCAAGCGATGGGATACTGAGCTTTCCCTCTGAGAACCAGAGAGAGCAGCTTCTGCAAGAGAAAATGCCTTTTTGACAGATGTATTTTTGTCTATTCTATCTCATTCATCTGCTTCATCAAACAAGTATATTATATTGAATGGTGTTGTGAGTATGGAATATATTGGGGCAAGGAAGGTTGACTGTTGCTGAGCTCTTTCAGTCTTGCTGCAGTGAGCTAGTCTGAGCTCATTTCATTTTTCTCTTTTTGTATTTTCTATGAGCTTTGTTTTTCTGAAGCTGAAGACCCTTTTCAGGACAAAGAACAAAGAAACAGGTGAAATGAAACAGACCTAAAAGTGGTGCTGGGAAATGCAGTTATGAAAAAAAGACTGATAAACTAAAATGTAAAAAATTGTCCATTTTTTCATAAAACTATTCAAAGATTCAAATGTGCAAACATGTAATACTTATTAAATGTCTACATGCTGTATATAACCTTTCAGCTTACGTATTAGCTTTACTGAGATCATTACTATACCTTATTTCCAAGTTCACAGGAGCCAGTTTTTGGAACATCTGTTATAAGACAGTCAGGTCTGCTGCTGCTAATAGTGGTTCAATTAGCTTCCTGAAGTGGTGATCATAAGAATATAGGAGGAGCCCTGCTGAATTGGGCCACAGCCCATCCAGTCCAGCATCCTATCTCACACCGTGAACCACCAATAGCTTAAGGGCATCTTAGCAGAAGGCAAAGGCAAAACTTTCACCTGCTCTTGAATTCCTGCAAATGCCCCCCAGAGTTCTCCTGTCTCCTTGGATCATAACTCAGGCACAGCACTCTTTTGAGGGAGTTGTCCCCACCTGGGTTTTATTGTGGGTTGAAAACAATTTGAATTTTCTCTGGCTCCATTGCAGATTGCATTCCCACTTTTTCCAAGGAGTAAATTGCTAAAAACTGCAATAAAAAAACACCTGAAAAAACAGCTCTCACTTCCATTTTTTGCTGCTAAAATGCTTTATCTTTGTTTCCTTTGCGAATGGTACCACAGTATTGGGGGAAGATTGTGCCTTTTGGGTTGTCCTCTTCCATAGCCTTCTGCCCAATTTTTGTCGATGTTGTAGGACAGCCCCTTGCAACCCCTCCTTTTCAGAGATGTTTAAAGTTTTAAAGCCTCCCTCTCCCCTCTTTCCCTCGGCAGGCCACTTCACGATGGATAAAAAGTTTCATTTTCACCCAGTTTGCACTGATAAGTTTCATTTCCCTCATGCTTTCCCCTCACTTTCTCCTTTTTTGGCTTTCTCCTCACTTGGGGAAAGATGGCTTGGCTGGCTCCTTCCTGCATGAACCAACCATGGTGAGTGGGTGGATGGAAAGTGTGGAGAATGGCACAAGAAAGGAGAAAGTGAAAGGAAAGCATGAGCAAGGGAGGCTTAGGGAAATGATTTTGTGCAACATTGAAGCATCATGGAAGTGATCCCCATGGTCGTGAGGGAATCACTAGTCTCAAATTACACAGTTATGCAAAAGAGGCAGGGTATAGGATCAAAGGATGGAGCTGGAATTCTCCACCCTCAGCCATGTCATCCAGTTAATGAACTCAGTCAGGAGAGGGGGCGGGCATCCCAACTGGCAAAGGGCAGGGAGGAAAAGATGTGCTTTCCCCAATGCATTTTTGAAGCATTTTCTGTGGGGACAGAAGAATTGGGGTTGTCTGCAATTTAAAATAAAAATGGGATCGGCCAGAACACTCATTCGCAACTGATTCACTTTAGTTTTGTTTTTAAAAACCTAAGTGGAAATGCATCCCAGATTAGACAAAGGGGCTTTTCGCACCTTCACTTCCTTGGAAAACCATCGCAAGAAGTGAAGATAGGGGACAGATCCAATGTCCACACTTTGGGATGCCAGATCCATCCCAAAACTTGTCAGCACTTCCCTAAGTGCTGGCAAGGCGTGAATCATGGTGATCACCTCTATCCTAGTGGCAATTGTGTCACTGCAGCCATTGCTGCAGTGACTGGGTGATGCATGCAAACACACCTCCTCTACAAAGTCCTAAGCTCCGTTCACCCAGAAGATGTGCGAATAGAACTGTGCTGGGCTTTCCCATCCTGGCCACTAGTATAGATGAAGAAACTGCTCTACTCCTATATATGTGGGGAGCACTGTGGGTGCCCCATGCTGCAGCATCTCTGGAATTCCCCAGGGAGAGAGGTAGAAATCAGTCTTACCTTAAGGGGTGTTCTGCCTAGAAACATAACATGTTTTGTTCCCAGAAATCTGGAGGGATAAGGAAGTATAAGGCCATACTATTTGCCTATGATTTAGCACCCATGTGGACTGAATAGTCTGAGAACCTGGGGCGATTTCACACTTCCCTTCCTATCTAAGCTATCAGTGACTCCTGCAAGTGCAGATGCATCTGTCCAGATGTTAACCTATCATTGAGTATGGGGAAAAGTGCAAATTGGCTTGAGATTTCCTGTTCCTTACTTAGCAAGTCTTCATGGTGCATTCGTAAGTAAAGACCAGAAAGATAATTCTTCTTCATTTTGCTTCTCTTCAACATTAAACTTGTGATAAAAACCTATATTCTGCTGTAATCAGACTGAAAAACAGAAAATGTTTATAATAAAGTAAAATTGTCAAGCCAGATCACCTTTCTAAACTTACAGTGTCATTTTAAAAAGCTGCTCCATTTCATGTATGTATGTACTCAAGTGACTGTGCATAATATAAATCAATTAATAACTAAAAGTTGCTGTTTTCTCTCCTGAGAAAATATATCTCATGAGAGATTCAGTTCTTCAATGGGAATACAGAGTGTATTTTGCAAGCACAAGGTACAAAAAAAGTATATTTACAAAATCCATTGGCAGTTCTGTGAAGGCATACCCTGAAGCTGTTCTTACAGGTAATAGAAAAGAAAGCTACACTTAACTCAGGGGACTAGGAAAGTTTGTTTTTTAGATTGCCTCTCAAGTTTCTTATCCAAAGGAGTCACTGACAGCTTTGACTGAGGTTCATGGATGCTATAGTCCAAAAAGTCTATAGTCCCCCTCTGTGTGTGGCCTGGAATTTAGCTCTCATGAACAAAATAGTAGTGAATGGTTTTATGCACATGGCTGCTTGACTTGCCTTCCCTGTTGGCTGACGTAGTGCGTTACATTAAAATTCAGGATCTGAGCCAAACAGTACTAGAGAACATTGGAACAATGAAACTTCACACTCAGTTTGGAGTCCCACTTCAGGTACTAGAAAGTATCAAGTTTGGAACTTACAATATCTACAGGGAACAGCTCCCTTCCTAAGTGTGCTGGCTCAAAATCTTTGACAGTGCTTGTGTTTTCTGGTATATATTGTGTTTATGATACAACTTAATCCTGTTAACTGGTAGCAGGAAGATGATACATAAACTATTAAGTGTTCTCACTGTGGACAAGAGCAGCTGCAAGGTACTGTGGGTGCCCAAAATTAGTGACTGATTGGGTTAAGGCAGTGTGTGACCATAGGCCAATTCACACTTGGCATCTTATTTTGCAACCAGTTAATATCTGGGGTGGTGCATCTGCATTTGCAGGAGGCGTTTATAGCCTACAAACAACCCCTACCTTTCCAGATGTTAACTAATTCCAAACTAGTTGTGATGCAAGAAATCTTGCACCACAAGCAAACTAACCTTAATTATTCTCAATCCAAAATGTACTTTTCCCATCCAGGCAGTGAGCATTCACACCTTTTCCGGTGTGAGGGGTCATCTGAGGTACCACCCAAGTGTACTGGTACCTCAGATGACCCCCAATGTGCATGCACAGAGCATCATTGTCATCATAGCAATGGCAACAGCATATGCGCAGCTGCATAGGGCACTGCAATCAAAATGGCAGCGGCCTGCGGAGGATCAGATGTGCAACCTAATGAAGTTAAGTATCCAGGTCCATTGCGGGTAGGCTATCATGTACTAGCATTCCCTAATGCTAATACACATTAATTTGTTCTGTACCTTTCCCATCCAATGGATCGGAAGGCAAGTGCAGAAACTCCCCATGACTTACAAAGTAGAGACATGCTGGACCAGTTCAAACACAAACCATTTTGATTTAAACCAGGGGTGTTTCACTAGTTTGAATTCAAGCTGAACCACCACCAGGTTCAGGGGATTGGTTCAAATGAAACCAAACTGGGGTGGGTGAATGGGATAGAATCAATCAAACACCCCAGTTAAAATCAAATCAATTTCTGTTTGATGGTATTTTGCCCTTTAAGAGAGCTCTTTTGAAGGGAAAAGGCCTTTTTTTATTTTGCTTGAACAAACCTATACAAAGAGGTTTTGAAAATGAACCACCTAAGGCAGTGATGGCGAACCTTTTGAGCTCAGTGTGTCAAAATTCGCAAGAAAACCTAGCTTAACTCGGGTACTGTGTCACTTCTAGAAATATCCATAATTTTGTGATATTTGTGGCTCTAGTAAAAAAGTTATATTTTTGATATATGTATTTTATTAAAAGCAAAAACAAATAATTCTTTACATTAGTGACTTTTGTTGCTAAATCTTCAGTTGAAAGTTGGTATTTCGTACACTTCAAGAACGAGCAAGCACTACACGCCCAGGTGCCAGGGTGACCATGTGTGTCACCCAAAAGGGCTTGGTGTGTCAATTGTGACACGTGTGTCATAGGTTGGCCATCACCGACCTAAGGTTCAGTTCACCTCAGGAAAGGTGTAATTCCAAACTAGTTGTCTCCCCTTTCCTTCTTCTATTTCCTTTTCAATTCACATGTAATATTACATCTCTTGGTCTGTGAGCCAGTTTGGTCTAGTGGTTAAGGAGCCAGACTCTGATCAGGGAATACCGGGTTTGATTCCACACCCCTCCATGAAGCCAGCTGGGTGATCTTGGGCTAGTCACAACTCTCTTCTGAGCTCTTACAGCCCCACCCATGTCACAGGGAGTTCTGTTGTGGGGAGAAAGATAGAAAACTTTGCCAGCCACTTTGAGTCCCCTTAAACGGGTGAGAAAAGCACAGTAGAAAAGCCAAATTCATCTTCTTCTTCTCTTTTATATTTTAAAAAGAAATCCCTTCCTGTGTGAAAAAGAGACATTGTAGCTTGGTACAACCCAAATTCCTTTTGGGGAAATAATTGATTATTGTGTTCAGAGCAGCAATTGATTATTTGAACTGGGAAAATAATGGGGGAAGAGTTCACTGAAGTGAGAAATTCCGACTTATAGTGCTGCCTCTCCATAGCTGCAAAGGTTTTTGGAACTTAGGCCCCATTATGCACTGGCTGCCGAAAAACAGATCTTTTCAGATCCATTTTGTGGCAATCCAGTCTTTCTGAGGATCCCCACGATGTCAGACGGAAGGATAGGGACAGATCCTTGAGGCCCCACGAGTCCGCAAATGCGTGGGGTGCTGGCAGCAAGGCCAGACTTCGGAGACAGATTGGAGTGGGTGCTGTGTGGACACACCAGCACCCATCCCAATCTGGCCTCCGAAGGCCCTCCCCCTGGCCTCACCCATTGGCTCCTTTGGAGCCAGCATGGGGAGGCTGTCAGCTGGCTACCCCAGGGTTCCCCTAGCCTGAGAAGCTGCAATCGCAGCTTTTGGGGCCAGGGGACCCCACAGCTTACCCACCCCATACCACACCAGGTCATGTGTGCTTGCTTGTGTGTGCTTACCTGGTGGTGGCTGGGCCAATTCTGCTGGCAGGACCCCGGGATGTCCTGCGCGTGCGTGTGCCGCGGCTTCCCACTGGCCAGCCACCCTCCTGAGTGTGGCTTGCCAATGGGAAACCACGGCACATTTCCATGCATGGCTTGCCAGGCTCCCGCTGGGAGAATCGGCCCAGCCACTGCCAGGAAAGCACACGATCGCATGCATGCAACCTGTGGCTTTCTGTCTCTGACAGCTCAGAATACAGCCTCCTGGGGGGGGGGGGTTCGGGCGGCAGCAGAGACGCCTCCACTGCCACTCAATCCCCCTGCCCCGGCAGTGGCGCAGGGGGGAATGGAGGCAGCTGCCATACATGCCTCCTCCCCATTCAGGGGGTGGAGATGGCAGCAGTGGTGACAATGTGTCATTGCCGCCACCCATCTCTCCAGAGATCAGGCAGCCCCCAGGCTGTGCCAACACTGGAGAGCAGCAGCCACATGGTGAGGTGGGGGCAGCCCCTGCACCACCATGTGGTTTCTCTAGTAAAGGGGCTTGGATGACAGGTGGTGGCAGAGGCAACCTCTGCCCCAGCTTGTCTTCGAAGCCCCAATGGAGCACCGGGGAGAGCAGACGCAGGCAAACCAGCCTGCTTCCACCCTCCCCACGATGTCAGATGGAGGGAATCTGGCTCTTCCCCGGCTGTTTGCAGAAGCATTCTGCTTCTGAAAAGGTTTGAGAGGAAGAACCCAATTAAGATCTAATTTTTTAGGTCTTCCCTCAGGGTAGGATTTCCGTGGCAAAACCGGTTTAGGACATCTTGTGCGCCAAAATGTGGAAGCGGCTTCCGCAAAGGGTCCTAATTGGGTTCCCTATCTGGAAGCTGGGTCTTAATCCCTCTCCAATTTGGCTCTAAATGCGTTTTTAGAGCCAGTGAGGAAAGGACCTTAATCTTATCTTAATTCTTCTGGTTATTGCACAGCAACAGATTTTTTATTGGATAAGAAAAATCCCTGCACTTTATTCCTTGCTGAGCTCTCTATTTCACTTTGTCATTAACATGCCAAAGCTTAGCTTTAAGCCTAGAAGGCAGTGTGGAAACTCTACATTTTTAGCAGAAGCAACGGCTAATTATTTACTTCCTGATATAAGTAAATCTTTGTGTCAGTGCTGCAGCCATAGTTATACTTTCTTTCGTTACATGTCAAATGTCTTGCCATAAGTTACAAGATACACTTTAATTAATTCATCCAATTCTTAAAGTGTTTCCCTGTTATTAGTTACTTATTGCCATTTGACTTATTTGTCCACAATTGAAAGTGTTTTATTGTTGTCATTTGCTCTTTATAACTGTTGTTATTTTTGGCTATTTGCATGGTAATAAATTTATTTCTTCTGTGCTTTTTTAAATTTCAATAAAGAGGCTTTGTATTAAGATTTGCCAAGAGTTTTCCCTTACCTTGGGATCAGCTCCAATCCATTATTAGTGAAACCAAGCCAGCAATCTGAAATATACTGCATATATGGCGGAGCACTGCTAAAACCATGTGTCAAGAACAGTTTTTGTGACAGAGGGTTGGACAGACAAATGCCTACAGTCCCATTTAGCATTGGAGCACTCTACAGAAGCAGCCTAAAGGTAAGTCAGAGGAAACTACTTTGAAGGCAGTCCCACTGGGGTTTTACCTCTCCACCCAATCCATTCCATCAAATCCCACCAGAATCCTTATTGCTACAAGTGATAAAGTATGACAGTAGCTGTCTCTGTGGTGTCTCTCACCTCCCACAACTTTTCCTGCCCCTGAATGGCTCTGTATGAACAAAGCCAATTCTATATTTGCAGATGTGCAAATTGTTGAAAGATGTATGCAGTAACATAGATTGCCAGCTCTTGAGCTGGTTAGAACACCATGAATTAAAACAGGATGGTATGAGATAGTAAATAAAGATATCCCATCTGACTAGTTAGTCCTATTATGAAATCTGCAATTTGCTTTTACACCACCAAATGCTTTGGGGCATTATTCTAATTATATATAATGTCTTGAAGTGGACTGGAGATGTACTAAGCAACCTACTTTGTGTCAGTTTCACTTTCATTTTCCCAAGGACAAAGAAAACAAATTCAGCAAATTAAATGAAGGTGATCTGAATTAAGGTAAATTACACAAACTCCAACTATATAAAGGCAGAGCAAATTAACCTAAAGCAAACAGCTTTAAATTAGAGGCCAGACAGTTAAAAATGGGGCAATTATGACTTCAAATATCCATTTTTAAAAACAAATATTTAAGCATAATCGACAATTAGAACAGTCTAATTTTCATCATCCTGAAATGAATTAAGTAAAAAAACTACTGCAGAAAATATACAGACTCTTCTATTTGAGCTACTGTTGATAAAAGTAAGGGAATTATGGAATTTTCTCGTTAAACATAACTGTGTCATAAACTTAGGCTTTACTGGTTCTACTGAAAGACGTGTATAAACTAAAATCATGTGTTCAATTTGAACTGAACACCTATTTGTTCACTTCAACAGAGAACCAATGGATCAAACAGACTTATTTGATACAGATATGAAAACAAGGTTTTTTCAAGAGCAAAAACACAGCAAACACAAACTATATAGCAGACTGGTGCAAGTCAATCAAATTTTCACATATCTAAACGACCGGATGTTTGGTTTGATGTGACCATTCGTGAACAGGAACTGTTTGAACAGATTTTTGAATGTGAACTGAATATTCACATCCCTGGGTTTCTGCATTGGATTGATGCAGGTTATTTTCTTTTTTCAGAAAAAAAGAAACCTTTGTTTTGCTTGCCTTTATGTCAGCAGTACCTCACCGATGGGGATCATGAAAGCAGTAGGAGAAGACTTTGATTGGAGAGCTTCATTTGAATTTCACAAACAGCATTTCAAAACAGGAAACTTTCTTTTTTACATGTTCCATAAAACAGAATAGTGTTTCACTCACTATTCTAGAGAGACAATTTCAGTAGATCTCCATGAGCTTCCTATTCCTTCCTTCTTTTCTGCTGACCTCTTCAGTACTTGGTGTTTGTGCAGTACTGGGGAAAGGAGTGCAATCAACTAATACTGACTAGGGCTCACACTTGCCTATCTCCCTCGTCGCCATCAAATACTTACCCTGTTTTTAATCACCGCCTTCTGAGTCCCGTCATCTTGAGTGTGACACCCTCTGTGACTGCACGCATATCAGTGCCATCACTATGATGATGCTGATGCTCTGTGCAGTTGCAGTCACATCAGGAGGCCAGTGGAGCTGCCAGTCTGCTTGCGCAGCAGCTCCAATCACCTCCCTGTCCAGCAGACGTGTGAATGGTTACTGGCTGGATGTTATCAGGTAAGTTGGGATAAGGGTTGGTAAGGCTGTGGAGTACAATTTCATGCTCCACACCTAGTCAGCAATTAAGCAACTTCTAGGCAGGCAGGGGGCATTTCTAACATGTAAATGCCTCCTGCAAGTGCCCAGATGTTGCTTACTTGTTGTCTATGGGCCAAAGTGCAGATTTCCCCCTGTTTTCAAGTATCCCACTGGCTCACTAACAGCACAAAGCTACCATCTTTTTTATAAGCTGATTCCAGCTAATAGCTGTCAATTATCAACTTTACACTGAAGCCTTACACTGACTATTTCTGTGACCTTCTATATGCATTTTTGTGCATGCAATGTGGTTGGTCCTTTGCCTCAGTTTTTTCTCTGGTTACAACCTTTCACTTGCCATTTGTAGCAGTTTTGGGTCTGTGAACACATACACCTAAGGAAACCGCTCTAACATGTTACAGCCAGGATAAGACCAATGCCTCATTAACAACTCACACAAGAATAATTGCCAAACAAACAGTAGGCTTCTATAGAAAAGGAAACAAGAGCTAGGAAGACACCAGTTACTTCTGACCCTTCCAAAAGCCAAAATCTCTGAAGATGGATATTGTAGCGATGTCCAAAAACTTAGGTTCTCAGAAGAAACCTGGAACACAGAAGAACAGTCCTAAAACTGCTACAAATATGATCATAACTGGCCATAAAAGCCTACATGTTACCTTGAAGTGTCATTTAGAAAAACACCTTCTTACTCCAGAGTGGAGATAGGAACGCATCCTGACAGGCAGCAATCATGACACCTACCTCATGTGCTCTGTGTGCAGCTGCTTCCATTTACAAACGGAAGTGAGGCCTACAAATCTAGGACTTGACCTCACATTAAGTTGTGGAGAAACAGCCCATATTGTGACTGCCTATAGCTAAACTCCTAATATATGCTAGAGCAGCGGTTCTCAACCTACCTAATGCTGCGACCCCTTAATAGAGTTCCTCATGTTGTGGAGATCCCAGCCATGAGGGCAGAGCAACTGGGAGGTGGGAGGGAAGGGTGGCGGGAGACTTGTCGCAACCCCTCTGAAAGGGCAGTTCAACCCCCAAAGGGGTCCCAACCCCCAGGTTGAGAACCACTGTGGTAGAGACATATATGCTCAATCTTGCTTGAGTACCAACTGCTCCAGAAAGCTTTGCTCTTCTAAATTACTTTTACTATGCCTTTATATAAATATGTATATGAAGAAAAGCTCTATGCTATTATTTCCATTAAGAGGTGCACAAACCTTAACAGAAAGGAATTAAGAGGAGGCTCAATAGATATGATGTGGAGATTCTTAATTCTAATCTGAAGGGGGAAATTCATGAGACACACAAGCACACCCTCTTACAGTAATCACACATATAATTGTCCATGCAGGCTTTATCAGATAAGGAGCCAATAAAGTTTCCAAAGTGTCTTTGCTTACCTCCTTCACCTATTGGATCATTTTAATTAAATTGACCTCCACTACTTAATCAGACAATTTCCATTAGGACATGTAAAAGACCTTATCTATTTCATCTAGGCCCTTGACTAAGTCCCTCCAATCATTTTAACTTAATTACTAATAGATGAAAAATGACTTGTCTAACATAATTCCTGTCAAAACAATTCCAGATCAGAGAACTAATGTGAACTCCCAGGGAGATATCATTACATTCGGAACAACGTTCTTTGTGTAGATTAGATGGGGGGGGGGGAGATATTCTGAAGTCCTAAACGTGACAGGCAAGTCCTGTGCATTTTTAATATGGTCACACATGAATAAAGATCAAAGCTTCTTACTTGGAAGTAAAAACATTTCAGTGTTTCGTGTTACACAGTGTGGTTTATACATATCAAAATTATATCACATGTTTTTAAAAAAATATTTCCAGCCAGAAGATCAGTTTAACCCACTTCTACATTATGGGATTTTGTTTAAAAATGTTTTTAAAGGAATATTGTGTATATATCTTTACACATTTTAAAAGGTCCTTTCATACAGTATGTTTTTGTATGCCGTTTCAATAATAGTCTCATTTCTGTGTGATTTAAAATGTATGCTTTTCTATGAAATATATTAAATTCACAGAAATACAACAATCTTTTGAGTATTTGCTGTCCAATATATCTGGAGGGAGTTTCCTGTAGTGTCCAGTATGTGTCCAGAAAGGTAGACTTACAGTATGTTGAATAGTAGGGATTTCTTGGAAAATGGCACAAAGCACTTTCTAAGCCTCTTTGAACTGTGATCTCATGAGAAGCATCTCTTCACCCTAAAAAGTGTGAGCATTTCACTATATCCTAATGACTTTCACATGGGCTCAGAAAGAATTTTTAAAACCTGTCACTTTCTCAGACACTCCAAAATTCACACAACAAGAACTGCACAGCAAAGGACTCTTTGGGTGTTTTTTCCACTGTCACTAGAAGTACCCATTAAGTACCCATTAATGGGTACTAAATGGCATTAATATACCCATTAATGGGTAGTTAATGGGTAGTTCTAGTGACAGTGGAAAAACACCCCTGGACAAGGTTAGCGGCTTCTTAGAAATGCTTTATTCTCGTGGCCTGCAGTGCTGCAGTAGGCCATGGAGAGAGAGTGGCCCCAGAGCCCACTCCAATGGAATGCCACTTTGAATCAGGCTGGCCCAGCAGTTTGCATGTCAATGGCAGCAATTTGCTGGTCTGGTCTCCCAGGTGCAAGGTGCCTGGTGCTAGGGGTATGGGGTATATACGAGTGCAATTTTCAGCATTCGGTTTGATTCGAATTGAATATCTGAAAATTCAGATCAATTCCAATGTTTAAAATACGAATGTATTCACATTCTATTTGATTCAAATACATTCAAATCTTTTCGTATGAATGTTCAATTTGTATTTGAAGACATGAATGTTGACAACATCTGTATAGATCCGTACGCATCCATATGCATTCTGTTTTTATCCCATATGCATCCCGTTTTTGTCCTGTACATATCCATACAAATGCGTACAGATACAAATAAGATGCATATGGATACGTATGTAATGCATACGTATCCATACACATATGAGTGTCCGAATAATTCATACAAATGATCTGAAACATTCAAAATTCATTCAAATGTTAAAATGTGAATGTATAGACATTCAATTTGAATTTGAATGTCCAAATTTGAATAAATTCAATCGCATTTCAGATGTTATGAATATTCATGCACCTCCCTACCCGGTGCTCATTTCTGGGTAACCTCTTATCAACAAATGCTTAAATGCTGCTACAGAAGAAGTATCAGGTTCTTTCTGTGCTGAAAAGCCCATGAGCAGAATGAGTGGGTCTAGAACAGTCAGGCCGGCTTATCCCACCAACCAAAAGACATGGATTGGATCAGCACTGTCTATAAATTGGCACACGTTCAGACTAGCCCACGTGGTGGCCTCATGGGTTTAGAGCCTGGGTTCCTGACCTCGGATTCTAAATAAACTTTAGACTAATCTAATTGTACTTTTTATGAATGAAACAATGGCTGTGGTCACACTTACGGTTTAATCCAGCTTCAGTCCACTTTCAGAATGAGAGAATACATCAGCAAAGAGACAAACTCTCTTTTTCAGTGTTACTTTTGGGATAGATAATCTGGAAAGAAAATTACTCATCACTTTGCTGATGTGTTCTCACTTTGAAGGCAGACTGAAGCTGGATAAAACCTTAGGTGTGACCACAACTATTGCCTAAAAACTGTCTGGTTATCCCCCCCTCCTAAGTACTGCCTACCAGTTGGTAGTCTATAAAAACCAAGCCCCTGTCCTATCCCTTGTGCATGAACAGAGTGCCAGAGCAATGTACATAACCTCTTTTAAAGCTAGCAGGACTACTCCATGTTTAACAATACAAAAAGAAACTTCTTTAAGACTCGTGGTAATTTCCGATTCATGTTACATTTTGCCAGATTACAACAGTAGATAGTGACAGAGATGTATGAAACTGAAAAAATCCTCAAATTATTAAAATGGACGTTTTGAATTTTGTAGAATATTGCTGCATCCCCAAACATTTTTCTTCCAAATCCTTAAAATTTCACAAATGTTTTGCAGATTTTTCAAGTTTAGAATTTATGCCAGACTGATTAGGACCCCCTTATATCACATTCTAACCTGCTTAGCCCCAACTTTAAGGATTCTTTGTCTAAAAGCTGACAGTGATAAGGAATGAGCCTTGACACTTTCATTCTGAGTGATACTTTAACATGGTACCTGTCCCATTTGAGCACTTATCTTAGAATGCACATTGCTTGTTTGTGCTCATCATGTTTGGAAAAGATGACTTTTTCTGTGTGGTTGTTCACACCAGTTCACCAAAAAATAGATCGACTGAGTTACAACTGTATACAAAATCTGTTGAAAGCATATTTACCAGAACTTGTGAGTCAGTTTTGTCTAGTGGTTAGGGAGCCGGACATTTACCTGGGAATACCAGGTTTGATTCTGCACTCCTCCACAGAGCCAGCTGGGTGACCCTGGGCTAGTCACAGCTGTCTTCTGAGCTCTCACAGCCCCACCTACCTCCCAGGATGTCTGGTGTTGGGAGAAGAATAGAAAGCTTTGTCAGCCTGAGTCCTCTTAAAATGGATGAGAAAAGCAGGGTAGAAAAGCCAACTCTTCTTCTTCTTCTAACATTGGAACAGAGTGGAAATTTAAAAGAGAGAAATTTGAAATATTTTGGAATGTTCTTCAGCTGTAGTGATAAATCAATAACAAAAACGATAGCAATGAGCAAAATTTGAACAAGGGAATACAGAAGAATAGAGGTTCATTTTTCTTTCTGTATATACTTTGAATTGTGAAATATATTGAAGAATTTAAAACCATGCAACAGGAACTGGTAGGAGAGAAAACAAACAACCCCACACATTGGCTCTAAACCTTGTTATCAGCTGATGCTGGGATCTGTGGCTGAAATTTAAAGTGGTATTTGAATGATCTGTGATTTTTTTTTCATAGCAAAATGAAGGAATTTTTTCTATGAAAGATGATAAATTTTCCATCAAGCTCCCAGCATTGACCCCTCCCTCCCAACTGTCACCACACGGGCTATGAAGGAGCCATCTTGCTGGTGGGGAATGGAGGAGAAAAATAAAATAAAAGCATTTTACCATTGCAAGGACAATGTTGCTGCCAGAGTGTCCCTGTTCCCTCCCACACCATTTTCCTTTTGTATCTTGTCTCTTTAGCTTGTAAGCCTGAGGGCAAGGATCTGTCTAAGATTAATGTAATATTGTAATCTGCCCTGAGACCTTCATGTATAGGGCAGGATAGAAATACAAATAAATAAATAAATAAATAAATTGGCCTCTTGTTTTCCCGTGTGGTATAGAATTATGCTATTTGGAAAATAGAAATTCAGAGCCCCCTTGAGGATAAAGGAGTAATGGCATCATCGTTGCTTTTTACATCACATTATATTTAGATAGCTGTTTCCAAAATTAGTCTATGGGCTTTTCATAGTGAAAATGAAGCATGGATCCAGCATCCAGACTTTGGGTCCATTCCAGTGCTTCCCTAAGCACTGTATATGTGCAATCATTGGGATTGTCGGGCAGTGACAACAGGCGTGCACATCACTGTTGCTATGGCAACCAGGTGATACAATAGCAACTACAGCTACTCTGCCTAATACAACACTCTGTTTGCCCTGTGAATGGAGTGTGTGCAGAGGTTTTTCTAGGATAGAAGTGTTTCCACACAATGCATATGCATCATGCTGGGAGCAAGGTCTAGAAAGGTTCTATGCAATGTTGTATTGAATCACAATGACTTCTAGGTCATGAATCTAGAAGAAAAAAGGTTATATTTTAACCAAGAGACACATGTCCAGTGTCAAATTCCCAACTATAACATAATTGAGCAATTTGTTTTTCATGAGGGATTTCTCCTCCTTATTTTATACCCAGAAGATATGGCTTGAGCCAGAAAATGTGGGTTGGTTCATGCCAGACTGAACCTTAGCACCCTGACCTACTTAGTCAAAGCATTTTGAAGGTTGGGTTTGATGGTTCATAATATAAGAGAGCAACTGTGGCAACATGGTAACCATTTTTGCAACTGAAAAGGTGCCTGTGATGGTAGACAGTTGTTAAGAAACAGAATTGATGAAGGGTTGCAATGTGATAGAAGGAACTGAGGTGGGGTGGTCGACCCATTAATGTCTTTTAGGGACCATGGCAGGCTCTTACAAAGTTTCAAGAGGAGCCAAAGCAATGAAAGGAGTGTGAGACACCTTTTGGGATGGGTTACTGCAAAGCAGCACCAGGGGTGTGGGAAGGCCATAAGGTGTTATAGAAGGAGACAGCTGCAGTCATGGTGGCAAACTGAAAGGTCTCCGTTTGAAGACTTTGTGGCCCTGTACAGCCTCATTCCATCCTCCAGGAATTCCTGTCTTCTGGGACTGTAAGGGCAAGTAAGCCACCACTTCAAGGCCTGTCTTTGTGGTCCCTCATCCCCTGTATGGGGCCCTTTTGTGTCCCCCTGCTCCCACCCACCCCCCATAGATGCATAAATGGCTGTTGTGCAAAAGGCTGCAATGAACATGTTAAAAACCTACTCTTAAACAAGTCAGAGAATTGAACCAGGTAAAGTTCAGGTTGTTCCTCGACTGAATGTAGAACCTAAGGCCAGGTTCAGTTCCAGGAAAGATGTGGTGAACAGGCAGTGAACCAATTTGCTGCAAGTAGGGTTCCATACCTCTCTACATCATATGTTAATCATAACTATTTCATCATAAAAGCAAATTCCCACTTGAACATTGTCCTCTAGGGATAGACATACTACAGCTGACTTTCTTCTGGTTTGTTGTACAGGGAAATTTAGTCCAATCCCTTCTTCCTAATGCCTGAGAACACTATTATAATGTATTCTAATTTCTCAGGTCTTCAAAACTAAATTAATCTAATCTTAACTTAATCTATTTTAATGAACCCTACCTAGATGAATTAAACTTCAATTAGGTTTGATTAGAATGAGAAAATGAGATATTGTCACAGTGGAGAACAAAACACCACTATAAGTGACACTGCCCTAGGATAGACAGAAGGAAAAAGAAACCCACACAAAAATAAAGGACAGAATGTTTCTCTTGTAACATCTTCAGTGCTTCAGTGACAACAATCTACTTGACCACATAGAATTACAACTTTGATCTCCAACTCAGTCTAGTTAGGAAATATATATTGATGATTAAATGTTCTGTATTAGTCTTGCAGGGAACATAAGTGATAATATCACATACTCCTCTGTTTGCTATATGGGTTTTGGTCCATATGGATCTAGAGCTGTGTTTTAAGAGCTAGAAAGCATAAAAATATTACAAATAATTGTCACTGTGTTTGCAGTTACAGAAGTAAACTAGGTAAATAACCATATCTGCAAATGTTTGTGTCTTGGGGCATTCTGACTGTAAATATATATCTCACATATGTTTTCAGATTATCCCAATTTCACATCAGACAGCTGGAAATGGATGTATCATGTTATCTCAAGCCCCTTCCATCTATCCTGCTAATCTTCTTTGAATACCCATAATATGTGGAGAAAGATGATGAACATAGGGATTCTCCATTCATATGCTGTACTCATTCATAGGCTGTATTCAAATACAGGAAAAGGTGGTTCAGAGATGATTAAAAAGTAATAAATACCACATGCCAGGTTTTGCTAGATTTAGAGTGTTTCTGCATTGGCTGCGGAAACCATTTTAACCATCCTTTTAAGACCCATTTAAAACCCTTACCTACTTACCTTCTGCACTGGAGACCTCTTTAGCGACCCTTCCTGGTGGCTGCTTCCACATTTTGGCATGCAAGATCCATTTCTAAAACAGGTCTTGCTGCCAAAAACTGGATTAAAATGAAGACCTCAAAGATGAGGTCTTCAATCCGTCCCTTCGTCTGGATCCGTGTGGAAGCAGGACACTTCCGCACATGGCCAGGCAAAGGGACGGATGTCCCGGCTGGCTATGTTTGCCCCCACTGCACACGCTACTGTTTTAATTGATACTGTGCTGATTTTAATGTGTTGGTTTTTAATTTTAACATGGGTGGTTTTGTTTATTGTTTTTGATATGTTGGATTTTAAAAGCTGTTACCCACCCTGAGACCTTCAGGTATAGGGCGAGATATAAATATAAACATAAAACAAATAAAATGTTGGGAGGGGCGGAAGCAGGATGACCTGTCTCGAAAGCCCCTCCTTCATGCGCTGCATGATGCCAGAAACATGCGGTGACTGGCAGCTGCCTGCTCAGGTCCCATGGCTCCGGGGGCAGCGTCATGCTGCGGGAATCCAGCAGACTTTGTGAATGGGTGCTGTGCCTTCTGTGCAGCATCTTGGCCATCTGGCCACCCAATCCGGCCTTCCTGCGCATGTGCGGATGCAGGGAGGGCTCCTCAGATCTGATCCTATTTGGGATGGATCCTCTGGAGGACTGCTTGCTGAAAAATGGATCTTCTTAGATCCATTTTTCGGCAGCAAATGCAGAAGAACCCTTAGTTAACTAAATTGGCTGCAGCAATGAGTAGTATGAGCTAGACTGGTCTTGTGGTTAAGGAGCCAGACTCTTATCTGGGAATACTGGGTTTGATTCTGCACTCCTCCATGAAGCCAGCTGGATGACCTTGGGCTAGTCATAGTTCTCTTTTGAGCTCTCACAGCCCCACCTCCCTCACAGAGTGTTCTGTTGTAGGTAGAATAAGTGAAAGCTTTGTCAGCTGCTTTGAATCCCCTTAAATGGATGAGAAAAGCAGGGTAGAAAAACCGACTCTTCTTTTTCTTCAAGCACTTTGTATGTTATAAAACAAGACTAGGTGTCCACCTTCTGAAATCTACTCTTCTACACATTTCTTGAAGTCACAGAAGCACTGCCCTGTTTTATATCAAGCCACTTTATCGATAAGAGAGGATACTAAGTATGATGCAAAATATATTTAATGTTATGCAAATATATACCTTCTTTTAAGAATGAGGTGAAAACCCAAACCACAGGGGTCCAAAAATCCTATTAGGATTCCTATTCAGAATGGAGTGATTGTAATGAAGTAGTTCAGTTCATAGAGAATCTGCACTGAGAAACTTCCAATTACATTATTAAATGTATGGCATTTCAGGAGACCTAATAATATTTAATCAAGCTTTGGGGCCTCATATTTCTTTTCAGTTACAGTTAAAAGTACATTTGTGATTCTGGATTCAGTGAATTATTCCAATTGCAGCATGGAATGTTTCAACTCCACTTTGAATTCATCTTTTTTCAAGTTACTTTTTACTGTCTGACCTGGCAGTTCCTGGCTGCTTGATCTTACTAAGCTGTTATGCTGAAAAGAAGCCCATTAAATTCCTTCTTGACATAAAGGCAGAATAAGATTTTGCCAGATAATATACATGAAGGAAACAATCTGGACATCAAAATGACCAAAAATAGGTTTTTTTGGAAGTGCAAAAGTGTTGGATGTGCTTCAAGTAAAGTCAAGGGTGGAAAACTTTTTCTTTTTTTGAACTTGCGAAATCCATGCCTTTTGCTTGTCTTGCAAGATGCTGGTTTCCAAATTGCTTGTTCAGACTTATCAGTACAAGCATGTTTGTACAACATCCATAACAAGAAATAAAGCAAATTGACTAGTGAATCAGGAACCCTACAATAATAGGATTTATAATTATGGACTTCAAGGAAATATCAGTTTTAGAGAGAACAAGTAACCTTATGACACTAGTTGCTGACACTGGAGATAGACTTGGGATTTTTAGAGCACTGGATGTGCTTTCAGGTAGAACTACATGGCCTGAGCTGAGAATTCTTTATCTGAGGATGAACGATAGGACTTTATGTCCAGAGCCCTGTTGTCAATGAAGAAATGCTAACTTCAACTGGTGCTGTTGATCAGTCACTAATGGATAAATCACAGCCCACACAATCGGTAGAGCTTGATGAAACATCAGATGATAAAGTACACTCTATCTCCCCTTATTAAAGACAATTGCTAAAGATAAAACTCAAGCACTTACCTAGCCATATCATGAAGAAGTACAGAGAATGATTTAACTCAGCTAAAAGCTGGCAGTATTTGTATATTTTATCAAGTCAGCACACCTCTCTCTTTGTGAAAGCAATTCTTCATTACTGGCAGAAACTTAAGCTCTTGAACATTGGATCCTCAATTATTGAACCATCTAACCATGGTCTTTTTTTACATCTTCCAGCTGGATTGGGTGCTTACAGGTCATGCATGTTGTTTCTGCTCTGCCACCACAGCCACTCTAGAATGGGAAAACCATTCTCCAGAGTGATCCAGATGTAGACTACTGCACTCCACAGCTTGTTCAGAAGCAGCTAGATTGCTTCTGGGGAGTTGGGTTTGCACCTCTTCCAGACTCAGTGTGGCAAGTGGGCATGGCAGTGCAGTCATAAGCAGCTGCCAGATCATCATGGCAGCATCTAGCCTCTCACTGAATGTTGCTTCAGATATAGCCTTGGTGATCCTGTTAGCAGATTTGCATATACATCTCTCTCTCTCTCTGTGATTTTTAAAAGGTCTTCTGGATTTTAAGACATGGCATGAATACATGAGGAACATTGGTATGCGAATTTGGTTATAATTGGCCTGTTTGGAGTTGGAAAAACCCAGGTGGGAGCATTTTTCTTGAGAAAAGCTGGGTTGACAAAGCTGCATCCATGTTGAAAATATAAAATCAAAACCTCAGGCATATATCAGTCTAGAAGGGAAAGTTCACAAGAAATGCTTGTTTGTGACCTATTTACTTGAAAACAAAGGTAAAGGAACTGCTAATGTACAACTAACCAAAAGTTGGTGAAAGCATTTGTTTGATGGCGACAAGAGGTGTGATTTCCTAAGTCTAATTGCAAGGAACAAACTGTGCTGATTTTTGGAACAGGAAATTACAAGAAGCAACTTAATTAAAAATAAATGTTTCATTTAAGATTTACAATCATGGATGCTGGGGAAATCTAAGCAACAGGATTTATGGTTTAATGTGTTACCATTTGGGTACATCTTTTGGTAAAGGCATTATCATTGCCTGATTGGCTCTACCTTTTGTTTGCACTTCTTATGAATAATTGATATACTGTCAGGGGACTTTAATTACTTTCAGTTGTATGTGTTCACATACACATAATTTGGGGGTCCCTTCAAATGTACTGAGTTTGGCTTTGGCATGGCTTTCTAGGAGGCTCTAATCTGATGTCAGAGTTTTTCTGTTAAATTTTGAATCAGAATAGCCACATGTAGCATGCAGACATGGGTTGGATTTTTGGTATTCCCACCACCACCACCACCTTCATTCTCTGCTCTACAACAAGATTAAATTTTGAATTTGCCACTTCTTTCAGTCTGGCTTTGCAAAGTTTAATGGCTGCCACTGTGCTGGATCCTTACAGGGCCTTTATGGTATTCTCATACTATAACAGGCCCGCAAGTGTGAATCCAGCCTGAGGCTTCTCTTAACCTTTATCAGATACTTTCTGCAGATCTTTCCAATGGGAAAAACCAACAGGACTATAAATTGTCTTTAACCCTATGAGTACTGGCTACTGTCTATAGCCAAATAAATTCTGATAGACTTTTTGGTAATCTGGAATCACTAGGAATCTATTAGCAATGAGCTGGACCAGAATAGAAAGGTGCTATCTAAGTACTATCTCTGGTAGGGATGTGCACGGATGTTTTTTTGTGTTTGATTTGTATCAAATTGAATGCAAGAAAATTTGTATTCATTCGAATAGATCTCCTTCGAATGTGGTAAGATTCAAATCTGATGCAAACATTAAATACAAATCCAATTTGAATCCCCACCATGAATTGCCTATGAATCCTTATGTATCCCCTAAAAATCCTCTACATATCTGCTACATATGTGCTCTGAATGTATCAAATCTGCCCTAAATCTACTTTGAATCCGCTCTAAATCCAAATACATTCTGGATCTATTGTAGTTGTGACTGATGCTTTCCCACTTCCCCAGGTGCGTGAATGTAACGAAGCTTCGTACGAATGTGCTGAAGCATTCAATTCAAATTCAAATGTCAATCTTTGAATGTACCAACATTTGATTTGAATTTGAATGTCCAAATTTCGACAAATTTCAAATGTAACAAATGCACATCCCTGATCTCTGGCTTTGCAGGCAGGGAAAAGGCTTCTGACAGTATTTTCCACAATACTTCATCGATAAGTATGTGTGATCTCCACACCCTGCCATTCACCGCTGATGCCGTTTCACCACTGCACAGATTCTGACAGAAAATTTGTCATGTGAACAGTGGAAGATAGCGGACCAAAGGACACAGCAGCTGAATGTAAGGATATGAAGAACTAATCGTGACACTATAACATGTTATAGTAGAAAAAAAATCACTGCCCCCCTTTTAAAATGCTGCTTTAATATTTTCACCTTTTTAAAATTAAGTTGCAAATTACTCTTATAAAGGGTATATAATGTTTAAAATGGAATGAGGAAATACATTAGCTAGCTCTTGACACTGTTTTCCCTACTTATCTCGGGAAAGGTGTCATGGCTCCTTTAAAAGATAATTTGTGCACCTGACAGTGATGCTTGCTCAAGGTGTCTCAAGGTCAAAGGCATGGTAATGTGCTCTTTGGAGAAGTGACTTGTTCTCCACATTGACAAGCACCTTCATGCACTGAAAAGATGCAGAAGCAACCATCAGTGTTGTGAATGAAGCACTTCTGCCAAAGTGTCCTCTCCTAAACCCTTTTATGTGTGGAAATGCTGCCTGATTTAAACATGCATAAAGGGGAAAGATAATACGGGCTCAGAGTCTTCTGCTACTGAGGTTATGGAATTCTGCCCACTTTCAGCTTATGATTAGGCCACTTCTGCACTTCTTTTTTAGACTGGACCAAGTATGGAAATCAGTAGTAGTTGACAATCACCTGTTAATCAGAGGCATTTGAACAGATAAGCTTCTTTGAAACAGTGGTGGCATCTCCACTTACCTTAATAGGGTGTCTTCAGGGACCAAAGAAGGTTCCAGTTGCTGACCTGTCTTCATTTTTGTGGGCTGTTTTCCAGTGTGATTGCTCACAGAGGGACCTCCATCACAGAGTGGTTTCTTCCCACCCTACATGGAGGTACCACAAAAAATGATTCCTCTCACTTCAACATCTCCTTTTCTGTGGCACCTCCTTGCACAGAACAACTTCCACCTGGAAATGAAGATGTGACCAGTATTCCAAAGCACAGGACTACAGAATGAAGTGAATAAGAGTTTTACTTGTAACCTCAGGGTAACTGAAATTCAAATATGGGTGTGACATCAAAAAGGTAGTGTTTGGCTTTTGATCAAAAACATCTTTACGTGGGATTGGGGTTTTTTTTAGAGAGGGTAGAATAAGCATAACAATCAAGCATAAACCTCTGACAAACAGATTTGGCTACAGTGTAACCTTCATTATTTAACTGTGGTGGTGAGATTTTAATCAGGGAGGCTGTATTTCTGGAAGATTACTCTGCTCCGAAAGGCAGGCTTTAAAACCTCATCAGTCAGAGAAGCTGTTATCCAAATAAAGCTTGTTTATTATTTTTGTTAAATGAATCAAGAATTCACTCATTATTTTGCCTCTACTCTTTGTATGGCTTTCTTACATTTCTTAAAGCTGTTACTGTAACCATTATGCTTGTGAACCCTACTTTTCAATGCTTTTGCAAACCAAGGAAGCGAAGAGTGCATTCACAAAGGCACTAAAATCCAGATTGGGTGGGAACTCGGCATCCAGGATTCCCATTACATCGGCAAGTAATCCAAATTCGGCAAGCCCCATTCCCATTCCACTTCTTATCCCTGGATTTTCTGAGCACTATCCTGCAGAAATCCAGAGAGAAAAAAACCCTGGTGAAAACAGGACTTTTCTGACAAGTTCGTACTCAAGCCCACTTTTTTCTCCTATATGGGATCGCTCCTGGGCTATTTGAGGCGGAGCTTTAGCCTCCTGCCCAATGCCAGCCACATGTGAGAGGGATGTCACAGCTCACCATGCCTGTAATGCCTGCAATGCTAACAGAAAAGGCTATACAACAGGAGTAATACAGCAATAAGTGAAAAAGTTTTTAAAGTTTTTAAGTAGAATCACGATTCCAGCCATCCCCCCCCCCCAATTTGCTTGTGCACACATGCATTTATGTGGACTCCTGAGATGGGCGAGGAGGGAGAGAGGTAGAGAACTGCCAACGATCAGATACATTTGTTTCAAGGGAAGCCAAGTCTGTCCCCTCTGTTGCTGGCTTGGGTTTTTAAAGAGGCAAATCCCAAGAGCTGCTAACAATGCATTTGTTTCAAGGCAAGCCTTCCCTCTCCTCTCTCCCCCACTGCTTCAAAGAGGAAGCTTCCAACAATCAGATACATCTTCCCCAGTGTTTCCTCCCTTCAGCTGATTTTTACAGGCAGGCTGCTTTTTTTTCTTTTTTTTTTTACAGGAGGTGGGGAGGGAGGGATTTTAAAAGTCCTTTTAAAATTGGAGGTTTTAGAAATTGGGGTTTATTTATTTTTATTTTTTTAAGTGCCAGCTTCTAACTCTCCGGGTCTTCAGCTGAAGTGAAGGCTGCTTTGAATGAAGGCAGTGCACTGGGTTGGAGTGGGGATTTCGAAGTCCTTGGAATGGCTATATTTGGATTTTCTCTTTGTGAGTGGAATCGTCTATATTCGGATTAATCTTCAGGGAATATATAAATAAAACTTTGCTCTAGTTGATTTTAAATATAAACTGGATTTCAAGCTTGTATACTCTCCACCGGGGTTCTCGAGTACTGTATATTACCAAGGTGAAGTGAATTTAAATTCTGAGAGGTTTATGGTGACAGCAGATTTTAGGCTCACTACCAGTTACTGTCTTGACCTGTGATAATATGTAGTGAATTCAGCCAGCTAATTTAGCCCAGGCATGGTATAGGCCGGTGATGGCCAACCTATGACACGCGTGTCACAGGTGACACACCAAGCCCTTTTGGGTGACACACCTGGTCACCCAGGCACCTGGGCATGTAATGCTTGCTTGTTCTTGAAGTGTACGAAATCCCAACTTTCAGTTGAAGATGTAGCAAACGAAATTCAGCAACAGAAGTCACTAATGTAAAGAATTATTTGTTTTTGCTTTTAATACATATATCAAAAATATAACTTTTTTACTAGAGCTACAAACATCACAAAATTATGGATATTTCTAGATGTGACACAGCACCTGAGTTAAGCTAGGTTTTTTTTGTGAATTTTGACACACCGAGCTCAAAAGGTTCACCATCACTGGTATAGGCAAAGGCAGAAGTAGTTTTTTATTATTCCTATGCCTCTTAAGTGCTTTTAGGCATAATATGTTGAACGTTTTAATATTATATTGAAGCACTCAGAGCATAAAGAAACTAAACCCTTTTTGGTAGGCTACAATGCAAGCAGCTTTCTCAGGATACTGTCCTGGTAGGGAGGGCGGGATACATTTTAAATTATGTTTTAATATTTTATATGTTTTATTCTTTCTTATTGTGATCCACCCTGAGAACCTTTTGGTGAAGGGCAGGATATAAATTTCTTAAATAAATAGACAATGGCAATAGCAGATGCTGCTGTGATGTTGAAGGACAGTGGATAAGTTTGGCTTGCTTGTGCTTATTTATATATTTTATTTTAAACATTTCTGTATTGCTTCTTATAAAAATATCTCAAAACAATAAGAGCATGTGGCAGTTCTGAGTCCCTATTTTGAGCTGGGACCTTTGCTTGTGCCACACCACATCGCTCTGTTGCTCCAGCTCATGGCTTAGGCAGTTCTGGGAGGCTGCAAACTTTCTGGTGTGATGGCAATACTTTGGCCAAGCAATGAAGAGAGCTGGCTGGCACAATGTAAGGACAGATTCTACCAAGCCTCCCCTCTGCTCTTCTGCAGAGCACACCTGTGGAACCAAAGATGATGATGATCATCATCATTGCCATGGTGATCTCAGGCTGAATCATCCCATATGCCCACATAACAGTCTGCAAGCCACTGCACAAACTCAAGGTTAATTCCACTCTGTTTGTCATATCTATCTGTGTAGGACAGGTATTTTTAAGAATAAAAATTGAATGAATGGTCTCCTCTCCCTCACCCTGTTCCACCACCCCACCATCCCACACAAACTATTGTTGGTATAGGACGGAGCGCCAAGGAGTTGCTTCTGTCCTTGCAACAGCAATTAAAATCTAATCCAAACAATAAAAGCGGTGCTCGTGAATGTTGTATAATAAAAATGAAATTGCTCATGTGCAATGCCAATTGCTCATGGGTGATTTCTCATCCAACATAAACTAGAGTCATATGTTACAGCACAGCACGAGATCTGCATCCACATATAATTTGCCCCCAATGCCTGTCATTTTCCATTTTGGAAGGAAAAGACATTTATTTGTATGGTCAGGTAAGCATTCTAAAGAGGTTGCAAGATTGTAGGTAGCTTTCTTTTTTAGAAAGTGGCATTAGAGTCCCACTCATTGATCAACATCAAGACTCTGCTGTGGAAAGGGAAATAATTCATCTGTTAAAAGGCATTCTGAGAAATATTCCTGGTACTTTTAATAGTATCAGTTCAAAATTTAAAAATGTTTTTTTTTTCCTTTTCTTTCCATATTTGTATTTTGCCAGCAGCATTTCATTAATGTAAAAAATAATGTTCATATTAGTTAATTAACATAAGTAATGAATAACTTTTATTCTTGTGACTCCTCTTTTCCTTTCTGTTCTGCCTTTAAAAAAAGTGAATTTTTTTACTGCATCCAACATTATCCCTGTCTGAAATTTGAACATTATTGAGGTGCAATCTATTGACTGGCAGTTTCATATTTCATCTTATTCAAGGTTTTTCATTATGAAATATTAGGCAAGACCTATCTATGAGTGTTTTTCCACTGTCACTAGAATGGGTACTTATAAGGACAGTGGAAAAACACCCTATGTATCCATTTCTTTTCCTTGCATCGTTCCGTTAATTTTCTTGGCTGCTCTTTTATGGAATCATGGTGTATGTGTATAAGCCTTTCTGGACTTTCCTTAGACAAAGTCCCACATAGATCTCATGAATGTGTTGTCCACACCCAACCTGCTTCTGTTGTCCCAGAAGCATCCTACACTGTTGCAGAGACTTACCTGCTGTTGACAGGTTAAAAACTGTCCACAAGCAGATCTGAGACATTGAGAAAAATGTGTATGCACTAGGGATGTGCACAAATATTTGTAACATTTGTTATTCGGACAAATTCATACAAATTCAGACATTTGAATACGAATGTTCTGGACATTTGTATGAATAGTTCGGACATTTATTAAACTGGGGAGGTAGGAAAGTGGCTGCACCAGTTACATCTGCAATGGATCCAGATTGCATTTGACATGAATCAAGAGCAGATTAAAAGTGGATTCAGGTCAGATTTTATTCTTTCAGAGTCGATATATTATGGGATACCTATATCAGATACATATTAGATACCTATATGTTTGTGTCAGATATGTATTCATTTGTATTGGATATGTATCGGATATTTGTACGAATTCGTATGAATATACAGTATTTGTATTGAATAGAATCCTACAACATTCAAAGGGGATCTATTTGAACAAATACAAATATTCTAACATTCCATTAGTTATGAGTTGAATGCCAAAAAACCCCATTTGTGTGCATCCCTAGTATGCAACATTTTCTGTTGATATGGTTCGTCCCATCCCTATACACCAGACAGGAAGTCCCATTGCCAAATAACAGTGAGGGGTGGTGGGGTGTCCAGAATTGGGATGTGGACCAGGAACACACTTGTCATTTGCCACTGGACAGGAGCAGGATTGTTTTAGTGCTTAGCATACAAATGCCCCTGACCATTCCTGTTGTTAGCCAGCTTATGAGAATTCAGCCTATATTATTTTTCCTTCCCTGGGGCTCTCTCATTTTTCTTCTGCATACACATTTTCATAGTTTTGAGTTGAAATGACAGATCATGATTTCTCAATATCCTGTAACAAACATTTCCATCATTCTTTTTGTCTTTCCAATAGATCTACGGTAGCAATCCTGGTTGCTCAGCTGAAGATTCTGAGTCCTATAACTCATATATCACGGGGTATCTAGGTACTCTTAACAACTGATGTGGTTCTAGTTTACCTGGATGGTGACAAATCTGGGATGTTTTCGCACTTCCCTTCCTATCCACTGGATGGGAAAGGAGTGTGATGACCCAATGTTAACTAGTGCTTGCACTTGCGATTACTAGGTAATGAGAGCCTAAGCCCGGTGTGATCAGTCACTCAGCAGAGACCAATCCCCTAGCCGGTCCTCTTCTGGGCGCCACCATTTTGGCTGTGGTGCCCTCCGTGACTGCATGCACAGTTGCGTCTATGGTCATCTTAGGTGCCAGCATGCTTGTGCGTCACCTCAGATGACCCTGGAGCACCAGAATAGGTGTGAATGGCTGCTGCCCAGATGCTCTAGGTAAGTTTAGGGTTAATGTAGGTAAAGGTGTGGAACACGATTTTCTGCTCCACACCTAATCAACAATTAGTGAACTTCTGGGAAGGCTAAGTTTATTATATTTAGGTGATTTTTTTCTTGATTCTCTACAGCAATGGGAATCCCATATGCTGCCTGAGCACTTGAGGAGTATAAAGGTGATTTTTCACTTCCCTTCCCATATGCTGGATGGGAAAGGCATTCAGTTAACTAACATTGACTAATGTCGATTGCCAGCCAGTCTTCTTCAGGGCACCACCATTTTGAGCAAGGTGCTTGTGATGACCGCTAGGACCCCTCAACCCCAAAATTAAGTTATTTTGGTTTAAAAAGCAAAGTGTGGCGAACACGGTAAGTCCAGACGTTTAAAAGTGTCGCCAAAGCGTTTTTTGTCAAGGGTAAGTAGCCTAAGGGAGGGGCTAGTTGAGCACTCCAAGGGGAGGGGTGAAATAGAATGCTGGAGGAGCTCAGCCAATCAGGGCGAAGCAAGCCAGCCAGGCCCATATAAAAGGGAGCCTGAGGAGATAATTTGGGTTCTCTGCCTTTGGTCGTTAAACCTGGAGGGTGTTTAACTTGGGGAGAAACGGGCTCTAAGCTGTCCTGAGGGAAGCTGGGGAATAGAGTCCTGAGTTAATAGTGAATTACAGTGTTTAGAAAGTAAAAGAGTTGAAATGGTTATAAGTTATTTATGCTGTTGGCATTAATCTGAAAAGGATTGGAGTCTTTAGGCTTAGTGAGGAAGCTAAAGACCTAACTGTTTGATATTTAGAGTAACAAAGTGCAACTTTAAGAGGAAACTTGAATTGTAAACAATAAACTTGTTTTCTGGTTATTTTAAAGAAGCTTCGTGTTCTCTGTTTTCAAAGTGAGCCAAGTCAGGCTGGGATTCTAAACAGATACTGTAACCCACTGCTGGCTAGGCAGAGTGGGGGAAGGGCTGTCTGCTGCAGCACCAAGAAGGAGGCAACATTATTATCAAACTTAATAGCAGAGAAAGGGAAATGAAAGGTGTGTCTCTTGGAAGGGAATTAACAGAGTCTTAATATTAGAAGTAAAATACACGCTACCGCACTACCAAATAAAGAAATATATATATATATATATGAAATAGATAAGGGCGGAGAGGCGGCCTTTACATTTGGTGGCAGCGGTGGGATAAATAGCGGTGACCCACTGACCACCAGGAAAGTGAAATAGAAACGTGGGGATATAAGTATTTGAGATTTGAGATTTTGAGATTTTTTCCCTGGCCTTTACAGTGCTCTCCACAACTGTGTGTGTATCAGCACCATTGCCATGACAATGCTGATGCTCTGTGCAGTTGCAGTGGTGTCAGAAGGTTAGCAGAGCTGCCAATGTGCTTGTACCTTCCCATCCATCCAGAGGTGCAAATGCTCGCCAGTTGGATGTGACAGGCAAATGATTGGGGAAGGTTAAGTAGCTCATGGAGCACAATTTCATGCTCCATAGCTAGTTGATAATTATTTATTTATTTATTTATTTCCATTTCTATCCCGCCCCATACCCGAAGGTCTCTGGGCGGGTAACAACAAATCAATAGCAATTAAAAACATATTAAAAACAAGACACAGGTAAACATATTAAAATTGAATAATTAAAACAAGGTATTAAAAACAGGGCACAGATTAAGCTATGGTATACAATTAAAAGTTCTAATATAAGCCCTACATCTAGGGGTCTATTACTAAAACTGTGACCAAGGGAGGAATGAGTCAACCTTGGCCAAAGGCTAAGGCAAAAAGATATGCCTTTACAGCCCTCCTAAATGACAACAGGGAAGGGGCATGGCGCACCCAGGAGGGAAGACTATTCTGGTAACTTCTGGGAAGACAGGAGGCGCTGGGAGCTGTAACAGCCTCCTCTAAGTGCAGATGCTCTTGGCCACATGTTGCCTAATTATCAACTATGGGCCAAAGTGCAAAAAGGCCCCACCACCCCTCACTGTCCCCCTCACATACTTTTTGATGGCTCTCATGAGCAGCATCCTTATGTGATCATATATGAGTATATACACACTTGTTGCTTTTTAAAGCTTTCTGACCACCATCATAGTTACTGTCTCTGAGGCTGTAATCAAACACAGGTCAACCTATTCTACTAAACATTCTCAGCTAGAAGATGTGATTCAGAGAAGGCTTGAGAACATGAGGGCCACATACTATGTCCCTGAGTTACTTATTTCGTTATGTCTGAATACAGCCTTTGTCTCTGTTAAGGAATGTCAGTTCTTTTTGCCTCAATATAGCATCCTCCGTTTCTAAGGTTAGACCTGGATCATGTTCTGCGATCTCATGTGGGGACAGACAGAGAACAAATAGGTTGTACCAGTGCAGTCTAAACACTGCTCATGGAAAAGCTGAACCTTACAACCTGAATAAACATAGAAACAGAGATCTTTGTTTGTTTCTTTAAGGGTAAATTGTAAATTTTAGGAGCAGCAAAAGCAACAATACAGTACCGCTCAATTTTATTCTATCCCCATCCATTCTCTGACAAACCTAAGAATTCATTAAAACCATATTTGAAAAGAAAAATATGGAATTCAGAAGCAATCAAATAAGTATTTTGGCACCACTGGAAGTAAATGTTTGTGTGCCATCCTCTGTGATGTATCACATTGGAATTTGTCCTTATGAAACAACAGAGGGAATATCAAGCTTAACATTCATTTCTTCATTTTGTGCCTTGACCTGGCATGTAGCTGCTCTGCTTGGTATCAAGCTAGATCAGTCATGCCAGGACACATCTTATCAAATATAAGAAGATGCAATAGAAGAAGACTGGTTTAAGCTGATGCAATGTGATGGGCCATCTCAAGTGAAAACTGAACACAACTCTCAAAAATTTGTATTTTTGAACTGCATCTCTTTGATAATGAAAATAGCTTTGGAGTCTTTTGATAAATTTGAGCAAAAGGTATGTATTTCTAGCTATCTACATTTATGGATCCTTGCTAACAAAGAAGCAGTGCTGTAAAATCACTGCTTGAGGAAGCAGTTCTCTAGCTACCCAGGAGATATGGAGGACCCTAAACATCAGTGTTTAGGAACAGCTGCTCTCTGTCCCCTTTCAAGAAGCATACCAGGAATATAGATGCCATTGTATGCTGGCATCAGGCAATTGTAAGCAGTAAGATAAGGGACAGATGGCAAGCCAGAGAGTGGAAGCAGCAATGCCAAGAGCAAAACATGGGAACAAAGAGCTGTCAGAGCTAAGGAACGGAGGGGCAAAGAACAGACTAAGGTGAAAGGTCATGGAAGGAAACGAATAGGCATAGAGAAACTATGTACCCAGAAATGACCCAGAGGACTTGGGGGAAAGGACTGTTACCAAGAATTGGCAGGTTTTTTTTTCAGTCTCCTTCTCTCTGAAAACTTTCAGAAAAGCCCTGGGGCTTTTCTAAGAAAGCTTAGGAAAAATAAGTCAAGCTAGTTTCAAAAGGACCTGAAAGTGACCAAAATGTGACACATGGTATTTATCTGTGTATGTGATGTATTAAAATAAAGGTATCTTAGGAGACATGAAAACATCTTTGAAGGATTATTTAATAAACATCTAAAAGGACAGACCAGCTTTAGAAAAAAAAAAAATCTGAGCTCACCTTGTGACTGTCATTTCCAAAGTCACTTACGCAAACATTTCCAAAACACTATGCTACTCAGCAATGTTACTTGCAATTAAAGTTGGAATTGTTTTACCTGAATTGACTCCAAAGATCCCACTGGCCTCACAGAACTGTGGATCACTGATAAATACAAGAAATCTCAGAAAAAGGTGTGACCAATGAGGCCAAAGGTGGGGATGGCCTGAGGATGACCTATAATGATCTATGTGCGACCAGTAATACTACAACGTTAGATCAAATTAATGAATAAGCTGTCTTGTCTTAGACTTGTGTGACCAAGGCCCAAGTCTCTACACCATTCATAGTAGTGTGGCACTGAATATGTCAATAGGGGGGAAACTATAGCTTGCTCACTTTCACACACAAACACATGAGCACAGGGTATGTCCTGTGCTTTATGAAAAGGGAATTTCAGGGGTAGCACCTTGTTGTCCTATGAAGATCACCTTAAACGGGGAATATATGGGAGAACGACCTCTCTTTGTTTGTTTTGTTTTGTTTTTCATGTTTCTTACTAAATTTTATTTACATTCATAGGATAAAGCCACCCCATTATATTGAAGATTTCTTTAAAGAATAAAACATAGACTAGAAGAAAAATGGATGAAAAGTTGACTCCAGGTCTCTTTCATGACAGCTACCAATTACTATTGGAGGTTCAGCTCCTCTTGCCTTTCTTCATTAGTCTTCTCCCAATGAAAGTCTTTTATCACTCAGTCTTCAAAACCTATGGTTGTTAAGCCCTTCTCTGTGTTTTATAAGAAGTCAATAAAGGGTTGCCAATTATTCGAGAAACTATCACTGTCCCATCTCTTAACAAGCACACCAATTTGTCCTTATCCACTAACTCTACCATTTTTATAGTCCAGTCCACAATAGTTGGCATTTTTGTCAATTTCCATACAAAATTCTTGCTGCAGTAATCATATATTGCATCATTATATTTCTTCAATATTTATCAAACAAGTCCAAGGGAGAATCAACTCTTTATGTATTTGCAGTGGATTTGCAGCGGAAGAGGTATCTGTCAATTTAATCTAGAAACTGGGAGGGCAGGATTTCCTCTCTTATCAGGAATCTCTGTTCCACCCCTCTTTTCCTATTTGACAGAATGATTAGATCATGGACCAATCAGGTAGTAAGTCAACAAGTAGCCTCCTATGGCTGCAGGAGCTTTTTTTCTGCTCCTATATAAAAGAAAATCTCAGAGGAGAAAGATGATAACCTAAATTCTGACTTCTTTTCCCCACCTTTCAGGTCAGGAGCATTCAAGGTATGAATGGCATTACTCACCTTCTTCATCTCAGACTGCCTCCAGACGGTAAGGGGAAAATGCAGGATCTTGTTGGGATCCCAAAATTGCCTTTTACTGTCCCTACCAGATGGCAGGGTGAAATTATGGAGCTAGCATGTGCACCTACCTGTCTTGAAGCTTGCTTCCTTGAAGGTGAAATGGCTACTTCAGGGTATTTTGATGGTGAGAAATACCTAGAAGTAAGTGATGGTTGGCCTCAATGTATTCATGGCAGCCATGTGTAAGCACTATTTTCTTCAAGGTCCATGCCAAAAGCAAGTGTCCAGACAAGGTACTCCACTTTGCTTTTGTGGGAAAATCTGAACAGAGAGTTGATTCTTTTACAGAATAACAATCTCGCATGATATCATCCCAATATTCCAGGGTTATGTAGTGATCCTACAATTAGGCCCTGTCTGAATGGGTTCTCAGACACACCACTATCTCACATTCTCTCAGGCCCTTTCCACAGCTACCATATCCAGGAATATATTGTGGGAAAAGGATTTGCTGACCTCACATTAATTTATACTACAACAGGCCCTACTCTGGCAGTCATGCTTCATATGTATCAGAGGAATCTCTGGGCTGGAGTAAGGCACCAAAATTGTGCCTTAATCAAGTCCTGCTGTGATTCTTTATACATAGGGAGATTCTTTTCAGTGGCAGAGTAGAATAGGGGTCCTTGCTTTGAGATGGATAGATTCTCAGAACATCAGTAGGTTATATTCAGAACACTATCACTCCATGACCAGTTTATCAGAACTACACTCAGAAGTAGCCACACTCACCTACATTATGCCTCACCTCCCCTATGAGGAGCATAGAACTTTGAAATAGAACTACTGAAATATTCACTAAGTAATTGAGACTACAAGCATTATTTTTTAAAATATACATATAAAGTGGGAGTATATCACATTTCAGGAACGGTCTTATTTTTTCTTGACTGAAATGTCCCTCCCCTGTGTTGTTTGTTTTAGCTGTGAGGAGGGGGGGCACTTTTGTTTTCCTATTAACCTACAAATATGTCCACACTCACTCCTATGTTATAGCTTACTTTTAAATGTAGTGCTCAAAATATTTACTTACCAGGAAGGAAAGGAATGCAGGAGTCACATGTCCTTGTTATCTCATGTCATGTGAAGCTAGTGATGGGTCAGATCAAGAGATCCAGCCCAGGATTGGAGGGGCAGATGGTGAAAGGGGGGGCAAGGCACAGCCACACTGTGCTGAAAGCTCCCAGCCTCCAAAATTCCTGCTGGGGCTGTTTTAGCCAAGTGCCTCAAAGAGGTGCACTTCTGGACTCACTTCCAAGAGCCCAGTGAAATGATTCCAAGCTTTATAAACCCATTAGATGAGCCTAGCTGCTTGGTGCTATCAACACATAAGACCCTCAATTGGTTTTACTTCTGAGAATAAACTCCTGGGCAACCAGGCTCTTGGGGCATTTTCTCAATAGGGTCTGCTCCAGTCCTATGCCCATGTGGGTGAAAGACCTTGATGCTAGGAAAGACTGAAGGCAAAAGGAGAAGGAGATGGCAGAGGATGAGATGAATGGTGTCAAGGAAGCAACAAACGTGAGCTTGTACGAACTTTGAAAGACAGGGGGGCCTGATGTGCTATAGTCAATGTGGTCACAAAGGATTAAACACAACAGAAAAACAAGAAATAACTTTTGTGCAAAAGTGTATTTTCTATTAAAGATGAAGATGCCGTTTCATAATTAAAGTAATATGTTCCATTCAATTGTACTCACTGATAAATTTACTGTCCCTTGGAGACTGGTAGGATGCCTTTAAAGACCATTTTCAGGGAAACGAGAGCAGGTGAAGGTTTTAGCTTTGTCTTCTGTTTGAAAATGACCAGAAACAATTAGTGGATCTGTGGCCTCATCCAGCAAGATTCCTTATGTTCTATATAAATATGCAAGCCAAGTGAAAAATTGCCAATGTTGGACTAATAGCAAGAGAAGCTATTTATGTTTCTTTTAGTATCTATAGCTTTCAGTGGATGGGTTTGAGCAAATCTTGCAATTTAATCAGTTTTACAACCCGTTCTGCTTTGACATTGTTCTAGGTAACTTCACCCATACCTTCAATACTTCCTGCACCAAAGACTGGATAAAAATATGACTGGTGAAAGATAAGGTGTGGGTTTTTTTTCATCTTATGCAAAAGTTTATACAGTGTCCAGTTCTGACCTGTGGACAAGCACTTGTCCATATGAATAATTTAAATAGAAGTGATGTCACTCTACCCAAGGTTGTATCCACTTCTTAATACAGTAATAATGTATTATTTTCAATCATTTCCTTTGCCAAATAGCTTCCAAGAATTGCTATTAAGCCTTAGATATTTTTGCACTCCATTTTTAAACATTTAACTTCTATTGCATTTTCTACAGCTATTTTTTTCCTTTTCAATCCTTAGCTTAGAAAATGTTCTACATTTTCTTGTAACTTTCTCTCTCTCTCTCTGTGTATCTTTTTCATGAATATCAAAGCCATATGTCATATAGATAGATGTTTTTACTTACTGATAATACATAAAAGCAACAAAGTCTTTTAAGGCCCATCTTTGCTCCATTGCTAGTGATTTCCCAATTATATTACTTCTGAATTTGTGTTAGGAAGAGTGGTACCTAAAGATTATTGAATTTTATCAGATCCAGGTGTATTTCAGGCTATCTGAGAACAGATGTGATGAGCATTACTGACAATTATGAATGTGCACGAATATTCATAACATTCAAAATTTGAATTCTTTCTAATTTGGACATTCAAATTCGAATCAAATGTCTATACATTTGAATTTTAACATTTGAACAAATTTCAAATATTTCAAATGATTCGTACTAATTATTTGGAGGTTCGTATGTGTATGATACGTACGCATGACAAATGTATCTGTACACATCTTATTTGTATCTGTACGCATTTGTACAGATACGTATGGGATGAAAATGGGATGCATACAGGATAAAAACAGGATTTGTATAGATGCATACGGATATGTATGGACACATATGAATAGTGCTGTTTAGAAATGTTGACATTTGTGTCTTCAAATATGGATTGAACATTCATACAAATAGATTTGAATGTATTTGAATCAAATTGAATGTGAATATATTATAATTTTAAACATTCAAATTGATCAAAACTTTCAGATATTCAATTAGGATCAAATCCCAAAAACTGCATTTGTGCCCACCCCTACTGACAATCTATTCACTGGACATTCCTGCAATCTATATTCAATTTCAATGTGATATTTATTAATTAATATTTGATTGAAATAACTGGCAAAGGTGGACAAGTAGAGCTGTCAGTGCCTCATCATACCTAGTAGGTGAGAACTAGTTCCCCCAGACTTTCGATTTGCCATGTTATGATTTAGAAATGACTAACCTCTACATAATCCTACACATTCTATTCAGGGGTAGATTTAATTAAGTTTGATAGTGTTTCTTTGATGTGGGTGTACAAATGATTATAGCTGTGTAGAGTTTCATCTAATGCAAAATTTGCCTATTGATATTTTGGATACCACCATCTGTTACCTGCCGTGTCTTGGAACCCACCAGTGCAAATGAGCATCATCTATTGATGTTTGGATGCAATCAATGTCTACACTGTATGATCCATAATTTCTGAAGTCTAGTGCAGTTCAAATGGCATTTTCCAAAGCCTATACTTGGAAAGTGGGTGAGAGGTGTCACCTCATCTAACCATAGTCCCTGTGCAACAGGAAGCATCTCTCTTACGCAGCTTCTCTCTTGTGTGGATAATTATAAAATCTGTATTTTGATCATCTTTATTTATGTGGAAACTGTGGAATCAATTTGTTAACCACAAGGAACATTTGAAATAACCGAGTAATTCAATCATAAAAACATTAATGTTCCCTTGTATATATTCAACGTTCTTCATTACTGTAAAAAGTTGTAAAGAACAGATTAAGTTTTGCTTTGGGGGGGGGGAGTCTGTAATCTATTGAGAAACCTTAGGATATTACTGTTAATGGCACTTTTAATAAACAAAAGTGACTAGGAATACTGGATTCATAACAAAAAGCATAACCTTGTACAGCACTGACAAACTGCATACAATGATCAAAGTTCTTTAATTTCCTGGCAAATTTTTTCTTTTCACCTTGCTTTCTTTTCAAGTGCTTTCAAAATATTAGGTCTTTGCAAGCTAGTATTCATAATGACCACATTACTGTCGGGAGATGAAGATTCTTGCTAGCCTTTAGTCCTGAAGAGCCCCACTGTGCACTGTTGCTAATTATTTTCAAGCTATCAATTAAAGCCTCTTTATGTCAGATCTTTGAGTACAAGAAGACAGAAGACCTGATAGAAAGTCTTATATTTAGTTGTGACTTAAACAAAATGACCAAAGGGGAAAGGGGAGTTTCTCAGTACAGAAGGATGTGTAATACTTTAAAATTACAAGAGCAACTTTCTATAGAGATTCAACATGTTCATTTCCCTCCCAATCCACTTCTCCTCATGTGTCATGATTTTTTTAGATTGTAAGCCTGAATGCAGGGACATGTCTCACATTATACTTTGTAAGCCACTCTGGGGGTCTTTTTAGGTTTATAGTTGGGCATATAAAAAAGCTAAATAAATAAGCACTGATTGTACAGGTAATCTTTTTTTAAAAAAGCTGCTTTGCATGAGGGTTACAAAAAGAATTTAAGAACAAAGGCCTACTTTGCCTAACATCCTGTTTTCACAGTGGTCAACCAAAAGCCTATTGGAGGATCACATATGAGACTCTTTTCAAACAGCACTTGTTTACTGGGATTGATATAAAATAGCTGATAAGAACCGAGGAATGGTTATAGTTCAGTGGTACAGAAACATCCTAGAAAGCAGGAGATTACCCTTTCCTAGACCAAGATATCACAGATGTCTTTCATCACAGATATTTTTTCTTATTGTTGTGGCTTGTCTCTGCAAAAGCTGATACATTGCTGAGAGCTGCTAGTTGTTTGGGGAACTCAGTGTTAAACTGGTCTCGGCATAGGGGGTGTGGTGGGTAAGTGTGAGGGATTCATTTTTGCAGGCTGAAAAGGGTGGGAAGATTTCCCAGGCCCTTTGCAAACATCTACTGCAAGCTGCAAAAAGGGCAGGAAATATTTCTCAGGCTCTTTGCAAGCATTGGCTGCTAGCTTAAAAGGGCGGGAAAGCTTTCTAGGGACTTAGCAACATTGAGTGACAGGACGGAGGAATTACCTCAGTAAGCACCAAATCCAGCCAATCAGAGCGCCAGGATCTCACTGTATATAAAGCAGAGTTCCAGAGCTCTCTGTCTTTCTCTGCGCAGATTTTGCAGGGGATTGATCAGTGGGGGAGTTTGCTGAACTCTTCAGCCTTGTAGGCCTGTGTGCTCACTGCTTGTGGGGCAAGGCTAAAGAAGGAAGGTGGGGGCTTATCTCAAGGGTAGACTTCAGGGCGTAATTGGTGAAATAAAGGGACGCTGAAAGGGGCTTCTTGGCTCTGGTTTGAGCAAGTAGACTCCTGGTTAGCAGATAGCTTTTCTGCTGGGATTAGATCTTTATTTTAGGAAGGACTTTCAGGCTGAACACCTGAAAGGTTCCTTCAGGAGCTAGAGGCTTTTGCTATTCATTTTACTTTTGTGGGACTAGCTTGGGAAGAGCTAAGCTGAATCCTATTTACAGTTCCTTGTTCTTTTGGATAACTTAAGCAATATTGAGCAACCTTTATATGTCGCTACCACTTTATTATTTATTTATCTATCTGCTTGTAAATAATAAATGGTGTTATATTACACTAGTGTTTATTTTTCTGCTTCAGGGAGAAGGCTTGGCTGTAAGCTTTTGAAGTGGGACACTTGGGCAAGGGGGGGGTTCTAGTTCATATACAGACACCAGCCCATTGGCAGGCAGTGGGTCTGTATGGCTCGACCGTTGCTTCCTTGCCTGTGATACTCCGGCAGTATGAGTTCATGGGGGGGGGGGAGTGGGATTGAGTTGTCACAGTAAGAAATGGGAACAGAATGCTTAATATATTCTGTGCTAGGGGTGTGCATGAATGCAATTATCAGGATTCAATTCAAATCGAATATCCAAAAATTCAAATTGATTTGAATGTTTAAAATTCAAATGTATTCACATTCAATATGATTAAAATAAATCCAAATCTATGCAAATTTTCAATCCCTATTTGCAAATATGGATGTCAACAACACTTGTATGTGACTGTACGGGCAAGTATGCATTGTGTACGTATCTGTACATATATGAATGTCCAAATAATTTGTATGAATGATTCAAAAATTCAAAATTCATTTGAATGTATAGACATTAAATTCAAATTTGAATGCCCAAATTTGAAAAAATTCAATCAAATTTTGAATCTTTTGAATATTCATGAACATCTCTACTCTGTGCTGACCTAGAATCTTTGTAATCAGTTATTGAATAAAGCTGAAGATCATGTTAGTTATTCTCTGCCTATGTGTCTTAAATGAGGCCTGGACTAATGATGCTGACAATTGATTCTTGAGATTTCCCAAGAAGACAACAAAATATGTGTTTTCTCACACTTACAGGTGAACTTGTACAGTACACCCCATAATTTGCCTCAGGCTATCTTTCTTCTGCATACTGGTGCAGGCCAGAAAGGCCCCAGCCCCTGCTAGTATGCTTCATCTACCCCGGATAAAGTATAGATAGGACTAGGCAATCCATAACGGACACTCATTACAGTTGGGTGGTACAGTTAAGAACAGCATGATGGGAATGTCTAGGAACCATCTGATCCAGTTATTTTGGATCAAATATTGGCTGAGGACATGGGTAAGCTGCTTGCTAAGGTTCAATCAGAAGAACCAACCTCCATCCACCTTCCAAGTCAGCTTATGAGTGTTTTGTATCGCCCCTCCCTCCTGCAAATATATCTAAGGGAAGGGATGAGGGAGGAAGAAGAGCCATCCTCCATCCACCTTCCAAGTTGGCCTGTGAGCATTTTGTGTCACCCCTCCCTCCTGCAAGTATATCCGAAGGAAGGGATGAGAGAGGAAGAACAGCCAGCCTCCAGCCAGCCTCCTATTCAGCCTGTGAGCATTCTGCGACACTCCTCCCTCCTGCAAGTATATCTGAGGGAAGGGATGAGAGAAAAAAACTAGCCAGCCTTCAGCCAGCTTTTTTTTTTTAAAAAAAAACCTATTATATAATGTATTATTTGTTATAATATGCTATATATATTTGACTTTGCAAACTGCCTTGGGGAAAAAATTGTCTTTGACTTAAGTTGTTGACTATATTTGCTGTATTTTTTTTTAATGTAATGACTATATTTTGCTTTGCATTTGGTTTTCATTTGTTGTAAACTGCCTTGGGCAAAAGTTTCTTTTGGAAAGGTGGTATATAAATAAAAATTGAAATGGAAAATAGAGAAATCAGCCATATCTTCCTTTGAGCCATACTCATCTTGCCTTATAAAAGCTATCCAGCCAGGTTTGGCTGGGAGGAAGGAGAACGAAGAGTGGCAAATGGCTTATTGAAGAAGGAAAATGTCACACCAGCAGTTTGACTCTTGCCTTCAGTCAGTAATGGGCTGGATGTGGATCAATACATTCAAGCTCTATCCAGACAAGAAAGAGATGTGGTATGTCACTGGTTTTCATGTGGAATGGCACTGCATGAGGGGCATATTATTATTATCATTTTCAACTTGAATTTAGGGAATGATACTTGCCCACAGTACCAACTCTGGATGATCACCCAATCTTTTCTAGGGATGTGCATGAATATTCATAGGCATTCAAAATCCGATCGAATGTGCTGAATTTCAAAATCTAAACTCGAATAGAATGTCCCAATGTTTGAATGTAAACATTTTAATTGGATTTTGGATCTATTCATTTGAATTATCCGGACATTCGTATGCGTACGGGTTTGTACACGATGCATACTTGAAGATCCACATCCGCATTTGTACAGATCCGTTCCAGATGAAAATGGGTCCATATGGGATAACTATGGGGTGCATACGGATGTGTACAGATGTGGGGACTATGTGTACGTGCACATACAAATGTTGTCGACATTTGTATGTACAGATTTGAATTAAAAAATTGAACAAATAGATTCAAATTTGGTAAATACAAATCAAATCTTGTTACATTTGAATTTAAAAGATTTGAATCAAATCAGATTTCTGGTATTCGAATAGAATGTCAAAAAAATGTGCACATCCCTTTTTGGGCAATACAAGCATACTGAGGGCACTTGGGAGTGATCGTGTCAATAGCCTTGCTTATCTCCCGATTCCAGAGAGAAACCAGGGCTTCGACAGGAGCGCCAGTCATGCCAGCCAGAAAATTCCCCCAAAGCATTCAGGACTCATTCAGATTCCATAAGTCTCCGAGGGTGGACCATCTCAACAGGTCCCACTTCCCCACAGAGGGGAGCTGCCGTTGCAAGTCCAAACCTCACCAGTGAATGTTCCGTCCATGACAATGGGTTGACAGCCAGCCCTCTTATCAATGGATATTCACCAGTTCTCTTTGAGGCAAAAACCAAATCAAGGGTGTGGCCTGCTGTATGAGTCAGGTCAGATACAAACTGAGACAGCCCCATGGTTGTCATGGAGGCCATGAAGAACTGAGCTGGTCCACTGAGCGTGTCAGTTCAGCTGTGGTCTGGTACCAGAGATGTGCAAAATGGCAAGTCTAAATACATCATTCGCTTAAAGTAGTCCTGTATTTCAGCCATTATTTTACTGTCCTTCCTACATTCATCCTCTCCTAGCCCTTAAAACCCCAAGGCATAGGTTGTATACCTTTTCACCTGTGAGATGCCAAGGTCCTAGCGTGAAAAGAAATCTGTGTACATCTGAATAGACATGATTAAAAGGCTGTGATTTTTTTACCTCAGAAGGAGTGGTAATAGTACATTGCTGGAAACAGCAGTTGTACAACATTTATAGCTAGACAAAAGTTAATGCATGATTTTGTGGCTGTGCAAAAATAATTAGTTAATTTACATATTTAGCCTGTGGGCCTTATACTCGGTGGCTTGCAAGTGCCATAAAACAGTGACAAATATTATCTGCTGCCTGCTGTATCTAAGGATAAAAGGGGGATTTTAAAGTTTGTGGAGACTAATAGAGGAAGCAGGTTGGTAGCCAGTGGAAGTGTTGTAATTGTAGAAAGGTCTCTGAAACCTGGAGAGAAAGGTGACATGAAAGGCAAGCTGGACATCTATAAAGAAGAAACTTCTAATTCCCACCTATTTTTAGTATAAATTTCTAGTGCCTATCAGTGCAGTGGAGAACCAGCATGAAATATATGAAAGAAGGAATATTACACTTCCATGGATCTGTCATGCCTTGTCAATGACAAGGGCGAGGGGATAAAAGCATGCCGAATTTACTCAAAAGCTCATATAGCTACTTTGTGATATCCTTTACTGCACCTAACAATTTGCCAGAAGAGGCAGAAACAGTCAAAATAAGCTGAGAACTCCAGCCAGTGACAAAATCACACCAATTTCAGTTCTCCTAGGTACAGTGCCCCTGAGGGGTTATGTTAAATTGAACTTTTCTACACCTGTTTAGTTTGCTCAGAGGGAGACATTTGTAACTGTGTCAGGCAGATGATTTTTCCTTACGATTAATATCTCTCAGATGTTGCTTTAAGTACATTGGTGAGCTTGTTGAATGGATATTTAAATAAAATCCAAACTTATGATTCCCTTACCCATCCATGCTATGACTTACAGTTCAGACCTTAATACTAGGACAATAATATTCTTTATAGTTTATGCCTACTTTGGTCCCATTTAAATAAGTAATATGAAGGAATCTTCAAACAGCATACTCATTCTTATTTTGTTTTGTTCCCTGCTAATCTGTTGCTCTCTGGTGATTTTGAGGGGTGGGTTTTGGAGGAATGTTTATAAGTTAGCCTGACTGAGCACATGGTCTAAGGGAGAAGGGGCTTATAGGTGTTGCTAAATTCAGAGGTTACAGTGGGAGCAGCCATATTTATTAGCTAGGAGAAACAAAGTAAGTTTAAGTTTAGTATAAATAGCCACAACAACTAAAATAATAATCATTATAAATTTTAAAAGTAAAAGAAATAATTGAAGAAGACATGGACATTGCTGACAGACTAAATTTTATTTGCCATTATTTTCACTGAGGAAGACAGCATATGCCTGCAGCTGAGTCAGTCTTCTTGGGGAGAGAGTCAGAAGAATTACATTGGATAGAGATAAATAGTAGGGATGTGCACGAATATTCAAAATGTTCATTATTCAATCGAATTCAGCCGAATTCAGACATTCAAATTCGAATTGAATGTCCAGACTTCATTTTTTAATACTCAAATGAATATGAATACTTTGAATCATTTGTTCAAATAATTCGGACATTTGTATGTGTACATATCCATACACATCTTGTATCCATACATATCTGCATGGATATGTATGGGATGTAAACAGGATGCATACAGGATAAAAATGGGATGTGTACAGATGAGTATCGATGTGTACCAATGTGTACGGATGTGTACAGATACAGTGACATTGCCTGCCCATCTACATTGCTCTCAGGCAGTGGTTCCAGTAAAGCCACTGCCAGAGGGAGGTGGGCAGACAGGCCGTTTCCGCACAGGGGCTAATAAAACCGGATCTCTGGCACCCGGTTTTAATAACTCCGGATCACAGATAGATCCGGTTTAACGGGGTAGATCCAGATCTAAGAGATTCAGATCTACCCCGCACCCCTGCCGCCGCACGCGGGGCGTAGATCCAGATTGGAGGCAGGTGCTGTGCGGAGGCCCTCCCCACGCCCGCCTGAGGGCAAGCACTGCTACTGGCAGCCCCAGCCGCTCAGAAGCCACGCTTTCTTGGCCAGCATGTCAGTAATCAATCATGACATTGTTACAGTTACATATGTAATATTCATCATGATATGGCCTACAATCTGTCGACATAGACTACAAGCTGACCCAAATTTTCAATGACCAGAGGCCCTTTTGCACTACAGCCTCTAGTGCATAATTAATGCACCTCTGGGAAAGAGCATATGCACATTGAGTTGGCTGTTACAGCCTACAAGTGTGTCTGCCCTCCCCAAAAGTGCTCCACACCTTTAACAACATTTACTTAACACTTATCTGAAGCATCCAACAGCACAACCATTCACTCTTGCCAGTGCTCTGGGATCATTTGTGGTGCTGTGGAAGCACGCTGGCACCTTATATGACCATTGATATAACAGTGCAAGCATAGAGCATCTGTGTCATCAAGGTGATGGTGCTGATGTATGTCCAGTAATGGAGGCGCTGCTGGCAAAATGGTGGCGCCCAGAGGACGACCGGGCCCCAAGATCGATAAGGTGAATATCCAATCCCAGGGGGAAGGAGTGGGTAAAGTTGTGAGCACTAGTCAACGATGTGTCATTGTGCTCCTTTCCCAACCAGCAGATGATCAGGGTTTTTTTACTCATTGCAAGCAGTTGGAATATGTGTAGATCAGAAACAGTGCATTCTGAAAAGAGAGAGCAAACATGTACTTGAAATTACTTTGATATCAAGCCACTGCCATATATATTCAAAGTGTTCCTACCTATGAGGAATCCCAAAATGGAAGTCCTTCCTTTGTCGGTCAGGAAATAGGAATAACAAAAGGAAATGTCCCAACGGGCAGTTATCCATAATAAGCATGTATAGAAAGCATTAAACAACCTAAACGACAAGCCACATGGAAACAAAAGGGATGTGAAATTTTCTTCACTTAGTGAGGATATAACCTCAGGCACTTTGCTTTACTGCAGACCAGAGGCTTGTTTCTCCTGCTGTTTCTTCTTTTTTTAACCACAGTATCAAACAATCAAGCAATTTCCTGTTAAGGTGACTGAAGGTGCTGAAGCTGAGCATAGCAGTATTTGATTCAGTGGAAGCAATTTAGAGTTCAATTGTTTTCAAGATAATGAATGCTCCTGCAACAGTTGTTTTGAAAAGGTGACAGTATGAAAAAAACAAATACAATTAATATCCACCTCAAAACTCTTTGCCTTATTAGCCAAAATGTTTATTATTTTGTATTTGTTAGTCAACATACAGAATTAGTGAAGGGGACACCATCATTATATGAAAAGTTTGATCACATCAAATGCACTGCAGTTAAAAAAAATCACTTCTTCAAGATACTGAAGGAATTAGGAGTACAGATGTGCATGACTTTTTTTCTAGGTTAGTTCAATTTGAATCAAACTGAGCATATGAGCTATGAGAATGTTTAAATTGAACTCTGAATGCCTCAAAGCAGTTCAAAGTTTGTTTCAAAAGTTCAGCAAACTGTCTGGGAACAATGGAGGAGAGCAAGGGGCCCAGCTAGGCCAAAGTTCCATATAAGTTTTGAGCTGAAGACCCTAAAAATGGGGGGAGGGAATGGAGGGAACTAAGCTCTCTGCCAAGTCTTGGGGTGATGATCCTATGGTTTGAGAGGAAGATTTCCAACTTGTTCCTATTGATTGATACACGTGCACACATATACTTCAGAGCAGTCCTCAAGCAGCATGCCATTGCACAGAGGCCTACCTGGCAGCCCCAGAACCCACATGTCAATTTTGGAAGCTCTAGTTCAAAGCTGACTTCAACAAAACCACCTTGAGTGTTAGGTCAGCAGGGCCAAAACTTGTGCAAATTTGAGCTGGACCTCCCAAACTTGGAGTGGAATCCCAGTGACATCAGTAAGGCCCATGCTCACTCCTGAGTCAATTGGCCATTCCCCTCAGGTTTTCCTTCTTTTCCGACATAATTTCAATCACTGAAATTTTCTCTTTTTGTTTTTGGAAGAATAAAATGCTGCCTGTGCCTCCCAGTTAATAGCCCGCACCCACAAGCAACAAATAACATTCATGGGACATGATCATAAACTGCTTTGCAAAGGAACCTACTTTTTCCTTTAACCTTACTAGAGCTGAACAGAATAATGGCTGCAGAATAGGGATGTGCATGAATATTCATAACATTCAATATCTGTAAGAATTTGTACGAATTGTGACATATATGAATCAAGTGTTATGACATTTGTATTTGTACAAATGCTTCGGAACATTTGTGAACCTGGGGAGGTGGGAAAGCGGCTGTGCCAATCATATTTGCAATAGATTCAGAATGCATTTGACATGGATTGAGAGTGGATTCAAAGTGGATTTGACACTTTTAGAGTGGATATGTTACAGGATACATATCAGATATGAATCAGATACATATGGATATGTATCGGATAATGATTGGACATATATGGATACGTATCGGATATGTATCGGATACGTATGGGATACGTATGCATTTATATAGAATATTTATACAAATTTGTATGAATACATTCATATGGAATAGAATCCTACCACATTCGAAGGGGATTTATCCAAACAAATACAAATTTTCTTACATTTGATTTGATATACTGAAAAAAATTGAATGCAAATACTGCAGAGTGAGCTATCACCTTTTGTCTTGTCTGCTTCCTGCTTAATCATTTGAAATAATGCTATTCTGTGGAAGGGAATTCTTTTAAGCCATGACACTGTTTGGAACTCCTTTCTGGGCTCAGATGATTCCAATATCCTGCCACTTGGTCATGTGATACAGAGAGCAGGTCATGAAGACAGTAATGAGCACCAATCCACTTTACTTTGCCACCAGCTATCCATAACAGCAGCTGTTGACCAATGCTGTAAGAGAGCAGCATTTTGCCCTGGAAAAAAAAAAATACAGCTCCTTACAAGAATGATTCTTTCAAGGCAAGCAGAACTACTGAGCAACAATTGCAAGCTGTGCTGTGGATACAAGAGATCACTGCAGTGTACACTGCTTCAAAATGGAATTTGTGCCTTTGTCATTTTTCATTATGGTGAGCAAAAGGTTTTATTATTAATTATTGCCAAACAGTGTCTTTCCTCCCAGGAGAAGAATCTGCCTTGGTACTTTTCATTTTGAACTCTTCTGCTCAAATTTGTCATAGTTCATGGGGCCATGAAGAGTCTAACACAGATGTGTCAAACTCAAATACACAACGGGCCAAAATTAAAAACTTCGACAAATTTGCGGGCCAACCTTGATATTTATTGAAAAAATGTCTACAATTGAGAGAGTTTTTCCTTCTCATTAGATATAACGATGAACCTTTTCAAATGGAAACAAACTTAAGTTTTGCTTAAACATTGAATCCAAAACAAGCAAAGCTTAATACTATAAACACATGTGAAATCAAATGTCAAATAAAATACACATCTGTGGGTGTGTCTACATGCCAAAAATACTCCACATTTATGCTTGTTTTGCTTCAGAGCATTTCCATGCACAGCTACATCAGGTGTAATGGAGGAAAATCTGCAGCAGAAAACTCCCCATTTAAACAAGACTGTATCTGACTTAGGGGGAAACCACAGATTGTCCGGGGAGCATGGACACGCTTACAAGCAGAACTAAAAGCAACTCACTCCTTGAAGCCCTGTAGCTGTCAGATTCAGCTTCCTCCATTCATATAAGGACAGCTGTTTTAGTGCACAAGCAGAGCAGTGATCATTGGAGGCTGCATTATTAGGAGGGAGAGAGAGCCCCGCTAAAATGGAGAGAAGACTGAAAGCAGCTGCTTTTAATCATTTTAGCTGACTACAGAGCACCTGTCAGGCACTCATTTGGACTAAAGGAAGCCCTTCCTGAGTGACTGCAGGCTCAGGCAAGGAGGGGGGGAGAAAACCGCATGGAGAAAACAAGTGAAGTTTACGGGGAGGGGGGAGAAACAGAAGAAAAAATGGAAGGGAGGGAAGGGAGGGAAAGAGACAGACACTCACACAAGTTTACAGGGGGGAGAAACAGAAGGGAAGGGAGGGAAAGAGACAGATGCACACACGCTGTGGAAGAAAGAGGAGATTGGTTGTTTGCTTTTGCATTAAAACAGCTGTCGTTCTTTACGTGAATGCCGGCAGCTGAATTTGACAGCTGAACGGAGCCTGCCATCACTCCAGCAAGGGGGGGGGGGAGGACAGAAAAAGATGCGGGCATACAAAAAGTGTTTTCCATGGGAACAGGAAAGTCCAATTTTAATCCGCGTTCCCCAAACCACAAGGGGTCACTTTATTGCGAGTTACAACGTGGATTTTTTAAATTGCATCAATAGCAAAGCAATTAGCTTCCATGGAGACATGCCCTAAGGCATTAACTTTTCTAGAGAGCTTCTGTTTTCCACCTTTTGTTTGACCATTTTTGGGAGGGGTGGCCTGATGTTACTGGTAGTATGAGGTCGCTACTGAATGTCAATGGAGGAGGGGGCACTTGTGGGTCCTGACTGACATGCCAACACACCAGCAGAGCATTCTGGGATTTGTAGTATTAGTGGTACCTGTGGGCCAGCTCTAGTAGACTTTTGGTATTTTCTCACGAACCAAATATAACAACACTGCTGACCAGATTTGGCCCATAGGCCTTAGTTTGACATCTATGGTCTAACACAACTCAGTGACTAAATAATAACAAATGCTATTCAAAAATTTCTTTTAAAACAAAAGTTTTGCATCAAGCAAAGCCCAATTAAACTGTAATAATTCAGATAATACAAGATTTGGGCCATTTTCACCCAATGTGGGCTTTCTCAAACTGTGCTAGCCCCTACAGTATAGTCCAGCTTTAGCAAGGTTGAAAGGCCCTCCACATCCACACAGTTCACACCACTTAAGTTTCATCTGCCATCTGTGTGAGGTTTGGCTCAGCACTGAGGCCAGAGCCCAGCTTGCAAAGGCTGAGAATTTTTTCTTCACAGCCTTCAGAGTTCCTAGGATGGCCTGTTCAGAGAGCACACTCACTTTTGTCAGCCCTTTCTGTTGGACTGCTGAAATGAATCCCCATATCCCAGAACAGTGGGCTGTGTCCCTTCTGCACATGGTCCAAATTCTGGACAAAGATTGCTAGAGTCCAAGCAGATTTTATCCTTGAGAAAGTTGTGGGGGGGGGGCTTACTGGAGGGCAGGCCCTGGACCCCTTTGTAACCTGCACTAGTTGCTTGTGTCTAAAACAAATTAAGAACAGCAATATAGAAAAATGATATTAAAAACTGAGATGTGAAAGTAAATACTTCATGGATATTTGAAGAGAGAGCATTTCAGAGTGTACAGATTCCCACAGAGAAGGTTCTGCTGCAAGGCACAATAAGATGGCATTCAATAATTGCAGCAGAATCTCTCTACATTATCTTACAGTTGTTCTAAATCAGGGAAGATTATTTAGGAAGTAGTTTGGTTCTAAGTAAATTATAAGATTTTGAATTTGACTGATTGGCAACTAGTGTGCTGCTTAAGAAGAGGTGTTAAATACTTGTGAGTAGCAACCCCAGTCCACGTCCTGTACTTTTGATCTCAGAGATCCCTTAAGCCTTCATGCCAGTAATAGATACGAAAATGTCTGCAAGGGTGGCGGCACTTTTTTGATACCAAATTCAATAAGATGAGGTTCTGAGCATGACAACAAGGCAACTTAAGTCTGCCCACATGCAGGCCACCCATCACAGTCTGATGAAAAAAAATCCATCAGAAGTGTGACTTGCATAATGTACTGAATTCATAACCTGTTGAAATAATTTCCATGGCTGTCATGGAGGCTATGAAGTCTTGAGACAGTACTGAGGAAACTGTCTCAGCTTGAAGTTCCCAAGATCATTCTCCTAGGGATCTCCAGCACCAGACCAGAGATACCTCTGTCAGCTTGGTCAAGGAGGGTATTGGGTAGAAGAATATACAGTGCACCAATAACCTCCCCAATTTGTCTCATTGATCCAACAAATAAGATTTGGTTACAAACTGGCGGGGCATTCAACAATAGAACCACAAGACAGGAAAGCTGAAAATCCATGTCACCAGATACTTGTGAAAGAGGCACCAGAAGGGGTGATAAGAGTATCCATCCACTCACTCTGAAAACTTGGGGCCTTTCTTCACTTAGCCTTGTTCTGGATTATATCCTAGAAGAGGGGACTGCTGTCCACATGATCATACAGGCAATGGCAGGCAACAAGCAAGGCCTACCATAGCCTGCATTAGCATGCAGACAGTAGACCCCTATCCCAAGATATATCCCAGAATAAGACCACATGCAGAAAGGGTCATGTTGTCTCTTCCTTCTTCTAGCTTCATAACACCTCTGCCCATAAAAATTAGTTAACAAAAACCATTCGCCCTCCACAAAATTCCCTGCCACACAGAAAACTGATATGAAAATACAAAGCAAGACACAGGTTTGTCTGTGTGTGGGATTACCCTTATTCCTCCAAAGATGTTGTCAAAAGTGGTAATCCTCTTTAGAATTAGCTAGTAGACTGTTTCTTAAATGGCTTATATATTTATTGAAACATCTTAGTTTGAAGTTGAACAAAAGGCTATAGGGGACTACATATGCAGCAGGGCACAAATAATAAAAGAATAAAAATAAAGATAAGAGAGTCTAAAATTGCTTCATTAAGTCATAGCATTCTTGCCCCCTCCCTTTCTTTTGGCTGCATGGAGGGGATCTAGGGTGTTTTTCCACTGTCACTAAAAGTACCCATTAATAGGTACGTAATGGCATTTTTGTACCCATCGATGGGTACTTAATGGGTACTTCTAGTGACAGTGGAAAAACAGCCCTGTATAGAAAGACAGATGTGAAATATTTCCCACTACAATAAATGTATTTTTATTATACCCTTCTATGAATAACTGCATTGTTTTTGTGTTGCAGCTGTTGCTTAGCAAAACATGTACATATGTATTCTCTCTCTCTCTCTCACACACACACACACACACAGAGAGAGAGAGAGAGAGAGATATTTTGGTAAAGTGCCTTCCACCACCTACATAATAGAATTTATAAAAAGAATACAAATTGTACATCATTATGAAATTTTGAAAAATGCACAGGGATTTGATCTTCACACTTTTTTGAATGTTCGCTTTGTTAACATCCCTTTTATTAGTTGCATAGCACAATGAAGTGGGCTGCGGAACGTTTCATCAAGACAAGTACAAACATGGGAAATATACGTATAAGTCTGAATGAATTTGTGAGTTAAAGACTATATAAAGGTTGTGATTCTTTTGCTTCTTTTGTTTTTCGGAGCACAACACAAGCACACAACATTAAATTTACTCATGGTAGATGAGAAGAACATTCCGAGGCAAGGTCACACCGTTTTTTCCCTCTCTACAATGTGGAATTCATCTTCTTTGTAATTCAACACAAAATTATTGATGATTATTTGCAATAATCCCAGTGCTATTTGCCTACATGTCAAATGTGGAGTTTGGGTAGCAGAGAATACCGCTACCTATGTCCTTTGTGACCTTGCAAAAGTCAGTGTAGTGGAATCTTTTCCTCCTCACATTAGATTTTTCCATTATTTCAAACACTCATAGGAGAAATGAACAGCCTTTAAAGCTGAATTAATATTTAAAATACTCTCGAGCACAAAGACATTCATTGCACTCATAATTTTTAAGGTACCGTTAATGCAGAAGACAAGAAAGTGTCAATTAGCATAACATAAGTGAACACATCATGTGCTTCAGAAAGAAGCAAAATTACACATGAATAACAATGTGTTGTTTGGGGAGGAGGGAAAAGCATCATTGGCCTTTTGCATTGGTTACTGAATCACACACAACTGAACATTTCTAGTTTGTGAAAGCAAAGCAAACATTGTTTGAGATAATTATACATTATTAATATATAGAAAAGGGAAGGGAGGGAAGGAAGGAAGAAGAGAAGGAGGGAGGGAGGAGAAAAAAATGACTACTAGAGATGATCCAAATTCTGTTGTTCATAGGTTGTTTTTCCACTTAGCACTAGAGTACCAATTAAGGACCCATTAAAGGGTACTCTAGTGTTAGTGGGGGAAAAAAACCCTGGTGTGCTGCTGGAGCTTTCAGCAAACAGGCCCAGTTCAGTTCCAGGCTTGCTCTAAAACTGATTCTGGCCTTAAATTTAACATAGACCCTTTACAGAGCTCAAGGGAATACAAGGAAGCCTTCACAGACTTGCTCTTATTTTTATGAAATCTCTCCATGGCACCTTTGTAGCCGTGACACACCTTTTCAGTTTCCCGAAAGGTCTGCCACAGGCACAAAATTGTCATGTATGGGTGACAAACAGCCATGGTGGCCTCAGCAAGCTATAGCAGGACCTTAAGGAGGTCATAAAAGGCCACAAAGAGGCCTAAGGGCACATTGTTGCTGCTGTGATCTATAAAAACAGGGCACCTTATGCCCCTTGTGAGAACAAGAAACATGCAGCTACCTTTTCAATGTGCTTGGATGGTTTATCGAGGCCTCTTCAAGCCTGTTTGCTTATGCTACTGTTAAACGTAACATGGCCTAATTGACAGTTCTCTATTTCAGTACTACAGTAACTGAATATGAAGCCTTGAACTGACTCATCCATGTCAGAACCTGGCATATAATTTACCTAATTCGCATTGTAGAACACAGTTTAATACTGCCCCTTTTTGTCACTTATTGGTCCTCAGCTGCGGACCACATCTGAGAATAATTTTTCTGCCTCATTGCCAAAGAACAATCACCAGGAAGGTGATGAATACAGATTCTAATTGTCTTTACAAGATTAGAATCATACAAATGGTAAGGTCCATTTAGATGATCAAGTAAACCCTCTTGATCTATGTAGAAATCCAAATCATAGGGCCTTTTCACACATGGAATATCAGAATCCTGGAACATGTGGGTCTCTGTCCCAAAGCAGTCACGAGCATGCAAAGCCATCTCAATGTTCTGTAGCTGTGGATCTGTAAAAAAAAACAACCTGCTCCATAGCTTTACTGAAATAGTTACGTGAATTACGTATTACTATTACTATTACCTTTACTTCCAGGGATATCTACTGGCAAGATTTTCAGCTGCTAGTGTCAAAGATTTTGTGTATTGCAGTGGAGAAAGTGCTATTTTGTCATCTATCTAAGACAAGGAAATAGAGGTATGGTTTGTTTTAGTTGTTTCTTGCATTATCATGGAAGATGGGAAAGCTCTGTTTCCAACTTTGTTCACTAAACACTCTAAGTAATAACAGGATAAAAAGAGAATTAATTAATTAGGGATTTCAAATAATGATTGCAGAAAATTAGATATAGACTACTTAAAACTAAAGAGCAATTTTGGGTTGATTTATTAAATAATTCAATGGGATGCATGATGCATGTTTTGTGATCATTCTCACAATTTTAACTAATTTTATTACTACTGCTATACATACCTTTTCTTTTCTTTCTTTTAAAATTAAATAAATCTCTTGCAGTGACTATTTGCAGTGTTACCTCACTGCAATGGTAGAAACCCTCACTCCAGGGTTTTTAAGTTGAAATGCAGAGATAGCCATTCACACTTCAAGTGCAGAGGAAGTTCCCAACAATACTGTAGGCATTTGAGATGCAGATGACCCAGCCCAGGCAGTCTGGATTACCATTGCAATGGCCACAGCAACATTCAGAGCACACCCAGGCATTGCCATAGTTATCAGTCCATGCTGTGCAGCTGTGTACTCACGACTTTGCCACCAAGCCCACTCACAGAAGAAGGTGCACATGTTGCTGACTAAAGAGTTCATTAGTCACTGCCAGTTAAGCTGTGGACAGTCTGAATGGTCCCTGGGATGGTGGTAGTGGCACGGCATGCAAATGGACATCACTAGGAACAGCTGGAACCATTTCACAGAGGTAAGTGTGAACAGCTCTATGAATGACTCATATATAAAGCTAAAGATTCTGTCTGTAAAATGTAGTAGTTTTGAGTTCTGATGAGGATAGTGAAGACCAAAAGAACCCGAAATCAGTGGGGCAAGTTAATCTGCAAGATTCATTTAAAGCCGCATGAAACAAATGGGACAAGTAGATCCAGCCTAATGGGATCTGACAGTTCCATGTGGCTCTAGACATATCTTGATCAAGCTACATTTTATTTCTTATCTGTTAGATCTTCTAAGATGGATGCACAGTGACTAATACATGACTCACACTCTATGGAGATAGATGGATACATAAAGTGTGAAGATACAATTTAGAATCGCTTAATAAAATGAAGAAATAAGGCTATCAGTACTGAAATATCAAAAATTTGTCAGGTAGGGTTAGCCAAAAGGGACAATTTTAGGACATGAAAATAAAATATGAAAACACAATAGGTAATTTACCTCATTCTCTTTGGATAGAAGTGCATTCTACTTATGACAAAAATCTACCTGTGTGAATCAATATGGCACTTTGTGAATGAAATATTAAGGAGTAGTTAAAGTGAAAATCACTAATAGTTGAAAGTTAGGATCCTACAAATATAACATTATCTCTGAAATAACTACATTTCTTCAGCTTATAGTGCTAAGTAATTGATTCCAATGGGACTGCTCATTGAGAAAAGTGTGACTCTGATGGACTAATACTGACCAAGTTGCCCATAAATTTCTAAGACACAATTAGAGTTGCTGGATGTAAGGAACACTCCTTTATTTCAATTCACCTTAAAATGGATGCCCTTTTTAAATTCAGCTCTGCCTAGAAAAACAATCCAGGAATATATGATACTGATAAAAAAAAAAAGCGGGGGAGTGTTTGAATCAGAACTGATCTTAACATCTCCATGCTCACCTGTGTACAGGATTGGACACACCATACCAGGAAAGGCAATATGTCCCAAACTGGGATAAGTTATTCCTGGAATGTAGAAAGGTTGTCCACTTTGGAGCAAGCATGGGACATAGGCTTTTTACGTCACTTACACGGATTCCTCATGCCATCCATGTGTGTCTCTGGTCTGGTATACAGTCACTAGTACATCAGCAGATCTTGACCTCAAAGTCTGCAGATGAATCAGACTAGGGAGCCATTTTTGGTGCCCTAGCCTGATCTACACTCGATCTTGTGTGGATAGAGCATACTAGGAGGGGCAGGACATCCCTTATCTAACACCAGGTGCAGAAGTCCCTAGGTCCTTTCCTATTCTGCACTAACAGTTTATGCATAATGCCTAACAAAGGGATGTTTGAAAATATATACAAAGGAGCCCACTGTCTTACTAATAGTGTTAGTATGATTTTGTTAGATGAATTCACTGGAATGTGAATAAGCCCATATAGTGAAAGTCAGTGGACTGGGACAGTACAAATGTTGCTCACATTTTTATGCATGGAAGCGCAAATGACAAATACTGGTGATGGTTTCCAAAAATTTTCACTAAACTACGGAACCTCACGCCTCAAAGGGTTAAGTAAGGCATTGATGTCAGAAGGATAATCATGTACTAAAAACCTACTTTGGGAAAACTGTTGAATTGGAAGGAAGCAATCTTTCTATTTCTGTGACGTAATAGTGTTCTTTGCCTCCTTGGGGATTGGATTAAAAAAGAAAGAAAATACTCCTTTTCAAGAATTTTGCGCTAGTTTGAAGGCTTGAACTGAAGTGTCAGTGAAGAATATGGTCCAATATGGAAAAAGCCAGAGAATTCTGTGTATTGTTTTGTGTGATTTAATGAGTTGGGGTTCTTCTGATTTGATTGTTCTAAAATTATAACATAATTGTGAGAGCGATTCCTTCATTTTAAAATATTTTTGTTGGAGCTTGCTGAGGTCTAGTTACTGAGAAAGTTCAGTAAACTGTTATGTGCTTGTCAAAGTTTGTTCACTTCAGATTTAAAGCTTAGTAGATTTGTGGGTGAATCAAAAGGGACCTGTATTTATAGCACCCTCTTTGTCTGCAAATCAAATGTATCCGGCCTTCATCAAAACTTTGTCAAAGCTTCGATAAAGGCTAGATATGCCCACCCCTGGCCATGCCCTTTTACCTTTATATAGCTGCCACTGCCAAATGAAGAAAGCCTCTAAAACTGTGCACACACCTCTGGAAGGCCTAATTGACCCTCAGAGGATGTGCAAATGGAAGTGAATGCTGTGGCAGTTGCAGGTGAGTAGAGGTGAGGCAGGATGGGAAGAGAAGAGAGTGATAGGGGTTTCCCTTCATGTGCAGAGGTGAAGCCCCCTACATTCATGGGGACTTCATGCAAAGCCAAACATTCCCCTGTCTCAGTTTGAATAGAATCAAAGGGTGGGATGTGCTTTGTGCATATCCCTACTCCAAGTACAACATTTGGGAAACGAAATAATTCTGGTATTTGACAAATGGAAGCACCAATCAACTCAGACACAGAAAGGATGGCCCAAGGGAAGCAGAGGACACCTCACCATGTCTCATCCCATAAATATCCAGGGATGGTGCCTGTTATACAGCACTGACCCAAGAATGCCAGGACACAAATAGAGGAGTGAGCCATGCAATCTCCAAGAATGGTGCTGATGGAACAATCAGTCCTTATTAAAGTAGACACACCTAAAGACATGTCTTCTTTAAATGGGTCAAGGCCAAATGAGTCATAGAACTATTAACATGAATGCACTGGAAGCTTAAGTAGTGGTCAGAGCTTTTACAACACTTTCAAGTGTTTTTTTTTAAAAAAAAATAAAATAAAACCATCATACTGTCCTGTAAGATAAAGTAAATCAACATGCATTGGAACAGCATTTATTCTAGCAATCATGTTTTATTGAATCAAATTTCCTGCTTAGTCATTGTGCACAGATATATAACTGAGGTCTCAAATTTTAATGGTTTGATAAATAGCCTAACCAAGAACTTTCGTGGACAAATTAGCAATTGAGTAAAAGTATTCTAAACAAACCCGTAAACTATCCCCCCTTTTGACATCAAGAGCTCTATTATAAACATGCAGCTTTAAACAACAAAAAAAGCATAACATCAGTTTACTGTAGCTTTCCTTCTATTTTATTATATTCATTTGTTTTGATCTTTCATACTGCAGAATAATAAAATACTTGTGAAGTGTAACGTTTTGTTCTTTATTTGATCTAATCACGTCAAGTGCATTTCTCCGATACCCTAATTTCCCCAAATAATAATAGAAATAAAATATCATTTAAGAAAGGGCTACTTTGGATAAAGAAATGGATGGAAGGCTACTTGAATGAATTACTGCTTTCTGAAATAAAAAGAAAAGATAAATTTCATGTAGCAAAAAGTAATAATATAAATTTAATAGCATATAAATTGAAACACAAAAATGTAATATAATAAGAGTTTCTCATTCTTTTTTCTCCTACAGTTAATTAAATATATTGGAAATGACTATTGGTAAAAACATATTGATTTGAAACTTATGTTGAAGACTGACAACACAACTCTAAGGCATAGTATACACTGATATAGGGATGTTTCTTCTCACCACTGTAGAAAATGTCGCTCCCATTGCACCTCACTGTCCTCAGAATGGAAATAACATATTGGTTTACTGATAAGCAATTGCATTGTAAAATTGAAGCTACAAAGTTATATACGAGTGCAAGTGATCTCTCCTACTCCCGTCCAGAGTCAGTAATGAAGTGAACTCCCCAAACATTCCTGTATCCTTCCTCTCTTCCCAGGCCTCAACTTTTATGTCCTGTTTTCACTTTAGACAGGCAACCACCCTCATCCACTGTGCCACAAGAGCCTAATATCAATTATAAAATCAACTAAAGATAGTGCCGTTGTCAGAATGAATGAGGAGGGAAATGTCAGGGCCACCTTGACAGAATCCCTCTTGAAGAATAGAACAAGAGATTCATAGGTGCGGTAGGAGAGGGTTATTGGCAGAAATCATCTCTCCTCCTCTCTTAGTATGACACTCTGCTTGATAAAATCTGTGTAATTTTGCATCCAACAAGAAAGCTTGCTTTGGAGTGCATTTAGTATGAAAATGTATTGCTCTCCTTTTTACAATCTCAGTTCTCTGTACAAAAAATATTCCAATTCTCACCAAAGCATTGGAGTTAAGAAATTAAAATAGACAATTTGCATAATTATTGTAAATTTCTAAATGTTTAAAGAATGTGGTTTTGTTTGCAGTGTAGAATTATTATTTTTTAAATAATAGTGAAAAAATAATATTCTATGAGACAATTTAACAAGACAGACTTTTTATAGTGTGGTTAGTAGATGAGTTCAACTTCACAAGTGTGTATATTTAGCTTCTATAGATTGGTGGGTTTTTAAAAATGATTCTTAATAAGTTACAATTATTATCTGGCAATGATTGTCCTTGGTCAATTATTAGATTATTTCTTATATAGTTATCTTCATTTGAGCAGTCTATTGCATTTATTCTCATAAGATATCACATATTAAAATGATGAAGGCAATCTCTGCTGATCAATGAGAGACTTCTATTTGGAATGTGACGAGAGGATTATGAAATGATTGACAGGTCTATTGCTCAGGGAGAGGGAGAAACTGTAAAAGAGCAATTGAACTCCCTCTTCTCTTCAAACAAACAGCTCCTTAAATTAGCAAATGTCTTGGAAAATGAGTTTTGTATACAAATTTGAAAAAAATGTTTTTTTTAAAAAACTGAACAGTTTCATAGGGGGGGGGGGGTGTCTACTAAACTCTTCCAGGCCTTCTTCCAAGCATATTTGTCTGGGCTTCATCAGGACTTCTGCACATGTAATGGCTGCACCAAGTTTTTCCAAATGTTTCTGTCTCTTTGGAGAGCTCAGCTGGTTTTAATGATTCACATAGCAGATATTCCTCCTACTGGTGCAAGCAGGTTCATGAGCTTCCTTTAAAACCAGTCCTTCCACTTGCATTCCATTTAGATTTGTCCAAACAGAAGAAGAAGAAGAAGAAGAAGAAGAAGAAGAAGAAGAAGAAGAAGAAGAAGAAGAAGAAGAAGAAGAAGAAGAGAGTTGGCTTTTCTACCCTGCTTTTCTCACCCACGTAAGGGGACTCAAAGTGGCTGACAAAGTTTTTCTATTCTTCTCCCCACACCAAACACCCAGTGAGGTAGGTGGGGCTGTGAGAGCTCAGAAGAGAGCTGTGACTAGCCCAGGGTCACCCAGCTGGCTTCATGGGGGAGGGCAGAATCAAACCCGGTATTCCCAGATAAGAGTCCAGCTCCCTAACCACTAGACCAAACTGGCTCATCATAACCTCCTACACATTTCCTATCAACTCCCCACCCATTATGGTAAGCAAACACAAACATTTTGAAATCTCTCTCTCTCTCTTTTTCCTCTCTCCTCAATTGCTTGCAATATCTTGTGCATTGTATGGGCTACTTTGCTTCTTGGGTTGATGTGGATGGTGTTTCTGCTTTTAGGCTACTAAAACAATCTCATTTGTCTTACCACTGACTCTGGTAAAGAAAGAACTGTTCACAAAGACAGGAATTGTTCATGGAGATAGTGTCAAGATGGCCACTGCATCCATCTCGATAACAGCTTCATCTTCATTGGCTTGTTTTACTGACCCTGGATTCTTATGGTACAAAGAGATACAAGAAGGGTGTTGACTGAAGTGGAAACAGGGCTTCAAAGCCAAGTCCTTGAAATTAACAATTATATGTTAATAATTACAGCAAAATAAAGTGAGATTGTCTAGATAGAAGAACACCTCTTCTTTTTTTTCATACCAAAAAAATCTTATTTAGTAAATGGAGAATTTAGGAAGTGCCATCTCTCTTTTCCTACTTTAGGTTATTTGCTTACTTGCTTACTAAATGTCTAGGCTTCTAGGTCGATAACAATAGGAAACATAAACACACACACATCAAGCACTGAGAGAGAGAGAGATTAGAGCATGCTTCCAGTGAACCATGGACCTTATCCAGTGATGGTGGACACTTTCAAGCAGTGTTTCAGGAAGTGCCACAGGAAATGGCACCATGCAAAAGAGCCCTCCTAGAAATACTGAAGGTAGGGAATGAAAGTTCCTGGCATAGATTTGTCTGCCCCAAAGCAACAAGGGGAATGTATAAAGGGCCAATGGCTTTAATAAAAGATTGGATTAATTCATGGCGATCAGGTGAATTAATAGCTACTAGAATGGATACCTAGATCCTGTTTCTGGGTTGGAAAGATAGTCTGGATTCCCCTAAAGACACATGTAGGGAGTTGAGAGCAGATGAGAGTTTCACCTTCACCTTCTGCTTGAGAATGTACAGAAACAACTAAAGAGCAACCATGTGAGAGGGATGCTGGACTAGATGGGTTATGGCCTTATGCATTTGTACTTTAAGTTAAGTCTATGACAGTTACACATGTGAAAAGGGAGTAGAGAAAAAGTTGGACCCAAGATATTCTGGGTCATTCATTCACCTAGATCACCCATCTCTTGGTCCTATCCACAAAAAGTACAGGGACAGATACATGTAAAGCAACCAGTGTATGAAAACTGAAAGTTCCAAAACAAATACCTCACAGGGATATGATAGAGCATTTTATCTTTCTCCTATATGTACCCATCTGAATTGCTCTGGTTGCTTCTTTTTCTGAATTCATTTGCTGAAGCTATTTAGAATTTTTTTAAATATATTCCTTAAGGACAAGTAATTTAAGAAACATTATCAAAATCTCGGCTTGAAAATCCCAGATCCGTAACTGAAGTAGATAATCAGTACAATTTTTGCACTTTCCTTCAAATATTATGGAGAATATAGATGAACCAAAGTATTTTACAATCTGCTTCTTATTCTGCTTGTGAACAGCTTTAGGCACATATTTTGCTTTCCTCAACACAACATTCATGCCAGTTGACATTACAGTGCTGTATTTTGACAGGAAGCTCATCCACCTTTAATTAATTCCCAAGAAAGCCCTTACGTGTTACCAGAATGCTGGCTACATAAACTAGTAAGTCTCCTTCGATTCATTTGTTTGGGTCTGCTCTTGCTAGTTGGACATTTATCTTAAGGCCCAGACCTGGAAGCTAAAACATTCTAATGAGCACAGCTGTGTACGAAAATGTTTCTCTATTGGTTCAAGATATATTGAGGTAGCTACTCTACTTCTTATTAGTGCAAAGAAAACTGACATAAGTCACTCAGGAGGATTTCTCTTCTTAAAAAAGAGGGGGGTTGCAAAAGACTAAAGGAAATGACTAGCTGGCACAGAATCTGAAAACTGGTACAAAATGTATTCAGTATTTAATACAAAGTTGAATAGTCATTTTTAAATGAAATATTTAATGGTAATAGGTACTCCTTTTTTAAAAAAAGAATTATCAAACTTTGTCTTAAATATTTAAAAAATCTGTCTATCATCTATCTATATTGATATATACATAAACTTCACTGAAGTTGTGTTTTCATTCGCATCCCTGTACTGCACACACGGTATAGGAAAGTGATTGCTGGGGAGTCATTTTAATGATAAAATTCACTGGTAGCTATAGATCTTTGATGGATTTCAGTCAAATGGAGGCAGCAGAGGCAGCTAGGAAAAATCATAGGGACATAGGAGGAGACGTCTATAAAAGAGCACCACTGGGCCCAGTCAATAACCAGTTATCATTATCACCTAATGCAAAACTAATGTATCATGTTAAAAGCACAGTAAAATTTAAGCCAAATGTAAATGGATGTTGAAGTCCCCCAGTACCACTGTGGCACAGCCTTCCAACAGTCAGCTCAGACAGGGAGGCTGCTGTGCAGAGAGTTAGCAGTACACAAACAGTATCTCTATCCTATCTCTCTGATCCAAAAACAAAAACAGCCCCCCAAATTCAACACACAGTGAGCTGGTCATTTGGCAATTGGACAACAGTGGCACACTCTGCCTGGTGTTTAGTAATGCATGCAGGATCAGCTCCTTCAACCAGAATCAGGTAATTCAGTAAATAAATGACTTGAAAACACATGAAGAATCAATAATAAAGTCTTTTTGTAAACCAACCAGATTATTGATCTATAATGTTTTCAGGTATGACCACTAAAGTTTAAGGTATACTTGGAAAAAATATGTTGATAGACAAGTCATTGTATCTATAGTAACCATTGGGGAATCTTAACTGTGAGGAAAGGTTTGTCAGCAAAGTACCTTTTCCAAATATTACACATTAGTAGACTTTTTTTGGATGTATATTTGCCTTAATAATATTTCATGTTTAAATTATTTAAATATATGTATGTCTTGCTAAGTAGAGCCTGTGGTCGTTTTGGCTATTCTGCATATTGAAGCTAACAAGCAATAGGCAATCAATACCTTGCCTTATTCACAAGTCTCTCAGCAGGTTACCTTTAGATGAATGTTGCATCTTATGTCCTATTATGGCTGTGTTCACTAGGGATGTGCATGAATATTCATAAAATTCATTCATTGTATGAATTTGAACAAATTTGGACATTCATACATTACGAATATGAATAGTTCGGACATTCATACGAATTGTTTGGACATTCATATGAATAGTTCAGACTTTCATTAAACTGGGGAGGTGGGAAAGCAGCTGTGCCAGTCACATCAGCAACAGATCCAGATTGCATCCAACATGGATTGAAAGCAGATTAAAAGTGGATTTAGGCTCAGATTTGAAGCTTTCAGGGCATGGATATGTTACAGGATACATATCAGATATGTATGTGTTTGTGTCGGATACATATTGGATACATATTCATATGATATGATACCTAAGATTCTGTCTGCCCCATTGATCCCATAATCACTTTACCCCTCCAGCATTGTCCTCAGACAGATTAACAGTTTGTAATATGCATATTTTGGATGTTGGCATAAAAATATGCTTCTCTAAAGTCGCATAACCATCAAAGTCAGTAACCATGATATCCCTGTCTGGCATGAATTTGTCCCAATTTCTTTTGAAGCCATCCACAGTGAGGGCCAGCACCATACATTGTTGTAGACAGTTTCAGACAATGCACTACAAAGCTCAGGAGGAATCTGAATGGCAGCTCTTGGCAGCACTCTGACAAGAGCATCGCTGCAAAGCACTCTTCTCAATGCAGCAGTATGTTCTCATTCTTGCTGCTGCTGCTCTGGATGCACAAACATGATATCTGGGGAATTTTTGTCATGATATTTCTGGCCAAGGATTTTTTTTCTTCAAACACAGGAAATGCATTACTCCTGGAAAAGGGTAATTTCCTTTACTTGTTGAAACAAAGTAACAGATGCTACAAAGCAGGTGAGTCACACAAGTGACCGGAGTAATGCATTAAAGCACTGTAAAATAGAACATGTACTCCATCTCTATATTTACAGTGTTCTAATGGGTGCTTATGCTAGAATGTGTGCTGGATGAGTTTTTTTGAACCAGGCAGACACTGCATTCTTCCAATACATTCACTATGCATGAACCTGCAGAGTTATGGGGTCCACTATACATTTGTGATGCATTCCTGGAGCTTCAGCTTCACTAGCTCTAGCACTAACATTTTAGGAAGGGGAGAAAAGAAAACCTTCGTTCTCCAGCTTTCTCGGCAAAGTCCCCTGCTGCACTTAACTGCTTTTAATCCGTATCAATTGTCTGGATTAGCTTGGTCCACTGATATGGACTTCAGGAGGCATCACTGGGATCAGTGCCACCTGCACGGATGGTACGGATTAAGATTAACCCACTTTATGGCTGTGAAGCTCACAAGAAACTCAGAGCCACAACCCCATGTCTTTGATGGCTGAAAGGCACTCCCCCGTGGACCTTGAACACAAATGCATGCCTTCTGCATGCCTCCCATGTTCTAGATTATCAAGGCCCTGGTCCCTGTGGTAGTACCATTAAACAGTACTACCAGAGATCCAGACAAAGGGCCTCTTAATCCGTATCTCACTCCATCTCATGCAGACGGAGCTGGATCAGCACGGGCAGGGTCTCACTGATCTGCATGAACATGTTGTTGGGAGGCTCAGAATGTGTACTGCTTAAAACCTTAACCCAGGTTAAGTGTTCATGGAGAAAGAGCCACAAAAGCTCCAACCAAAACTATATACTACATACAGAGAAGTGACAGGCAATAGAAAAAGTACAATGAAATGGATACAGAGTTTTAATTATCAGATTTCAGTGGAAGAATTAAGGAAATGATGGCAAAATAATAGGGATGTGCACGAATATTCATAACATTTTAAATTCATATTAATTCGGATGAATTTGGGCATTTGTATTTAAATCAAATGTTGGGACATTTGAAGACTGACATTCAAATTCAAATCAAATGCTTTGGAACATTTGTATGAAGCTTTGTTACATTCATGAAGCTGGGGAGGTGGGAAAGTGGCTACACCGGTCACATCTGCAGCGGATCCAGAGTGGATTTGAAATGAATTGAGAGTGGATTCAAAGTGGATTCAGGGCGGATTTGATCCTTTTGGAGCAGATATGTAAGGTACATGTATCAGATACATGGGGGATTCATATAGAATTTGTAGGGTGGATGCAGGGTAATTGTATGCAATTCGTAATGAATATTCATATTGAATTCATATTGAACATTCATATTGAATCAAATCCTACCACATTTGAAGGGGATCTATTTGAACAAACACAAATTTTCTTGCATCTGATTCAGTACAAATTGAATGCAAACAAAATTTGTGCACATCCCTAGAAATAATATAAAATTGCATAAGCGAAAATTGGTGTCAGGTGGTTTACAGATGGTATAACTACAACGGCAGTATCACTAAGATTGGTAAAAGATGCTTGGGTAAATGTTGGGGGGGGTCATGGTGGTCTTGATTAGAATAAACATTTACCCAGTCAAGTCTCACATTATTACAAGACTTCCTCTTTGGAACACTTCTCTTAGTTCCTTCTTGATCTCAAAGACTCCATGGCCATCTTCGTTTGGGGGAGTGAAAGCACACCTCCAATGTTAAGGTACTTTGGTAATCCAGTATTGATTCAATGTTGTATTTTACATGTAAAATGGTATCTTCTCTAGTTCCCTTCCTTCCTATCAGCCTACCAGACTTCAGTTGCACCTCCTTAGGCTGTGTCTTCACTTCTGGTGGAGGTGGCTTTGTTTGTTTGGGGCAGTCGGTCCTTTGCTAATGTATTCCCTCACTCTGAAAGCGGGATAAGAACATAAGAACATAAGAAAAGCCCTGCTGGATCAGGCCACAGCCCATCTAGTCCAGCATCCTGTCGCACACAGTGGCCCACCAAATGCTCACGGGCATCTCAAGCAGAGACAAGGACAAACCTTCTCCTGCTCTCGAGTCCCAGCAGATGGCCTTAGAAGCGCCCCAGTTCCTCCCCCCCTCAGCCTGAAGGATGCACCTAGGCATTCGTTCTAGTAGCCATTGATACATCTGTCATCCATAAATTTGTCTAACCCTACATTAAAGCCATCCAGACTGGTAGCTGTCACCACCTCTTCCGGCAGCACATTCCATAAGCCGATGACCCTCTGGGTGAAGAAATACTTCCCCCTGTCAGACCTTATTCTCCTACCCATCAGCTTCATAGAGTGCCCCCTGGTTCTAGTGTTGTGCGACAGAGAAAAGAAATTTTCTCTATCCACCCTTTCTATACCGTGCATAATTTTATATACTTCAATCAGGGATGAAGCTGGAATTTGGACAGTCATATATGAATCAAATGTTACAACATTTGAACATTGACATTTGTACGAATATGAATGCTTTGGAACACTCATGAAACAGGGAGTTGGGAAAGTGGCTCTGTTGGGGACATCTACAATGGATCCAGAGTGAATTTGACATGCTTTGAGAGTGGATTCAAAGTGCATTCAGGGCAGATTTGATGCTTTCAGAGTGGATATGTTATGGGATACATATCAGATATGTATTGGATACTTATCAGATATGTATGCATTTGTATCAGATATTCGTATGAATTTATATGAATACATTCATATCAAATAGAATCCTACCACATTGGAAGGAGATCTATTCGAACAAATACAGATTTTCTTACATTCAATTTGATATAAATTGAATGAAAAAAAACCATTTGTGCACATCCCAAATGAAAATAGAACATGCGCAATGCACATGGCACGGCTATTTATTAGACAATTAGAATCGGGTTGCTAAGCGGTGGCAGGCAGAATTTTGTAGAAAGATAAGGATAAGTTCCAAATGTTTTTGCATCTGGGGAGCAGTGGCACTTTGGGTCACAGTCCTTCAATCCAATGAATTCAGTAGATTAACCAGTCTTACTTTCCCTGAGAACTCAGTCCTGCAAGACATCAAGTAAGTCCAATTATATGCCTGACACATGTTAGCCCTTGCCTCAAGTGGCAATGGTGCTCTGGGTAGTCACACAATAGGCCTGAAGGAGGGAGAGGGAGTTCAAGCATCATCTCTGAAATCATTTTAGCAAGGTAGTGATTCTGCATCTCTCTGGAACCCAAGCACACAGCACACAAAGTTCAGGATAAAGTTCAGCTATTTTTGTACAAACGAAGTAGACCTTGAAACACTAAAGTCCAGAATTCACCTCTTGTCGTGACAAAAGCATCTCATGGACTTTGAGACAATGAAAGGCATAATAGACAGTAGTACAGCCAAAGGCAAGCTAAGTGAACATTAAGTGGATAGGACAAAGATTGTAATTTGGGGGTTTTTTTTATTGTTGTAGCTTTCCCTGTATACACACACTATACACACACATTGTAGATGTGTGTATATGCTTGTGTGTGTGTGCATGCATGCCCGTGCACGCATGTGCGCGCACCCAATGGAGGGTGCATCATGTATCATCATGATGTGGATTTTAGTTCTTTTGCCCGAGATGGGATTCTGATCTGAGTGCAAGTCCCACTCAGATATCAAGGTTCTGTTTTGGGTAATATACAGTAATGTTTGTGATGTACGCTGCTGGTCTTTGTGATCTCTGTGTCAGAATCATGGTTTGCTGTGATTGCTTTTGCAGCTAAGAGGCTCTAAATGCAGCCCTACTTCAAGAAATAAATATGGTTTGGGGGAATGAGAACAAAAGTCTCCTGCCAAAAGAGTAAAGTGTTCCTGCCAAAAAATCATACAAAGTTTATGTTTTCTCATTTAAAATTGTCACTTCTTATAATATCTGTTGCTATTCTTTAAGCGAGCATGCACACACACACACAGGGGGAGAAAAAAAATAATATTTTCAGATACTCTCATTGAAGGAAAAATAATCATCTAATAGAATTAATTTCCCTTTTGCTCAAATATAAAATATGTTTAGCAGGTAAAGAATTAATCTTCAATAGAACTGAACAACATCCGAAAGCAGTAACAGTATGAAAACATTGATAATAATAGCCGCGATGATGATAGCAGCGCTAAAATTTTGGGATGTACACCATTCCTAATTCTAACATTTGCCCTAACATAGGAAACTGTCATTTGTTACATCTTATATCAAGGAATAAAAGAAAAATTGTCAAGTCTTTGCTTAGCAGTGATACAGAGGTAATTGGCTCCAGTTCAAAGGCAAGAGATATAGTCTGACGCAGGTTGCAGATTGTGCAGGAAAGCAGAATATTGTGAAATTGACTTTAAAGGCACTATTTTCCTTCAGTATTAAATAACTCAGAAAATTCACCTTTGGGAAAGATAATGTAGGAAAAATGACTGGTCACTTTGCTGATGTGTTCTCTCACTCTGAAAGTGGACTGAAGCTGTATCCAACCTTCGTGTGACCACAGCTTTGGTCTCCAACTGAAAATAAAGCATTATGTTACTGTCAGAGTCACAGTTGCCAAATTTTTCTTTGCCATATGTTAACCTTGTATTTCTGTCTTAGGCCCTGTTCACACTTGCCTTCTGGGAGGTGACAGTCTGTTCACTAGGCAAATGCATCCGCATGTCACCACTACTTCTGCCATTCCAGAGCTTGCTAACTCCTCCACAGAGCTAACTAGCTGTGGATGGCTAAAGAGCAGTCCATAGATTGACTGGGAGATGTTAGGTGTCTCCCAGGCAGCAAGGTATGCATGCTCCTGCAGATGTGGAGGTGGCAGTGCCATGGCAACATCTGGCCATGTGCTGGATGTTGCTGTGGCCATTGCCATTGCAGTCTAACCTGTCCTGCCCTATCCATCCACACTTCAAGTGTTGCTGAGTCAGGGCTTTAATAACACTTGGCATGTGATGTCCACCACCTGACCAGTATGGTATTATTATACCTTACCAGTCACTTATTTAACTAGCCCTTAGTTCTTTTGAAGCATGCAGAGTGCCTTGATAAAATACTATTTGTCTAATTCATCCAAGAGTAAAAGTGTTTTTTCTTGCCACTTGCTTTTATTCTTGCCACTTGCCTTTAAATAAATTTCTTTCTTGTGTGTCTTTTAAAACTCAGTGATGAAACTTCGTATTAAGATCAACCAAGTGTTTCCCTTTCCTTGGGATAATGATGATGATGATCATTTCATTGTTTAAAAAAAAACCCTGAAAACATGGTTTTTAAAAAGAAATTAAGACAAATATTTATTTTAATGCTATAAGTTAAGCTTGCCACAAATTTGCACATAGTTTTGATTTAACACAGGTATTAGGTCTCAAATAGATATTTCAGGGCAAGTGAAATATCTATGAAAAGTCATAGCTGATCAAACAACTGATCAGAAAAATCAAAATTGGAACTTTATCCCACCATAGATTTATTTCACACGTTGCCAGTGAGTTTAAGTTATAGGGCAATGGCCAAAAAATATATAAAACATATTTTAGGGATTTTCCCTTTGTGTATGTTCTAATATTATCTTTCATTCACAGCGTGAAGGAAGAGCGTGGTTCTAAAAGCACTGAGGCTGCCATCTTGTTATGCTGCTGCCTATAAAATAATAATAATAATAAAAATACACAAAACAGAGAAGCCCTGGAAATGTATTTAACTGCTTCATTCTTTATTGTGTTTATTCTGGAGGCTTGTATGAATTATTCAGTACGTTTCAGGACTGCTGAGGGAAAAATATATTCTTTTTAAGAGGTTTAGTTCTCAAAGGATGTTTTTACCAAGTTAAGATGATGGCAGCAAACTTTCAGGAAATATTGGATGGTTTTGAAATACTAACCTGCTCAGGAATAAACAGTGCAACATTAATATAAAGAGTCTGTCAGAACTTTTGCCTCAAATCTGTTCCTTTTTTTTTTTTTTAATTGTGTCTGTCTGCAGGTTTCAGTAGATGCAGAAGTTCCTTTTTCTAGCTGAAACCTAGTTTTGAGAATTGTCTCTGCTGGCAATTATATCATGTGCCAAATTATCCCACAGAGCAGATAATTTTAAAGAGTTAAGAAAAATTTGCTATCATTTGCACAGTCCTCTCTAAATCTCTACTAAAATCACCTTAGCAGGCTGGTGATGCTTTATCTCTTACAGTATGTCAGAGAAAAGAAGATATGGAATAATCATATTGCTGTTGCCTGAAAACAGTAATGATAATTTTCTGTCTTTTCAACTGAATGTTCTAGGCCAAGTGGACTTTGTTAGCCATTCAGCTAGTTGTTTGTTAACACATCAGAACATCTGCTATCCATTAATTGAAACTCAAAATTTTAAGAAAATAAGAAATGTTCTACCATATCACCTCAAGCAGGACAATGATAACATAATTAGACCTAGCAGGATACAGTTACAGAAGTAAGCTGTGCTTTTGCTGTTAGCTTTTGTGTAAATGTCAGTGCAGATATCAGGACTGATCACTCTAGGATTGCTGTTTTTAATGTATCTGGTCAGCTAATCAGCTAATTCAAGATTAGCAAAGATTGCCCGTGTGTGGAATCAATTATTTCTTATCCACAGCCATACTAACAGAGGTTAAAGAAAATTAGGGCCTTTACACACTTACCAGTAATCCATTACAACGGTAGGCTTATGGTGCCTCCAGACACAATCAAAGCTGTGCAGGATTAAAGCTGCACTTCCTGTCTGACAGATAGGTCTATCAATAGACCACAGTTAATGGTTCAGCTTTCCACCAAAACTTCAAAATAAAAACTTCAGAATTTTGGTGGAATGCTGCTCCATTACTGCAGTATTATCGATAGTCCTGTCCAGACTCCTTCTGGGTCTCTTCCTCTGGTGGGGAACAAAGAGGCCATATTCCCTGCTTGCATGTTCCATCCACATTGGAAGGAGTGCATATCAATCTAGTTGGTCTAAAAAGGCTGCCTAGACTAGTATAATGGTAGGCTTTAAAAAGAAAAAAAGTCTACCAACATCCTACTTACGAGTAAACCAGGGAGGCATATGGAGGAATGCATGGCTATATGGGATAGTTTAGCAGGAGGGACCAGTTTAAACTTGTTCCAAGACAACTGAACCATTCCAGCTGGGAACTGTTTCAGAAGGAACAGCTCAATCTGGAGTAATCCAGCCCTGGTAAGTATTAATAGGACCTAAGGGTGTTTCTGCACATACCTCATGAAAGCCAGATTAAGGGAATCCATCTCTGGGAAGATCCGTCTGAAATAGGGACGGATCCAAATAAGGCCTCATGCTTCTGCATTCATGTGGGAAGGCCAGATTCTGGAGAACAGATGGAGTGGGTGCTGATGCGTCTGCACAGCACCCATTCCAAAAGTCCTCTGGCTCACCCGCTGCCAACACTGCCCCCAGAGCTGCGGGACTGGAGCAGTGAGCTGCCAATCACAATGTGTTTCCGGTGGCTCCCGGCATGCAGGGGAGGGCCTTCAGAAGCAGGCAGTATTGCTTTTGCCCTTCCCAACATGGCAGCTACAGGGACATCCCTCTCCTGTCCAGGTGCGGAAGCGTTCTCTTTTGTTGCGGATTTTCCACGGAAGAACAGATTAAGACCTAATTTTTCAAGTCTTTCCGGGAACCGGTTTTAGCAGCACCAAGACCACATTAGAGACAGAGCTCGTGTGAACCTGTGCAGAAGTGGTGTCCTTGAAGTGTCCCGGATCTGACCTCCAATGAGGCAAGTAAGTTCCAATGTGTTCTGTATGTGTCTTTAATGTGTTTCTAAATGCATTCTAACGGCCTGTGTGGAAACACCCTTAGTTTCCAATAAAATCTGGAGTGCCATAGGTCCTATACAAGCGCTCCATCCCTAATTTTCTGTATCTTCCATAGTGACTGGCACAGTGGAATACAAAGGAGGACAAATAGTCAATTTGCTAAAGCCATGTATGTCTGCTAACAACATTTTCTTGTAAAGTGCATTCAAGTTCCATTCAATAATACTGAACCCTAATAGTGAATTACCTCTTTGCCCACCTCCCATGCCTTCCTGCATAAGCTGCATTGGATGGTCCCTTTAATTGCTATATTTAGGTTTTGCTTTACTAAAAAACCTAATTTGGCTGTTGTTGCTGTGAATTTCAAGAGAACCTACATGTGGGAAGTGGATTACAGTCTATCATGTGCATACTTTCCAATTCTAAGAGTAGCTCTGAGGCACACTATACAAAGAGGATGGAATTTTGTTATCTGTCACTGAAGAAGAAAATTCCAATCAGGTTAAATCTCAGCTTGCTAGATCTAAAGCAGTAGACTTGTTCTTTTCTTCTTTGCTTTGCCCTGGATCTTTTGTGATTTTAGAAGGAAGGAAGGAAGGAAGGAAGGAAGGAAGGAAGGAAGGAAGGAAGGAAGGAAGGAAGGAAGGAAGGAAGGAAGGAAGGAAGCTTTCTTTCTTTCTTTCTTTCTTTCTTTCTTTCTTTCTTTCTTTCTTTCTTTCTTTCTGCCTTTGAACCACGCTGTTACATGTCCTTTGATTACAGGACTCCCAAATGATCTCATCCATTCCACACATCACTTATTTTTTCTGCTCTCAGGCATCTAAAATATCTGAAGGGTAAGCTTTCCAGAGTATAAGGATTACCAACAAGAAGACACTGCTACAGGATAATGCAAGTTGATATTCAATAATTGATAATGCCTGCAACAGTACTCATAGCTGCTTAAGCACTAGTATAACTTGTGTTCAAACTATCTACACCCAACAAGACTGCTGCATTTTGTATCAGTTGCAGCTTTGCACAGGTACAAGGGTAGCCCTACATAGAGCACACTGCAGTAATCCAAGCATAAAGTTATCAAGGAATGGACAGGAAGTAGCTGGTACAACAACCAAAGCCTGTATGCTTTTCTTTCCACAGACATAACTTGAGCCTCAATTAACAGTGATGATCCAGAAGTATGCCCAAACTATGTGCTGAAAGTGTGAGTTTCTGTCTTCTGACCCCTGAGACAATATATGCAAATGTTTACCCCACCCCAATTTTTTTATTCAGAGCTTGAGTCCTCAATGTATATTTGCAGTTTCCTAAGCAGCCCCAATTGTGGACTGCCCTAAATGGGTTACAGAGCTTACTCCATTACACCAAGCTCTGGAAAAAGTCCAGAAATGGGCCGTTTCTGAGTGTCTCATGAATATACCCCAACCAAGAACTTTGAAGGCCAAGAATTTTTATTCCCAGCTAACAAAATTAGGCTGGGCCAGCAACCATCATGTCCATAGGTGCCACTGTGATCCCCAGCAAGTGGCCCAAATCAAATGATGGATCACATTAATACATGGAACATAGCAGCCGCTTATGAGCCCTCAAAAGTATCCTTTGGGGAATGACTGGGAGTTTCAGCAGTTTCCTTTTTTCTTCTACTTCCTTCACAAAAGAGACTCCTGAATGTTGTGTGGTAACAGTTGGGAGTGAGGGGTAACCACTGAGAACCCACTAGTTGGGAACACAGCAGGTTTCCTTTCTTCTTTATTGTCTTAGGTAAGATGTCTCTTTATAGTAATAATACATTTTGTAACACTGTAAAAAGAAGGGAGGAATATTTATATTTCAAAAGCAGTCCGGCAAAGAGATTTTAAAATTAGCTTTATGGCTTAATTTTGGGCATGCAGGTTGCAAGCAATTGCTTATAAATATGTAACAGCCAAGAGCAAGAGTTTCCAAATCAGAGCTGCAAGGAGGCTGGAGGAGGGGTAAGATTCACATCGGAATGTTCTTGTAACTGTTCACAAACTCTGAGCTGCATTTATAGCTGGGTTCAAATGCAGCAAATGAGGCAGCCCAGAAACACCTCAGAGACAGAAACAAGTACTTCCAACCCTTTTTAATCCTTTTTGATACAGAATGTTAATCAAAATTGGAAAGAGGAGACTGGAGTGTAAGCAATGTCTTCTCTAACCTATTTCTGAGATATCTTAGATATGCTCTCTCTCTCTTTTAATTATGTGCCATCACAGCCTATGTCTGAACACTGTGCAGGGAGATCAAAATGGAGGTTTTTTTATATTTCTAAATTCATCATCGATTTAAATTTGTTTTCCATATTTTGAACAATTGTATATTGCGAAATATATTTTGTATGATAAATATCTATGCAATTTTTTAAAAGGAGGCTTCTAAACTGAGGCTGCCTCCAGACATCACTTATTTATTCTGCAATGTATCAATTTACTCATTTAAAGCACATATGGATCTGCCACACATTGTCTATACATTAGATCAACATTACATTGGAAACACCATTATCATGTCTGGCAAATCAGAGACAATTATGAAATCATGATTGGGTTTTGAGCCTATCTGGATATAGCTCGAGTCTCATGTTTCTCCTACCATTCCCAAAGACAAGTCCTGTGAACCATGGCTGGTAACAATCCTATGCCCATATATTTAGTGTGATTATCTATGATATGTTGGAATGTTTGATAGTACAGTATGCAGTTCAGCAACCCTTAGCTATGGAAAAAAATTTGATGTCCCTTGAAGATAGATGCTGTCACTTTCACCAAAAAATTTGTCTCACTCAAAGTCTTCACACATTTAAGGTCACTGTCTGTAAAATGGGATTTACAAGTTTCAAATGTCTAGTTATGAATTCATGAGTTGGAAATGTAAAATCATAAAATTTACTAGCCTCGTTGCTCTGCCTTTTAGAGCATGACAGATTTATGAAGTTACATCAGAACTACTAGCTTATGATGTCACAAAATTTCACATTATCCTCATTTTTTTAAAAAAAATTCAGACTACAACAGTATGTGCCTCATGAATTTTAAGGATCTTGAGTGAGAATATTCATTGCCAATAGAAGTGTCTTTTCATTATCGTGACAAAAACAATGCTCACCTTTCCAAAATTTGGTAGTATATAGCTTCAATATTTACTGGTTTTCCTATAAATCTTAAGACTAGTAGTATTACTTGCTGTGATAAGGATCTCATGTACCACTTGACAAATTTCAAGATCTGTAAAATTAAGGGGCCTTTCTGCACTGGCTCTAAAAATGGATTTAGAGCCAGATGTGGAACGCATTGAGACGTGGCTTCCGCATAGGGGCCGGAATTAGGACCCCTTTGAGTAGCTCCTGAAAGTAACAAATCTTACTTTGTTAATTTTAGCAAATATTTCCTGTATTCATTTTATCCATTTATCAAGTACATCAACAACTTTCTGCCCTGTCCATTTCCATATTTGTTTTCAAATAGAACCCTCCCACTATTGTATTGAGTACAGTGATTCCCACCTTGAGGAATGGTCAGGCCCTGAAAATAGAGAAAATGGGTTCTCAGCTGGTGGATTGGCCACCTGAGTCTCTTTGCCATCTTGTGGCTTAGGGTTTTCTTGGCATCAGCGTTGGAAGTGGAAGTTGCATTGTTATCGATGTTGAGGTGGCTGCTGTCCCTGGGCCTCATCAGCCTATTTTTCTATGTCTTCGTTGTTTTGGTAGTTCTGATGGTAGTTGCGTGGAGGTCTCTGGTGCTGGGGATGCTGACTGTATTGCTTGCAGTTGCTGCACCTTCGAGGTTTTAGAAGGTAGCCTTGAAGTGACTGCTCTTTAGCACCACCCAGGGAACATGTATGATGTAGGGAGAGTCACAGATGTGAGCAGTTGTTGTCCCAGAATGGCTGCCCTCTGGTTGACAGTAGACAGTTCAGGCAAAGAAGGAGCTTCAATAGAACAGGTCTTTCTTTGGCCTGAAAAGGTTTAAATAATTTTCCTCTTGTTCTTTGGATACTTCTGCATTTGCCAGCAAAAAATGGCTCAAAGAAGAGCCATTTCTCAGTGATCTAACCTCCCAAGGATCTGTCTCTATTTCAGATGGATCTGAAGGACCCTCATTGCCTGAATACATGTGTGTGTGTGTTGGGGGGGGAACGGATTGGGCGGCCGGATCACCTGGGTGCTGAATGGAAGCTGCAGCACCCATTCAAAAGGGCATCTGGTCTCCCGCGCTGCCGACACTGCCCATGATCTACTGCTAACTTTAAAGATCCTCCAGAGCCTTTGACAGCGGCATTGCTCTCACAAGGGGTTTTTCTGCGGAGCCTTTGCTAATCTACAAAGGCAACTTTGGAGATTGCTCCCCCTGCCCCCGAAACACCTAGGGTGACAGGCAGACCCCTTGTGGGTAGATCCAAATTTGCAAATGGGTGCTCCAGTGTTTCCACAGCAGGCTAGCACCAATTGCTATTGGGTGCTAGACCACCCATGGAAACACACTGGATACTTCCCTTAATCTGGTTCTACTAGATCCAGATTAAGGGAAGTACCCATTCCTTAGATCTGGATCTTCTTAGATCTGGATCAAAGGAGCTCAGTGGAAAAACACCCATAATGTTCTTTGGCTTGGTGGGCAGTTTCCATTAATACCCAGGGGACCTTCAGTTTTGAGAAGCAGGAAAAATCTTTGTAGGACTGATTTTCAAGAAAACAATAGTATGCCAAAGGAAAAAGATCATATCCTGTCTGTTGTGATTAAATGCCTTCATTGTTGTGGTCTAATGCTCAGTCCCTTCATTTTTGCTATTTCCAATCTATACAAGCTCAGGTGATGCATTTTACCAAGAAAAGTGGCTGATGCCCTAGCATATCCAGCAGTGCAGACTTTGAATCTACTCTGTATTTCTTCTTCAGGAATGCTTCAGATCAGGGAGAACAAACATGTATAGGGTCAATTGTCATGTAGGTTTGAATACAACTGCAGCCTTAACAGTGTCTCATTTACCATTCTTTCCACCTGTTCTGACCCTTGGGACCATTTCTCTTTAGTTCCTTTTGCTTTCTGCTCCACTAGTTCCAATGCACGCCAGCCACCATTTCATTTTATGCCATATGCCATTTCTGGTTGTTACTTTTATTAGCTGTGTAGGAAGCATAGGTCAACACCTGTTCGGTGTGGCATTTTGAGTAGTAGAAGATAAATATAAAAGAAATTTCTGAACTGTTGTCTTGCAGAAGTTACTAATAGGTTGATAGTTTAATTCTTTTGTTTGTTTTGAACAGGTTTTCAAATAGGTTATTTTAAAACTGTATTTATTAAAACTTCAGAGTGAAAAATGACCAATCATTCGCAAAATTCATGTTATCTACTTCCTATAAACTCTTGCATGGCTACTGGAGTTACAGATTCCTTATAGACTAGGAGGGCCTTTTTATTTTAGGCTGCTAGAACTAAGGAAGTCACCAGTACAAACCTGATAAGAAAGGTGAACTGGGAACACTGGTTTGAAGAAAATAGCTCTTCCAGTTCTTCTCTATGCGGGATTTTCAGGCTAATAGTTAATATCACGGGCTGTCAAAAATCTGTGACAGAACGCAATTAACGTGTGAAGAAAAAAGGCAGTGAAGAAAAAGACTAAAAAAAAAGCAGAGTTCCAAACAAAAATAATTGTTTCTTTATTTAGAATACAATAAAAAGCACAGCTGAAAAGTGTTAGTGTAGCAATGGAATGTATCTAGTCTCAGTGAGTGTTAATAGTATTAACTCAGGGTGTTCAGGGAGAGAAGGTGGGCTGGCGGGAATCTCTAAGCCTAGTTCTCCTAAAAAAACTAAGGAGGATAAATCTTAATACTGCCAGCAAAAGAGGGCTCTAACTAAAAGGACCCCATGACTTTTCTCACACTTTAGAGAGCTGAAGTGAAATGGTGGAATCTTTGCCCACAATGAGGCTGCAAATTAGTGGTCAAATCCACAGAAACACTGAAGAAGCAGTTCAGAAGCTGAAGGGCTCACAAAGAGCAGATGGAGGAGTGGCAAAGAATTCTTAGTGGTAAAAGTTCAATATATCTGTGTTCTCAGGTAGTACAGCAATAGTATTCCAGACATAAAATCTACATAAGGAAACTGGATAGTAGAAAACCATAAAACGATGAGACTGGATGATAGAAGATTGTGTGACAAAACCATAGGATGAAGAACCACACCCTGTCCCTGCTCCAAGACCCTATTTAAGAGAAACACATCTAGATGGGGCAAAACATGATTGGACATTTGTATTAAATTTGAATCCTACAACACTTGAAGGGGATCTATTCAAATGAATATGAATTTTCTTGCATTCAATTCAGTACAAATTAAAAAAATTGTGCACATCCCTACACTTGAGATTTGTAAAGAAATGGTTAAAGAATTTCAGAATCCTCATAGGAAATAATTAGATTTTAGATAAAGGACAATTCTCCACTGTCTGATATACCAAACCAGCAACTGTACTAGGAACTGGGATGGGTTGTCTCTATAGAAGGGAAAGGCCATCCACATTTGGAGATCTCATCCCACTCCAGGCTTCAATGCTGCCTTTAGAGTGCTCTCAGAGGTAGCATCAAGGCTCCAAAAATTAGAAACAAAAGTCTCCTGCCTTCAGACTTTTTGGCCTGGCCAGTTTTGCAGCAGATCCACTTCTAGCAGTGCTTCCTAGAAGTGGTCCCACATACATACAAGAATTTTAAGGAGTGTTGGTTTGGTTTAACTAATAATGGATTAGAGCTGATCCCAAGGAAGGGGAAAAACTTGCCTAATTTAATACAAAGTTTATTTAATGGAATTTTTAAAAGGCTCAAAGCAAAAGAAAAACAGCAAAAGTAAAAAGCAAGCAGCAATAAAAAAACACTTTTAATGTTGGATAAATTAGTCAAATGGAACATGTAACTAATGGCAAGACATTTTAACAAGAGGAAAAATATAACTGTGGCTGTAGCAAGGACACAAGGTCTTACTTGTAGGGAGAGACAGAGAGTGAGCTATAACTCCTGCAAGAAATAAAATTCAAGTTTCCATTGCCTGTCAGGCTGAAAGCCAAAAGTTCTCAATCAAGCAAACAAGGAAGTGAAATAGAGAGCTCACAGGTAGGCATCCTGCATGGGGATTTTTCTAAGCCAATCAAAAATTTGTTGCTATGCAAAAACCAGTCAAACTAAGGCTGTGTTCAAACACAATAAAAAGGGTGCCTCAAAGGCGCTTCAAAGAGACACTGTATAGCACATGTGATCCCAAGCCTTCTCTAATCCACTTTTTCTAGCACAGAATGTTCATGAGAAATTGAGGGGCAGACTTGGTATGTGACAAATCCCACCTGAAAGCCTTCTGTAAGCTACCTCAGAGACATCTCTCAGAGTATTTATTTATTTACTTATTTCTTTAATTATTTTGCTCTGTCTGATCACAACCTAAGATTAAGTTCTGAATGAATTTTGCATCAACTGTGCCCCCAAAATTAAATTGGGTGAGTATCTGAAGCCATAATCTTCCTCTTTTTTCAGTTTCAAAAGAGTTTATTCAACTTAAATATAATTGTATAAGTAAAAGAGAGGGAGAGATGGTAGAGAAGAGACATAGAGCTTATGTGAACTGAAAGGGTGAAATGAAAGCAGAAGCAACTAACTGGAAAGCAGGAAGAAATACCTTTCTCAAGGTTTGTTCTTGAGCAGGGTAGATTTTTTCAGTAAAAAATGAAAGTACTAGCACAAGTATTCACTCTCACGCACACAAGAGTTAGGAGAGAGATTGTAAAGCATGAAGGAACAGGCTTAAAAGGAAAGAAGAACCACAAGAGCCTTGGCTAACTTGTCACCTCTTAGTACTGGCAAAGTGAGGTATTTTAACTGTCCAAATATTAAGCTTCATGAGACATCAAGTCAGATTATATGCCTGGCTTGCAACTAAGTTTCCTGACCTGCACAATTTTGGGGACTGTGTAACATATTTATTTCCATTTCTATCCCGCCCCATATCTGAAGGTCTCTGGACAGGTAACAACAGATCAAACAGCATCTAAAAAACATTAAAAACAAGACGCAGGTAAAAAAAGAAAACATATTAAAACCAAGCATTAAAACCAAGGTATTAAAAACAAGGCATAGATTGAACTAAGGTACATAATTAATATTTCAGGATCCATAGATGTTCTGATTAAACAAGGGCTAGGATATTATTGGAGGCCAGATTTTGAATGACACCACCTTTCGGAAAGCTGTAGGGCTTTAGAAATTTGCATTCTGCAACAATTTTGAATACTGTAACCTGCCCTGTCAACCCACTGTTTTCTTTTATTAGTGAGAAACAACCAGACAGCAGAATACTTGCAGAATTTCTGAATTTATATTGTAGGTTTCTTAAAGAGTGTGTATGTTCCACTGGTGAAGTGATACTTGCAGTAGAGCAGCACTTACATTATCCTAGAGCCTTTTCAGGTAGCCTCTGATTGATTGTATGAGATTGTAAGCTAAGACAATTTTAAATTCATGTTTAATTTCATGCATGGCAGCATAACTTAAACAAAAATCTATTACCAAGCATAGTTTTTACTCATATAACACATACTGTTTACATGCAATCACAGACTGTAAATCTCCCCCTCCCCCCAGTTTTCCTTTTTAGGTCTCAAATAATCCATTATTTGTTATGGCAATAAACTCTCATATATTAAATTCTATGCTCCTTTTCTCAGGTATAAGTTCCTTAAATTAATTTTTGTCAGATTACATCCAGTTTATAAATTCCTGAGAAGCAGAAGTTCAAAAGTGCCTTATCTGTAGAGGACAGAGGAGGAGGGGGAGTTGTAGGAAGAAAATGAAGAGTCAAGTTGTTGTATGTGGACTTTAACCATTAATTGCAAGTTCAGATCTCTACAAAAGAAAAGTATGAAGATGTTCAGTACTTGCAATTTAATAATGACTTTTAATAGGATCCCATTTCTTCATCTATTGAGCCATAGCTGCCAAACCTGAAAAGGAAATTGAGGCTTCATTTGGACATACATAGAAAAAAAAGCCATTCAGAAACTCCTTGGAGATGGTAGCTTGTGGGACACCTGTTCTTATCCTACCTCTAACTTACCTTTTGCAGACTAGAGTGCTAAAAAAAAGGTGAAGGCCAGACAGGCATGTGAGCGATCCCATCTGTCAACAATCTCTAACCGGCCTGTGAGCCACCTTAGAGGTGATATTCTTTTTTCTTTTCTTTTTTTAAGTGCCTGTGAATGCAACCCTAGATCTGTGGAACTGGACAACCAGTCACCCTCTGAAAACGGTCCAGAAATGGATAACCTTTTCATTGCTTCAGGTTTCTTAGACAAGGCTGAGCAGGGAGTATCTACCTGTGCTTTCTCCAGATATCTTATCAGGTGATATAGGACAGATCCAAAAGCTGATAGGATCCTGTCTGAGAAGTTCATAACTTCTTTAGAGATCGGACTGAAGTCATTCACAAGATGGCCAAGGAAGTTAAGCTAAGGCTCTCTGCCCTCATCTAATTTCCTCTTTCATTGTCCAACAAAGGAGCATGATGGAGAAGGCAAAAATAAAAATTGAACCTCCCAATCTCAATTGCCAATACAAGTAAGAATCAAAACATTTCAACTTGGTCCAGTATATAAGAGGGGAAATAGAAGAGTTAGCTTTTATACCATGCTTTTCTCACCCTTTTAAGGGGACTCAAAATGGCTGACAAAACTTCTGTTCTCCCCACAACAGACACCCTGTGTGGTAGGTAGGGTTGTGAGAGTTAAGAAAGAGAGCTGCGACTAGCCCAGGATCACCCAATTGGCCACATGGAGGAGACACTCAGATGAGATTCCAAACCACAAGACTCAAGTGGCAAACAACATATAGCCCAAGTAGATATTACTTTTTTGATATTTCTGACATATATATTAGGGGTGTACACAGAACCAGTTATGGCTCTGAACAGAATGTGGAAATATTCGGCTCTGACCGAATACCTCCCCGGCCCAGATGTGAGGGTATTCATATCCATGCACAGATATTTCCAGCTTACTGGGAAGTGGCTCGGGGTGCCACAGGAGCACCCCCACAGGTAAGAGGGCACTGGGGAGGGGGGAAGGACCACTCCAGTTGTGCCCCAGGCCTCTTTCCCAGTCTTCCGGAACACCAGCCAGGCTTTCCGGATTGAAAGGCCCTGTCTCCAGCTTCTGAAAGGCCGGGAAAGAGGCCCGGGGTGCTACCAGAGCAGGTAAGGGGTCCCTATGAGGAAGGTGCAGAGAAGGGCAACCAGAATGATTAAGGGTCTGGAACACCTCCCTTACGAAACCAGGCTGCAACGTCTAGGCCTCTTCAGTCTGGAGAGACGGCGTTTGAGAGGGGACCTGATTGAAGTATATAAAATTATGCACGGTATAGAAAGGGTGGATAGAGAAAATTTATTTTCTCTATCGCACAACACTAGAAACAGGGGCACTCTATGAAGCTGATGGGTAGGAGAATAAGGTCTGACAGGGGGAAGTATTTCTTCACCCAGAGGGTCATCAGCTTATGGAATGTGCTGCCGGAAGAGGTGGTGACAGCTACCAGTCTGGATGGCTTTAAGGTAGGGTTAGACAAATTTATGGATGACAGATGTATCAATGGCTACTAGAACGAATGCCTAGGTGCATCCTTCAGGCTGAGGGGGGAGGAGGAACTGGGGTGCTTCTAAGGCCATCTGCTGGGACTCGAGAGCAGGAGAAGGTTTGTCCTTGTCTCTGCTTGAGATGCCCATAAGCATTTGGTGGGCCACTGTGTGCGACAGGATGCTGGACTAGATGGGCTGTGGCCTGATCCAGCAAGGCTTCTCTTATGTTCTTATGTTATGTTCTTATGTAAGGTTTGGGGTAGGCCAGCCCAGGGAGGAGGCCACAGGGTAATCCAGTATCCTTAGAAGCTTCTACCAAAGAGATTCTGGATTATCTACAGATACTGGATTATCAAATTCGTGGACAGATAGGGCCCTGCAAATAGGGCCATATTTCACAAATCCCAGTATTTGTATGTATTCATCCGAATTCCAAATGCATGAATCATTCGTGCACATCCCTAATATATATCAGATAAGAGTTTTGTGTTTGTAAAATGAAACTTCCCTATTCAAATGAACAATTTCTTTTACAAAAGAATAGTTATAATTGACTACTTAGGGGGAAAATAAAATAAAATGTTTACCAAGCCATTGTGAAGAAGAATGAAAGTCTTTTGGTTGTAAAAAATAGTCTCCAGTTACCTTTAATAGCCTTTGTTACTCCTGATTTAAGTCTTGCATATTCATAATGGATATTTTGTGATGCTTTGAACAAAATCCAGAGCCATTGTTTACAAGTTTGACACTAGAATATGGCAGTTTTCCACACTTTTTGGGTGGCGGGAGTGAAGGGAGGAACTTTTAAAAGGCTGTTTTTCAACTCCCCACTGTCTGCAAATCATTGTTATCCATGCCATTTTTGTGGAATCAAACCCTCCAAATTGTGAGGGGCTACTGTAATTAAATATCCACAGAATATCATGAATTGTATGCTATACAGAATTATAATGCAATTAAAATCCTATTATATGTAATTTGTATGGATGGCCCAAAGAGCTATAGCCCAATTAACTATGACTTATGTGAGTAAGCTACAGTTAGTTACAATCATCTAAATAATTACAAATGTTGTGTAGACTGTCAACAAAATATATTGTCTTTGAATACATTAAGCATCCAAATTAATAGATTTCCATTGATTATGACTCTAAAACACCTGATGTTATATAATAAAAGCATTTCTGCTTCAGTGCTCAGGGTTATTATTTTTATTAATGTTTGGGTCAGAGTCTCAGTGGTAACCTTTTTTCTTTGTATTAGCTGTTAATTCTAAACTCTTAGTTTTTGCAGATATCAGGATTTTCCCAATTACTGTATGTTGGTGAGGGACTGCCCTCGTGGTCTCACTTAGCATCAACAAGTAGCTTAATTTTCCACAGCTATTGCTGAAGTCACATATCTTAAGGCACCATACCTATATATGGAAGGCGTCTTCACTTGCCATGCACACATTCAGCAGGCTTGCACACAAATGCAACCAATGAGAGCCCAGTTCCTGATGCAAGAAGTTACCTCAAGAGTCGTTTCTCCTACACTAAATATTTTGTGCCCTGGAGGCTCTTTGACATTCCTTCAATCACATTCACACTGTTACCAATGTTACTTTGGATATGTGTACAGGAGGATCACATACACACATTATCAAGAACCTAGGGATCATGGACTGCAAGGCTGAATGGGTTTTTGGACCATAGGACACTATGGAAGCCCCTTCAAGTGCCATATTGAAAAAAAAACAGAAGGCAAGACTGCCATTCTGAATTTGTGATCTCCTTCATCCCCATTTCAACCACCACAAACTGTATGAGATGGAAAAGACTACATGTAAACAGAGTCAGCTCCAGACAACCAGCATTTTCAAGCCTTTAGCAATCAGAGTTAGCCCAAACAACCTGATTCAATCAGAAGCTGTGATAGTCATGTAACACCAGGACTTTCCTGGCCCTGTACCTCACATGGATGTAAATGGTTCATTTTGTCTTAAACCTGGTGCATGTCTTTCTGGGTGATTGTCCAGAATCAATTAGTCTATTTGCATGTTTTCTTCCTTGCAGCAACAACTGGATATGTGATACCTGTAAACATCACACCCTCACCTCTGATAGCCAAAGTACATGATGTCTGAGTGTTGATTTGTCAAAACCTGGGCATATACCATGGATGAATCTAAAGATCTGTAGTGATGTCCTTCTTGGTTCCACTAAGCTTTATATTATCCCCTTTCTCTCTGTGACCAATCCATTTATACACTTTCTTATCTTAACATGCTTTCAGATATCATAGGGAAATCCTTACACTTTCAGATATCATAGGGAAATCCTTACATTTAAAAAGATAGTCAGTGCTTGCCTGTATCAATGCAAAAGCAATCACTAGATTAGCATGACCTGTGATGATATAGCTCTCACTTCACCTTTTTGTGGTTATTATTTGTCTCTGGTGCCATGTTAGTATAGATCACACAGCACATGAGCAGCACCAGAACAATGATGATGTTTTTTAAAATGTAGGAAATCCTGCATTTTCTTTACACAGTATCTTTGCCTGGATACACCTTGAGTAGTCTAAGACAGCACATTGTTTTTGTGTTCAGCCCATTTCTCTAACAGCTCTAGCACAAAGTGCAGGAAAAAGGCTATGTGGCAAATTTGACTGCCTTCAGATGATGATGGGAACATGTATGTAAAAGGGAACTCAGCATTGCCCCTCAACATGGCCTGCCAGACTCATGTCTTCACGGCAACCTTATCTCAGATTCAAAACGTTTTCAGTCCTCGGAGTCCGCACGGCAGTTTGGCTTAACACACTTTCTCCATGTTAAACCACCCCAAAGCATGGTGAATCTCAATCCTGATTTCAACAGGTCTCACTCCAGATCGTGTGCTTGAAACATTTTACATTTTTTACTGTGGGGACCGTACCGTGTTAATGGATGAGAATCCATGTTTTGGGTTTCCCTCCCCCGATAGCTTGCTTTCAAAGATAGTGATTTCATTGAAAAAATCCACCCTCAAAACAGCCACTATAAAAATCCAGTCCTTAAAGCTAGACTGTAGCGATCTAGCCACTTCACACCTTAATAACAATGTTGCAGTTTTGCGCAATTCTAGCTCTTTGAAAGTTCTGACCTTTAAAAAAGGGAAAGGAAAGGAAAGCCCTGGAGTTTCTGTTTTAAAGGCTGTGGCTGTGAAGGGGGTTTGAGTTGCTGCTGCTGCTGTTGCTGTGTACCCTGGGAAATGGGGAGAGGAGGGGAAAGAATCGCTGGCTGCCGGTGCCTGTTTTTCATCCATCCAGGCAAGCGGTAGCCACCCAGCCACCCAGCTAGGCTCCATGAAGGGGTCTGTTATGGGTGGCATGTCCACGCCAGGAGGAAGAGGGCAGGGCAGCCCTGAAAAGCGGCTTTTAAAAAGTAGCCACTTGAGTCCCCCCTTGAGTCATGTACGCCACGTAGGATCCTCAGAATTCAGATCAAACGCGATTAAGTTAAAAGTAATGGGAACAGGCAAATTCGCATTTGCATCCGGTTCTATTATTTCGGTTTAGGGAAAGTGAAATAAGCTTGCTGTGAGGATTCCCCCCCCCCCCCCGGACTCCCAGCTTAATTGTGCTTACTAGGATGCCACTGGCAACTTCTGTTCCCTCCTACCTCCTTTCCTCCCCTGCTCTTCTCCTCCCTCCCTCCTTTTCAAAACTTGGTGAGGTTCCAGAAATTGCCAGTGAACTAAAGCTACAGGAATCCACAGATGAGTCTATACAGTATAAATAAAAATCATGCTACATCTCCAGCATTACTTTTATTTCTAATTGTCTGGGTTTATAGCTATGGCTATGATTATTATATCTAATGCTTTACATCCATACATTTAGATCAATTATAGCTATAGCTATCGTTATATCTGTTAGTATACATCTATATCAATTATATTAATATCTATTTGTATCTGTATATGATTGCTTAACATTTTCTGTATTTGTATCTATATCCATATATCTGTATGAATATGATATGTATACTTCTATCCCACTCAATATCCTGAGACAAGTTACAGTAAAACAATGTATCTAGCCTAGGAACAACTTTACCATCATTCAAGGGAGACTGAGGAAGCATTAGAAGCAAGTTAATTGTCTCTTGGAGAGTCATAAGGGGTGGGGAAAGGCAATGAAAGCCAAAAAATAAGAGAAGGGATTGGATTGGAGGAAGACTGTTGAAATAGAGGTGACAAGGTCAAAAGAGTATAATAGAACAGGGTGAGTTTTCTTTCTCCCTAAATTCAGGACAAAACTCTATTATAAGTGCCGTTTTATCAAGAATTCAGGACACTCACAAAACATTTTTAGGTCAGGACACTGAGCTCAAAATGTTTCATACTCTTCTAAAAGCTATTTCTCAGCACCTCTGTGAAAAAAAGAAGCTGTTCTGTAAATGTTATAATTTATTTCACCCTTAGTATATAATTCTGTAGTAACCACAAAAGCTGCACAGCTTTTCCCCTGGCTTCCTTTTCTTCAGCTTTCCATTTCTCAAGACTCAGAGTAAAAGGAGCAACCATTCTCCTGTCTGATAAGCTTGTAGTACACACTCAGCACCACCAGGGAGCTGAATTATTTCTACTCCATCCAGCGGCCTTTGGGTATTATGGCATCTGCAAAGCACATGGCTTTAAAAGGACACCTCTTCTTTTCCTGTTTGAGGATTTTCCCTGCCTCCTACCACAGGATGTGACATCAGAAGGACCTCTGACCCAGAAGACAGCAATTTTCCTCCAATCACTTCCCTTGATGTTTCATCAATGTCATTTCCTCCACGCCTTGTGCCATTGTGCCTTGCACATAAAAACCCCTTATGCCATTAAACTAGATCTCCTTTTCCATCTGCTGCTGTCTCCACTCTTTTCATTCCCTCCCTGTTTTTCTTATCTGTTGGGTCCGCCATTACTGGGCAACCAAAATTTCTGTTCCTGATGTTTTCCCCTTTTTTACTGCTTGTGACTTGCCTAAACATCACATAAAGATCAGCATTTGTAATATTTTTGAAAGTAATTGATGATGACTTTTATAGCAACACAGTAGTGAAATAATTTTACTGGAACATAAAAGAACACACAAAAAAGGAAGGAAGGAAGGGGGAAGAGGGAGAGAGAGAATGAGTGAGGGGAAATGACAGGTATTCTAATAATCAGGTTTTAGCTAAGGACCTAGGATAATCAGACATATTGACACAGAATCCATGCTGTTCTTGGTAGTGCTGCCTTTTGTAGTTAATGAACATTGACTGTATCACGACTTCAGATGTTGAGAGGTTGCTCTAGTTTTGTAATCATTATTGTTGCTACTATTATTTTAGTTGCCACAGTCACCAGATGTTCATCCACTGTTAATTTGAATTCTAATCAAAAAGTTGAGAATTAGTGAGTTCTCTTCAAATACTATCACTCGTTAAAGGAGTGTTATGGAATTCTTTATCTATTCTAATGCCTTCCACATATCTTGAGTTTTGCTGCATTTCATGCAACATACTACTAAGTAGCGTGTTTCCCTTTAGAGGCATTAGATTTTAAACTGTAGATGATGATGATGATGCTTTATATTTATACACAACATGCATACCTAGCCAAGATATGTTTGGCCAAATAGGATCATGCCAAAAGGGCACCAATTCATCACTGAGCCTGATTCAAAAGGTAGAAGCCACTCTCTCACATACAAAAAGGGGGGGGGGAAACCTCTACAAAGTGAATATAATTCTGGTTTCCTTTTGAAGTGTGGGGATGGCATTTATGTTACCATCTTCCTCTGTGGAGACTGTGTGGCCTTTGTGCTCTTATAGTATGAAGAGATAAGAAATCGTCAGTAGCTCTTGGTTAGGCTAGAGACTTCTCCAGCATCTGGGCTTGAAAAAAAAATAGAAGGATATGAGATATTTAGACAGAACAAGAAGAGTAACTGCTGTAAGTATATTATCACATAACTTTGGTTATGCATACAGGGTAGCTATCAATAACCTAACATGTTGATTCAGGGCACAGCTGGCTTGTCTTATCTTGGGGCCTTTGGTGGCCTGGACATGTGTCCACAGTACAGCAAAATGGTGACTGCAGAACTAAAATAGCTATAATCTTGCTGTCTCCTGCCCTGATGCAAAACACTGAAGATGAAAGCCATTCCCAGCACCTTTCTTCATGACCCTGAATAGAAATCCTGATGCCAGGGATCTTTCATTGCCTGAGTTTGCAGTTTGCAAAGGCCATGGGTCAGGGGCGAAGGAAACACTCTGCCTCCCCTCTCCTGTACTGAAGTAAGCATGTTGGCCCCAAAGTAAATCCCTCTTGCATCTGTACAAAAGAAACCATAAAGACGTGTGACCAGTTACATGGTTCTTTTAAATTTGAACGATCAAAGGGACAAAAAAAAAAATCCACTTCTCATCCTATACTACTTAAATCCTGTCTAGTTAGAAATGCCTTAATCCTCACATATAATTGAGTAAAAGTGAAAGAAGCAGAAAATGAAAACAAAGTTTTTAATGATCAGCGACAAGTGGAAGAAACATACATGCCCTCATGTTGAAAAACATTTGTTAGGTATCACATGAATTAATGAAAGAAAAAAAAGTTGGTAGATTCTGAATCTGGAAGGAGCTATAGGCCACGATGTTCAACACATACATCCTGAACATTTTATTCATTGAAATCTAAGCATTTCATGTTCTCCTACTGCACAAGATCCTATCCACACACCAGCCTTGCTTTAGATGTAGATCCATGGGGCAAATTAATCCTTTAACAACTTCTTTTATTAAACTTTTTGACAGGATTCCAAACCATACTTATTCCTTCCATTGTTTGTTGCTTGTTTTAATACAGCAGGACAGTTGAACGCCAGCGCTGATGAATGCCCCAAATATGTGTTTTTTTCACAAACATATTTGGGCTACCAACTATTACTTATGGTTGAGCATCTGCAAAACAGATGGCCCAAAATAACAATTGCATGTTGTTGTTTTTCTCTGATGAAGACATCCAGGTGGCACACTTATTGTGGATAACTTGCAATCATCATTTCCAAAAGATTATATATTCAGCAGAGGTATATGTTTATTATTCAATTCTCTAACCTGGCATCATGAATTAATGATTTACTACATTGCATTACTTTGCTTGTAATGCAATGTTACATTATAGTGTGTCAGATTAGCTAATGAATTGTCACATTATAAAACCAAGCAATTCAACATCAATTTTAAAGCTAAATTGCACATTCCTTTTAAAAGTCAGAGTCCCTGGGTCTGAAATTATCTTGGACACTTACTATTTTCCTAAGTAAATTCTGAAACCATATTACTTTGTTATGAAAGCCATGCACTGTGGACCAGGGCTTCTTTAGCCTATGGATGCAAATACAGAGACAAAAGCTTTGAATACTGAATTAATTGAAAGAAGAAAAATGGCTTAGGGGTATGCACAAGTTTTTTTTCATTCGAATTCGAGTTTAATCAAATATCAAAACATTCAATTCAAATGTTTAAATTCCAAATGCAGCTAAAACCAATTCAAATCTGATACATTTGAATCTATTCATTTGAATGTTAGACATGAATTTTAAGATACGAATGTTGACAACATTTGTATGTGTTATATGTATCTGTACGCATTTCGTACGCATCCCATTTTATCCCGTACGCATCCCGTTTTCGTTCTGTATTATAAGCACAAATTTATACAGACACATATGGTGTTCATACAGATAGGTATGTAATAGGATCATCAGGGCACAGCCTTCTGGGTGGGTACTTCGGCCTTAGCATTGTGACCCTGTCTAGCACCCATTGCCGTCGGGTGCTAGACGGCCAAGATCCGAATCTTCAAGGACCAGATTCAGTGAGGATCCCATTTTAAATTTTCTAAATCTGGATTAACCATGGTAAGTGAAGAAAAAACCTAGGTCTAGACCCTGCCTGTCCACATACTAGTTCAGACTAGCAGAAGAGTCATCTCCCTGGGCCATGGACTGGGTACAGCACTAGGCTCACTGTTAAATCTTTCAAAAATAGTCCACTGCTTTTCAACAATGCAAAAGCAAACAATGCTAGAAGTGGGCATACTGCCATTAGGTCCCACTGGCAACTCTGATTTCTAGCCTTTGAAAACTTGGCTTAGCCTTCAAAGCTGAGTGTTGGATCTGGTCCTGGATCAGCTGTCCAAAATGCAGACAGACCTGAAATATCTTATATGTTGCAGTTTTTGGTTGTGAGGCCATGTTCAATAGCTCTTCTGTGAATCTGAACTTTTGGAGATGCCTATGATATCCATCTTCAGAGGATCTAACTTCTGACATTCTACCAGCTCTGAAATAGGTCAGCAGCCCCTTGCCACAGCTTGGGATGAATTACCTGTTCCGTGTCAAGGTGTACCATCTTAGTGTGGGATAGCCACAGTGATTGCCAAAACGATGCCAAAATAGATCACTCCATGTCTTTCTCTTCCAAAAGTTCAGCTTAAATACATCCTTCTACAGCAGTGCAGAAAAGGCAATGCTTGTTCTCTTTTTGTCATGCAAGAAATTTCATAATTAAAATAAAACAGGATGTCTTTCTGAATGAAATAATTTCCTTCACAGTGGTAATATTTCTTCATGTTACTGAGGTGGTGAAATGGAGATATAATTAATCTACTACCCTTTTATCAAGACCAATAAAAATTGAGAAATATAATTTGATTGTGCCATTAGCTCAAATGAATTTTTCATCATCAGTTCACAACTAAATCATCAATTATTTTTCAACATATTTTTTTAATGAGATGAAAGATAATCAAGGTCTGCAGTGAAGTAGTATAATACCTAGGCTGAATAATCATTCAGTTTGTAGGGACAAAACAAGCCTTCATAACCCTCTTTCCCTGGATCTGGATAAGTCTGGATACATTAAGAATTACCAGGAAGTTGGGCTAAGCATGAGGACTGAAAAGTGTTGTAAGTTTAGGGGGGAAATCTGTCTGGACTGAAAAGTGTTCGAATCTGAGGGGGAAACAAGAAGGTAGTAAGACTGAGGAGTAATTCAAGTAAATAGAAGGAGGTAGTCTCAGAACTAAGAGGTGTCAGGAAGGCAGTATAGGAGCTTGAGAAGTTTTACATGATTAGATCTAAAGGAAAATTGAAGTACTTCATCAACAGTGTGCTGCAGGTGAGGAGTAAAAGAGTGGGAAATCAAAAAGAAATGACATGAATAGGTTTTAGCAGAGAAGCAAGCAAAGTTCATGCACATTTTACACAGAACATGCCAAATACAACAGTATAAGCAGTGTTTCTTTTCTCATTTAAATTACCCGTATATTCCGGCGTATAAGACAACTGGGTGTATAAGACGACCCCCAACTTTTCCAGTTAAAATATAGAGTTTGGGATATACTCGTCGTATAAGAAGACGACACCCAGCATATAAGATGACCCCTGACTTTTGAGAGAATTTTCCTGGGTTAAGAAGTAGTCTTATACACCAGAATATACTGTATATATATATTATTCTGTATTGCAATGTATTGCATTCTAATATATTTCATTTGGAGATGTCTATGAACTCTAAAATTCAAACTGGGTCAAACAGGTTGAACCCAATTCCAGAAATGAACAGGTCCAAGCCTGTTATGGCTCAGTACATCTCTGGTTTCATGCCACATATCGTAAACCAACCAAAGTTGTTGGTGTTGCTATCATCAATGAGGTAAGAAGCAGTATATAGTATATAGAGAAATAAAGAAGATCAAGGGAATTAAATTTTGAAAAACATTGAGTAAAGTAAGTGCCTCAGGCTGCAGTTTTTAAATAACTCAAAGCACATTGAGCTATCTGATTACTATATCTTTATATTTTTATTTCATTGCTCGGAAAAAGTACTGGTGGGATTTTCTACCTCAGATGCAAAAATAACTTGATTGACGTTGGCTTTGTGCACTTCAGTACTGGACAGATGAAATAGATATAGTATAGACCACTTAAAAAAACTACAGACTTCAAGTATAAGATTGCGTAGATGAAAGGATGATGGTCAATTTAAATTGTGGTTTATTTAGAGTGAAACTTCATATCTTTCCAAGATAAAAACCTTTCCATATAGTTACTGAAGTCTAACATGTGGTAAAACAGAAACAAAAGGTGTTTTCCACTGTCACTAGAAGTACCCATTAAGTACCCATTAATGGGTAATGAATGGCATTTTTGTACCCATTAATGGGTACTTAATGGGTATTTCTAGTGACAGTGAAAAACACCCAAAAATACACAGGGGCTGTTTCTGCACTCAGGAGGCAGACATTTTGGATCCGTTGACCCAAATTGCCCGATCTACTGATCTGGATTCTGGAGAGGTGAGGGCCAGATCTGTGTTAGCTGCACAGATGACTACCTCATAGGATGTCTGTTGTAGTGAGAAGAACAAGAAGCTTTGTGGGTTGCTTTGAGTCTCCTTAAAAGGGCAAGAAAAGCAGGGTATAAAAGCCAGATTCTTCTAAGTGGGTGGCTCTCCATCTCAATTCTGAGTCAGACAAATCACTGACCATTCCAGTCCAAAAAGCCATCCCCGTGGCTGGTAAGAGGTTCTAGAGTAGTTCCGCATATGCCTCTGAGAAACGGATAAAAAAAATCCATTTCTCGGTGAGCCGTCCTCCAGAGGATCTGTTCCAAATAGGGACGGATCTGAGAAGGCCTCCCCACATCAGCACATGCATGGGGAGGCTGGATCGGGCAGCCGGATTGCCTGGGTGCTGAGCGGAAGACGCAGCACCCATTCCAAAGGGCCTCCAGCCTCCTGCACTGCCGCCGCTGCCTCCAAAGCCACAGGACTGGAGCATGCAGCTGACAGTCACCGTATGTTTCAGTGGCGCGCTGCATGCGGGGCTAGGGCGGAAGGATGCAAACCGGCCTGCTTCTGCCCTCCCCAAGATGGCGGCCACAGGGACATCTGTCCTTCCACCTGGCCATGTGCGGAAGCGTCCTGCTTCCACATGGATTCAGGCAAAGGGACGAATTGAAGACCTAATTTTTTAGGTCTTCATTTTAATCTGTTTTTTGGCAGTGAGACCCGTTTTAGAAATCAATCTCGCACATCGAAATGTGGAAGCGGCCACCTGGAAGGGTCGCTGAAGAGATCTCCAGTGCAGAAGGTAAGTATGTAAGAGTCTTAAATGGGGGTTAAATGAGGGGGTTAAAACCCCTAGATAACAAGTACCTGCAGCCACATCCTTCCACTACACTTTCAACTGCAGGTTGCATGTTATCCACATTTCTCTCAGCTTAGGATATTCTTTTACCTTTTACATGTTTTATTCTACATTTGCCTAACTTGGGAGTTGTGGTGAATGGGTGGGCTATAGCATTTGTCTGCAATATATTCAGACTAATTCGTTCTAACGGTTGTTAGCAGTCACTAAATGGCATGTCTAATCTACTTAAATGGGACATCTGCTGTAGCCTGACTGGGAGAATTTCCAGTATTTTTTTCATATATCTTCTATTAACACCCACCCACCCACACACACACACACAAACACACATACATTATTGTTTAAGCTGTTAAACAAAATCAGGAAGGAAAATATAAATATAAATTGCAGCAAACAAAAGGTGATATTCTGAACCATGTTTCGTTGTCAATTTTAGGCTCACTTCTGGACTCTTAATGCTATTTTGACCCCAAAGTGGAGGGGGTGAAGCTAGTGCCAATGTTGTTGTTGTTGTTTTAAATGATGTCCTTTTTTTCTATTTACCTTTCTGTAGGACAAATTCACAATCTGTAGGTTATAGAGATTGCACATACTTAAATTTTCAAACAAGCAGGGTGTTCAGTTTGGGCTCAAACTTTTCAAGCGCTCATGTTTGACTCAAACAGGTTCTGATTCACATCAGTTCAGCACACCTCTGCTATGTTAAAAAGTTATCTCTCTTTTTACTGCTGCTCTTGCAGTGTCAAAGTGAAAAACGTTTCAGATATTCAAAAAACTGGATTTCCATTTCAGTGTGAATATACTGTAAAATATTAAATCAAATTTGTCCATCCCTAGCACAGACACAGGACCATGAAAGTTCCATGGAAGGGCATGGTCTGCATGGTCCTGCTCTTTCGTTGCTCATTGGAGGTTATGGAGAGCTGCAGTGTAAGAACAGAAGCATACTGACCTTAGCTGCCATCCCAACGTAAGCACTCACTAGAACATGCAGCATTCAACATGTTTTGGATGGTCACTGAAGTCTGCTTGTCTCCACAGCATCACATGCTGAATGGTGCATAAAGGGGTTTCAGTTTATCTTCTGATCACAAAAAAATTAAATGCACAAAAAGCAGCCCTGAAGCTGCTTCTCACGCACTAAGCCAGGCCTTTGTCCTAATTAAGCGTGCCACACTTCTGTGCTGGCTTTCTGTGTCTGTCCATAGAGGGTTGAGGAGCCCACCGAGTGCAGAAAGAAGACATCAGAATAGCACCCTCAAGGACAGTGGTGGAGCAGTCATTGTGAGGCCTGTTCACACTTAGGTTTCCAGATGGAATTCGGACAGTCCTGGGGCAGAACATTCGCTCTTCGGGCCAGTTGGTTCCATCCTGAACTATCCCGGCCTGTTCCAGGGCTGCCCTAATCATGCTCCACACCCAGCCCTACCTGTCCCCGGCCATCCCAGAGCTGTCCAGCAGGGAGATCATTCACATTCTCCCCACTGGACAGCTCTGGAGTCCTGCCCCAGGCTGCTGCCATTGGGGCGCTAACGGGCCACTGGCTGGCAGCCCCTTTCGGTGATGGGGCAAGACCAAACCAGGGCTGTCCCGGTTCCCTGCTGGCTGCCATCATCCTGATTGGGCTGGCAGCAGCCAGCAGGGACCTCCCTGATGCCCAACCCCACCCAGGGATACACCCCACCCCACAGTTCTGTGGGACCCACTTACCTCATCAGACCTCTGGGTCCGGTGTGTCCAGTCATGCGGCCTGCTGTAGTTATCAGCCACTCTCTGTGCAGGCATGTGCAATGGCAGACTGCCCCCACGCTGACCTGACCCATTTGTGAACATCCCTACTACCTGCTTCTTCAGTCCTAGATCATTCCTATGCTTACTGTGGCAGAACGTCTCTGTAATACACAGCACAGTTTTGTTCTTCTTTTAAAAGGTTATCACTAAAAAATGGACTTTCTCAGTAAGAAAATGTGATAATTTTAGAATCTTTTCTCTAGGGCTTTTAGTTGATGAGTCACAGGGTTTATTGTCATAAGCTTTTTTTTTTAATTTGCCCAGACTCTTAATAATCAGCAAAGTTACTGCTATTACATTGGGTCATATTTCCTCATTTTTATCGCTCGTGTTTGCATATTTAATAGATGGGTATCATTAATTTAACTGTTTTAATGTTATTTGGTTGCTGTAGTCTTTGAGACTGTTTTCTAAATTAAAAGACTTATTTTTGTAGTGCCCCATCTCCTAAATATGAGACCCATCTTGATGACTTCATTGTATCCTTCAGGCACCAAGTTAAAGACTTTTAAAGGTCAGGAAACAGTATCTTTAATGGACGCAGTTCTGGTTTTGTTTTGTTGTTCTGAATAAAAATTAAACTAGTATTTACCACACAACAGGAAAAATTAGAATAGTAATAACAATCAAATAAAACAACCTTCTTCCTATTATAGCCCTTTCCCACACCTGGAAAAATAAAAAAAAACATTAAAAAAGATCTACTATTCTATAGCTAGTTAAGAGCTAATCATAAAGTGACATCCTAACCACACAGTCCGTCTCAGGGACAGATAGTGAAGACAAGACATATTAGGCCTGGAATGTCCAACTGTGATAGAACCCCACCCCCTGCTGAGCCTTCATGGCAGGGGGTGATATTTATTTATTTTTATTTGAGGAATTTATATCCCACCCTTCACCAAAAGGTCCCAGGCCAGGTTAAAATAAGAATAAAACATATATTAAAACATAAGTAAAAACGTAACCCTCCCTCCCACCTTTCAGCAGGGGACAATGCAGGATGACACACTGAAGTTTATCACCAGCCAGCATCATTAATATGCTCCCGCTTGCTCTGGCATAGGTCAAACCTCTTTCCTACAGCAGAAATAGACTCAGTGCTGGGATAATCCTCATACTGGATAATCCCAGTCTGGGGGAAAACATCCACAGAAAGAGAAATGAAGCAGACTTTCATGCCTGACCAGCTGTGGACTTGGGACAGCCTCCATTCAAACAAAAAGGAAGGTGTTACCATGCATCTGGGTTCAAATGTCTCTTTCCAAACATAATCCAGACTGTTACCATGTTCACACATCTCCTCTCTCAAAACATCTTGAAAGAGGAATTGTCATTTGGATGGGACTGTTTATACCTCCTGAATGAGTTTGACGAGTGATGGCACCTGCATGATAGGGCTATTTTGGCTGGGGGCTTCTTGAGAATGGGCTGCACTACGCAAGTGAAGACAGTCCCCCACATATGCCCATTTGACTTGATGGTGGCTACGTACTTTTGCAAACCAAATCAAGAAGGGCAAGATCCCATCATTGTGGGGAATCCTAGTTTCTCTTCAGAGGAACTTTCTGTTTCAGTGTGAATTGTTCATGTTCACAGACCCCCTTGATGCAGTTTGGCTCCAAATTCAAACTTTCAGAAACCAACCAATGCCCTCACCCCATTCAAATCAAACTGGTTTGAGTTACACATCTCTGTACTTCAACAGTGATTCAAATGAATTGGAGTAGGTCCAAAAAAACCCAAGGAAATGTTACAAAATGGCAGACATTTGTTGGGAGAGATTGAGGTTCTTTCTGCACTTTCCTCAATTAATCCAATTTAGTTAAATCTGTATAAGCTAAATCCAGATCAGCTATATCCAGATCAACCACAGGCAGAGGTATCTGCACTGAGTGAGCTTTGGAACAGCAAATGTGTGCTAAAGAGTGCAAGTGTGGAAGTAGACCATATTTATCTGATCTACCACTAATTTGGATTAGTGAGCCCTTAGCACAGTTCTTAATCCAGATCTATTCTATTCCCATGCGAATGATGTGTTTGTGGAAGCACCTTGATCAAGATTGCTGTGTAGAAAGGCCCTGAAAGAGCACAATGTATATTTAACCTTAAGAAGATAATACAGGGAGGATAGGATAGAATAACCTTTTTTAAAAATGCTTTAAAAATGTCACAGAGATAAAGGTCATGCCCTGTTCTCTCTAAACCAAGTATGCAAGTCAGCCAATAATGGGTTTAAGTTTCAGAGGCAGATTTTTGTTGAACATTGTAAGGGAAAGAAAATTCTCTTGTTTAAGAGCTCTTCTGTTTAAGTGGAGTTCAGTGATAAAAATACCTGAAGAGGTGGTAGCGTCTCTTCAATGTACGCATCAAAGTGGAATTTAGAAAGTAGAAAATCATCAATTCTCTTTTCTTTCTTTCATGGGTTCTCTTGTGTTTTAGATACTTTTGTCTTTCAGTTAAATGTTGGCATTGTAATGCATTATTTTAACTGGGATCTCTTCAGATTTTGTTCTTGTAGGACTTGGGCTGTTTCTTTTTCTGCTGCTGTTTCTCCTCTTAAATGCTAAACTTGTTGTGCTTTTCTTTTTATACCATTTGTTCAGATGGGATGTTTTTTCCCTGAAATTCCTCCAGTTCTCTATCAGTAAAGACCTTACTTCTCATCATAAGTGACTGTGATTTGCTAGTCCTTGTTCAATAGTTTCTGCATCTATTTTTATTCTGAATTATTTTTTGCTATTCATGTTTTGATGGTCTGACTCGAAGTAAAAGGTCATAATTCCCAAGTTTCTTTAACCATATATTATCTTTCTATACCTTCACTAGTCATTGAGTCCTCATCAGCCCTGGTTTCTCAGCTGAATATTTTTAGTCCTGTAACCCACTTATTACCAGGTATGCTAACATCTAAAGCTTGACTGAAGAAATGACTTTTTCCCCTAGCCTTTAGAGGCATGGCAGTGGGGCTGCGAAGTTAGTGCAAGCTTCACATCCATACAGAGGCATGGGCTGGAACAGTTCATCAGTGCAAATTAGGGATGTGTATGAATATTCAAAAAATTGAGAAACCAATTTGAATCTGACAAATATGGACATTCAAACTCTGATCAAATGTCTTCACATTCAAATTTAGACATTCAAACAGATCTTGAATGTTCTGAAACATTTGTTCAAATCATTCAAATCATTCAAACATACAGATACATAGGTATCTGTACAAATATTATACATATCTTTACGCATTTGCACTTATAATACAGGAAGAAAACGGGATGCATATGGGATAAAACAGGATGCATACAAAATGCATAAAGATACATATAGCACATATGAATGTTGTCGACCTTCATATCTTTAAATAAAAATCTAACATTCGAATGAATAGATTCAAATGTAACGGATTCAAATTGGGGTTTTAGCATTTGGATTTTGAACATTTGAATCAAATTGAATGTTTTGACATTTGATTCAACTCAAATTTGAATGTAAAAAAAGAAAATTTTGTGCACATTTCTAGTGCAGATGTCACTGACCTAGCTTCATCTGGATCAGTGGACCTGATTATTTCAGATTGGATCCAGATCTACAGCAGATGTTTCTTCTAGGTAAATAAGCAGAGGAACTGAAGCTGAGAAACAACCAACCGAAGTAGCAAAAGTTTCACAAAATCACAGTATTTTAATTCTTCAGTATTCACAGTTTTCAAAGTATTAATGAAATACATATGTGGTAAACTTTCAAGATGTAAAATCTCAAATTTGCATGCTACTTCCTGATTTCCAGGTTTCTTTTAAAAAATCTTTTTAAAGAATTAACTTTATGATAGGTCTTTACAGTAAAGGCAGCTTTGGTGTACACAGACATAACTGAAAAAATATGTGATTCCTTTTTAATTTTGTCAGATAATTTTTATTGCATGTATTTCAGTCAGCAAAAGAGAGCAAAGGATATGCTTTTTTTAGAGTATGGTTTTTGTTTTGTTTTGTTTTTGCAGTAGAACTGGTACAGATTACTTATTTGCTAACAGCAGTATTAAACCAACTAGCTTTATTGGTACATCACTTCAGTAGCCAGTGGTATTAAACGTAATTCTGGCAGCTGATACCAGAAAGTTGTATCAAAAAGCATTTAACTCTAAACAAGCCTACCTGAGTTCAATTGGGCTGGTGTTGTCACTAAGCAAATCTGTGGCTGCTTGCTGATAAAGATAATGATGTTTTTCAATGTGGACCCTATTCCTGTCACAGTACAAGGTGACAGAGATTTCACATGAGGTTTGCAGCTGCCGCCACAGATCAATTTTAGGTTTACATTATAATCAATTAAAATTCAGGAAGAAGAAGAAGAAGAAGAAGAAGAAGAAGAGATGGCTTTTCTCACCTATTTAAGGGGATTGAACATCTGACAAAGCTTTCTATTCTTCTTCCACAACAGAACATCCTGTGAGGTAGGTGAGGCTGTGAGAGCTCAGAAGAAAGCTGTGACTCACCCAAGGTCACCCAACTGGCTTCATGGAGGAGAGTGGAATCAAACCTGGTATTCCCAGATAAGAGTCTGGCTTCCTAACCACTAGGCCAAAGGATGTTAATCAGTGTGGTTTGGGTGTGCCTGTATCCAAGCACACATGTATGTTTGCATAAACATACTTTGAGCAAAAGTATATGAATCATATTCAACAAACAAAAAGAAAGAAATGCCAAATTGTCTTAGCCTGCTACCAAATATTTCTGTGCTCTCATGCTGCTCCAAAGGAGGAGAAGGAAACTTGAATGTGGCCAAATAAGCTTGTATAACATTTGGAAGCTGCTATAAAATCCAATAGGCAAAAGCACAATAAAAGCTTCTGAAAAATAGGTCAAGCTACTCTGAAGACTAATATCAGGAGGAATCAGCAAAAATTTGCCTCTTGGCTGTCTATGTTCAGAATAAAGAGTGTTTATTTTCTAGCTTGCAGGAAATTGCAAAGGAAATAATTGTGATGCAAGGAAAATAGTAACCTGATAAAATAATGAAAACAAAAGAAGTGAGGAGAAGTTTGGCTGAATTGTGAAAGATGACAACAATAAAAGTTCTAGGGACTTTTCTTCATTTATGGATTTCCTTTCCAGCTAACATGTCAGATGACATGCCAAAATTAAAGGTTTGTCAGATGTTAGATCACATGCTGGATTACAGGAAAAGGTCACAAAACAAACTGAAAAAAAAGAGACTAGACAGGTTTAACCCTCCAAGCTATCCTTTATTCTAAAAGCCATGGTTATCAGTCACATTACTCTCTGAACACTCTAAAAAAAGTCAATACACAAAATCACAAAGAACTAACCTTTATGGAACATGACTACAGGCTCACCTTGGAAGACTGTAGATGAGCAGGCTTAAGTTAGTGGAGATGTTCACTTTTATTTAAGGTGTTCAGCTACTTTATTTCTCCTGTACACAAGCCTATTATTTTCAAATGCATTTTCTTTTGAAATTTTCAACATTCCAAAATGAAGATAAGTCATCCATTTTTAAAATATATGGTGTGCAACAGAAAACTAAAAGAAAAAAAGGTATTTTAACTTCCTTGTCGTCTTGAGAGCAAACAAGTACATGTGACTGACAGCTTAGACATCCATGAAGGTAGAGGAGGCAGCTTCCGTAATGCCTAATTACACAAACATCATTATAAAATACGCCATATGTAAGATACAGTGGTACCTTGACATACGAGTTTAATTCGTTCCGTAACCTTGCTCTTATGTCAAATCGCTCGTATCTCAAAGCAATTTCCCCATTAATCCATTCCAGCTCCCAAAACACCACCTCAGTTGTTTTTGTTATGTACTGTACTGTATTTACATACTCGTATCTCAAATCTTGTTCTCATCTCAAAGCAAAATATCACTCGCTCGGCGGCTTGTATCTCAAAACACTTGTATGTCAGGGCACTTGTATGTCGAGGTACCACTGTACATTCAAGTTCCTTTCAGCCTTTCTCTTATAAGAAGGTGCAGTGCAAGCAACAGGAACTTAGAACATAAGACTAGCCCTGCTGAATCAGACCATAGCCAATTAGTCTAACATCCTCTTTCACACAGTGGCCCACCAATTGCTTCTGGGCATTATCAAGCAGAAGATAAAGGCAAAACAAGGCATAGCTGTATTGGAACAGGTGCTTCTTCTATGCAGTTTTCATTAGAATCAGTTCAGTACCTGTTTTGCTGTGCAGAATAGCAGCTTTCCTTACCTGTCATCATCAGGTTGGAATGTGTGAATCTTTTCTATAAGAAGGAAAGGGAATCACTGCAACTTAAGAAAAAAGAAGGAAGGAATACAGATGAGTAATTGGAATTCATTTAATCTCTTCCAGCTTTTTTTGTCAACTCTCTATCATTGCAGTTACATAGAAAATCATAGAAACAAAATAATAATGCAGTAAATTCATTTAATCCAATAATATAAGAGTCAATATATTTTAGAAAATAAATTTATTAATTATCTAAATTACTTGGGAATATTTTCATCTGAACATGGCAAGGTTTTCCTACCAATATGCACCAAACTTTTCTTCTTATAGTTTTTTCTGAGGCCCTGCTGATCATGCTTCCTGTCTAGCAATTAGTTTTTCTTACACTAAATTAGCTTTCCAAGTCACAGTGCATTTTGTGCTGTTGTTGAACTTGACTATAATTGTAAGAAAAGAGCCAATTGTTACATAGAACAGGTTACTTTAATGATGGAGGCTTGACACCATTTTCCTTTGTTTTGTCTATATTCTATCTAGTTGCTGATTGATCCAATAATTTCCCCTCAGAAACTCCCATTTGTGCCAGCTCATCTTCTACCATTCTCACCCCCTTTGTAGACTCCGCTCTTGACTCCATTGTGTGACATGAAGTACCAGCTCTATTTTTTGGTTTTATCAGCTGCTTAAACCTTCTTTGAGCTTTAACTTCCCTTTTCTTGTTACCTAATCAGATACAAAAGTAGTGAATTGGGTATCACTGGAGTATTGGAGGTAATGAGGAACTCATCCCAGAACCCACAAATAAATGCCTTGTTCACATCCCATCTGGGTTTTCGAGCATTTGTGTCTTTTTTTCTATCACTTTTTCCCCACAGTTGTTCAGCCTTTTCAAGTATTTGCAGGACTTCTTTGCAGGTTTCTGAAAAGCCTCTAAAAATTGGACATAAAGCTTATCACTGCTTGAAACAGAACAATATATCTTTTCTAATTGTGTAAAGCATTCTTCTGCTATAGCATTAAGACCAGCACTTAAAGCTTCCTCCAATGCAGGGGATGACAAATTTCCTAGCAGTTTTCATTTCTTTCTTTAGAGTTATTTCTGGAGCCTCTAATAACTACTGCACTTGCAGTCTCCTAAAATCAAAATCCACTTCACCAAGCGGTGTCGCTGAATGTCCTGAAGAACTTTTAAGCTAGAAGGAGACACATTCAGCACTGGCCTCCTTTGACTTTATTGTCTGTTTCACACTACTACTTTGTGGACTTCTTCAGATATCTTCCATTACTAATTTTCCAGTATGTGGTTCACTGGGCATAAAAATATTTTCCGATGTAATGGAAAAGTACTGAAAGTATCATTTGGCTATATTTCATGTAAGTTGTTTCCTATAGACAGGGAATGGCAATCAAGTACTTTGCCTATTTGGTCTTATTGTTAGCATGCCAGATTCATCTCATAAGGTGTTTTTCCACTGTCACTAGAAGTACCCATTAAGTACCTATTAATGGGTATTAATGGGTATTCCATCGCCTGGGGGCCATTACTGAGAAGGCCCTCTGCTGAGTGCCCACCCACCTGCTAGCAGCACAGAAAGAAGGCTTGGAGTCCCTTTCCTAAAGTGGACTACAACAAAATGCAGAAACAGCTTTAGGGCACTTTTGTACTCTGCCTTCCATCCTAGGCACTAGCTAAGTCCAAATGACTGGTATTACAGCAGCAACCACTTTGGTGTAGCAACGGCACCAACCCACCTGTGCAGCACTATTGCCACGGCTAACTGGAGACACAGCACTCAGTTGTGCCTTTTCCTCTGATCACTCGCTCCCCTTGAACCTCTTTCACCTGGAAGAGATGTGAATGGGAGCTTGCCAGGCTATCCCAGCCCCGTGACTAGTATAGATGTGAAGCAGTTTTAACTGCTCCTTACCCATACATGCGGGGGGAACTCTGGCATGCTAAAGTAGCAGCTCCACAACATGTGGATGCAACATCTGGGAGTTTCTCCATCTTTACCTTTTTGCCAAGAGCAAAAAGGCCCTTTTCCCTATTTGCATGGCCATACTTGATACAATCTCAAAACTCACAAATGAATTCCTGTGCACCCTCCCACATACAAAAAAACCTATAAGCATTATAAAATCTAGCTCAGAATGAACATAATTGTACAGACCCCTTCAGCATTTACAAAGATGCACTTGAATACCTTCTCCCATATCGACCTGCCCATGCCTTAAGACCAAGCGGTGAGGCCCTCCTGGTTGTCCCACCACCTTCAATAGTGAGGTTGGTGGGCACCCGGGACAGAGCCTTTTCTGTGATGGTCCCCAGGCTATGGAATAGCCTCCCCCTTGAGGTGTGCCATGCCCCTTCCTTATATTTAGGAAGGCGGTGAAGACGCACCTCTTTGCCCTGGCCTTTGGCTGAGCTGATTTTATTCCCCCCCCCCAGTACAGACACTATCATTTTAAACATATTGTGTATTGTTTTATATTTGTTGAATTTTTAAAGTCTTTTAATGTATATTCTGTTTTTAACCTGTTGTTTTAAGGTTGTTACGTGCCCAGAGACCTTTAGGTATGGGGCGGGATAGAGATGTAAATAATCAATCAATCAATCAATCAATCAATTGACAGTATTCTAATAACCAATATACAGTCCTTTTTTAAAGAAAAGTCAATCCCCTTGCTTTACTGCAGTATTTGCAATGGTACAGCAGATCTTGAACAAAAGAGAAGGAATCAGAACTTTAGAAAACCCTCTGTCCTGGCCTCCCTTCAATAGTGCAGCTTCTGCCAGGAGATGCTGAAACAATGTAGATTGGACCTAACAGTTTAAAGACAGTTAACTAAAATGTTTCTTTATAAGAGCTTAATCTTTCTCCTCCTTCTCACCTAAGCAGTTCTGGGCAAAACTGCTAGTATAGCATATTTCCTTAGGGCATAACATAGAAAGCGCAAAAAAACTAAGCTTCGAAGTCCCAAAACCTAAGCTTCGAAGTCATTTTGAGGTCATTTTGAAGTCACTTCAAAGTCTGTGCAAAATAGCTCTGGAGCGTCTTTGAAGTCTGTGCTGATCTTCGGAGTGAACTTCAAAGTGACTCTGAAGTAACTCCGAAGTCACTTCGAAGTTTACTCCAAAGATCAGCACAGACTTCAAAGACGCTCCAAATCTATTTTGCACAGACTTCAAAGTGACTTCGAAGTGACTTCAGAGCCGCTTCGGAGATTGCTCCCCCTGTCCCCCCAAACACCTGGGGTGACAGGCAGACCCCTCGGGGGTAGATCCAGATTTCCAAATGGGTGGTTCAGTGTTTCCACGGCAGGGAGGCTAGCACCCATGGAAACACATTGGGTACTTCCCTTAACTCGGATCTACTAGATCCGGATTAAGGGAAGTACCCATTCCCTAGATCCAGATCTTCTTAGATCCGGATTAAAGGAGCGCAGTGGAAAAACACCCATTGTCTTCAATAGTAATCAGTATTTGACAATCAAGTATGGTAGAAATCTTCCATACACTTAGGCTGCTTTCACACACAGTAAAGGACCTCTGAAGTGGCAGTCACCATTCCTCCATGGTTTTCTCATCAGAGGTTCTAAGTGGCTGCATCTCTACCTGCTGTAGCCTCAGGTGTTCCAAGAAGAGACAACCATCTCAGCAAGGGGCACAAAGACCATCTACGTTTCTTCTGTGCAAAGGTCATGATTTTAAACCCTCTAGAAAAGCAGCTTGGATGCCACGTCTGTGGCTCCCCTGCATGAATAATGTCTTTGCACTCCAAAATGGAGAGATAGGCTGCATCAAAATAGGGTCAATACCCCATAATTATTTCAGAATAATATTTGCTTTGACAGATGTGATCACAATGCTCCCAGTTCAGTCCTGGAATGTTCCCAGTTCAATCCTGGAATATAGACCTGATATCCTGAGTTTAAGGTATTGCATCACTGTGTGACATGCTAACATACAAAACATTGACCCTAACATCTGAGTAAAGTGAAATAACTGTGGGAGTACTTTGCTCCAGAATACTCAAAAATAGCCGAATAGGTAAGTGACATCTGAGGCAACCGCAGAAACTCATTGGCACAATGAACAAGGTGCTTCTGATGAGACACCTGCTCTCAGGACCTTCCACCCTTGATTTTATTTATTTATTATTATTTATTTATATTCCTATCCCACCCAATACCCAAAGGTCTCAGGGCAGGTAACAACATTTAAAATCAGACATATATGAAAGCAACAACAGTATATATTAAGACAGTAATAGTGTCTGTAAAGTTGGAAGAGACAGTATATTCCCACTTAGTCAAAGGCCAGGGCAAAGAGGTGCAACTTCACTGTCTTCCTAAAAATACAGTGAAGAAACCTGTTGCACCTCAAGGGGAGGCTATTCCATAGCCTTGGGAGGGGCTGTCACTGAGAAGGCCCTCTCCTGGCCCCTCTTACTACTGAGGGTGGTGGGACAACCAGGAGGGCATCCCCTCCAGGTCTTAAGGCAACCTTAAATGTGACCATAGCCTAAGTCACTTCTGAGGTGCTGCTTTTTTTTCTCCTTGTGTGTAACTGCAGCATTAGCCAACTGGATCAGATGTTAGTATTAAGAACCAGAATGTGATACTGATTTTTTAATGTTACTGATACTATTGCTGCAACTTGCTCTATAGCACAGACTGAGCAAATCCAAAACACACACATACCCAAGTGACTGTCTTCTAAATGTTAGCAAATTAATTTGTTTTTGTTGCTTTTTGCTCAATGTGCATTCCTCCTTGTTGGCAGAGATTCTGAAATACAACCTTCTCTGTGAATTCAGACCTAAGGGTACATCATAACTTAACTGCGGCAATTAGGGTAACAAAATTATATAATGATAGCCGATGCTTGTGAAAGTCTAAGGGATAAACATAACCTCGGGCTCTGTATCCGTCAATACCCCTGTTGATTCATTTCTTTGATTGCACAGGCTTAAAGAGTGCTTTCTGTTTTATTTTTAAAAGATTGCTTTTTTGTTCTTTAATATGGCTTACTATTGCTCTGCATATGTTGCTTCCCTTGTTTCTGGCTGCTGTTGGCAAGCAGTATACCTCAACCCCATATTTTTATCCCACTGTGAAAAACACCAGATGTACAAAATTAAAGTTCAAGTTAATCAAAATATTGCTTGACAAAGCAAATAATTGAATTGCACTTTCAATGCACTGTGGTAGACTATAATTAACATGCAGTATCTTCCACATTTGAATACAAGTTCCAATTTCCATTTTAACATCATGGAATGCTGTCTACACATTTTTTTAATGGTGCCCATGATAATAATATATTCTGTTTTTAATCATATTCCACGTTGCAGGAAATGAAGCTTGCAATTTCCCAGGTGCTTACCAAATTACTCCTGCAAGCTAATTCTCAACCCCCAAGTTAAGAGTTTCAACACAGTACCCATTAGCAGCCTGCTTATGTTCTTCCTGTACAACAGAAGGTAAGTTAATATGTGCTTCAATTACATCCAGTTTGTGCATTTATAGCACCCTGTGGACAACAGTAAGAAGACTGTAAAGTACTTATCCTGCTTTTTTAATGCCCCACTATATTGGCAGAGAGAGACAGACAAACATGAGATAAAATGGGAGGAATGGAGAGAGGGAGTAAAAAAACACACCCTACTTTAGCTGAAGAAAGGAATCAATATTGAAATGGAATTCCAATGCATTGATGGAAAACCATGGCAAAGGTTTCCCAGAAAAGCAGCCTGAATTTATTTTTATATGCATTATTAAGACTTATCAGATCAAATTAAACAAATATTAAGTACATTGCGATCAGTAATAGGAAACTGCTGTTTCAGATAAAATCACTGTAAGAAATGAGGAAGAAACAATTTTTACTATCTTCTATATAGCCCCAAAGAAGTGCTAGGTCTTCTTAATTTTAACAAAACTTAGAAAAACCATAGAAACTGGAATGCAACTTACACTGATCAAATCAAAAGGAGTTTAAAAATTAAACTGTGTGTTTACTAGATGTTTTATCTAACACAAGTGAGCTCACATATCCCATTGATTAGGTCGTTACAAAGCAGGGCCAAGAAAACATGAGGAGTGGTATATCCCACAAATAATACTTATTCTACTGGAAATTAGAATAAAGGAAAGCTTTATACCCTTATATGATGCTTCTAGTCCAAATTAGGCACATTAGTTGAGTTCATCAGTGCAAGACTGACAGGAGACTTGTCATGCCTCCAGAGCATCTTTGATGCCCTTGAGACATATATTTAGTTAAAGATATTATAGGCTTTCTATGTATTAGTTCAAAAGGGGAAATAGAGATCTATAGCTTTAAGAAATAAAAGGATTGTGGGAAATTCTAGGGTCCTATACTGCCTCTCCAGCTAGTTTCAGTTTTGTGTGTAGTGAGTTTGCAACCAAGTCAGACCTGGAAAGAGTATTTTCCTTTGACAAAGACAAAGTCCATAGAAGAAGAAAGATAAAGTCCACAGAAGAGAGATAATGTCCACAGAAGAAGAAAGATAAAGCACACAAGAAAGAGAGAGCAAGGTATTTAACCAAGACTATTGAGAGAGAAGAGATTATTTCATGTTATATGTGTTTGTAACCAGTAAAGTCTTTGGTTCGCGCTGTGTTCCTGGAGCCAGAGATATTTCACTACATGGCAGTTCATAGCATTGCTCTGGGGACAAAACAAGACTCATAAGTTCAAAGCTAGGGATGACTATTCACCCATATACCAGAACATAGGGCTGTCCACAAATATTTTTTTATTCAATTCATATTGAATTAAATGCAAGAAAATGTGTATTTTTTCAAATAGATCCCATTCAAATGCAGTGGGATTTGAATTTGATACAAATGTTCAATCCCATACAAAATCCATACAGATTCCATACAAATGCATACGAGTGCATATGAATCCCACACATATCCCATATGAAACTTCATATAAATGTATCAAAACACTCAATTTGAATTCAAATGTCAGTCTTCGAAAGTGCCAACATTCAATTTGAATATGAATGTCCGAATTCAGCTAAATTAATATGAATTTTAAGTGTTATAAGTATCTGTGTGCATCCCTATTAGAACATATTCCAGTCTAAGGGGGCACCTTCTGTACATAGTGCATAGAAATCCTGCACACACCATCCTTATATAGTGGACTACTGGTAGACCTTGACAATCAAGTCTATTAATTTACCAGCATACATGCATGGGCACCAAGAAGCAGTACTAGAAGTGGAACCAGAACTTGCCACACAGAGAAAAGGTAAAAGCCAGAAACTTTGAACTGAGGAACCTTTGCTCTGTCTTTTCAATTCCAAGCCATTCACGAGGGCTAGATTGACAGGGGCTGCCCAAAGCATGGGGAGGGGGGGCTATCTTGGCCTAGAAGCAACCTGCCCCTACATGGGATGGATTGCCTATCCACTTTGTTCCTGGATATTAGGGGGAAGGTGTGGAAACAGCCTTACTCTCCATCCTATCATATAATACTTTACCCCAAGATTCAAGAGTAATGTAATAAGATAGGTCAACATAACCAAAGAACCTGTTTGGACTGAACTCATTGGAACTGCATAATAATACAATCCCAATGAGATGAAGATCAAGTGCAGAGGGAGCTTTCCACAATTCATATGCTAGTGTAATCCCAGACCAGACAACCAGTACTTGAAAGTTGTGGGTGGCCACACCTGTGCAGGTTGATTCACCATGGCAATGGCGACCACAACATCCAGCATGAGCCTGGACATTGCAATGGTAATTGAGACATGGTGTATGACTGCCCAGCCACAGGCATGCCACCATGCCCAATCTCAGCATCACATCCGAAGGAATGAACAAACACTGTTGGCCAGGAGTTCTCTAGCTGCTTCTGCTCAAGCTGTGGACAATGCTTTGGTTGTCCACAGCTAGTGAAGACTGGGTCAGGCTTCTTGGGGTAAAGTGAGCTCTGGTACAGCAGCAGGAGCAGGGTACAAACTGGCCTCCCCAGGAGCAGCCAGACCTGCCTCATAATAAGTGCAAATAAGCCCAAAGTCTCCGCAGCCACAAACTATAAAGAAAGCATGTTTTTCACAGAACAAAATGTCAAATAGGGCTTTTTTAATTAGTCTAGATGGGGCTGCCACTGCCCCACAGTGGATTCGGGACAGCGTTAATGCAAGTCTTCGTTCACATTAAGGAGACTCCATGGAGTCTGAGAAGAAGTTCAGTGGAAGAAAGAGCTCTCTCCTAAAACTAAAGAGAAAATAATTGGGATTTTGATAAAATAACCTGGAAAAACTGCTGCTGCACTGTGGTAAGCTTGGGAGGTAAGCCCTCTGTTCTTTGGACACAAATAACCCTAATCGATTAAATAAAATGAAGGTAGAATACCAGCAGGGGAAGGGGGCTTCCCAGTGTTTTGCACTGAGTGTCATATGTATGACTACCTGCCCATGAGGCAGAAGTCTTGGGTCTGTGCTCAGTGCAATGAGCTCCAGGCTCTCAAAGAATGTGTTTTTTTTTCCTCGAAGCCAAGGTAGCACACCTGATGGAGATAGAGAGTAACAGGGCTGAGGGTGAGGCCTTCAGGGATGCAGTAGGAGCATCCCACTCCATGACAAGCAGCTCTCCAGCTGCCTCAGAGAGTGGAAGCCTCAGGCAGGGACATCAAGCCAAGAAAGAGGGACAGGTTCCCTTAGTCGGGACACATTACTCAGTGGATGTGCCTGTATACTCCTGCGCCGAGGATAGGCCTCCACGGGTAGAGGGAGGGGGGCTTCTTGTAGTGGGTGATAAGATTATCAGGAATATAGAGAGCCGGGTTTGTGATGGGCGTGTTGAAAACATTGTGACTTGCCTGCGGGGTGCAAAGGTTGCAGACATCATGCGACATCTAGTTAGGTTAGTAGACAGTGCAGGGGAGGAGCCAGTGGTTCATGGTACATGTCAGTACCAATGATGTTGGGAAGGCAACACCGAGCATCCTGGAACCCAAATTCAGGTTGTTAGGTAGAAGACTAAAGTCCAGGACATCCAGAGTTGCGTTCTCAGAAATGCTACCTGTTCCACGTGCAGGACCAGCCAGACAGGCAGGGTGCTTCCGCACAGGGGCTAAAAAACCCGGATCTCCGGCACCCGGATTTATTAAAACTGGCTTCCCGGGGAACTGGTTTTAATAGCTCCGTGTGCATGGCAGATCCGGTTTTGCGGGGTAGATCCGGATCTAAGAGATCCGGATCTACCCCGCACCCCTGCTGCCGCACATGTGGCATGGATCTGGATTGGAGGCGGGTGCTGTGCAGAGGCCCGCCATTATTGGCTTGCTGGAGTCAAGCATGGCAAGCCGGGGGACCTCGCTGCCACGGATCGCCCTAACCCCAGAACCGGTGGATCGCCGCTTCTGGAGCCAGGGCGAGCTTCCCTAAAGCCTGCCCTAGCCCACCCTTGGGGGAGCGCGGCAGTTCCCCTCCTTACCTGGATGCCGTCACCCCAAAACTGAAAGCAGGGTCACCGGATGCAGTGTGCCTGCGTCCTGCGCACTGCCTGAGTGGCCAGGGCTGCGCCTGGCAGCCCCTGCCCTCAGAAGCGCTCTGCCCGTGTGCGGAGGTGCACTTTTCAATCCGTGCTTAATGGGCGTTTAAAGGACCTGTGCGGAAACACCCGCAGAGCTCAGGAGCCTCAATGTGTGGATGAGGCAGTGGTGTCAGGAGGAGGGGTTTAGATTTGTAAGGAACTGGGGAACATTTTGGGACAAGCCAAACCTGTACAAGAGGGATGAGTTACACTTGAACCAAGATGGAACCAGATTGCTGGTGCTTAATATTAAAACGGTTGCAGAGCAGCTTTTAAACTGATCCCTGGGGGAAAGCCAACAGGAGCTGGGCAACATCCAGTTGAGGGGAGTGCACCCTCAAGTGAGGAGGGCTGGAAATATGCAGATAATGCTGAGTTAAGTGGGGGATTAGTTAATAGTATGCAAACAGAACGATGCAAGGGGCAGTATAAGAATTCACATGTTCCTCGACGGTGGAATTTGGACAAGAGGAGTGAATATGTATGCATCTATGTATGCATGGGTTTGCAAGATCCCATGTAAAAATAATTCTGGTCCATGAAAATCTCTCTCATTACAAATTTCATAATAAACACAACTTAGATTCATAGAAGCCCTTCCATGTGCTAAGATTATCATCAAAGTTATCAGAAAGACTGCATTTGAGCAGGTACTAAATCTAGTAATCTAGCACTGGTCAAAATATCTTCCATTGCCACCATCTCCAATGGGCAGGTAAGCTTAAAGTACAGAGAGCCTTACATAAATTAATATTTCACACAAGGATTGGTTGTAAAAGCAACCTGTTCCAACTCCAGAAAAGATCAGACTGTTAGTGAAAAAAATATTCTCATTCACGTTCCCACAGACAGCAAAATTAAAAATACATTTGCTGTCCATCAAAAATTAGCAAGCTATGTCATTGGATGCGATCAGACAGAGCTTTTTGGAAGATTACTCTTTTAAGAAAACGTGTTCCTTTCAAAGACATACAAAAAAAGGCCTAACAAACAGTTAAATGAACAAACCTGGCTCATTTTTCCTTACCTCAGTATTCTTCATATTCAAATCTGGCAACACCCTCCCTGATTATGAGTGCTGACTACTGATTGACCTCTTGCCTTCCCACTTTTGATGGCTCCAGTTAGTCATTTGCTAGCAACATTTGTTCCCATAGTGTAATGGGAACAATTACATTCTGTGCTTATGTAACTTCCTGTCCAATCCAACTAAAAAGAAGAGTGTTATTGTCCTCTTCCTGAGTGTCCTGTTGTCCTGAGTGTTATTAAAACCTGGATAAGGAAGAGGCACCCATTCCCAGGCTTCAATGTAAGGTGAGGAGAATTTAGGGAGAAAACGACTCTCCTTAGAATTTCAAATTTTCCCAGAGGAAGCCTCTTTAGACATGTCCGATTGCACCATGTGGAAATAAGGTAGCAGAGCATCAACTTCAACATGTGCCCAAATCGTTTCTCATATATTGATGGGTACTCAATTTCTCAAACATTATTTAATTACTAGCAATTTGGAAGAGTATGCAATTAGGCTAATTTGAATAATGTGCAAGGCTTTCCATATTTGTGAATCCTATCATAGCTAGAGGACAACTCATTGATTATCTGTAGTGTCAAGGGGTAACACTGGAATCTTGTATAAAAGGATGGAAGTTCATGACTTTAATGTCTGCACATTTTGACCATCCACAGTGACTACATACATCTTATACACTGGACTGAGATCATTTACGTTCCATCATGGGAACAAGATCATAAGCTAAAGGTGAATTTCTGAGGTTAGGATTCTTCGTTTGCATCTTACTATAATGAAACAGTTTAACGACAAGTAAAAAAAATCAGATATTAAAAATCATGTTGCAGAAGCAGTGTAAAACACATTTTCTTTGTATACCACACAAGCTTTGAAATAGTCTCTACCAGATGTATTTTTTATATGCACATTCATCCATATTGGCTGACTTTTTTATTTCCAGTGCACACACACACACACTTCCAATTCTATTCCTAGCAGAGCTGGTTTAATATCCATCTCTAGTCTGGACTTTCCTCTCAACACATACATATCCACTTCCACAGATAACAAGGAGAGATAGAAAACAAAAAGGAAGTTAAGGCTTAAGGCACTTGTGGACATTTTGCTATTGCTTTTACTTGTCATATTTTGTCACCTTCAAACTTCACTCCAAATGCCAGATGGCTGCAACAATTACTTGAGGAACATGTGCTACCCCTCTAGTAGGCAGTGCCCTTCAGGAACTTTGACTGGACAGAGAAATTTGACTTAAATTCACTTCAATAGACTGTCAAATTTGAACTTAACATCTAAGCAGATTAGCTAAGATAAAATGGGGCAGCTGGAACGTAACGGTTTTCTGTTCTACAAGTAATTCAAAATAATTTCATATTTTACTGGAACACTTGAAGCTGTATCCAAACACAAATCACTGAATGCCATCTTATGGCTACCTGCAGTTGAGCCTTCTCTGTGGTGGTGCCCACTCTCTGGAATAACTCCTCTCTAGGGATGTGCACGAATATTCGTAACATTTGAAATTTGTGTGAACTTGGCCAAATTCTGACATTCGTATTCTAATCAAATGTTGGCACATTTGAAGACTGACATTTGAATTTGAATTGAATGCTTTGATACATTTGTAGGAAGCTTCATATGGGATTCGTATGGTATTGAACATTCATATTGAATTTGAATTCCACTACATTTGAAGGGGATCTATTCAAATGAATACGAATTCTGAATTAAAAAAAAATTGTGAACTAGTCCTCTCTGATATTCACAGGACACCTATGCTTCTGCTCCTTAGATACCATTTGAAGGTTGAAGAAATCATTTTACCCAGACCTTTCCAGAATGTTTGGGTGAAGCTTAATTGTGTAATATTCTTGAACAATGCTAGTGGGAATACTAAATTTTAGAGCAAATCAATACAGGTTTATAGTAGTAGCATGCTTGTTCCCTGGGAAGTTTTACTAGGCATCCACAGAGTAAGCTGGAAGCAAGAGCTCCAATGCTACTAGGATCCAAAGGATCCTAGAAAGAGACTTGTATCTAGAGTCTTCTAAGACTATGGTTAGGTACAGAAAAAAGAGATGCCTCCAAAATGGCCCCAAACCTATCATACAAACTCCTCTATCTCCTTTCATCTTTCCTTGCTTTCAAGGGCAAGAAGAAGAAAAAAATAAGTCTAGAACTGAACAGAGGAACACAAAATGTTACTATTCTCTCATTTCAGCTTTAATGGCAAGAACCCAAAAAACACCAGAGGATTGCATTTTAAATGAATGCAATTTGGATTCTGGAGTATTGACATGTATGTACCCTACAGGCCATGCAAACAATCTTCTCAATATTACTACTCGTGAAATCAATTTAGCATACTGTACAAGATGTCTCAGGCGATCACTGAATTGGCTGCACATATCATAAGAAACATTTTAAGAAGCAGTTCTTCTTTTGCACTCTGTGTGAGGAAGATTTATATTCACATGAATTAGACCTCTGAGTGATTGGATTAAAATGCTGTAATACTGCATTCATCATTCATGTGTCAGAGATATTTATATAATCATTAAGCATTTCATCTGACTTTTACAGGAGTGGATACAAAGTCTGCCCTGAATCTATAGAAAAGAGTAATTAAAGTATGTTAAATAATAGTAAAACTGACATTTAGATTATTGAGACTAGAAAGAAGAATGACAAGCAACCACTTTAGGTAGTCTTTCAAATCAGAAGCATTCACTTAAGCACACACACAAACTTACTTGCTTCTTAAAGACCCAGTAACTTGCATTTTTGCCTTCGACAGTATATAGATATCAGTCAACAATAATCTTGAAAAGTAGTTGCAGTGCTCCTTTCACTTCCATCTAAAATGACCCAACTGAGCTTTTGAAACAACAATAAATCAAGCAGAGCATCAAATGAAATTTATTACTTATCCTGATACATGAGATTTTTATTTTTTGTTGTTGTTAGTAATTCCTTGAATTAATGATTCCTTGCTTCGTAAATAAAGCAGACATCTAAGGAACAATGAATCACTTTTCAAATTCAAGCATAAACAATGGAATTAAACATTTGGCTGGGATTTCCCTTTCTTTCAGTTTTTATTTTTAGTTTTTGCCTCAATATTCTGAGGCATCAAGGAGCATCAAGTTTGTCAGCAGAACTCCAGATATGACTCTATCAATAATCCATGGCAGTTTTGTATTTCCCAGCTGAGGATATTATACAGCTTTGGATGACAGCCTGCCTCAACTTCATCATACTATCCATTGGGACTGAAACTCATAACAGCCCTTTCAACATAGATCCTTCATACAGGCAGTAATAACTGTAACCAGTTGGCTTAGCTGTATTTTGGAAAGAAGAGGAACAGCAAACTGCAAAGGAGTATAGAAGTCAATTGATATCAAACTTAACAATGTTAGAATGGCAAAATCAAGAGATGAAAATAAATGTTTCTAATGTATAGCTTAGAAAAGGATTAAAGTATGATGAATCTGATATTATTTTATAGATAAATGTTTGCTTTCAGGTAGTAAGTGAAATAAATACATACTTTTCTGATTATTATGAACATAGAAATGAACTTTAAAATGTACTAATGATACAAGTTGACATTTATTGCATCGGGGGGGGGGTAATTATAAAGGCATTGGTAGTTGATCTTCCAGAGATGTAAAGTAAGGAGTTGTCAGCCAGTTTCACTTTATTGCCAGAACTAGCGGAGGCTTTTAAAAAAAAAAAACTTTTATTAGATATTAAATTGAAACATGGCATTTGGCATTAGAATGGAACACATAAACATGAATAACAAATAGTCAGAAACCCCTGACCAGTTCACAGGCTAATCCTAATAGTCCAGCAAGCTAGGTTAGCCACCTGGTTGGTTTAACTCTGAATTGGCCCCAGTTCACGAAGCCCCAATTTCCCCACCTTTAGCAAAGCCCCTCTCTTCATTGAGCCTACAAGTGTGGTACACTATACGTTTCAGCAACTCATGTGGCTTGTGTACACTGGTATGGCCAATTGCTTTCAAAGCTACATATGAATATTTGAATGTCTGAATTCGTACAAATAGAGAAAAAATGAATATATTAAAAACTGAACTGATTTGAATACATTTGTATCCACTCAAATGAATATTCAATTCGTATTTGATGATACGAATGTCAACAACATCCGTATGCATCCGCACACATCCATAGACGTCTTGTTCTTATCTCGTATGTATCCATACAAATGCATATGGATACATATGTAATGCGTACATATACGTACACATACGAATGTCTGAATAATTCATATGAATAATTCAAAACATTTGAATTCATTTGAACATTAAAAAATGAATATATATAACATTCAATTCAAATTTGAATGTCTGAATTCAATCAAATTTCAAACATTTCCAATATACTTGCACATCCCTAGTTGGACCAAGCTAGTTTGGCTCATGAGTGGGTCAAGTGAAATGGGAGATGGAGATCATGGTGAACTGTTTCACCAGAAATAGCTCATGCACATTTTTGTTCCCCCCTCCCTAAGTATTTGGCAAAATAAGTACCATTGAAATCAAACTTAACAAATTATTTAGCAGAGGGGAAGACATCTCCACATGTACCTGACTTTTTCCAGATAAAGTGGATCACCCTGCACCAAAATAAGCAGTCCATCCTAGGTATGGATGGGATCATCCCTACCCATTGGGATGTCTGTTCCAGACCATCTCTCACACTGGCTCTGAAGCTCGTGCCAACCCCAAAGGCTGTGACAGCAAGAAATTAAAGACCCTGGACTTGGAGGCCCCAAGGGACTGATTTTGGTGGTGCATCCAGTGGTACTACTGAAATGGTACAACTGGAACACCAAGGCATGCACAGTATGTACATTTCTGTAGTCCGGCTTACTGCTGCAGTTTCATACTAATTTGAAGAACTACTACTATGAGATAATACAAGTTGACCAAGACGTGACCAGACTCAGATGCATCACAGATTGGATTCCAGATTAAGTCAGTGTTCTTACAAATGAGTGAGCCAGTATGGTATAGTGGTTAGGGACCTGGACTCTTCCCTGGGAATACTGGGTTTGATTCTGCACTCCTCCACAAAGCCAGCTGGGTGACCTTTGGCTAGTCACAGCTCTCTGCTGAGCTCTTCCAGCCCCACCAACCTTACTGGGTGTTTTGTTGTGGATAGAAGAATAGAAAGCTTTGTGAGCCACTTTGGGTCCCCGTAAATGGGTGATAAACGCAGGGTAGAAAAGCCAACTCTTCTATGAACATAATTGGAGATTGACATGAAGTGTATGCATATCTTGTAGGGAGATGTCAACGAAAGGTCTGATTAATTCCTGGGTACTATAAATACCAATAACTCAATATATTTATTCATTTATTTATTATTTACATTTCTATCCCACCTCATACCCATCAAAACATGTTAAGATTCAAGTGAAACCTTTTGCAAATTGCTGGAAACCTAATTAATCATCCTTTGCCATGGAATTCCAGAAAATAACTGTATTGCTCAAAACAAATACACACAAATATTGATCTGGAACTTCTATGTTAATTTTATTTTTAGCACTAAATCTAATCACAATAGTCTATTACACATGTGATAAAGGCTTTATGCTTCCCTCAATTCTGCTTCATATTAATTCACAGTGCAAAAACAACAGCATTTTTATTTTACTTTTAAAAAAAGCTAACTCTTAGATATATTACTTTTCTGGAAGCACACAGGAACACAAATGATGGATTTTCTCTTGCCAAAAGGATCGAGGTATGTAATATGACTTAAAGAATGGAAGGAGAAAACAATCCAAAGGAATAAATATTCAACAGCAAAAAACATGGAAATTCACAAAATAAGATTAGAAAAGTGTCACTGCCAGCATACAAATCTGCCCTTGAAATATTATTTGAATAAGTAGAATGTATCCATCTATTTTAGCAGGATTTTGGCTTTCTAAAGAAAGTTGTGGCTAAAGATTTTTGCATAGCAAGGGAGATGAACTGTTGCCTCTGCAGAATACAGAAATAAAGTGTTGTTAATTTTCCATGGTTTTAACTATGTTCAAAGCTTTGGCCATTAGGGATGTGCACGAATGGGTTTTTTGGCATTCGATTAGTAATGAATCAAATGTTAGAAAATTTGTATTCATTTGAATAGATCCCCTCTGAATGTGGTAGGATTCTATTCAAGATGAATTTATTCATATGTTTACAAATATCTGATACAGAAGCTTACAAATCCTGGGTACATATCCTATATGAATGGATACATATCAGATTTGTATCCTATACCAATGCATGTGTATCTGACACATATCCTACATGTATCCCCAGTTTAATGAATGAACGAACTATTCGTACAAATGTTCCAAAACATTGGTATCTGTACAAATGTTAATGTACGAATGTCCAGATTTGTACAAATTCATACAAATAACAAATGTTATTGATATTCATGCACATCCCTACTGGCCACTGATAGCTAGATCTGGCAAATATTTTTATTTACCCCAAAGGAGCTTCTCAATGGATACCTTCTAAATTTTAAAATCTTCTAAACAAGCATAAGAAAGAGAGGTTTTGTTATCACATATATCGAACTCTAGAATTTCCACTCAGCTACATAGCTTCCATTGGGAGCTAAAGCTAAGAATAGAGGGAACTAGAGGAAACTGGTTACCAAGTGTCTCAAACTGCCAAAAAGTTCAGGCAGAAGCAATAGTTGTAGTTCTGTTAGAGTTAAACAAACAGCAGTAGTGGAAAAGATTTTGGAAAAATGGCCCACATTAACTGTTTCCAACGTTATTTCCAACACAGTTAAAGAAGTTAATGTTCTTTAACTTCATTTTTATTTAAACAGTCCTGATTATCAACTGCACATTATAGAACTTTTCCTTCTGGTCTTCCAAAACTCATTCCACCCCTAGAGTAATGTGCCTCAATCAGTTTCAGCAGCAGTGACATGATTCAGAGTTATTTAATAGGAGGTTGATAGGAAGAAACAAACGCAAGTCCACACAGAGTCAATATTAAGTACTTTCAGAACTGATAAATTTACAATAGTGCAAACGATGGAATAATCAGCTTTTCCAGATGATCTAACTGGAAAATCTAACTCTTAAAAATGGAGGAGAGTTTAATATTTATTATTTTTACTTTGTGTTTACAGTTTTGGTAATATGCTTCTCAGATTTTCTGTTTGCATTTGTCTGAATTTGTTTTGTCAAATTTTGGATGTCCCTATAATTTTTTAAAAAATCAGGATGAGCTTTTCACATTCTGAATGATATTTTTTTCTTCTTATAGTTATTTTACAGAACTAATTTACTATGCCAGCCACTTCCTTGTCTTTACCTTCACCAGTCTTCTCACTTTTGAGGAATATCTTCTTTTGAAGTCTAATATTTTGGCAGGATCCATGAGAGTGCTTGAACAGTGTTTAACATCACAGCAGAAGAAAGCAATCCAGCAACATTTGCTCTACCACAGCCACTGCTAGTGCATATTTAGCCCAAGCATGTCCTCTAGATGAAATAGCACAGCCCTGAAATGGCCAACTTCTGTGGCCATTTCCTGTGTTTCAAAAAATAGTTCAAGTCAGAAACATTAAATTCAAGGAATTGAAGTTTTCACTGCCATCATCTTTGGTGAGTATGTGAATAACAGTCACTCTGGCCCTTGCAACAGCCATAGCCATTGTGGTGAAGATTTTGTCCATGTGTGCTTAAACCTCTTTACCCAACAGAATGTCTAGTTTTTCTGCCACCGCCAGAATCAGTGGAGTATCTGGGAACCAGCAAAGTGCTTGAGAAAATGATACTAGATATATAACTGATGGTTATCTTAAAAGGCAGATGGTGTACAAGGTGACCTTCATTTCTAGCTAATGGTATTATAAAAAATAAGGTGGAAAGAGGACATATTTATCATAATCAGCAGCTGACATGTCTCCACATCTATTTTTTAAATGTCTTAATATATGTATAAATTAGTTTAAATGCTGGGTCACTGATTAAATCACAAATCAATAATCTTGGTGGCTTCAGCTTGATTGAATCATTTCTTTGCCTCATATGATTGTTCATTGATTTGAAAACAGGGTAGAAAATAGTAGCTATCTGGCAATGGAGGCCAACTTTTGTCTACAGTAAATAGCTGGAGAATGCTGAGAAGGATTAAATGAGTTCCAGTTAAATCTATTGTCCTACTTCACTGGATCTTTGTTTCACAGAAGCCAGATTATCAAGGGTTTTCTTCAGTCATTTACCTCCTTAGTTTCCTTCCCACTGTCCACTTAGCTCTTCCTTTTCTCTTTCACCTGAATGGAACCTTGAGCTCCCACCTATGGGAGATTTGTCTCATGACCCCTATCTCTTGGGCTGGACTTTAGTGACAGGGCCTCTGCCCCCAGATTAGTAGTATATAAAAATAACACATTGGGAGCGGTCAGGTACAATTCCCCATCATCTCAACAGTTATTTCCTGTCAGGAACTTTCTACCACATCCACAGCTTTGATACCTTGTTCCTGTATTCTGCATGTTCATTGCTGCTGATCCAGTATCCTGTTGCTGCTGAAGAAGCCTCTCCAATCCAGCTGCTGCCATGCACTGCCTTCCAAACTTAAGCTACTCACTTCATCCCAAAACTTTGGCTAGCTTGCTGTCTTTGTTTACAGGCAGCTTTCTTGCCCATTCTTTAAATGGAGCTCTAGCGGAGCATTTAAGATCAGCTTCTGTGAAAACCTAACTGGCATTTTATATTGGTGCACAGTTGAAACAACTTCTCCCCAACTCCAATGTGCACTTGAACTGCAATACAGCTAAGCATTGTGGAAAACATAAAGTAGTGGAAAAACTGTCAGTTTAGTTACTTTTGTTATTAATTTTCATGGAACAAAAAGGAGGAAATTAGAAATGGAGCAGAAATCAAGACTAAAGGAGAAGAAACATTGTTAACAATAACACACCCAGCATAGAATTTAAGAATTTATTGCCCCAATGTTCATAAACATATAAGATGATTGGTCACTAAATATAAGAATCCCCCAAAAGTGTGTACTAATGTTGGAAGGACCACACTTTCCCCCAACAAGGGCCTTTTGTGAGAAGCCAGTTTGGTCTAGTGGTTAAAGTGCCAGATTCTTATCTGGGAATACTGGGTTTGATTCTGCACTCCTCCACAAAGCCAGCTGGGTGACCTCAGGCTAGTCACAGCTCTCTTCCAAGTTCTCACAGCCTCACTTACCTCTCAGGGTGTTTTGATGTGAGGAGAACAGAAAACACTGTCAACTACTTTGAGTCCCCTCAATGGGTGAGAAAAGTGGGGTAGAAAAGCCAACTCTTCTTCTTCCATGGCTGCATACACACCTAAATTATAATCCCGCTTCAGTCCAATTTCAGGGTGAGATGCATTGGCAAAGTGACAAGCTGCTTGTGTTTGGCTTTATCTAACTCAGAAAACCCACCTTTTGGTTAGCTAATGTGGAAAGAAAATGACAAGTCACTTTGCAGGATCTGAAATGGGACTGAAGCTCAATTAAAACTTTGGTGTGAGTGCAGTTAATTTTAACCAGTTACCCTAACAATCTAATAATCTAATACACCCTGTGATGTAAAACAAGTAGTAAAAAAAAAGTAGGTGGGAGGGCTAAAATTTGAATCTATGGATAGTAATATGTTACTTAATGGAAATATGATGTGTAATAAGAACAAAAAAAAATCAGTTGAATATTCATGGGTCTATTTGTGAAGCCGTTTACATGTTATAATTAAAATGCAGCCGTTCAAGCAAACACTGAGACAGATTTGTCAGTGATTAGAAAGATTATGTTAATCACCAGCATTTGGGACATTTCAAAGTTTGTCACAGCAAACTTGGCTGAGTGGAGAGAACTGTTCAGACCCTTGAGGGGTAAGGAAGGAAGCTGTGTTTGATATGGAAAAATACCTAAAAAGATAGAGAGGTCACTTTGATTAAAATCATCATCATCATCATTGTACCATTTGCCAATACATCACTCAGTCCTAGGTGCTTGGGAAGGGCCTGACTAGTGATAGCAATGACAAACACAGTGATAGCAAATAAGCATAAATATCTTGTTTGCTGTGTGTTACTGTTGTTTTATGTCAATAATAATAATAAATGATAATGATAATAGAATTGAGAAATCAGCAGAAGACCCAAAGTGCAGCCTCTGTAAGGAAGCTGATGAAACGGGTGACCACATTCTGAGTTGCTGCAGGAAGATCACACAGATGGACTATAAACAGAAGCACAACATAGTGGCACAAATGATACACTCGAACTTATGCCAGAACTACCATCTGCCAGTGGCAAAGAACTGGTGGGATCACAAGCCAGAAAAAGTTGTTGAAAATGAACAGGCAAAACTACTTTGGGGCTTCAGGCTTCAGACTGACCAAAAATTGGAGCATAACACCCCTGATATTATAATCGTTGAAAAGAGAAGGTGTGGATCATTGACGTTGCTATTCCAGGTGACAGCAGAATTAAGGAGAAACAGTTGGAAAAGCTCACGAGATATGAAGACCTGAGAATAGAACTTCAGCGACTCTGGCGAAAACCAAAGAAAGTGGTCCCAGTCATCCTCGGCAAACTGGGCGGGGTGCCAAAAGATCTCAGTGGGCACCTAAAAACCATTGGCATTGACAAGATATCCATCTCCTAACTTACCCCTCCCAACCAGGTAACACAGGAGGTGTCCACCGCTGGGCCAGTAGATGTGACTATGAGACTTTTTAGACCATTTTGTCTGCACAATGGTGCAGAAATGGAGCAATCTAACAGAGGCCACACCCACTGCTGGAAGATTTCACACATGACAGAACTTTGGAGTAGGCCACCCCATGAAAATAGTTCCATATTCTGCTCCAAGAGCAGATTGCTTGAAAGCAGTTTATGAAGCATTCTAACAGATATACCAGTCCTCAGCTGCACACAGACAACATGTAGGTCATGGTCCAATATACCAAGCCTGGTGCTATTTCACTGCTTTTTCCAGAAACAGTGTTAAAAGTGCACCACTTCTGGGCACCCAACCAAAAGACACCCAGATGGAAACTTTAGAGTCTGGGAACACGTGCAATGTGGAGTGCCTGAATTTTATCTTCCTTTTTGGAAATATTTAAGGGAATAAGAGACCAGGATTAAGAACACTGGTTTGGAAAAGTTATGTGTGTAAATACTAGATAAGAAAACGGTAGCTGCTGTGAGGAGTCATTTGAATTGCACCTTCACAGTAGCAATCTCGTGTGCTGCTATTCTTGACCAAAAGAAAATATTCACATTGCTGCATTTTTTTTCCAGCAGAAATAAAGTACGGTAATTCTAAAGCACAGAAGTACAAGAATCATTATACCAACTATGAAGAAAGAGTGAAACTGCAAAGAGAAAGGGGCAAATGGTCACCTACTTTCTGCTAGGTTTGTAAGAAACAGAACTCAAAATAATGAATTTTCAAATGACCTCAGAAGACACTAGTAGTGTTGAAAGTTTCTAATTCCCATTGTACATCATCCAGAGCATATTTCATTCTCTTCAAAATGGGGAAAAAGCTCAATTTTCATGAAGGCTGACTAAGTTTTAGCAATTTGACTTGCCTATTAATGGATATTAAATTGTTTAGAATATATTAATGTATCAGATATTATAAAAGGGCTGATACTAATGCTTTCATTTCAAAATGTAAAATCTTTCTGTCATCTGACCCTTTCCCCTGCCTTCTGTCATTTTGCCTTTTTTCTTTCACAGTGATCATCAGTCTTTCTTTGTTTTTTTTAAATTAGTCTGAGGCTGCAAACAAATGAGTAGCAAATGGACAATGTCTTTATTGAATGTCTCAGACTCATGAGACTCTGTAACAATGTACTTGTCAAATGTTATAACTGCTAAAATTCTAACAGCTAATTAATTTAGGCTTCAGTCCTACAAAATATATAATTGACAGTAAGACTCACCGATTACTTCGCACTACACACAAATACAAATACATTTTGTGAACATCATACATACATATCACATAGACACTTTCTGATGCTTCTACAATTCCTGGTCCACACCACAGACAGGTATACCAGGACACTTTGCAATGTTCACATCAGACAAGATGTTGGAATAACAGAACACTACAAATATGTGGCTGGAAAGCACCAAATTTATAAACATTATATTACTGAGTAGGCCACAACAGTAAACGGTTTTTAAAAAAGACAATACAATCAAAAAAACAAATTTGCAATTTAAAAGCATGGTTATTATAAGGACTAAGGGGAGAGGAAATATTTAAGCATGAAAACAAATAGGAACCCCCCTCTTTTTAATTATGTTCTTAGGTTAAAAAAATTATCAAGGTTGAATTAGGAGCACTTAACTAATAGGATAAAAGAGAGGTTAACATTTGCTGTTGAAAAGCAGACACAGATCCACAAAGGAAATTACACAGTTGCATGCTTACTAGCAATATGTAATTACTTTTAGAGGAACTTCCTTGTGCTTGCTAGATTGCCTGTGGGGTGTGAAGCATCATTATATGTTTTCTAATCTAATTAGAAGCATCTAATTAATCATTCAACACCTGAGACTGCTTGCTTCAAATTTTGCTTTCTTTGCAAAGTTATGGCATCTTCTGTAGCTGGTTGATATGACATATCTCTGGGAAACTTGTGCTTCTTTTAATCCCCAGTTCCCCAAAAACATAATGACCAGTGATCTCCTATAAAATGTCATTAAAAGCATAACTTTGCTAATTTAAGTAAAAGCCAACTGAACTAGTTGATGCAGAAAATGTTCAGATTTCCCTTGCTCCTTTCTTTTGACATTGGTGAAGTAGGAGTTTGCACTTTTGAGATGCAGTGATCCAGGCCACTTGCTGAACCACTATGTCCATACCAGGGAATCATGACACTGTATCACAGAAGTTTCCACAGGCTCCCCCAGAGTGTACATGTTTTTTTTGTTTCCTGTAGGTTCCTGCCTGGAATTCTATGTTTGTTTTTTCCTCACTTGGCTCACAAGGGAAGTGGGGGGACGTGGATAGTACAGGCCAGCAATTCCTTTTGCACTTCTTCAGGTCAAAGGATGCATTGGGTGGGGCAGCACTGTTGCAGTTGCATGCTACATCACCCGGACACCTCAGCAACAACTAGCATGCATGGGCATTTCCATGGTGAGGCAATTGCCTCTAGTATAGCAGCAATCACACTTCCCCAGCACCTAGAGTAAATTTAGGATGAATTAGATATTCCAAAGTGCATAGCCCTATTCATCCCAGTTCTGAACTGGGTGTCACACCTAACAAAGGTGCAAAGAAGGCCCCCAAAAAGGCTTTGCTTAAAGAATTTCTCCCTTTAAAATCATTTATTAAAAATGATTTTAGAACATTTTCCCCATGTCTTGTTTCGGCTCTTTTAAACTAGTATTCTTTTTAAGTAAAGAAAACTTTGAACTCTGAAATTTGCCCAAATGCTGTAGTTGTGCAAAATGGATACTTAGATAAATCAGGGATATGATTTTTATATGGTCTGTCACTTAGAAGTATAGTAGTGCTGTGAGATTTGAAAGAAAAACCTAGCTTGAATAGAGTGTAGGAAGGTTTAAAGAAGCAATTCTGTTAGTCCCTCACTTCTGTGACAGCTACTGTCATACAACTACAATTCATCATTTGTTGGTACCTGTTGAGACTAGTGGAGTTGAGGGCAAAGTAGCTAAAGGAACAGACACCAAAGATTAGGTAGGGCTCATGGTAGCTGAGGTACTATTAGGCTGCATTTCTACCTAAATCCACATAAAAACTGACTTCACTGAAGATAATGTATTCTGTGCATATTACCCAACCTTTAATTCAGGATGAAAGAAGGATTTGAGTCAAATTCTGAACTAGGGATGTGCACAAATATATATATTTGTATATATAAATGGACAAATATATATATTGGTTTGATTCATATCAAATTGAATGAAAGAAAATTCTTATTTGTTCGAACAGAACTCTTTCGAATGTGGTAAGATTCAAATTCAGTATGAATGTCTGATACAAGTGTGATTTGAATCCCCACTATGAATCACATATGCATCCCCTACATATCCCCTGTGTATCCCCTACATATCCACTCTGAACGTGGCAAAATCTGCCATGAATTCACTTTGAATCTGCTCTCAATCTACTTTGAACCCACTCTGGATCTGTTGGAGATGTGACTGGCACAGCCACTTTCCCACATCGTCAGGTTCACGACTGTAATAAAGCTTTGTACGAATGTTCTGAGGCATTCAATTCAAATTTGAATGTCAGTCTTAGAATTTCCTAACATTCTATTTGAATTCAAATGTCCAAATTCGGATGAATTCTGAATATTACAAATATTTATGTGCATCCCTATTCTGAATCACTGGGTGTCACTGAACATTTTGCCCTTATCAGCAATCCAACCTATCACATTTTTTAAATTATTTTCTTCTCCACCATTGCACAAAATTTGAGGATAAGTTGACAATCTAAATGGACAAAATATAGAACTTGAGAGAACAAGATGGAAGGCAATAGCACTCACTTATTAGACAAAGACATGTCTTCATTTACAAAAGCATGCTCTTAACATTATTCAAACAGGTATCCACTGCTGCTGGGTCTGCATTTGTGATCTCTGCCATAAGTGCCATTTCTCAGAGCACAATATTGTACCATGCACTGAGGTGGTGTTATCAGTCACTGGAAATGACTTCTTCACACTCTAAAATAGAGACACAGAGGTCTTTTTCAGCAGTAGATCATGATGTCTGCCAAAAGTGAAAGGATGAATTTTGAAAAGAGAACTGCAAAAGAAAACAGTGAACTTTCTCACTTATCTACACTTCTTTTTTGCTCTCCATGACTTACAAAATGGGACATGGTGGAAAAATTTACAGTTACATGTGCCATTTATTTTGTATTCAGCATTGTTGGGGCTCAATAGAATATATATGTGGTGATTTTATATAGTTAGAGTTTACTTTTGATATGAAGATATCCTTTTGGGTTTCTTTTGATGTTTGTTGTTCCACCCTTTGGTGGAAATGATATTTTATAGATGATGGATGGATGGATGGGTGGGTGGGTGGCATTCACTGGCTATGGTGTACTTGTACTACTTAAATATTATGCCAGTAACAATAGTGTTTGAAGATGTTAGAGAAGAAAATAATATAGGCAATTAACAACCTTACTGAAGAAAAAGAATATCCGCTATAGATGGGACCTTCTGGAAGGAGTGATTGTTACATTCAAGCAGAAAAGATATTGCCTAAATTTGGCCGAAAAGATGCATAATTTCATGACATGAAAAGGAAGAGAATTGGAAGGGATGGAAGACGATGTGCAGCCAGATGATCCCCTGATGCAGGGAGGGGCTGGAACATCAAGACAAAAACCACAATAATATGGAAAATAAAAATGGAAACTAAACTCTTAACAGTGAATGTAAATGGACTAAATGAACTGAAAAAGAGGAAAAGAATCTTTGAGAAAGTTAGAAAATTAAATGTGGACCTAATTTCCATAGAAGAGACTCACATTGCCCCAAAAGACAAAAATTCTTAATTCAGAAAAAACTAGGTATGGAATTTATTACATCAGGAACAAAAAAGAAAAATGGGGTTGTGATATACCATATATAAAACAGCAAATCGACAAATTTATTGAAAGATAGATCAACAGATAAGTTTATGAAAGACTGGAGCCCCTTTATTAACTATCTACGAGAAATAGAAGTAATGACGGATGGTCTGGACTAAAAACTAAGGGGTCAGCTGAAAAGGAACAAGAGATATTAAAGGGGACAAAAGAAACAAGTAACATGAAGAAGAGGAGCTGGAAAAACGGAGGAAGTCACATAAAGAACATTAAAGCAATGTAACAGTGTGATATGAGAATAATGTTATGTTGTTTTTTAAAAAACTTGTAATAAATAAAATATTTTTTTTAAAAAAAGATGAAGATGTTAGGAGTGTGCACAAAGCCCATTTACCACATTTGATTTGGTACAAATTAAATGCGGGAAAATTTGGCTTCAGCTGAATCCCACCCCCATGAATGTGGGGGGCTTCATATTCATGAATATCCATTTGAATATTCATGCATGAAAGGAAGTGGACCTCCCCTATCCCTTCTGCCTCCCCCCGCCTGTCTTCATCACCACTATCACCGCAGCTGCCAATCGCCATCTTCTTAGGCAGTTCCAGGTCCGCGCGTGCAGTTCTCCTTCCGGGGAATACAATGTATGATTTAAGTGTCCCCTTAATTTGGGTGTGTATGTGTGTGTGTTAGCAGTTCTGGTTAATTAGACCAAATTCCCCAGTTAACTAAACTGTTCAGATTTCTTATCTATTTTATTCTTTTTTAACTGCCATAAAATCACAATCCAATTTGTAGACAAGTTCAGAAATACTGGATGGTGCAATACATGCAAGTATTATCTAGCCAAATTCTTCTCCTTCGCATGAGAGGAAATCCTTGACTTTCATCATTCCTACAATGTGGTTGAGAGATGGTAGGTTATAATGGGACCTCTTTTGCAAAGTGATCCCTCTCGTACATTTTGCAATTACTTAAGACACATATCTTTACCCAAGCCTTTGATTTTTAAAATCCCATTAGGTTTTATAATTTGAGGGTTAATAGCTTTTGTTTTACCTATTTAAAACTTTTATTTTCACTTATTCACTTTAATTTGCAATGTTTTACTGTAAGCTGCTCTGATACCCAATTTCCCCCTTTATGGCCTATTTTAGTGAACCTGCTTCTCACAGGAAAGGTTCTTTTTATGAATTTATTCCATCAAGTTCAGAGGGAAGATTTTAAATATGGATTTTGAAATGTTGTTGAGCTACACATTTTTTTATTCCTTTAAGCTCAAATACTATATATCTGGATTTGGTAAATTATTCATCACTTGGTGATAACCATGATAATATATGTTTATTTTTTAACCAATTAATTAATACTGGAGAACTTGCTGAGAAATATTCTTTCCCACCCAGCCCCCAGCAAATTTCTATTTTAGAGAGAACTTCAAGAAAAATAGAGATATGTGTTATTTATCATACCATTTATGAATCTGAAATTTACAGATTTTAGTTCTTCATGGATTTATTTCTATCCTAACGACATTGCCCCATAAATTTACAAAAGAACCAACAAGAATGCCAATCAATCTAAAACTTATCTTCTTAAAAACATGCACACAAACTATGGATGCTTCCTGACTGGTAGGAGCAATGCCAGTTCTGTGGCTTCTATTTCATATAGGGATGTGAACAAATATTTGTGATATTTGGTGCTCATATGAATTTATACAAATTTGAACATTTGTATACAAATCTAATGTTACAACATTCATACACTGATATTCGTATTTGTACAAATGTTTCTGAGCAACTGTACAAATATTTTGGAACATTCGTGAATGAGGCAGGTGGGAAAACAGCTGTGCCAGTCGCAACTGCAACAGATCCAGAGTGCAATAAACATGGATTGAGAGTGGATTCAAAGTGGATTCAGGGCAGATTTGATGCCTTCAGAGTGGATTTGTTATGGGATACTTATCAGATACGCATCAGATACATAAGCATTCGTATCAGATATTTGTACAAATTTGTACAAATACATTCATATTGAATAGAATCCTGACACATTTGAAGGGGATCTATTCGAACAAATATGAATTTTCTTACATTTGATTCAATATGAATCGAATGAAAAAAAACCATTCATGCACATCCCTAGTTTCATAGCCAGATCACATTTCCCTCAGGGGAATGGTATTATTATGCTATTCCACTGAGGTGAAGATCAGGCAGTGGAGAAGCCATCCGGACTTCAAATCCTGGTGTAATCCTCAATCAGACCATTAAAGTTAAGATGGCCTGGCCTGGGCAGGTCAGATTGCCACAGCAACAGGTGTGGCAACACCTGGCTAGCACCCAGATGTTGCCATGGCAATTGATTCACAGTGCACAGCTGCACAGCCACAACTGCAGCACTCTATAACACATTACTTATTCACAGCTTGTCCACAGCTAATGAAGACTTCAGCAACTGGAGTGAGCTTTGAGAGGTGGCATAGCATGCAGAAAAGTTTATCAAACATCTCCTGGAAGGTAAGTGCCAGCAGGTCCTCAGTAGCGAATTCCTCCATTCAGGATGGTGACCTCTATACCAAGATGGGGTTTATCCAAGATATCATCAAAGTTCCTTTCCAACTAATATGTTATATGACTCAATGAAAGAATCACTAAAACTAAACAAGTCTACAGTGGCAATCAACCTTAGTATTTCATAAGATGTTTAGCAAAGAAGAATCCTAAGTACTAAAGGGTTAATATTTAGTGGTGGGCAAGCTCAAGTCTGGATCATGGGGAAGTGTGCCAAAATGATTTACACCTGCAATCAGTAGAGGCAAACAGAAGAATAAATTGCTTGATGATTAGCTAACGGTCCAAATATGGCTGCAAGTAATAAAATGTCTGTTAGAAGTCTGAGGTCAATTATGGGTGGGAGAAAAGTTACTCCTAGCCTAGAATCTTCTGAATTTGTTAGGTTTCTGTTGGTTAATTAAGATCATGAGATGCAAAGTTAAACTGGTATATAAAGAAAGTATCCTCAGCCATCCAAGGAAGGTGCCAGGAAAGGTACTAAGGAGGTGCCAGAAGAGTGCCAAGACAAGGCACCAGGGAGGTGCCAGGAAGGTGCAAAGGATGATGCAAAAGACAGAGTGGAGGTTTTTCCACAGTACATCAAGGTATGATGAAATGTTGAGCCCGGTATGAGTTGACTTGAAGAAAAGACTGTTTTACTGAAGAAGTTTCAGTTTGGTTTTGTTTTTGGAAGTGTTTGCTATTTTTGTATGTTACATTTATTTATGCAACTATAAGGTCATACCTCACTTTATAGTGAAGATTGCTTGATATAATTTTTAGGTAAAAACCTTTTTAATTTTCCTTCTGGCAATAAACATTTTTTTGAAACCTTTTGAAAAGCTAAAGTGATGGACGTGTCTGTTCTGAAGTACCAAACTAACCCATGCCAGAACTCCCCTCAAAATGTATTATAAGTATAATAAATTTACACTCCTTTTTTGTAGACTCCAGTTGGCCTCCCTCCATGGATATCATATTAAAATATGGCTTTCCATGCAGGTCCCATTGTATTTATGGCATAGTCCACAATTTTTACAGAGTGGATTTTATTCACTTGTGGTACCTTTTCCTTCAATTAATCTTCCTTCATGTCTTGGTGTGCATAATTGTCATACATTGGTGCATATATTTTCACAAGGAACTACCACATTTATTGAAGATTCTTGACTGATAAATGGAGAAGCTGCCACTTCACCACGGGTTCCTTGTGCATATCTGGATCTATTTACACTTTTTGCTTTCAGCAGAAACATTGTCCAAGATGAGTTCACATTTTGGCTCTATCCACATGAGGGAAGAATCTGGAACAGTCTGTAGAGCAGGTACTGTGAGGTTCTGGATCTGCATTCTACATTACACGCAGCCTAAAATCCTACAAGAATTTCTGAGGTGTCAGAATGCCACATGAAGCACAGCCAGACATGCTGCATAAGACTGAAAATATTGGTACTGTTTCAGTTCTGCACACTGCTTGCCTTGTTCAATCACACCATGCCATGTCTCACCCCAGGTCCCACTTGAACCCTATCCCGGGGGACCAGGCACTGTCTCCTAGCTCAGGACCCCTGATCTGCTGGTGTTCAGGAAGCCCTAAGTGAAAAATAATGTTTATGCAAAATGAAGGAAGTAGCATCTTTTATGCTCATGTTATGTTCTTTTAACAAAATATTATTTCTGATGTTCTACAACACAGAGACATACATGCACCCTGCAAAAACAACAATATCCAAACAACTATTTAATAGATGGACATATGTAATATTCTAATTTGAGATATCTTTGAGTGAAATCTGATCTAGAAGAAAACAGCCCAGATAAATTAGCACAAATTTAAACTACTGAATATGCAGAAGCTCCATGAATACAATTCAGTGCTAAAAAAGCACATCAGAGAAATCTAAAGAAAAAGACTTCTGATCTACCTTTTCTGTGAAAAAGCCTCATAACTATACAGGGAAAGAAACATGTAGCCCTCTAACCAAGTATAGGGATATACTACCCTTCACTTTGTTTTTGAAAATCCCACCTGTTTGTGGGGAAAACATGCAGAAGAGTTTTTATTTCCATTTCTGTTTCTGAAACAAGCAGCAGAAGCCTGCTAAATGTTAGAACTGCTGTTTGCCCTGCAAACATTGGCAAAGCAAGCACCTAAGACAAAGTGGGGACAAATACAAATAGCCCAGATTAGACACATGGATTAGCCACTAAGGCAGTGTTAAAGCTTCAGGATATCCTCTTGACTTCAAAGAAAGAGGGAAATAGAAGCAGTAAAACAGAACACTGCTGGAGAGAAATCAGTTCTTTTTCCTGATAGGGCAAAACACTTTGTCAACTATAAAATCAAGACCACTTCTTATAGCCTACATTATATTTCTTATGAACTGTACTTTAGATACCTTTGATTAGTGCAATAGGAAGATAGCCATAGCCCAGTGCTAGAACATTTACTTTCCATGCAGAAAATTCCAGATCCACCCCGTTTTTTTCCTGGCAGAAAGTGATGTTAAACCTCTTCTATCCTGAAGGGCCATTTCCAAATGGTCACCAGGAGTCAACCTTAGGCATTTCCGCACTGAATCGCGTTCCAGACGGAACGCGTTCAGGCGGAAAGCTTAAGCCAGCTTCGGGCGCTTTCCCCGTTCACACACAGACGCGCCAGAACGCGTGTAAACGCGTTCCGGAGCGTCTGGGTGCGAATGCTCAAAGCGCCCGAAGCTGCCTTAGCCGGCAAATGCCGGCAAGGGGCGCGCCGGCAGCCGCGGAGGCAGATCGACAATCAGCTGTTTGAGAAACAGCTGATTGTCAAAGCCGCGCGGCGCCGGAGGCGCGCCGGCAGCCGTTCGGGAGACAGAAGAAGCGCGAACGCTTCTTCTCCCGAACGGCTGCCGGCGGCTCGTCCGCGTTGGAACGCGTGTAGAGCACTTCGAAGTGCTCTACATTTCGAACGCGGAAAAGACAGCTGCGGACACGTCGGAACGCAAGCCGCGCGCGGCCAATGCGTATGACGTGTCCTCAGCTGTCTTTTCCGCGTTCCGTTCAGCCCCGTGCGAAAACGTCTCTTGACTGGATACTGTATCCGCTATTGCTTAAGCAGTCATTGGACTAGGGGAGGGACATTTGGAACGAAGGTTATTTCATTTTGACAGTTTCATGTACTTGATAATGTAACATCAAGGAAGAATCTGCAGAATATAAAAAGGCACCATGGGAGTGTACAAAAGGTATGTGGATCATATGTGCCTTCATCCATTAAGCGAGCACCCTGGCAAGAAGGGTTGAAAGCACTCTTAGTAGCATTTTCTGGTGTAGAGTGGGAAAAAAAACACTCCGTGCTTTCTTCCATTCTATTGCCCATATGTGGACCTGCCCAGAATTGTTTCCACTGGCCCTGGGCAGCATGCTTTCGAAAGCACATAAAATGGATGACTTCCTTAGACTTCCTGTGCCTTCCAGTATGGTCTTGGGTAGAAACGTCAAATCTGGCTCTCAGATCAGCAGGAACTGTCATGATGTGAATCTTTCAATCTGCTCCAGAGAACAAAGGAATTGCTAAAAAAAAAAAAAAAAGGTAAAAGATCAAGGCATCCCTCCACCACTCACCCCCTTCTATTAGCATAGGGAAAACACTTTGCTCCAAGAATTTTAAGCAGAAAATTTTTTTTTTAGTTATAATGGCCCATCCTCAGTTGCATAACGATCATAAAGAACATATCTAAGGCAATTGTAAAGTTCAGCTTAATTGTAAATACTAAGGTTCAATTGCATTTTATTCACATGTTCTGCTGTGAAAGCTGGCAAGTTTAGAACTATCAGTAAAGTGGCTAGAACATTCAGTTTAGGGAGTCTAGGTATAAATTACCAAACAGGAAATCTACTGGGCATGTTTCCTCACACCTAAGCCTATAAAAACAGGCTAAATTAAGAAGAAACAAAACAAAATAAAGCACTTCTGACATGCAGAATTGTTTGAAATGGAATGTCACCACTATAGGTCTTGGTTACTTTGGCTGCATCTGCACTGAGTCATTGGTCTGAATCAAGACCCCATGTGGAATGCTTTGCCCAAACTGGTCTACCAGGAGGCCATACCTCCCAGTTGAACACTGCATCCACATTGCATGAGGTACTGGAGTGGCATTATGATGTCTTCTCCAACAGGTGACCACTATGAAGCAGTCTCCAAAATATTCCTCAATGGAAAACCAAAGCAGACTTGTGGACAGATGGCAGCAAGCAGCTAATTAGCTCTACTAGTTATCATTTCTGTGAACCTGGCTAAAACAGATCTGGCCTAAAACCAGCCCAGTGCAGCCTATGATATTGCTTCATGTGGGAATCCTGTTTATGTGTCTACTTTTAAGTTACCCGTATATTCCGGCATATAAGACGACTGGGCGTACAAGACGACCCCCAACTTTTCCAGTTAAAATACAGAATTTGGGATATACTTACCATAAAAGAAGATGACACCCAGCGTATAAGACGACCCCCGACTTTTGAGAAGATTTTCCTGGGTTAAAAAGTAGTCTTATACCCCAGAATATACAGTACTTTAGTGTTACTACTATATTAGTAATCATTTTGTGTTACAACTAGATGTAGTGGTTTTAATTTTGTAACCTGTCTTAATATCCCCCTGCTAGAAGGCATGATACAAATCTAAATAAATTAAAAATACACATTTGAGACTGGTGATAGTTTAGTGGTAGTTTGAAACTGTGCCACTTTACTAATTCTAACTGGATGGCAATTTCAGGGGTCTGTTGTCCCAAAGTTCATCTTCTGCACAAAACTCCTCCTTAGCTCCAATTTTGCCATCTACCAAAGCATTGGTCTCAATTCCCCTTCACGTCAGTGAGGTTGGGAACCTACTGCTCCTGGAGCATTTTTGCACTTCCCTTTCTATACGCTGGATGGGAAAGGAGTGCAATGACCCAAGGTTAACTAAGGCCCATGCAATCAGTCACCTGTGACCAATCCCGGGGCTGGTCCTCTTCTGGGTGTTACCATTTTGGTTGCAGTGCCCTCTGTGACTGCACCTGCAGTTACCATGACAACACTAATGCTCTGTGCATGTGCATTCCCGTCTATGGTTGTCCAAGATGCCAGCATGCTTGCACCTCAGACGACCCCAGAGTACTGGAAGAGGTGTGAATGACCACTGCCTGGATGTGCCAGGTAAGCTTTTGGTCAACATTGATAAAGGTGTGGAGCACAATTTCTTGCTCCACACCTAATCAAAATCAGGGAATGTCTGGGACGCCAAGGGACACTTGAAGGCTGTAGCAGCCTTCTCTAAGTGCAGATGCCGTTTCCCAGAAATTCCCTAATTGTTGACTACTGGCTGGGTGCAAACAGGCCCCTGGTAGAATGTTACTAGGATAAATTCCTTTTAATTCCTTTTCCGTCCTTTTACTTTAATCACCAAAGTTTGCCTCACATTGCTTTTTATTGATATTTTCCTGTGTGCTGAGCTACTGCTCTTTATGTGGTCAGCCTTGTGCCTACATCATTGCTGAGATTCCCTTCCACTTGTATTTTTTATCCATTTGACAACACTCTGCACAGCGCCTGCCTGTTTTTGCTGTTGTTTTTATTTTCTTAATAAAAAGTGTTAGTCTATTGAATAAACTGTCTCTGGCCCTGTCTCCACGGCAACCTTATGTCGGATTCAAAACGTTTTCAATCCTCGGAGTCAGCACGGCAGTTTGGCTTAACACACTTTCTCCGTGTTAAACCACCCACAAAGCATGATGAATCTCAATCCTGATTTCAACAGGTCTCACTCCGGATCATGTGCTTGAAACATTTTACATTTTTTACTGTGGGACCGTACCGTGTTAAGGGATGAGAATCCATGTTTAGGGTTTCCCTCCCCCAATAGCTTGCTTCCAAAGATAGCGATTTCATTGAAAAATTCCACCCTCAAAGCAGCCACTATAAAAATCCAGTCCTTAAAGCTACACTGTAGCGATCTAGCCAGTTCACACCTTAACAATGTTGCAGTTTTGCGTAATTCTAGCTCTTTGAAAGTTCTGACCTTTAAAAAAGGGAAAGGAAAGGAAAGCCCTGGAGGTTCTGTTTTAAAGGCTGTAACTGTGAAGGGGGTTTGAGTTGTTGCTGCTGCTGCTGTGTGCCCTGGGAAGTGGGGAGAGGAGGGGAAAGAATTGCTGGCTGCCGGTACCTGTTTTTCATCCATCCAGGCAAGCGGCAGCCACCCAGCTAAGCTCTGTGAAGGGGTCTGTTATGGGTGGCACGTCCATGCCAGGAGGAGGAGGGCAGGGCAGCCCTGAAAAGCGGCTTTTAAAAAGTAGCCACTTGAGTCCCCCCTTGGGTCACGTACGCCACGTATGATCCTCAGAATCCGGATCGAACACGATTAAGTTAAAAGTAATGGGAACAGGCAAATTCGCGTTTGCATCCGGTTCTGTTATTTCGGTTTAGGGAAAGCAAAATAAGCTTGCTGTGGAGATTCCCCCTCTGAAATCTAACTTGCTCACTGCTTACTTAATTTTAATGGAACGTGAGCCCATTTATCACTATTTAAACCTCAAATTAATGAAATTCCCTTTTTGGTTTGTGGTCAGACTAGGCTTATTTTCCCATACAGTGCATGTGTCCAAACCACGTCCTGTTACAGTTTCCCCAAATTTTGTGCGGACGGGGAAGAGGACTTTAATAATAACAACAACAACCCTTTGTTGTATTACATGTTAGCCTAAGAGACAATAAAAGTGTTACTGCTATATTATAATACTAAGCTTTCAGCAAGAATATTAAAATTAGTGGAATGGTTAATTCAGTCTTTTCATCAGTTTTAAATGTTGTTTTAACTAGATGTTTTATTAGATATACCCAGCAGTTAAACTGGGGATACGGACATCTGCTGAGCATTTAGTTAGTAACTAGAAGCATAAAAATTTAATCATTGGTTTCTTCAGCATTTAAAGCACCACTATCAACACATTTTTCATAAAGAAAAGTCAAGCGCTACTGTCAGCTATATTTATTACACCAAGGACCATTTTGATATAATAATGCAGATGTCTTCATTCCATAAACCCCCAGTGGTACTTAAAACTAGGTTTTTATTACTCGTGCCTAGGGCCAAACAAAGCTATAAACCTGCTAAATTCTAATTCAGAAACTGCTGCTGGGTTTTCAGCTTTTGTGTGCTGTAAATTACCACCTCAAGTAATCAAATATGGAGAAAAGTGGTAGTCACAGTTGCACATTTTTTGATGCATGAGGCTTCAAGAAAGATCAAGAGAGGAATTTATAAGCGCATTCTTAATGTTATGTATTAAACAAGAGTGTGCATTTATGAGCACACAAACACACACACACAAAGACATGCTTTTACAAAATGTGTGATAATATTTCAACAGAGATAGAATGAAAATGTCAATCAAACCCACCAACTATACTTTGTCAAATACCAAATACCATGTTTAATACATTGCTTCTAGAACTTTCAGCAGCCACCACTCAGGTTGATAATGACTTTGCACTGGATGCAGCTGCAATATAGAAAGGTATTAAAAATATTACAATTGCTGTCTCCCAAGATGTTTTATTACATTTATGATGTTTAAAGTGGCTGAGTGAAGAACAACAGAATTTAAAAAGTAGGTAGAATTCAAATACTTTTAAAATCTTTGAAGCAAGTGACACCCCTCCCCACAGCTCAAACACATTTACTAAAATAAAGCACAAATATATTTGCCTCCTATCGGCCTTTCTGCGCTTGCCTGGTGCAATCCAGAGCAGTTGATTTTGAACAAAGTGATCCATCTTGCATGATTTTTTTATTTTTGCATTCGAATTCAAGTTGAATCGAATGTCAAAACATTCAATTTGATTTCAATGTTTAAAATCCGAATGCTAAAAAATCTGATTCAAATCTGTTACATTCAAATCTATTTGTTTGAATGTTAGATTCATGTTTAAAGATATGAATGTCAACAACATCCATATGTTATACGTATCTGTACACATTTCATATGCATCCCGTTTTCATCCCATATTAAAAGCACAAATGTGTACAGATATGTATAATATTTGTACAGTTACGTATGTACATTTGAATGATTCGAATCATTTGAACGAATGTTTCAGAGCATTCAAAATCCATTTGAATGTCTAAATTTCAATGTGAAGACATTCAATTCGAGTTCAAATGCCCACATTTGAAGGAATTCGATCGGATTGTGAATGTTTAGAATATTCGTGCACATCCTTAATCTCAACACTGGGATGATTGCTCTGATCTAGAACACCATCTCCACAGTGACACCTGTTCCAAGCCGCCCCATGCCAGCCTTGAAGTTTCTGCAAGCTTTGGCACTGGGCTCCAACAGCCAGGAGCAAAGGTTCCATGGACCTATAGGGGACATATTTTATGCAGTGCACTAAGACATGTCGCCAAAATGGGCCTCCCTGTAAACCAGAACATGGAGGCATGCTGATTCTTCAGTCTTCCATGATTCAGATCACATCTCACTAGTACACCTGCAATCTGGAACAAGAGTCTCCTGAATTTGATCCACATATTAGCTGTGGGGTAGGTCCTCTGTAATCTACACAAACACACAGAAGTGATGGTCTTAGTGCATTCGCTGACACTTAACAGAACAAATGCATAAAAGACCAATACGTATTTGCACACTCTTCGGCAAAGATTTAGGAACTAACTAAACATTGGGTTTTAAGTCAGGGGTGTTTCTACACTTGCTTTCCTGTCCATTGGATGGGAAAGGTGCATTAGAGACTAATGTGTACTAGTGTTCTCACCTAGGAAATCTAGTACGTGATAGCCTAGCCCAATCACAACCAGAGACTTATCTGTGTCTGGCTGCATGTCTGATCCTCTGCAGGATGCCACCATTTTGGTTGTGATACCTTTGTACCTGCACATTTGCCATCACCGTTGTCATGGTGATGATGACCCTCTGCACATGCGTGTGCAGAAGCTCAGATGGCCCCCTTGACCAGAAATAGTCCAGATGGTTTCTGCATGGACACAACAAGTAAGGAATTGGTCATGTTAGGTAAGGATTGGGTTGCTTGTGGTGCACAATTTCATCCACCAGAGCTAGTATGTAATTAGTCGACCCCTGGGCATTTCTGGGCATTTTTGGGCTGTAAACACCTCCTGCAAGTGCAGATGTACCTGCCTAGATGTTAACTAATTGCATACTAAGTGGCCATGTGCGAACTGGCCTCAGGGTTGAACAGTTTCTATTGCAGGAAAATCACACCTAAAGAGGAAAACTCATGGCAAATGTGGATTATAGCCCTTTTAATCTGTGTTTTTTGTAAAATGTTTTTATCACATCAAAAGCTTGTCTCTTATCTTCTCCTATGCTTCATTTCCATGCTGTGAACACATAGAAGCTTGTGCAGGAATTCCAAATGAGGTTGAGAAGACATTTCCTGTTTTTCTTACCACAACAACCAATCATGTGCTGTGACACCTGATTCCAGTTGCTATATTTTTTAATGTTTCCTTTTACTTTTGCATGCCTTTCTGCACTTACCTCAGATATGGATTAAGAAGGGGTACAGGGATATACCTTCTGCATGCTAATGAGGGATAAAGGAACTCTCCACACCTGCTAATATGCTGTTCTGGTTTACCAGAGATCCCATTTTGGCTGCATTTCTTATTATGCCACTAAAATGGGCTCTCCCTGGAGGCTCTGAGACCAGGAACCTTTGTTCTTAACTATTGGAGCTGGTAGAGGCTGGGATCAGCATGGGGGCCTGTCATAATCTGCATCAGCATGCAAATGTGAGGTCCAAATAAAATCCAGAATGAGATCCAGTGCTGAAAATTCCCTATGTAGACGGTATAAGATTACATAGTAGGGATGTGCACGAATATTCATGATATTCGGAATTCATACGAATTGTAGTTTCATGGTCAAATCAAAAGGGCCCTATTAGTCCATGAATCGGATTACCTAATATATACAGAAGCTTTGGTTGAAGCTTTGGTGGATACTAGATGGCCCATGGCCTCCCCCTGTGGCCTCTTGCTCCCCCAGGCCTCTCCTGTGCTCCCTTATCTTTTGGGATGTGCTCTGCTGGCATCCTGGGCCTCTTTCCATGCTCTCAGGAGGCTGAAATAGGCCTTCAGGAGCCTGGAAAAGGCACTTCTAGTTCTGCGGTCAGAAGGCCTATTTTGGCCCCCAGAGAGCCACCTCCTTACCATTTGGGATACACTCTGCTGGTGTCCTGGGCCTCTTTCCGCACTCTCCTGAGCCCAAAATAGGCTTTCCAGAGACTAGGAAAGGCACTTCTGGTTAGAATATTCATGCACAAATATAACCCCCCACAGACACCATTCATGGGGGTGAGATTCGGCCAAAGCCAAATTTTCCCACATTCGATTCATACTGAATCGAGTGTGGGAAATTGGCTTCATGCACACCCCTAATGTGCACAGTCCCCCCCCCATTCATTTTGCATTGAAGAGAATTGAACAGAAGTTCACATTTTTGGAAAGGAGCCATTTTGAATGTGCTAAGCTTCAAACCCCTGCCACTACCAGTCCTGGTGCCTCCAAAACCACTCCATATCTGCTCCGAAGGCACAAAAGCTTCCACTTTATATTTGAAGGTCAATCTTCAAATATAACCAATATTTGATTTGAATGTGACATTTCAAACCTCTGCAATTTGTACAAATTGCAAAGGTGACAAATATTTTTTTTTGTCTATAGCTATCAGATAGTTGTTCCTACTTTCTATGCCCTTAAAATCTGTTATCCAGTCAAGTATTTAAGTCTACCTAATAGTAGTTTTCTTTACCTTCCTTCCTTCCTTCCTTCCTTCCTTCCTTCCTTCCTTCCTTCCTTCCTTCCTTCCTTCCTTCCTTCCTTCCTTCCTTGTCACTGACCTGACTAACAACACAAACTGCCTTGAGTTACGATGCTTTCTACCAAGAAAGTGCCAGAACGAGATTCCAAAATGTAAAAAGGGGCATGGAGTAATCTTTATTGTTTGGGATCTTACATCTTCTGGGTAAGAACCAGGGAGAAGAAAACTTATTGGGCATGCTGGTAGCAATTTGACAGTCAGCCACAGTTTTGTAGTTTGAAAGGGAATCTGTACTAGACAGCTGAGCACACAGACTTAAAAAGATACACAGATTTAGCAGTGTTTTTGATAGAATGCTGTAATAGTTTAGACTCAGAGTCCCGGGGGAGTTTACAAAATAAATTAATGTTGGCACTGTCAGTACTAGCGAACCCCAGCATAACCCTTCACTCTGTCCTGAGAAGAGCTTGGGGCCAGACGATAATATTAAGAGCAAAGATAAATAGCTGTAGGGAGCAAAATCTTCTGTTTCCCTTTTATCTCAAAGTATACTGCTGATTATTTATGGACCCTCGTGGGTTAATGGGACAGTAGGAAAACTTCTGTGCATTAGGAAGAAATTCCAATGGCTACAAGGCTACCAGTTTGTTTTCCCTTTCCTACATAGAACTGTAATATTTTTTCCTGCTTTTAGCAGAGTAGCAGGTTTCTTTCTGCCCCTCAAACAGATGGTTCTTGGATAGGCTCTCTGAGATCATGGTAAGTAGTTAGGACAACAAGAATTTTATTATAGCTGAAGGAAAGTATTTGAGCTACCATTTTTTCATTTTGCAAACAGGATTTAAGAAGCTAGCTCCTCAAATTTCAAGGGACTTCTTTATTGAAGTGACAGCTCTTAACTTGGAGGGGAAAAAAGAAAAGAAAAAAGAAACATTTCTGTGTTTTGATGTTCTTGAAAAATGGCTTAAGCAAAATTAATTCTTAAAGTGAAGCCATTTCAGTTCTGTTGTAGCAGGCATTGTTGCAAGTCACCATTCTAACTTTCTTATACATGTTGTTATGAATCTCAGACCCTGCTCAGGTTAATGCTGTTCACAATAATGTCATACAGAAACCATAGTCTGATCTCCCAAACCTCTTTCCTCCTGTCCCACAAGCTGTGCTTTCATTCTGTCTCCCTTCAGCAGCACCTGAGATTTCCCAGCATCCTGCCTCTCATTTGGGGAAAATAACAATGAAGGAGCTCCTATGACTATCACTCAAACTGACACTGATCTCAACAGCCAATACTCAGACTTGGGTTACTCTGGTCTATATAGGCCTCTCAAATATGTGTCTTTTTAAAAAAGTGTTGTAACATACATACATGTTTCCTTATTACAACCTGACCAAATTCCAGGCCATTTTCTTTCTTTTCTTGATGATCTAATGAGAATTTACTCTTCTCATTTAAAAATTTCCTTCTTATTTACATTGAAGAAGTAATTCATCTATATCTGGTTAAACCATAAGGCCTGTTGCTTTATAGCCTGAGCACCTATGCCAGCATCTCTTCTGGAAAACAGATATTCCATTGTGCCTGATTACTGGATAAGTCTCATATTAAAAAGATGAGATGATTTTTAAGTCTAGATAAAATGTTTAAACAATATTCCTCTGTCAGTTTTGTGGAAATCAAGAACCTCTTTCTTTCTTTCTTTACTTAGTTTAGTTTAGTTCAACAAGAAAATGAAGGCTAAAAGTTTGGTCTTAAAATCATTTATGCTAGGTTGGAAGGAATCTAGGGGTGTTTTTGCACTGGCAACAAAGACCCCATTAGGAACCCATTAGGAACCTGATAGGTAGTTGTTTGGTATGGACCTTCTATATACTGTCTGTACACAAGACCCCTTAAAGCCCCCATTAGACCTCCATTCTGAACATGCTGTACCCACAAGTGCCAGAAAAATCCAGATTTTATGGGGTCTTCACGCCCTTAAATCTGAGTTAAAGGTAGACCCCTTCAATGCTGTCTTCAATCCAGTCTTCCGCCTTGAGGACCAGATCAGAGGCTGTGCATCCACACATCTACCAGAGTAATGGGGCCCAGGGGTGGGCTTAGAGGCTGCCATTTGCAGTGAGGTGGCTCCAGTTCTGCCCCACCACTCAAAGCTACATAGGCTTGCACATCCTTTGTAGCTTACTATTAATCTGAGCACAAGCTTTGTAGTGGCTATGTAGGCAGCTATGAAGCTGTGTCTCCGCCATGCCCACTGTGACAGGAAGTGACCTCTGATTGACAGCTATGCTAGCCAATTGTGCAGTGCCACTGGCAGATATTCCTGCTTGAGCCTAATTGGGTCTAATCAGAACCTTGGAATGGGTGCTACAGCAGCCACACAGTGACCCTATTTAGCACCAATTGCCATCATGTGTTAGACAGCCTGGGCAGGTGCATGGGACCCTCAATGCAGAACTTCAAGGTCCAGATTTGATGAGAAACGCATCTCAAAGATCTGGATCTTCTAAATTCGAATTAATGGAGGTACATGCAAAAACAGCTCAGATCATATGTAAACTGTTACATGAACTAGTTTGTATTGGGGAAATTAGCTTAAAGTTCACATAATCAGGATCTTAAGTGAATAGGATTGGTGTGATGAGACCTTCGGGTATAGGGCAGGATAGGAATAAAAATAATAAAGAAAATAATCAATCGACTGGTACGGATTCCAAAGGAAAGGGAAACAAAGATGGAGCTCAAACTTGTCTCGAGTTTCTGACTTAGAACAATTTATATTAAGAAGATGTGAATAAAACTTTTTTCCCCTGAAAACACCATTATGTCAATACAGCAATGAATGTTTGGCATTAGGAACAGCAGTCATTATAGGCAGGGAGAGGAAGGCCTATGACTAACCTATCACACAAATGCTGTTTGATACTTCCCTATGAAACTCTCAATCCAACCTGACTGTTTAAAGGTCTCTCCCATAGGTTTCAACTGGTCTAGACTAGTGCGCTTCGTATGGATTTCACGTTGTTGCCCACCTCCCAACTTCATGCTTGTTCTCAGCCAAAGTACTGACTTGGCTAAAATCCCAAAGAGATGGGGCATTATGTACCTGTCCCAATGGCTTCACAGACCAAAGGATGGAGGGAGAGAAACCAGGCTTTAGGTTTACTTTATCCAAAAACATCCATGCTTTATGGAGTCATTTCCTCCCTTATAACAAATACTGTTGGGGGGGACAGGCTGAAACGGTAAAGGCGGGTTGCTTCAATGTATGCCACACACCTCTCCAATTGTTTCACATGATATTGTCTTTCCCCCCGATGTGTTGGCACTCTTCTGGTGGAAGAGGGATGTACATTCATTCGTGGTGTATGTGTTTGGAAGTTGTTCAGTTTTAGGAGATGGTGTTGGTCCAGGTGAGGGACATACGGAACTGTACTTGCTGCAGATTTATTGGGGAAAGGGTGGCAGAATATAAGTATAAAGTCAGTCATTTCCTATGCCAGCGATGTTGGTTGTAGTAGCAGGGTGGAAGGACAAGACCAAGTGGACACTGGGGAGGAGGTATGGTGTTATTCTTGATCTTTATACATTTGACGTTTCCAGAGGGCAGAGGCTTCTGTATGAGGGAGAACAACAGTGACCAATGGTGAAGGAATTGTGGAGATGATAGTATACTGCTGCACAAGATGACATTCTCCCAGGACTGTTGAAAGAAGGGTTTTTTGAAGCTACAAGACCATCTGGCAGCAATGTGATTGGATTTGGGGGGGTAAGTATGGAAGCCGTGTAAAGATCGGTCTGTAAGTTTTTGTGAATTGTGCACTGTAAATAATAATTAAAATTGGTAAATAAAACATAAAAAACTTATTAGGCTGAATTAACATGATTTGATTGGCACCAACATAGTCGCCGCACTCTGCAGCTACCAGCGCAAGGTGGCCAGGACTTGTGATTTTGCACTCACACGTATGCATTAAGATGTATTTTAGGAGGACTCAATAGAATGAGCAGAAATTCCCACCCACTCCTGATCAGGATTAATGGTGGGATGTGAATACTGACATCCTACTACCACCACCTCTAAGTTGCTTTTGAGGTGGTTTTGTAAATCTGTGTGTATTCAGCCTTGCACACATATTGTATTGTTCATATAAAATGAAGTGGTTTTTTTTACCACCTTCTTATTTCTCATTTATCTAGGGATATAATTTGAAGCAAAAACTGTAGCTGCTCATTACATCTGTAAGCACAATGGACTGCATTATAACTGCTGCAGCTTGCAAAGTATGATGGAATCAAATGGGTTTTGCAATGCCCTCTGTAATTCTTGTTATGCTACTAAGTATCCCTAAGGGCTGTTCCATCTACTTTATGGATATAAACCAAGTTTTGGCATCAACTGTAGATTCCAAGGGGAGCTCTAACTAGTGCTTGGTTTCCTAAATGTACACTTGTGCATATTGATTATATTTGTAGATTTTATCTTTTAGGTGTGTTAGACATCTTAAGTGTACGTAAGAAAAACAGCTCCTTAGGGCAAAATAAATAGCCTTATATAACTATTGCAAATACTCTCTTTTATAATTAGTGGTAAAATTCTTAATGATAATGGTGCAGCTATTTAAATACCCCTGAGCAAACTTACTACAATTTAAGCCCCGATGAGGACAATTGGACTTGTCTTTCAGATAACATGTAGAGGTTGCACTGTTGAAACTGGGAGAAGGAGAATAGACAGAGACAGACAGACAGACAGACAGACAGACAGACAGACAGACAGACAGACAAGATAGATAGATAGATAGATAGATAGATAGATAGATAGATAGATAGATAGATAGATAGATAGATAGATAGATAGATAGATAGATAGATAGATAGATGATACGTAATATTACAGAAATTTCAGCACTGTGTGAAAGATGATGACCAGGAGAAATGTCTGTTTAACAAATCTGATACAAAAGTGGGAACTGATTCAGAGCTTTCTTCTTCATCTTTGAAGTAAACTAAGGGCCTTGCTACAATGAAGGTTCACCTTGTACTTCAAAATAGAATTGACTATAATGATGGTTGAACTTCCCATCAGTTCCTGCACATCCTGGTACTGGTAGTACTTTCACTACTACTGAAAGTTCAGAGCAGCAAAGTTCCAGGAGCCACTGTGGAGCCTCCCACTCCAGATTGCACCCCCAATAGGGATTTGTGTGGATGAAGTCACAATCTTCCTCTTGCAAGAAGGCAAGTTGACAGGCTCAACATGTATCAGGCGGATGGCTCATGTGAAATGGTTATCTACCCACAGCACATAATTGACTATATGTGAGATTGTTTTTCCACAAACCCAGCCAACTTTTAGCATGTTATCATTTACTATTCGGGGGGGGGGGGTAGGGTCAGGGTTAATCGTTTGTTTTTGTGTGTGTGTTTTGCATTCCACTTTGCCGTGTTTTTTAATGAGAATAAATATAGTACTGTCTTTATGTTTTGTTAGGAATTGCATTGTTTCAGCAAGCCCCCACACCTGACTCGATATTTCAAGCTTTAAGTGAATCCGTATGAGCTTGATAAGGACATATATTATCTTACCAGCTAGACAATCCCCAGACAAGATTCTAAATAATGAAGTGGCAAGAGAGGAGAGGAGGGAAAAGAAAGAAGAAGGAAGCCTAATGAGCATGGAAGGCCTCTCTTGGGAGATCTGCCAATTTGATGTGTGCCTTATGCCTGTTGATATGATGTGTTATGATTTCATGATATCTCTGTCCTTTGTCATTCATTTGCTGAGGTTGTAAATGAGATGCTGTGAATGGGAAAATGGAAGCCATTGATCAAACCCTTCCGTTGGATTCACAGTGCCAGATGGCCTAATTATTCCTAGCATTCTTCACACACACTCAGTTTTGCAGGCAGGCAAGCTACTGTTTCTTTGTAACAGGATTTTTAAAGAGAATCTGCTCAAGAAACATACAGTTTGAGAGAGTGTTGATATGAAGAGCAGCAGAAAGGCAACTGTCAGCTGCCTGAAATATTTATTTTGTGAATTGGTTTGTTTGCTAGGTTCAGTCTTTGTTATTTATCCACTGTCCAAAAAGGTGAGACCAGAGATGCTCATTAGTAGCAATTACTGACCATACAGTGTACCATACATTTGGAAAGAGGTCTTCAATCATTTATGGGCATTAATCTGCTATTAATCCAGTCTATGGAATTTGGTATTATTTTATTATAGATCATCAGAGATTTCAAACTGCTGGTAGACTTATGGGGCCACACTTCTGTTTGAAGTGGAGCACCAGAACAATAAGAAAAATGACCATAGCCCATTATGTGGTCTGCTGTCCACACACAAACATGTATTATAGCCGGTTGGGGCCTCCCATAGCCTATACCAGCATATGGATGGTATGCTTCTATGCCAAAATATAATCTGGAACAAGGCTCAATGTAGAAAGGGTCCAAGATTAATTTGTAGGGCAGATCAAAGGCCACTGCCAGACCCAAGTGTTCAAATCTTTGAACAGAACGGTAGTAATCTTCAGGCTGCACAGATTTTCCCCTGGCTTCCTTTTCTTCAGCCCTCCATTTTACAAACCTCAGAATAAAAAGCACCAGGAATTTTCCTCCTGCCCCTGCTTGACCTTGAGCCATCTGTTGATCCATGCTGAATGGGCTGCTGAGAAGCTGTGAGTGGAGGTGATCCAGACACACAGAAGGATTGATCTAGGCTGCTTTGTGTGTAGGTTTCCTTAGGCTATAATGGAGTCCTTAGCCACATGGTTCTAAAAGTACAGCTTCCCTTCTCTTCCTGTTTGAGGATTTTCCTTGCCTCTGATCTGAGGATGTGACATCAGAAGGATCTCTAACCCACCAGGCACCAGCTTTCCTCCAATCACCTACTCTGATGTTGCTTTGATGTCATTTCCCCCAAGCCCCTTCTTTTTGCTCTATAAAAACCCCTGCACCGTTAAACTCGGATTGTCTTTTTCCACCTGTATCTCTGTCTCCAGCCTCTTCATTTCCCCTTGCCCCATTTTTTCTTGCCTACTCAGGTCAGCCATTAACATGTGGCTGATCTCCAAGACTTGAGCCGGTTGGGTAGCCTGGGAATGCCTATTGTAACACCCAACAATCAAGAGCAGCAGCCCCAGCTGCTGCACCCCTGCCTCCCAGGCTGATTCAGGTTGTGAAGCCAGATCATGACACAGAACAGGTTGCACTCAGAGGTTACTTACTTGTTACACTATATCTGGATATTCCAGAATAAAGCATGGATATTGCGAAATATTCATGCTTTATTTGGGAATATCCAAACATAGTGGAATAAGTAAATGACAACTGGATACAGCCATAGAAGCAGGATTACTTCATCTTACCTCTGTATCTTTTGCTCAGAACTGGCTGTCTTCTGCTCATGACGAGGCTCTTGGGGGCCTTCTCTACTGTGGCCACATGCTGCCAACCTCTTCCTGCTGCTATTCAGGCAGTGAATTTTATGAGTTAATGCATGGATGCCCCCGATGTATAAATGTTTTTTCACCTCTATACATAAATACACCAAATTTTGGAATGGATACAAATTTGTGTGCATGTTAATGCATTCACACACTTGCGTTCTCTCGCTCTCTCACACACACACATGCACACACATACACAAACACACACACACTTGAGCAAATTGCTAGTAGAATGCCAGATGTATGATGGGGTTGGCCCAAGTATAGAATCCAAGATATTGTACATATTCGCCCTATTTTGATATTTTACTATTTTTTCTTTATAGAACTATCATGAAATGGAAGAAAACAATGAGAAAAATGGGAAACAGAGATTCTTTCACCCAATGAAAGAAACTAATAAACTATTATAATGACTCAGCGATTGTAGTGGCATTTAGATAAAGTAAAAATTATATGCATACAGTATAATCTGTTAGTTGTGCCATTAGAAAAAAAACATGGAAGTGAAAGCAGCGGATCCTTGTGTGACCTGCAACAATTAAATTCATTTCAATAAATGGAGCTGGTGCATCAGAAACTTAGAACTTCATGTAGTTTTTAACTATTGTCAAGGTTTATTACAAAAATATAAGTATATAAATGGAGAAATTATGCAAATACACTATGTAAAGAATGGTTTCAAAGTAGCATTATTGAATCTATGGCTGCATTCCCACCTACCACAAATGCGGAGCAAACCCGGATTACTCTGCTCCGGGTTTGCTCCGGGTTGGGTCGGAGGCTGGGAACAGTACCAAGCACGCATCAGGCTGTTCCGACAGAACCTGTAGGTGCACACAAGCACACCTGCAAGTGGCACAGCACAGCGAGCTGCCACCACCACTGCCAGCCTCCTCCTAATGTCCTAAGCTGAGCGAAGGAGGACAGTCGGCGGCCGGATAAGTGAGCAAGGGGGTGCCACATCAGAGGGGCGGCCTCCCCTCGATGCATCCCGTTAAAACAGAAGGAGGGAAGAGGAAGGAAGGCAGCCACTGCCAGCCTCCTCCTCCCAATGTCCCAGCTGCCTGCCTTCCTTTTCCCTCCCCGTTTCAACAGGGGGAAAGAAAGGCTGGTTTGGTTTAAAGCTGAGTGAAGGATGGGGGTGCTGCATCTGAGGGGCAGCCTCCCCTCCACGCACTGCCTTGCTTACTTACCAGCCGCTGTCTGTCCTCCTTCACTCAGCTTTAAACTGAGCCAGCCTTTTCTTTCCCCCTGTTGAAACAGGGGGAGGGAAAAGGAAGGAAGGCAGCCGAGGATGGCAGGGGTATAATGAATTCGAATTAAGTGGGAAAAAATAAAATGTTTTTATAATTTCTGATTGCAAAAGAGTTTTAATAGCATTGAAATAAAGGCTATTAAACAGGGGTTTTCTGGCTGGCTCAGCTTAAAGCCGAGCGAAGGAGGACAGCTGGCGACCGGGTGAGCAAGGGGGTGTGGCCTGGCCGCCAGCTGTCCTCCTTCGCTCGGCTTTAATCTGAGTCAGCCAGAAAACCCGTTATAATAATGATAAATAATAATGATAAATAATTAATAATGATAACAATAATAATAATGGTAAATAATTAAAGATGATGATGATGATAATAATTAATAATAATTAAAAAACAATAATAATAATATGCTATATCCTTTCATGCCATGTAGAATTTTGAAATCAGGTGATAAAAATGTGGACAGGTTGCATCAAAAGGAAGAAGAGTTTCCTCAGTTTTGTGAAGCACAAGAATACCCTTAACAGAATATAATGAATTTGAATTAAGTGGAGAAAAGTAAAATTAAATAATGTTTTTATAATTTCTTATTGCAAAAGAGTTTTAATAGCATTGAAATAAAGGCAAATGCAATTTCCATCACTATTAACTGGTCTTGTAGATCACTGGATCAGCTGATGAGTTGAATACTTCAGAACTGCTTCCTACCATCACCAGTCTGAATGCCACAGAAGTGGCATTGGTCAATTTTACCACAATATCTGAATTGACACTGTAATCCTCTACAGCAGTGCCAGAACTTCTGAGCCAGTTTGTCTAGTGGGAGCCGGACTGTTATCTGGGAATGTTGTGTTTGATTCTGAACTCCTCCACGTACCCAGCTGGGTGACCCTAGGCTAGTCACAGCTCAGTTTATGTTCAAAGGTCATCCAAAAGCCACTCTTGGCAAAAGCCCAAACAAGACCAAAAAAGTGACATTGATAATAGTATTGCAGTTATTCTTAGGTAGCATGCAGTCAGGATTGACACCTGGTGACTATGTGAAGAGACCTATGTAGTTTTCTCAGCAGAGAAACAGAAATGCCAGGGGTTGACCATGAAACCTCTTGCACATTCAGACACTGCTGTACCATATAGGGGAATAAACTACATACTGGTAGTACCATCTATTGTTACAATACAATTTATGTTAATGCAAAACCAGGGCTGCATCCACTCAAGATCAAAAACTCATTGCTATTTCTTAATTGAACCAGATTTGCCAGATATGATCATGAAGCTCCCAAAACAGTCTCAGAATATAAACTTGATTTACAAGGTTATCATTATTCTGGTAAAATTAACTATTGTAGCACAATATCTTGTTATTCCGTAATTGCAACTCTGTCTGCACTGCTGAATGAGAAGTACAGCAAATGTTTGGCATGAGCCGTTGCTACCCAAAACTTCTTTGCATGCCACAGAAATGCTAAAACCAAGAGTATCAATCGAATGCATAGACAATGAGTGATATTCCAGTAAACTGATAAACTGCAGATAATTGTGATGCAGATAATTGTGATGTATAGAGGCAGCCTCAGTTCTATAACATTGCCATCCTACGTAGCAAAGAACAAACCAATAATAATTCTCAAAACAAGAAGTATCAGTAGGCTGTGGGAGTCTCAACAATTTGCAAGAAGACGGATATCGCAGCTATATCTAAAAGCTTAGGTTCTCAGAAGAAGGAACCTGGAACACGGCATAACAGTCCCCAAACTGAAAGACACGAGATGGTGCACAGATACTTTTCAGAACAAAACTCCTCAAGAAATTCCAATTCTAAAGGAGCGTGAAAAAAATGTCCCAGTGGAAACACATGCTTGATGACCAGAAAATACTTATTGTCTGGTGAGGAGAGCAAACCAAGAAGGAAAAAAGAAATACTAAGTACCATGAAATATATTGTTGGCTGGTTGAAATCACAAAGCATCTCAATCTGGCATACAGATCTATTTTGTTAACACCTTTGCAAAGAAGAGCTGTGCCTCCATGTGCCAGGGCAGAGGGCCTGACGCTGGTACGTCAACAGAGGTATCCCAATGCCACATTGAAGGGAACCTCTGCAACTTTGCTTTGAAGAGCAAAGGTGCCTATGACCTGGTGTTCAAGACACTTCTCTAAAGAGCACAAAATTGTACCCTTTGTGCGACAACACCTTCTACAGCTATCTTGCCTTTTGCTAGGGTGACGCATTCACCACGGGGTACCTTGTGCCACCGCAAACAGCCTAGCCCCTCACAGAAGACACCTAATAAATAAAAAAGAGGCTTGAGCAAACTTTTTCACTAGTTAGTTTCAGGATACAATTCCTACTTTCCTCTGGATGAATCAGACCCAAATTCAAAATTTTCTTAGGTCTGAATCTTCACGTTCTGCTCCCATTTGAACTTCTTATGCACTATTATAATTCAAAAAAAATCCCACAGAATTTTAAGGGAAAATAATACATCAGGAAATTTCACTGTTATTATCTATAAATGTATATTAGGCTCCTTTATTAAGTTATTAATTGAACTTTGAAAAATTCTGTATGAGAATTTGATTAAATTCATGTTAACTACAGCTCATTTAACCATTAGGCAAAAAAGAAAAAAGAAAGAAAGAAACTTATTTTGGCAACGAATAGGTAGAAAATAAAAATTTACAATTATGCATTAAAGAATGGAATCCACAATAGGACAGATAAAAAGTCTTGAGTTATCAATACTTCACACAAGGAAATCCTGTGTTCAGAAATACAGTAGATAAATGTATGTATTATAAGATTGCTTTGTCACATTATATATGTATCTCAGATCCATATAAATAAAATAAGTAGAGGATAGCAAAATTTAAAATTATTTTGTAAGTATTAATAGTATTATATTAGTGTTGCAGAATATTAGTACATTATTAAATACACACTGTATTATTATATTTATATACCAGGTGTGATTTTATTTTATTTTTTTAAAAAAGATTTAAGGTGACTCTTCAAACAATCAGCTTGCACCATACAGAAATTCTAGGTAGAACCTTTCCGAAGAATTGGTGTACAACATCATTCTCCAGTAATGGATGAGTCACCAGTGCTGAACTGCCATTACTCTAAGAAACCCTTCTGATATTCAATTTCAGCAACCTTGCAGTCCTCTCAGTACACTACTGGGAATGCCAGATATACCTAAGGTGTTCCCAATGTAGTGCCAATTGGAACACACAAAGAACACCTTGCATTGCTATTATGGGAAATACAGCAGTTACATTGAGTTTCCTGTATTTATTTAATTTAATTTAATTATTTTATTTGTATTTTTCCCCACCCTATACCCAAGGGTCTCAGGGCAGGTAACAACATATAAAATGAACACAACTAGCCCCATTTACCTTCACATCTGGCGAGCATCATTTTAATTGGCAAGAGTTTGGCTGGCTTTTGGTATTTCCCAGTTGGCCAATCATATATGGTGCTCACTAGACATACAGGTAGGCAGGAGTTTGTTACTCACATCTGGTGAAAGATGGCAAGAAACAATAATAGGAACTTGTTTAAATCCCACATTGCCTTTTGCCATCTGCAGCCAGCTTTCATCTGGAACACATTACAGCTGAGTAATGCAACAGTCAGAACTCTTATCCAGGATTAAGTTAAATAGATCCAGAATTCAAACTAGCTCTAGTAAACAGATTTGATCTACTAAGTTCATTAATAGCCTCTTCTGCTTTCTGTAGCTTCAGAAAGTAAAAAAATATTTATTTATTTACTCACAATATGAAATGCATGCATTTTTATGTGTAACTACACAAAGACAGTCTAAATGTGATCTATAAGTAAATAAATATTATGGGTTCAACTTTCTAGCAACTCAAACCCTTAAAAGCACTTAAACATGCACCTAATCTTTGGGAGCTTAACTAATTAGAACAATACTCTGTGCAGGGGTTAAATATGTGCTGCTAATTTAGCATTGTAGCTAATTACCTTGTGGATGATAAGGTAAGAAGTGTACACAGCTAAATTATCTCAGGTGGTAATGATCTTAAAAACAGTGTTGATTATTGTGCAGTAGTACAATTACATTGCTTTGCTTCTTTGATTTTGGAGAGTTCATTCATAGTCAAGTAAAACAACAAAGCATTTTTTCTTGTTCCATTTTTGTTTAGCTTTAGATATTGTCTCTTGTTAATCCATGTATGGGAGCAGTCAGTTATTTTAGTTGCCATAAGTTTAAAACTTATAATGTTGCTGCTTGTAGATGTGACATGCATTTCACCTTCTGACATGTATTGTGTGGGAACTTCCAGTCATGGCAGAAATGTGAGCATCACGACTAGATTGCCAGACAGTGTTGGGTCAATGTCCTGGATTGGCTGGTAGATTACATAGTAGAAATAGCGATGAATATCCAATAATTTTTATTTATTTTTTTACTAACTTACAAGTCTTCTGGTGATGTCCTTTGGCATTGTTTCATGGGAACTCCAGGAGCTCTCCTTGGCATGTGGCAAGATACCAAATGTTTCTTGTAATGATATGCCAAAGGACTTTGTCAGATAGGTCACAAGTAAAAAACATGCCAAAGGAGTCTTGGGAAAGGGAGAAAAATTCCTTGCTCCATTTTGTCCACAATGTGCATACCTTTATTCACCTTCATCTTTCCTCTTCTCACTTGCTTCCTTTCTATACTAAAAAGTACCAAATTGACAATCTTTCGTCATAGGAAACCTTCATGGCAGAAAAGGATCTATCCCTAGCATTAAAGGGATCCAAAAATCCAAAAACTATTTTGATTCCAGTTTCAGTGGCACTATGCCAGTTCTGGATCTATGGGGAAGGGTGAAACAGCAGTTAGTTCACACCATCAAATGTGTCACTATCTCCAATTTTCTGTGGCCTCAGCATTTGACTGCTTCTTAAAATAGTACTAAAAGCCAGACTCAGAATAGCATTATGAACTGTATTCCACATCCCTACACAATATGGATCTTACAACAATATAACAACTATATTAATCTGAAACGAAATAAAGTTGATTAAAGTTGATTAGCTAGCTCACAGCTCCATGGACTGATGCACTCTATGTGCACTAGTCAATCAATCCATGATCATGACTCTTTCTCCAGAGTAACAGCACCAATAAGAACAAATAAAGATGTGCACAGAAATCTATCCAATAAGTTTTGTTATAGAGAACGCTTCAGAAAGACATGTGTTGTTATCTAAATTATCCAAACCTATTAAAAGTGAATAAGGGTAACAACTACATCATTTGGTTCTGACAAAGATGAAATCATACTATAGAAATAATTGGGATAATCATAATCTGTTCTATAAAACGTTGAATGTTATTAACCATTGAACAAAAACATCAGTCTTTACTCTTTTGTAAAATCTCCTTTTTTAGTATTTTCATAAATTTTTAAAACCATGTGTTTTTTTTAATTGATGTTTGCTTCTGTTTTTTTTTTCCTGTTGCCTACACTGGACTCTTAAAGTAAAGGGTAACTTAGGAAATATAATGACAAATAAAAATAATAAACATTGTTTTTACCTATCCTTTGCATCACAGAACAGCTTAAATTTATCCCTTGTAGGATATTTTCCTGGCAAATACTGTTTCACCTTCTAAGTATATTTCTACATTAAAGTTTTACAATTTTATTATTTAGTTTGTGCTTTGCGGTCACAGACCCAAGTAATGCATCCAATACAAAATTCATACCATTAGGAAAGTCTAGCTAAAATAGTTTACTGTCAATTTAAGCAATGAATTTTTGCAACCAAAAAGTGATGTGGAACAATGAACTATTGGCTAATCTATTTTGTCCTTATAGGAAATAAATAAAATAAAATAAATAAAATCCAGGAAGAAACTTTTAAAATTCCATTCCTATTAAATAATAGACATCTGTAAACAATGTCAATGGAGAAAGGAACAGAGCTTTGGTAGCAACAGCACTGGAGTTGAGTAAGGTAGTGGCCACCTACAGCAAAGTGTCTCAAAAGCACCTTAGAGATTATAGTGTGGGGCACTATGTTCTTATCCCATCTCTAATCCATTTTTCTAGCATAGAATATTCATGAAAAGGGGAAAGGACAGCTTGTCATGTGAACAATCCCACCTGTAAAGCATCTGTAAGACACTTTCTTTTTACATGTAAGCACAGCTGTTATCTTCCGACTATCTTGAAAATTGTTCTAGAAGTACTGCTTAATTTACTCAAAGCATCCTAATGTAACCTGTGGCATTCCACAGATGAAAGCACATATTGCAAGGCAATTGAGCTAAAATTAACCAAATCAACCAGACATGGCCATCTTCCAGTCTTTGCTGTGATGCTGTAACTCTCTGCTATAAAACTCTCTTGCAGCTCTACAGTATTGATTCAGATATGAACGAAAATTACAGTAGCAGAATAGCAGACCATTTCTAGTTGTTGAAGAAAATTAAAATTGTATAGGTCTTTGTTTAAACATGATATGAGCTTTTCAAGATAGCTGGAAGATAACAAATTTAATACCTATTTACTTTCAAATGGCACTGATTCCTTAATTCATAATAAAAATGAATAGCACCAGAAGCTTTTAAATATGGATATATCTTATTTATTTATAAATGTCCTTCTAATAAGAAAGTGAATTCTGGCCAGACCAACTACTGGGAAATTATTTTAATTCTGTGTTCAATAGAAAAATAAATAAATAAAATGTTAAGGTACAATTTCATAAAATTGAATTATGAATGGCTTAAAATACTCCACCTGACTCATCTAAGAAACTGCATCTTGTACAGAACCAGCTACACAAAAAGATTCAACCACTACCAATGAAGGTTTTTTCTTAAATTCCCATCATTCAGATGTTTCTTTAAAATCTCAAAGGCCAAATAATATATTTTTTGTTTTCAGACTGAAGAAATTAGAAATATATAATTTTCTACTTTTAAAATATTCCTATTTTGCCACATTTGCTATAGCATTCTGAATGCTAATTAATTAATTTCCCATACATTGTCATGTTTTAAAATATTTTGGTGCATTATCATTATCATTGAGTATAGAAATTGTCTTGCATTATTTCTATACTCAAATTCCTGATTCTTTTTTACTGAATTGAACATTTGAGTAAATCACTGCTCAACTCAATTTTAATGTAGTAATGTAAAATTCTTCCTATACTGGGGGAAATTATTTGAAAGCTATACAAACACTACATGACCAGTCTCTGAATTTGATAATCTTGTTGAATAGATGTTTGCTTAGCTAACTGATGTTTGAAATAAAGGCTACCCACTTATCTACATAATAATAACAACAATAATCCTATAGTTATCACTATATATTTTCTGGTGATAAAGAGGATTTTAGTTTAGGCTTTGTCAGCCCATTGTACAAAGCACTATTCTTGGCAACTACTTCACCATAAACCAGAGGGCAAAGGTCAATTTATGGGGAATATCTGCAGAATATAGACTTATTGTGCTTCGGGGGGATGTTGCAGAAACATTGTTTTGAAATAACTTGCTTTTTTAAAATGATGTAATTAACACAGGTTTAAGAGTTGCTTTAACTGTCAATGACCTTTTAATTTAAAAAAACATTTAAAACATGTCTTGATTCTATCACACAATTTGACATGTTTACTACTTGTTTTCTATTACTGTATTATATTTGTTCATTGAGGAAAAACAGAGAAACCACCACAACAGCTGAAAAACTCACCCAATTCTTGGATGGTTAGCTGGTAATACTTTTTAAACTTTTTTAAAAAATAGTTGAATGATTTTTTAACCAAAAGTGTAATTTTCCCTCTGTTGCAAACACTTCTGACATTTGCATAAAAGTGAAAAAGAAGCAGATTGGACATGAAACCCATTTATTCTGAATCTAAAGCTCATCAGCATTTTGGTTACATGGACGCACAGAAGGTGAATTTAAATTCAACCTGAGGTTTCCTCTTTAATTATCTGGAATCCATGACCTTTGTGGTATACAGTATTGGATTAAAACTACTTGGAAGTCTTTGGATGCTAATAGGGGAAGCATCAACAAAAAAATAATAAAATATACAATTTTTGATTTACTCATAGGTGAATCACATAAATCTTTGTATGCTTATAGCCTCAGAATGCCAAAGTCTCTTGTTCTGTTACACAAACTAATAGCAACTGTTGATATATATCTAATTCTTAGCAGGTTCAGTGCAATTGTTTTTACATAGATTAGAGGGAAGATAACTGTTTGGAACACTTAAAACAGGCTAAGCCACTGCATATTTACGCATTAGTAATCAAATCCACCAACAAAGATCAGGAAAGCACCAAAGAACTCCCAGGAATGCAAAGACCTACTCATTTATGGTAGGTTGAAAGAAGATATTCACAGCCTTTTGGAACAGTTTCTGAAATGTCAGATCAATTCAGAAATATCCGTCCCTTTCAAGATTGTAACACAATCATCAGACTGTGCACCGGCTTCCTCAATCTTGACAATTGCTTCTGTTAGATCAGTTGGATAGTGCACTGGTTAGTTTCACCGCGAACAAGAGAGTACATATATGTTTGCATTATCTTATTGATTTATCTTGTTTTTTCTTTACCACAAAGGAAAACAAAAGGAAAGGTGATGATGAAAAACACAAGAAACACAAAATTAGATAGTCTCCAATCGTGCAAAATTTGCTTCACTGGATAAAGCACTTCTTGACACAGTAATGTCCAAAAAATTCCCACCCCCAGAAGATGCAGGACTGAAACTGAAGCCATTCTCATTTTGTTGTCTTGTTATATTTTTTTAAGGCTATACAAACACAAAAAGAGAAAACATTGCGAGAACACTTTATCAGATGTAAAGTTCTTCTGGCTTTAGGATAAGCCCTGGACAAGTACTTGTGTGGTCCCAGTTAATGTCTCTTGAGAATAAGACAGAAAAAGAATGACGGGAGGAAAGTCAATGATCCCAACAATAAAATCCAAAACTGACTTTACAATCACAGGTACAAATTGCTCAGGTTGATCATTTCTTTCTGTTAAAATCACTGTCATTTAATCAGAGTTGCAGGTTTTTCCAGGGAGCAGTCAAGAATCAAAGCAAGAAGTGGCATCAGGGCTTTGTCGTTCTTCTGTTATGGCAGTCTGACTGGATGGCTGGAATTGCTGGCATATATAGCCAAGTTCAGGGAGCAGAAGAGGGTTCTCGTGTATGTGTGTGTGTGTATGTGTGTGTGTGTGCTTAAAATGATTTGATCCTTTTCCAGCTTGCAAATCAGGCTTCTGCTTGGCCTCCTTTTATAGCGGAAAGACTAAGAAGCCAGAAAAGGTAGAGTATTTCCACCCTCCCATGAGGTTCCCTCTCTCCAGTTTGAGATGCACTTTGTCTTCTCTTTCCATAAGAAGCAGCACCCCGTTGCTGGCTGCTTCTCTAGTGACATCTTGGTCTCCAGCAAAAGCTGAAATCACCGGATAGCCATTTTGCATTAAACTTACCTGCAATGAAAACAAAAGCAAAAGAAAGCAAAAAATATATGAGTACTTGTGGCAAATCTTTGTGCATTGCAATACAGATACCAAAGTATTTTTCCCTGCATGAGGCATCTCAAAATTACTGACCTCCCTCAAAAACAGGAGCAGATTGGATTTGCACTTTCCTCTCAGTCAAAGCTGACCCTAAGCAAATTACATTACTGGCTGAGGTAACCCAGTGCACCTTTATGAAGCAGACCAATAATAAAATAATAAAATGTTCAGTACATGGATTTTTCAGCTTTATTTTCTGGGTATCTATTTGTTGCATTTTAAATATTATGGGCCTTTTAAAAAAAAATTGGCAAGGAAAACAACCGTTGCAAGGAAAAGATTCACATGCTTTTACATACCTGTATAGTTTGTCTGTTATAGACCTTCACAACATGGAAACTGAAACTATAAATTCCTTTCCTTGGTGCTACAAATATACTGGAAGCCAGGTCAAAATGATTGCCAATGTTAACTAATACCTGGAAGGAACAAGAAAGACACAAAGACAGACAGAGAAAGAGAAAGAAAGAAAGAAAGAAAGAAAGAAAGAAAGAAAGAAAAAGAAAGAAAGAAAGATTAACTCATGCTTTTACTACAGGAAAAAGGTTTGGAGGGCGAGAAAGAAGTCTTGATAGATCTCCAAGGAAGATAAAGCAACTGGCATTAGCAATACAATTAAAATGGATGCCAGGAGAACTGAGCAAGTTTCCAAGGTGTTTTAAAAGGGTTGGTCTAGACAGCTGATTGATTTACACAGTGGTGCACCCAATGACTCTTGAAGAGCATGAAAGGAGCACGATGGCAGCCAATGCCTTCACAGCAGAGAAGAAAACATATCATTGCTGAGACGCCCAAAAAGAAGGGAGGAAAGAGCTTATTAAACAAGCCAGCCAAGGATTTTAGATTTTCCTGTGACAGTATTGAAACTAATTGTGTCTCTTGGGGCTTGCAGTGTTAATGGGAAACAACATGAGACTTCATCGTGTCATATGTGATAGAATGGTGGAAGTGAGTTCAAATTTTAAATAAGCCCCTCTCTTGTTTTGCAATTTGCATCTCTCCTTCTCTTTTCTCTCCTCAAACCTTCCTGAAGCAGAGGGACTAATTCAATTATGCTTGACAAATAAGTATGGTAGATGGATTTTAACCCCAAGAGATTTTAATGCATGGACTTGGTGATAAAGTGAATGCAATTTGCCAATTAAGAGTAATAACTGGAGTTGTTTTGCAAGGGGATTTTGAAACATTTATAACAAGAATCAAGAGATCAAACCCCATTTTAAGTGTTTCAAAATAACCTTGCAAAATAACTCCAATAGCAACAAAAGGAGAAGAAAGGCCATGGATCCACAGGAAAAGACCAATCACATTAATTTTCATATTTCAATCTAGCTTCCTAAAAGCACAGACAACTTGGACTGCACTGGGACAAAAAAGTGACTGACAGATGGCAATTTCATGGTAGGCCTAGAGCAGAAAACATCCCAAAACAGGATATAATTGATGCTTGCATTATCTGCAGGATCACATCCTAAATCTTCTGCCTAATTTGCCATCTGGTTGTAACAACTTGCCTAGGATCTTATTATGACAGCTGATTAACTCTTGCATAGCCTCTAGCTAACTTTTCCACAACAAAGAGCTTTCGAGATCACACTCAAAGGTCAGCACTACAATGCCATTGAGATCTCAGCATACAAAAGCTCTTATGATTCTGATCTTGCTTACTGGCCAGATTTCCTCCTTCAGAAATGTTAGTATAGTTTATGATTTCTAGCCTCCATGGGGAAATGAGAAAGTGATTTTCAACATGTTGAACTCAAGCATACATATTCCACATTATTTGGATAATCTGGAATAAAGTATATCCAGACACATTTTATTCTGGATTATACATACTTTATTCTAGATTATCTAAATAATGTGGAATAATAAAGTGCTGTTGGATGAAGCTCCACTTAATCAAGATTCATAGTTTGGGTTAAAAGGAAACCAATGTCCCTTTTGATACCCTCTTTTAATTTTTATTCAGAACAAAACTACAATTCCAGCCTCCTTTTCCATGCTAGAACTTACTTCTGAGAAGACCACTTGAGATTTGCAAAGGAACTGGAAAGCTAAACATTTATCACTAATAAAACTGTATATCCAGCCTATGCACTAACATTACACTTCTCTAGAAAAGAGAAATCTATTCAACAGTTCTGAGCTTTCTACAATAATGTGAATATAAATTTTAGAAGCTGTTTTAAAAAATTGTTAATCAGGAAAAAATAGGTACAATGGATGCATCTTTGAGGCCAGAAAAGCAATCCCAGTTTCAATATATCACACATACAAATGCAGAAGAAAACAACTGAAGAAAATCTGCTGAACCTTTCTAAATGATTAAAAAATATTCAATTTGAGGAGTAACATCTTCTATCCATATTTTATTTCTACCCAGACTTTCTTTCCTCCTGAGCTTCAATAGTTTGAGCACTCCTCCAAGCACATACATTTCTTTCTAAAAAGAGAGACAAGAGAGGGAAAGCTTGCAGTGCCTTCGACTGTTCCTGCTTTGCACTACACCCAAGTTTGGCAGATTTCTCCAGCTAGCTAGTCTGCTTCTGGAATCCTGTCTGTTCTGCCTGATTAGATCTCAACACCACCATGGAGAAATTGGGTGCTGGCAGTTAGGAAAAGGCCACACACACTGGGATCAGATTTGTGGAGTTCCCTGGTGTCTCCTGATGCTAAGCAGAGCACTTTATGGAGATTCATCAGGACAGGATCATACAGAAGCCACTTGCAGTCCTTCAGACAGATGGTTTGACCAGCTGGTTCTGTGAATGACTACAATGGATCTAAAAGGTGTTGAGGGGGATATAGTCCAGTTGTAACAGAAGTGAGGCAACAGGTTGGACAGGCAGGAGCAGGTATGGTGTTTGGAAGTAGGAAACCCCTTTCCTGACCACTCCTAGTGCCAGGAGAATGCTGCAATGTTGGTTCTACCAGGAGGAAAGTACCAGGTACCACCGCCACTTAGAAAAGACAGTGAACTTAAAGGGTCAGTGCTGGATGTGATAAAGCTGGATTGTGAGGCAGATGCTAGCAAAGTTGCTCCAACAATACATAGTTAAGCAAAAGAATGGTTGGTACAGAAAAACAGATGGAAGCACAAAATCATAACATGAATCATCTCATTTCTGGTTGCCGGTCCTTGCCCAGAGTCTAACAGAACAGGTGGTATAAAAGGCAGAAGACAAATGAAGGGAAGAACAACCAAGTAGGCAAGGTGAAGTGAATGAAGGAGCACCTGGGCAGAAAAGCATAATTGGGAAAGGAAGCTTGCTGAGGAAAAGGCCTAAGAAGGACGGGACCCTCTCCATCCTTCTCTCTGGAAGAGGTTCAAAGTAGTGGCTGAAGAAGTGTGCAATGGGGCACTACAGGGAGATGGCAAAAGGGACCAGGGTAGGCGGGGACCTGGACTTGCTGGTGAGGAGGGGCTTAGTCTAGAGAGAGGGAGGGAGGGAGCTAGACAGAGGGAGGGAAGAAGAGAGATGAGGCAGGCAGCAGCAGCGTGCATGGATGGGAGGCGGGATGGGAAGCTTGAGGCCGTCTGACCTGATCAAAGTAGATCGTCATGGTGCGATTGCTCATCTCGGAGGGCTCGTGGTTGGTGCTGCGTGTGGCTGAGAAGGCCACTTTGGCGCTGCCGGAGCGGACGGAGATGCCGAGAGATGAGGTGATGGCGCCGTCGGCAGACGGGCTGGAGTCGCACACCACCAGGCACTTTCCCTCCAGCACGATAGGTTCCGTGTCATTCAGCGCACCCCTCACAGGGCACCCAACAGGAAGCAGGAAAAGCACCAGGGCCACAGCTATGCAGGAGTAGCTGCTGGGTGGCTCCACCATCGCCTCCCGCCGCTTCCACCACAGCCGCCACCTGGGCATCTTGTTGCAGTGGGGGCCCTCAGGGGGCACGGAGTCCACGGCGGGAGGGAGGGCGTCGACGGCTTGGCACAAGCGCAAAGGGAGGCCAAGGGTGGGGGGCGCTGTCGGGATTTCCGTGCTTCTTTGTCCCGCTGGGTTCACAGGAAGGCAGAAGGTGCCCAGCAGCTGCAACCTGCATGAGCAAAGAGAGTGAAGAAGTCAGACGTGCTTTCTTGACCCGCCCAGTTCGCCTTCTCCTCTTCCCTTCTTTCCCCCTCCCTCCAGTGCCGGATTAGAACCCCAGAATCCATGGCATGTTGTTGGGCTGGACTGGATGGCGGCCGCCACCTTTTTGGCAAACGCTCACAGGGGAAGGAGAGGAGACCTGTGGTAACCCTTGACGGGGTGGTCGTTGAACTAGGCGCCTAGCGCCCTGGACCACTGAAGTGCAGCTTTCATTCCCACGGCGGGGAAAACAACGCAAGCGAGGCTGGAAACAGGAAAAGTCTCTCAGAGCCGTCCTCCTTTGCCCGTGTTGTTCCCAGAGCTGTCTGGTCAAACATCAACAAAACTGCCACGGCGTCCAACGGGCAAATATGTGTCGGCCAACCCTTTCAGCCATGTTGACTTGAGAGTATGCCCCCATAAACAAAACAGGTCCCGCTGAAACAGGTCCAGGAAAACAGACCGTGTGCTTCAACGCCACCAGAAATAAGGGGAAGGGACTTGGGAGATCATCGTCCCCCCCACTTACCCCCCTTCCCCCCCACTTATCTCTCCCCACGCCAAGCGACTTGCAGATTCAGAAACTTCGATGTTCCTCCTGCTCACCCTTCAAGCTTTGCCGATAACCCCACCCTCTCCAGGTGCCTGACCTCTCCACACACACACCCCACTGCCCCAGTAACCAGGGGGGCATCATCCTGGTCACAAGAGCGCCGAATGGCTATTTCTCCAAAGACTCCAGGGCCGTGGTCACACCTAAGATTTAATCTACCTTCAATCCACCTGCACAGCGAGAGAACACCTCAGCCAAGCGACCGGCAGCCGTTTTCTTTCCACGTTATCTATCCCAAAGGAGGATCTTCGGAACCTCTTGCCGTTGTGCTGAAAACTCTCGCTCTGAAAGTGGACCGAAGCCGGAGGAACCTTGCGTGTGGCCTCAGCCCAAGGCTCTAGGTTTTTCAAGCGAGCCCCTTTGCCGCCGTGAATGAAAACCCTGCCCGGGGAGGGAGCGAAGCGCCCCGCTCAAGCGGCTGCTCTCGCCGCGTCCGCCCTGCGACGGCCACCCACCGCCGCCGCCGCCGCCAGCAGGCCACTCACCCTTAGATGCGCGCGCCCGCCCCATCTAAGCCAAGCCTTTCAATAAACTCTGGCGAGGAAAGCACGGCAAGCATGGATTGTGACCTGCAAAGTCGAGAGAGCCTCGGTCGCTCTGGCTCACTGTTTGCCCGCTCGCCTTGTCCCCGTGCACGAGCTGCACCTCGACGGCACCCCGCCCCCCCCCGCTCCCGCCTTTCGAAACCTTTCGCCAGAGCCCACACCTTGCCCTCCCCGCAGATTTTAAGAAAGGAAAGTGGAAAGGGAAAGGGAAGGGGCTGGTTGGGGAAGCGGGGGGGGGGGGCGGCGCTCGCCGCTTTACCTGGAAGGTCCATGGTCGAAAGGCGCCGCGTCTTCTCGGCCGCCCGTCGACGAACTTCTATCGCTTGGAGAAAACGAGCCGAGCCGAGCGCGGCGGCGCAAGCAGGAGACACAGGATTCGTCTCAAACTCGCCCGCCCCTTGCCAATTTTGCTCCCCCCCCCCGCGCTTTCTTCCCACCCTTCCTCAGACACATTCACGCCCGTCACTGCTTCGTTCTCACACCAGACGAACTCGAGGAAGATGACGCGCTGAGGCTACTAGTTCGGCTGCTCCCCTGGAAATCCCGGGGGTGAGAGAGAGAGAAGACACACAAACACACCCAATTTCACACGCAGCCCCACTTGGAATCCCTTCAGGCGGCCGCCCCCTCGGTGCTGAACTTCACACAGCAAGCCGACCTGGCAAGCTCTCGGGTGCTGCGGCCCCCCTCCCCCCCAAAAATAGGTCTCCTCTTCTTCCTTCGCTCGTTCCGCGCCACACAGCCGGTGGAAGGCCGGCCGGCGGAAGGAGATGCGGTCCGCGCATCGCTCCTCCTAGCGTCCCTGCCCCATGGTGGCGCGGCGCAGCTCGGCGGCACCCTGGACGGCCCGCGGCGGCTGCGGCGGCGGGCGAGGCGCGCGGCGGAGCGACGGCCGCGGGGAGCCGCTCGCTTCGCTGAAGCTTCGAGCCCGGGCGAGAGTGGCGGGGGCGTGGAGGGCGCGCGAGGTATATCCCTTTAAAAGCCTCAGACGCGGGGACCGTGAAGGCGCGGGTGCCTTGTTAACTTTGCTTCCCGCGCTCCCTTTTTCCCAGGGATGTCCTAGCCGGCTACGTCGGGGATTAGGCGCGTGTGAAAACGGGAGGAGGCGTATTATAATGGAGAGAGCGGGAAGTCGCCGCCGCTGCCTCCGAAAAACGGTTGCGGAGCGCCACCTAGCGGTCACCGTGGCCGAGCCAAAAAAAATGGTACTCCGCGAGTATTAGGATGCGGAGACCCTCTCGATGCGTTTAGGTTGTTTGGGTTAGTTAGAGGAAGAACATCGCGAGCGGGATTCCTGAGGGAAAGTAGGCGGGGGGATTAACCTTCAATTAAATGCTCTTCCCCTCCCTCTTTCCCGTTCCCCTCTCCGCTATGTGTCATCCAAGTGAATCCCGAATTCACTGATGCTTCACTGTTTTACAAGCCAAAGGCTGTGGTGGTAATACGTTCTGCAGTCGAGTTTTCATTGGTTTGCAGCCTAAATATATATATTTCTCGCAGTTCACCTCATGCCTGTGAGCTGTAACACTTAATAAGGAAGAGCAAAAAGAAGCAGCTAGGGAAGAAGACGGCTCTGGTGGTCGCACCTTGCTTACCACGGGATTTCTTCGCTTTGCAGTAGCGCAGCCGTTGTGGCACATGGCACACTGGTGAATACGAAGATCGCAGAAACAATGGAGCGGCTTCGAGGCATTTAGGAACAATGCTCTGGGATAGAAAATACTGCATATTCGTGACTCTCAAGCAGAAGAAACAAGCAAGCCAACTTCAGGATTAGTGTACAGGAAAAAGGTCACATTTAATAGTTGTATAGAAGTGGCTGTCTGAGGAAAACATATGAGACATATTCTGTAGTGATACTGCAATTAATAAACTTGGATTTTTAAAATAAGGATTAACATACAGGGGCGTGGAAAACATCTTTAATGGTATACAGAAGAAGATGCTGTATACATACAAAGCCAAGCCTCCACTGAAGTTCTCTTCTGTGCAACCCTTCCACGGAGGAAGCAACATCTCCTCCCCATGCAAGCACTGTCCCTGCTTCAGTCAAGCTTTTTATTCTGTCTTTATTACTACAGTGGTACCTTGACATACGAGTTTAATTCGTTCCGTAACCTTGCTCTTATGTCAAATCGCTCGTATCTCAAAGCAATTTTCCCATTAATCCATTCCAGTTCCCAAAACACCACCTCAGTTGTTTTTGTTATGTACTGTACTGTATTTACATACTTGTATCTCAAATCTTGCTCTCATCTCAAAGCAAAATATCACTCGCTCGGCAGCTTGTATCTCAAAACACTTGTATGTCAGGGCACTTGTATGTCGAGGTACCACTGTATTTTATTGTGACACATTGTGAGAGCTTCAGGTATAACTTCTGTCCTTTGTTCTATATGCTAACCCTAGCCATGTTCCACTCTGGGCGAGCCCACCAAATGTTGGAAATCTTGCAGGAGGACCGAAAATATATGTGGAAGCCGTTTCCTAATGATCTCTCTTTCCCATACAGCCTGGGATGTCAATTTCCAAGGTAGCCAAACTGACAAAATGCATTAGACATATAGGAACAAAGTGCAACAAGCCAAGAATCTCAGCAAATATCCACGTGGATCTGGGCTTTGTGGCAGGACTGTTAGGTGCTGGACATGAGACCACCTAGTCCAGCATCCTGTCTCACACAGTGGCCCACTAATTGCTTCTGGGCATCTCAAACAGAAGACAAAAGCAAAACCTTCAACTGCACTCAAATCCCTGCAGATGGTTTTTAGAAGCATCCTGCCTGTATCTCCAGTCTGGAGGAAGAACCTAGCTTCTCAAACTTCATTAAAAGCTAGAGAAGTGATTTTTTTTCCTTACTTATTGATTGTGATCCCCACCACCACCACCGCCACCCCAGATCTGAATCACTGTATTCCAGAGATTTATCAGCAGTCAGGATGAAAAGCGAATTAATGTTCAAGCCCCAAGGGCAACAGTTAGGGAGGAGGGAAGGGTCTAGAGCAGCCCTGAAAGTTTACTTGTCAGGTGCTATCCTGAGTGCACAGGCTCTCAGGAAGGGGAAGTAGACCCTGTCAAGGCACATATTCATATATGCCTCTACAACAGTGTGAATGTACAGATAAAGGTTCCTATTACTTCTTTATCACTTCAGCTTTTGGGTGACACAAGGGTCAGCTGTGAGCTTTTACTTGTGTCTGGTGGCTCCTTGTTCCCATTGCTTCTGGAGCTAACTGGAAGCCAGCAAAGCATCTACCTTCTTTTTTTGTTTTTGTGTATGCTTGGCAGATAGGCAAGCAGCTTTGCTGTGATGGGAAACCTGACACCGTTGCTGGGTTTCCCTTAAAAGCATTATTAGAAGAGTTGGCTTTTATACCCACTTTTCTCACCTTTTAAGGGGACTCAAAGCGGCTGACAAACCTTCTGTTCTTTCGCCTCTTAGCTATATCCAAGTCAACTGACTTCACTGACTTACAGGAATTCCTTTTCCTCTACTTGCATTGATCATTCAGCTGCCTCTTGGCAGCACTGGGCTCAGAGGATGGCGTGGATTGTGCCACCAAACTCCAATCTCTACAGGTTTGGACTGGTGAGGTGCAGTGATTGCCTTTTCCTGCCCTCCCCTCCAACAGTGGTGCTGGGGAGGCAATCAATTGTTTTTCCATTCTCACCCCTGCTGCTGTGGTTTCCAGAAGACTGGGAGATAGGGGACAGGAACATTGTTAGATCTTGTCCCTCAGTCCACCCCAACCTTGGTGATGCTTACTTCATACATTTACTGCAATCATATACCCCTTGTGAGCCAGTTTGGTTAGAGTGCTGGACTGATATCTCGTACTCAGCGACTTTGATTCCGTACCCCTCCACAAAGCCAGCTGAGTTACCTTGGGCTAGTCACAGCTGTCTGCTGCGCTCTCATAGGCCCACCTACATCACTGGGTGCTTGTTGTGAGGAGGAGAACAGAAAGCAAAGTAGAAAAGCCATCTCTTCTTGTAAAAGGAACGTACAAGCTGGGTTTATAAGGGCTCTAAACTGTCTTTAGCAAGTGAATTTATACTAATGTTAAATGGGCTTTTCCTATTTTTGATTTATTGTTTTTCTTCTTGAAATCCTTGGTCGTTATTTGTGTTTCTAATGGACCTGTAAACTACCTGGTCAATCTATTATATATAATGATCTATGCAAATATGCCACATAGAAACATTAATAAGATCAACCTAAAATGATTAACTACATAGCATGTAAGTGCTCTTTGAAAGGAGAACTACGACACAGATATTAAACTAGAATACAAATTTCATTTTAAAAAAAACATAGGAGAAAAGAATAGCATTATCCAGTTTAAAAAAAGATTGTGCAACATTTACTGGAACCATATGAAAGAGTGCTGCATACGTGTGTCTGCATGTGTGTACACGCATATGCGCATGCTTGCACACACACACACACAAATTTATGTTTCATTTTCCTAGAAATGAGGAGCCATGCTAGATCAGGTCAGAGCCCATCTAGTCCAGCATCCTGTCTCACAAGGTAGACCACCAATTGCTTCTGGACATTCTCAAGCCGAAGACAAAGGCAAAACCTTCAGAGTCTACGGAAGGAAGGTCATTAATTAGAATAGTCAAGCAATACTAAATTACTCTTATATCTCATTTAGTCAGAGTTTAATGATTGGCCCACTGACCTTATCATAAAATGAAGCATAGCAACATTCTCATTTTGCAAAATCAACCAGGATAAAACTCTGAGAGCTTATTTAATCTGTATACAACTTTGTTCACTTTCGGCAACTTTAATCCACAAAAGGCACAGAATCTGCAGGAATTGTCAGAACAGAGAAATCTCAAGTCTACCTCTAGACAGTTTAATTAGCCTATGGGAATGCACCTGTAAAGTATTCATCTGCAATTGAGCCGGCTTAACTTTTTATCTGTGATTATTCAGCCATTTGCTTTAGTAGAAGTTACCTTTCACCGTAGGAGAGAGCTTTCCATGAAAATAAATAAATAAATAAAACACTTCAATTAAAATATACCACTAAGAAACCACTGGAGTAAAGGATGGAATTAAAGGCCCAAGTAAGAGAGAGGCAAAATAAGGTTACTGTATCTTCAGTCTTACCCAACTTGATGAAATTCAGCAGAGGAGTGAAAATTAAAAATTACCATAAATTCACAAGCTCAGCTTAAGTCGTTGATTCTATCTCATGCATAAGCTGGAAAGCCTTAATGTCTTGCATAAATAAAGTTACATTTGACACGATAGACCTACTCATTAAAAAGTGCTTCATTGCGATAACACTTAAGAGTTGGCCTCAGCTTTAAGAGAAAAGGACACCATTGCATAGAAGAAATGAGAGCACAGGAGGCATTAGAAGAATATCCTACACACCTTTTCACCCTTATGTACTTCACCATATGCTCTGCATATGCTGTGTTCATTAAAACACAACTCCAATGAGTTATAAAATACTGCTTATTCTGGGGGAAAATGATGCGGGAGTCTATTGTGGGCAACCATTACAAAACATTTACTACTTACTTAGTTGGATTTCTTTTAAGTGGCAAAGTTCTGCAGTAAAAGTGAGTCAGCGTCAAAGATAAAAAGAAAATAGTCTTGTATCAGTAAATCCTTTCTATGAATAACTTCATTGCAGCAAACTATTTTATTGTTATTGGTTTTTCAGTATAGGACAGCAAGTAGCAGTATATTAAAGACTCCTAACATCTAAAAAGATATTTTGCTTTGTTTCTTCTTCTTTTTAAAGAACACGGTAAAGCATTAGAGGTTCCCACTGACTGTCTTCAAATTCTCTGAATTGGTAATTGGCAGTACAGTGCTAAACATAACAATTCAGAAATGCATTTGTTCATGAATTCAGTGAACTGAACTCTTAGTCACTGTTATTGATATCACACCACAGGCTATTAAAAGTTTTGTCAACCTTCTGCCTTGGACCTATATTTTACCCTGATGGTCTAATACTCAGCTTCCTGTATTTTGCATTTCATTGTGTTCTAATACCTACTATGGCTCTTTGCAAAAGGTATTGCAGAAAACATTATGCAGCAATGAAGATGTAAATCTACCCAAATCAAGATTGCTCAAGTGAGAAAGTATAAGCTGAGGAAAAGTCAAGGAAGAAATTGAGGTTAAATAAGAGTAATTAGAAAGCAAGAAATTGCACCTGTGATCAACAGTCACAGGAACTGAAAAACAATAGAGACCTTTATTTATTTATTTATTTATTTATTTATTTATTTATTTATTTATTTATTTGTTTGTTTGTTTGTTTGTTTATATTTCTATCCCGCCCTATAACTGGAGATCTCAAGGCGGGTTATTGTATTGTACTGTATTATATTGTATTGTAATCTTAGACAGGTCCCTGCCGTCAGGCTTACAATCTCATCTATGTTAGTTATGTATTGCACCAAATCAAGCTGCATTTCCATTGAGACAGAGATATGCCCTTCCCTCATCCCTGAGGTGAACCATTTCCATAGGTTACTACCTTGATGAAGCTTGGGACCTCTATTGCTGCACCAAGCTGAGGGCTCCTCAACTCTTCTACTACATGTTTGGCAGTTATTTGTTCTTGGAGAGTCTATGTTTTGAACCATATGTATGGACTTTAACTTCCTCGGTTATCCCTAAGAGACATCTGTTTGCTTTCATGATGAATATTCCCAGCAGTGTCTCCTTTCTTTTCACCCTAATCTCTGAGAAACTTTCAATGCTGTCTACTTACCTAGAAAAAATCCCAACCTGATTTACTTGCTCCTTACTTGCCTCATAAACCTTTCCCATTTCCTTCTTGATATGGACCTGTTTAAGACCCTGGCCTGGCTTCTATGCCTTGTGGAATGTGTAGTACTGCTATTTTTGTCAAGCTTATACTCCTCTGCTCTCTAGTGCCTTCTAAGCTGTTCAGGATTGTTCCTGACCTGATTAATGTGAGTCTTGTAGCCCCTAGTCTTCATTTTTGACTTTTGCTTGTTTATGAATCCCTCATAGAGATGTGTGCTACCAATGTTCAAAAATTCAATTGAACAGTTCGTGTTTGTGAATGTTCAAACTGAACTGAACATTAGGTTGTTTAGCTATCCAGAAATTTGATTGAATTGAACCAGTTTGCTACTCGCAAATAGAAACGAATAGATCAAAATGTTCATGTTCATTATGTTTTGCCACTGAAAAGAGTACGGATAATTTTTTTTTTTCAAGTGAGTTCAGAAACTAACACAAGCAATAATTACTATGATTAACCAGCTCTTGGTTCAATAGTAAACTGAATACACAAGTTTTGTTCATTCACAACTGAAATGGTTCAGTTCAAATCTTTTTTTTTCTTCAAACTGCAGGGTAGTTTGCTTTGCATGAGAACCAAGGGAAGTATAATCACTATATTTAATTGGCTTGTTATAAAACTCCTTGGTTTGGATTTGCTTTGAAACAGTTTTTTTTGAACTGTAGGGTGCTTTGGGTTTCCTGGGAACCATGTGAGCCACCTAGTTCACTGCAGACTGCACACCGACCAAAGCAATTTCACACATCTCAGTTCCCTGCTGGTTTCCATGTATATCTCTGCCTGTTGATCTTGACCCTCTCACTTTAAGCCAGCATGTTACCCATACCTGATTCTAATACAGTCAGTGATATATATTAGGGGTACAGCTTATTTTGGGATATAGCTTATATTTGGCCTAACATGCAGTTCTACGTATTAGAGAGACAAACAGACAACTTGATGCTATGGACGGCTCTGCATTAAGAAATTCTGCCATTCATCATTATAGGTGATAAAACAAATGACGAACTACTGGTTTTCTCCATATAAATCTGCCCATGACTTCATGTTAAAAGGTCCCTCTAGGTAGACTTCATCCCACAATCACAGATGAAAGGTCTTTTCTTTTAGGGCCCTCATATTATGTAACGAAAAATAAGACCTATGTAACAAAACTTACGGGACAGCAGGGAAGAAGTGGGAACATCATCATTTAATGTGTTTTCTGCCACCGTGTTTCCATTTGTGGTGGCAACAGGCACCTCACCCTGGGAGTGACGATTGTTGGAGGTGGCATTTTGGAAGAGTGCAATTCTCTGCCATCCATGAAAGCCTTTTGAATCAAGGTTCAAAATTATGCCTCTGTTCTCAAAAATGAAGATGAGGAGGTATCTTTTTGCAGAGTGATCATGACATTTCCCCCCAAGTGCCAGGGAAGAAGCCACCTGAGTTTCAAAGTTGAGACCAGTCTGAGGCTCCAACTGCAGGTTCACCTTTGATCTTGATGGGGCCTTATATCTATTGGTGCTTTGAGGATTTACTGCATTTTTTAAAGTTTGTCCAATAAAGACAAATGCATTCCTAGCTAACTTTTTCAAAAGAAAGATACAAAAAGAGCCAAACAATTGACAAAGAGAACCGTACTTTTTAAGATGTCCTGATATAACGTACATTTCAGAGAAGATAATGTACTAAAATAATTTACGGTAATTATTGACTGATGCTTTCCCAGTTGAAGCACTATCTGTACCTATCTTCATATATATAGATACACATATATATAAGAATTTAATTTAAAATAGAAATATTTCATGATAACTTACCGCAAAAGTGTAATATGAAGCAAAAAGAACATTTGCTTCAGTTTCTCTTTAGATTTTCCCTGACCAGTGAAATTTTGTGATTTGTTTTGAATATTAATATAGTCTCACAACCACAACCCTGATATATTCTTTCAGTGGAGTTGTGCCAAGCTGAATTATTTTGAGCTGGCTCATATGAACCTGTAGTTTGCTAGGCTTGTTGGTGATTGGAAACTGCAGTCAGAATCAAACGACAGTCAGCATTCTTGCCATTTTTCTGCAAGTGCCACAGCAGATAAAAGAATAAGCAACTTGTTTACATGACTTGCACAGCCTGAATGTTTACTCTGTTTTCCATCTAAACAACCTAATTTGATGCCTGTCCTGAGGGTAGGATTTTGGGTATAAAAATGAGCCCCTTGCCACTAGAAAGGTGCACAGATGGATTATTATTATTATTATTTGCATTCAATTTGTATCAGATTGAATCTAAGAAATTTGTATTTTTTCAAATAGATTCCCTTCCAATGTGGTAGGATTCTATTCAATATGAATGCATTCATACGAATTTGTACGAATATCTGATACAAACAAATGTATCCAATATGTATCTGATACGTATCCATACATATCTGATACATATTCCATGATATATCCTCTCTGAAAGTGTCAAATCTGCTCTGAATCCACTTTGAATCTGCTCTCAAGCCATGTCGAATACACTCCGAATCCATTGTAGATGTAGATGTGACTGCTGCAGCTGCTTTCCCACTTCCCTGAATGTTCCAAAGCTTCATATGAATGTTCTGAAACCTTCGTATTCATATGAATATCAATGTATGAATGCAGTAACATTCTATTCATATCTGAATGTCTGAATTCATACAAATGTGTACGCATATTGAGTGTTACGAATATTCGTGCACACTCCTGCTCAGTGTCTCTGGCCTTCCCGCCCAGATACTTGCTGCAGTGCATGTGGAGCCATGACCTATATCTGTGCTTATGGATGCATTTGAGCCACAGTCTACCAACATTCAGTTGACCAGTCATATGTGTTGCAGGTTGAACTGGGACTCACTGGTTTGGGGGAATTAACTCTTTTCAGCTCACCCTAGGGATCTTTAAGGTAAGAGGTGCAATTGGTTAATGTGTACTTACAGGGAACGAATGCCTAGGTTTTGCCTCCAGGTTGAAGCGAGTGGTAGGATGACTCTAAAATTTATTTTCAGGGATTTAAGAGCAAATGAAAGTTTTGCCTTTATCTTCTGCTAAGAACGCCCAGAAGCAATTGGTGGTCCTTTAAACTGGTCACTCTCTGCAGCTGTCCAGTTTGTTATGGTTTAATTTCTTTATATCTCTTCTCTTCTTTTTCACTTTTAAACAAATGTCTGGAAGTGGAGTTTGCCAGATGATAGTTTCCAATGATGATCTCAAAATATTCCCATAGCTGCAGGATAGTTAAATTTCTTCATATTAATTAAAAAGGTAACTACTGTTTGATTGACATTTGTCAGTATTTTAATTGACAGCCACAGACTGCACCCAGATAGGTAGAATACTTCACAGGGACTGTGGAGCAGCTTTAGTGCCAACCAGGTTTCATAATGCTCCATAGTCCCTGCAAAGTTCCAATGCTGCAAAGTGAAAAATACAAATACAAATGTTACTTACATCAGGATCAGCTGCAGACTTTCCCTTCCCTCCACATTTTTATGGGTGTTTAGGAAAGATCTTGTGAAATCATGTGAGAGTTTGTTATCTCCTGGGAAGCAGGCTCTCAAGAGAGGGAGAGAAGAAAAAGAAGAGGAGTTGGCTTTTCTACTCGCTTTTCTCACACACTGAAGGCGACTCAAAGCGGCTGACAAACCTTCAGCTCTTCTCCCCACAACAGACACCCTATGAGGTGGGTGGGGCTGCGACAGCTCAGAAGACAGCTGTGACTAGCCCAAGATCACCCAAATGGCTTCATGGGGAAGGGCAGAATCGAACCCGGTATTTCCATATAAGAGTCCGGTTCCAAACCACTAGACCAGCGGTTCTCAACCTTTCTAATGCTGTGACTCCTTAATGCAGTCCCTCATGTTGTGGAGACCCCCAACCACGGGGGTGGGGCAGCTAGGAGGAGGAAGGGAAGGGCAGCGGGAGACTAATTGCGACCCCTCTGAAGCGGTAGTTCAAAGCCCAAAGAGGTCCTGACCCACAGGTTGAGAACCGCTGCACTAGACCAAACTGGCTCACATGATCAAAGAGGCTGATCATGTGGTCAGTAGAATCCAACCTTCTGTTTCAAAGTATTGGGAGAATGTGGGGACATTCTGTACACTCCACAGAACTACTTTATTTTGCATTAAGTAAGCTTAATATTTTAAACTCGTGTCTGGAGGCACCCACAGATGAAACAGCACATATTTTCCCCCCTCAGATTTACCACAGGAGGAGAGAACTCTTATTTTGATTAGATTAAGTGGACTATAACACAGTAGTATAATGTCCATACAAGAGATAGTTATTGTGCTTACTAAGTTATTGTTCAATTGGTTGAGCAAGGATTAGAAAATGGCAGTTCTTACTGGGCAAGCTCAGATATTGCTTAAGGGATAATAGGGATGAATAATGGAGGAAAGAATCTGCCATTATTTTGTTTGCCCTTCTGAGATGCCATGGTGTTGGAGAACTGCTATTTTGAAAACTCAGGCACTTTAGTTTACAGAACAAATAACAAAGTGAGTTAAGAGTGACTAGAAGGAAGAGTCAGGGTTCTAAGATTTATGTAGCAAACCTAGGTTAAAATACAGTCTTTTGTGGATTCCATTAGGACACATTTGTTAATTTTTAATGTACACTATGGATTATGGTATTTATCTCTCATTGTCCAAATAATACATTGTAGCATGGTGCCATTTCATAAACTCCTTTTTTTTTATTTTTTTTGTTTGTTTTTCAACAGCGTTTTCCCATCATTTCAACTGTCTGAATTAGCAGTTGGATTCTTGGAGATATTCAAAAGAGAAAGAGCAACCATACTATTCATATTTGAAAGAATTGGGGGCGCCACACTTAATATAACAAGGGGCTCATCTAGACTTTGGTTAGACTTCCAGCTGCTTTAGAAGGAAGACATTTGTGCTAGAAAAGAGAAGGGCTGACATTAATTTGCAGTGATTTACCCTGAGATCTTCTGGTGAATGGTGGGACAGAAATTCTCAGAAATAATCAATAATAATACCAGAAGGGGACTTCCCAGGTTTGTGCAACATTACTAGTTTGGGAGTTTGTTTTTCCTTAAGGGTCCAAATCTGGCTAAGACCTAAATGTATCTCCAGCTGGGGCTTCCCATGGAACTTGGAAGAGGCTCGCTCAGGAGGAGAAGCAGCGCTGGCTGCCCGGGTTGTAGAACAGAAGGCTGCTTTACACATCAACATAAGAAAGAACATGGAAGACTTTTTGAGCCCTAAAGAATCTGCCAAGTTCATAACAGAAAACAGCAAAGCTGTGCACATTGAAGGGGATGGTGTACAAAAGGTTGCAGAGATGTTGTTTGACAAAGTCTTGGAGAAAGAGTTCAGCGTGGCTGGTTGGAAGTCCCATGAGCTGAATCCTAAAGCAGCAAATAAAGATGCAGTGAACTGGGTATTCTTAGTTGATGCCCTCACCTTCTCCTTTTGGTCCGAGCGTGAAGACCATAAGTGTCTGGTGAAATATAAAGGTAAAGCATACAGTGGCTACTGGGCTCTGTGTGCAGCTATCAACAGAGTGCTTGATGAAGGATTGCCTATTACCAGTGCTTCCTATTATGCCACAATGACCCTGGATCAAGAGAAGCAAGCATTCCACTCTGACACAGATGTTCCTATGCCGCTGCTTGAGGAGAAGCATTGTGTACTAAATGAGACCGGGACAATTCTCTTGGAAAAAATTGGAGGCTCTTTCCTCACATGTGTTAAAAAAAGTGAAAAAAGTGCACAGAAATTGCTGCAAATCATAGTGGAAAATTTCCCTTCATTTAGAGATGAGGCCACATTTGAGGTAAGAAAGATTTGCTTGGCAGTACTCAGTGTTTAGAACTCAAGTGCAAATTGGCCTTATAACTGGACTACTGTCAATATGTGATATAGTATATAGTATAGTATATATTTATAGTTTAGCTATATTTTTAGTATGCTCCTAAATTGTTTTGCGTATTTTGTCTTTTTATTGTTGTGACCCACTCTAGAACCTTCAGGTAAATTCTTGAATTCTTAAATTTTTAATATCTTAAATAAATGAAGAAATAAATACAAATTTACAGAAGCATTCCATGTTGATTGTTGAATGAGAGCCACAAAATTTGGGGAGTCCTGCTTTATTTATTTATTTATATATTTATATCCCATCCCATACCCAAGGGTCTCTGGGTGGCTCACAACATTTAAAAACAAACATATCAAAACTGTATCAAACAAAACTAAAACCAGTACAAGGTTTAAAAATCCAGCATAATAATAATAATTTTTAAAAAAGATACAAAAACAGTTTAAAAAACAGTAGTGTTTGCAATGGGCGAAGTGTAGGGAACATTTAACCAAAGGCCTGAGTGAAGAGGTATGTCTTCACCGCCTTTCTGAACATAAACAGAGAAGGGGCCTGATGCACTTCCAGGGGGAGACCATTCCATAGCCTGGGAGCCACTACCGAGAAGGCCCTCTCCCGGGTGTCCACCCACCTAGCTGCTGAAGGCAGAGGGATAACCAGGAGGGCCTCCCTTCCAGATCTTAAGATGCGGGCAGATGGATATGGGAGAAGGTGTTCCTTTAGATATCTGGGGCTCAAGTCATTTAGGGCCTTATAAGTCAGACTTAGCACCTTGAATTGGGCTTGGTAGTGAATTGGCAGCCAGTGCAATTCTTTTAGAACAGGCTTTAAGACAAGATCATTTCATGTAGTAATGAGAAGTGGATTGTACAACCTGTGGCAAGAGATTTCTAAAAGCTTTGATCAGAATAAAATGGAAAGTGAGGTCTATTTTTCTGCTGCTTTCTAATGCTATAGAGTCAATACATGAAGCTTAAAGGCAAAATAGCTCAAAGAGAATGTAGCCTTTAAGTAACATTTGCACGGCACAATGTGTATTAAAAAGGAAAGCCAGTCCATTACCGAGAACCTTCAAGCACTTATTTAGCAATCAAGTTTTGTAACTATGGCTGGTCATTATAGAACAATGGATGCCCATTAAGTGCTAAGACTGACCACATTAAAGCATTATTATTGTCATCCTCCTCATCACCACCATTGAGGAAAGAGTTAGCTGATTGTTATTCATCAATGACAGGTAGAAATGAAGCCTGAAATACTTAATGTTATGCATTAAGAAGTGGAGTAAAATTGGCAGACATCTATTACTGCATACCCACACCCTGCATGCTCCTGATTTTCACATTAATCTTATCTGGAGTATGTCTGCCAGTATGTGAAGTGCTTAGTATTCTTGAAGCAAACTCAGTGTTGCTCCAAAGCAGCATAAATCTTGTGGATCATTAAAGACGGTAAAGAAAATTAGACCAATTAAATGTCACACAAAAGGGTAAATGGTGGGAGCCACAAATCAGAGTTCATTCACACACTCAGTACAGCTACAAGTATAGGTTAATGTGCAAGGGAAATATCAAAGGGCTCATAGAAGATAGAAAATTAATTTGCATATGGGAGTGCAGCAAGATTATAGCTCTTTTACACTGGGATGAACCAGGAGCCAAAAGAATGTGTTGATTTTGTCAGTGTCCCAAAATATTTTTAAAGTTTCGCATTCAAAGATTGTCCAGAATTTCCCAGCAAGCAGCTATTTAAGAAGAGAAGAAAATCTTATGGTTTGTTTCTTTCCCTTAATTTTGGAGCAGATGTTGTAGTGTGAAATATTTTGCAAATATGCCATTATTCTGTACATCATTTTCTGCATCTACATGCTCTTTTTATTTCTTAAAGAACATTCCTGCAGGAAAGGAAACCATTTTCACTTGGACAAAGTTACCAGGGGAAGACTTTGACCTTGCTGTCTCAGGTGGTTTCTCCCGGCTGTGAGCAAGACTAGGACCTAACCAGTCAGCAGCTGCCCGTAACACCTGCCAAGATCAGCTAGCTGGTTGCTTGTGGTGGAAGGCATGCCACTATTGGGGGAATCGACATCATTTTGGAAGAAATGATGTCAGACTCACCTCCCAGATACAGAGCTCTTAGGAACTGTGGGAGGAGCTCTGTAGATTGAGAAGTTGAGACCAATTTTAATCTCTTCCTAAAGTCTCCTATATAGCATTTAGAGGCTCACATTTTGCAATGAATTTGCATTAGAGTATAGTGCCAATGGCACAACCTATCTTAAGACAAATTTCCAACACAAATGGCTTTATTATGTCAACTTTTTTGAGATCTGCACATTTGCACAGAATTGCTCCTTCCTGTGATAGTTCTTCCCTTGTACCCTTCTTAGTCTTGTGCTGGACTCATATCTGATAGTCATTGGGTTTAATTCCACACTCCACCAAACCAGTTGGTTCACCCTGGGTCTCACAGCCCCACCTACCTCACACTGTATCTGTTGTGAGGAGAAGAACAGACAATTTTGTCAGTTGCTTTGAATCCCCTTAAAGAGCGAGAAAAGTGAGATATAAAAGTCAACTCTTCTTCTGTGTAACCTTTGAGGATTTCATAGCATGGGCCTGTTCCTGAACATACCTTTTTCTACCACTATCCAAGGCCCCTTGCCTGCTAGCAAATGTGTGGGGTGGAGTTTAAAATTTGTTGCTGCTATTCCAAAATGTTGAACTCTTGAAGAGGCTGCTTTAGACCATATTTTTACTTTGTTAGGTTGTTCCATTTTTCTCTTGTGGAGAGAGCAGAGGTCCAGACAAATTATTTCTTGAGAGGAAGTTTTGATCCTGCCAAAGAATAGTGGAAATTCATCTCTAAATTTGGTTTTAAAGGATCTGAGGCACATATTTCTCTTGCTGTTGGAGAAAGCAAAAATGCATGGAGTGCAAAACAAAGGCAATAGTTACAGAGCAGAGAATAGACCATTACTAATGCTGTGCACACTAAGCACAGTGCTATACTAATATTGCTGTTCCTGCATGCCTGCTTCTGCCCCAGATGCAATGTTGCTGAATAGGAGTCATCAAACCTCTGTTCAGGAAATGCACAGGCCACCTGCCTGGCCTATACAGTTTAAAGCCGGTGGCATAACAGAAATGCTGGCAGCAGCAATACATGTTGTGCAAGCACTTGTTTCTGCTATGCCATTCAAGTGTTCTTACTGGTAAGCCAGTTTGGTCTTGTGCTTAGTGTCAGACTCTTATCTTGGTAGTCTCCTGGTTCAATTCTGCATTCCTCCATGAAGCCAGATAGTCACAGTTCTCTTCTGAGCTCCCACAGCCCCAACTACCTCACAGGCTGTCTGTTGCTGGGAGAAGAATAGAAAGCTCGTCCGCTGCTTTGAGCCCCCTTTAGGATGAAAAAAGCAGGATATAAAAGCCAACTCTTCTTGTGTCACAATGGACTTGGATACATACCATTCCATATGGACATCACACTTGTCTGCCTCAAGCAATGTACGCACCTTGTCACCTCATGGTGCAGCCACAGCAGTATAAAAGCTTCATGCAAACATTGTCAAATGTACCTTCAGTGGCTGCTCTTGGATCCAACTTTTCTTTTTCAGGACAACAAGTATTTGCATAAGTCCAACCCTTTCTCACAGAAAAGCAGAGGAAGATAGGCAGTTACGAAAAATCCCTCCCCAACTAATAGAAGGAAGAAGTACAGGAACTGTTCTTGCTGCAATGTTTTGACTGAGAAATAATTAAACTAAGAAACGGAAGATGTGGACAGTGAACCTTTACGCTGGGGAATGAATATTTTCTTCTTAATGGTAGTGCCATGGATTGACTCCCATAGTGAAGTGATCCAGTATGATTTAACAGTCAAACAGCATCCGAAGCACTGCTTCTCAAAAGAGTCATTTTTGAACCAGTTTAAAGTTACCTCAGAAATGTCTGCAAGAGTGCTGGGGAAGTGTTTTAATATTTGCCATGTTCCGGGTCACAAAATTATCTCCCCCCACCCCCACTCATGTATAGATCCTGAACATCACTTGAAAATGTAGTCAGCTCCTGTTAGTGTTAGCCAGGTTCAGGGACAGAAGTTGGGAGAACTCTATGGAAAGTCTTGACATATTAAAATGTCTTCCAAAAATGCAGATATTTTTTTTCTCACTCCCTTTCCCACAATATTATAGAATATTGCATCTTTTCACTTGTGTTTCCATTAAATGGCTGGGTGGGAAAAAGTCAAATAAATAACTTTTTAACCTACTGTTCTTACTTACAGCTACCCACAGGACCCATTGAATATTATTTTCAAAGAAAACCTACACTGGAGTCTAGCAATGACTTCTAATGTGTTTTGTCTCAGCAACTGCTTAGTTAACACATTTCCAAATAAACTTACAGTAAGTACTTTGTATAGTTTATTGAATTATTATAGTCCTTACAGTTAGCTGTAAGGCATTTTTTAGTTAGTGCTCTTTCATCTTTCCTTCTTTTTTAAAAAATTCAAGCAGTCATCACTTGGAAGTGTGCAGTGGGGAAATTTCATTTTTTTTTATTGTGGACCAGATGGCACTAAACAATGAGACATGAACATAAAAGAAATGAATTTTTACATGATACACCACAAGATATCATATAATGGCATATTTGCACTGCACCCACCTCAAATCTGGATCTAATTCCATCCCACCCTTGTGGGTACGGACGGAATTTGTGGATTTCCAAAATCCGTGGTAAGTAGATCCAGCTGTTTTGCATGAAGGCAGGTGGATGATTGCAGATGTGCTTCCTCGTGCCAGAGCAAAGACGGCTCTGGGCAGGTTCCAGGGCGAGCCCCTGTGGCATGGGTCCCTCATCTGGGCTTGCAGGAGTGGTGTAATTTCAATTGGGGCTGGATGGAATTGGGTTAGACTGTAGATGTGACAGCCAGAAAGGAACCAGGAGAGTCTTGATCAAATTGGCTGATGCTCCATTTTGCCCTTCCACAATGTGGTCACTGTGGGCCTCTTTTTGCACTTACCTGACTGGTATGGTACAACCCAGCACTGTAGTGGCCATCCACATTTCAAGTGCTGGCAAAGCACTGTACTGAGCAAGTAGCACTTGAAGTGTGGATTGCCAGGCCAGGCAAATTCTACAACAACATCAAGTATGTGCCTGGACATTGTCATGGCAATCTAGATGCTGCACACATATGTACAGTCTCAATCATACTTACACACCCAATTGGCATGCAACACCTAGAAGACAGTGCAGATGCTACTTTCCAGAAGGCAGCTAGCCTCTCTTTGTCAAGCTATGGACTGTTGCTGTTGGCTAGCTCACTCTAGATGGCAGCAGCAGTGGAAGAGTTTGGACACATTATCTTAGGGAGCATACTTGCCACTTACTAGCAGGCCTATTTATTTATTTATTTATTTATTTATTTATCCCACCTTATACTTAAAGGTCTCAGGGCAGGTTACAATATTATATTAATCTTAGACAGGTCCCTGCCCTCCGGCTTACAATCTAAAGAGGCAGGATGCAAAAGGAAAATGGTGCGGGAGGTAACAGGGACACTCTGGCAGTAACAGTCTCCTTGCAGTGCTCAAATACTTTTTTTTTCTCCTCCATTCCACACAGGCAAGATGGCTCCTTCATAGCCTGTGTGGTGACAGTTGGGAGGGAGTGGTCAATGCTGGGAGCTTGATGGAAGGTGCTCACCCAGTTTCCTTCTCTTACTCCTTTTCTGTTCTTAAATTTAAGGCTGAGTTTGTTTTATATGACCAAAAATTTACAGCCACAAATATATCCATCTGCAGTTTTTTTATTTGAAACAAGTCATAATTGTCAAAAGATGTGCCAGTAATCTCCTGGATTAGAGTCTGCTGCATATTAATAAGAAACATACCTTTTTTCAGCAACATGCCACTTCTTATCCAGTGGCATTTCTTGGAGCACTGAAAAGGGCCCCCTGTCATATTCTGACCCAAAGGATGTGCTGTCTACAAGTCTCGAATGTGGGTGCTTCCCTGGCTGTGGGCCTCATTTAAGAGGTCTGCAATAGGACCAGAAACCCTTGCACAGTTTACTTTCAAATGAAGTCTGTCCTATACTAGCTTCCTAGGTAACCTGTACTAGAAAACCTTTAACAGAAATACAAAACTGGTAGGTTTTCATGAGTGTGCAGGGTGGACTGATATTTTCACCTGCCACATATTTAAAAACAATGATGATGATGATTTGTTGCTTTAAACCGTGCTTTTGTTTGGGAGGAATTTTCCTGAAAAACAGTTTTGTTTTGTTTTTAAAAAAGACTTACAAAAAATAGAAGATATAAAAGATATTAGAAAGATAAAGCTAACTTTTTACTTGCTCCAGCAGAAATATATAGGTCATAATAGTAAGTTTCATGAGGTCTGTAATTTTAATGTGACCCCGTTCTAGTAGGGAAAGTTCATAATATGCCATCTTCTGTATGGATAATTTTGTGCAAAGCTCATACACATAACAGCTACATAAGTAATCATTAAGAATTTCGATTACATGAGGCCACTGAACCTTAGAATGTGACTGCCCAAAGTTCCATTAATTTCCCCCCTCCTATTAAGCCTGTTGCCTTTCACAACCACATTCATTCTCCTAAGAAGATGGATATGAGGGTAACTGCAGTTTTCATTAAATGGAGATGACTTTTTGTGAAAAATCTGATTTACAATAAAGTCAACTAATATACAAGAGATTATAAAAACAGCACATAAAAATCTTTATTTAAGATACTTAGTCTGAATTGTGCTGGTCGTGATGATCAATGATCTTGATTATGTGGTATGATTGTTAAAAATTTTGGCTCATAGGCTGCTCTAGTGGAGCATGGTTTATTTTATTGCACACAGAGGTCATTACACAGGCTTAAGTTGTTCATATTGCATTTCAAAGTGATGGGAAATATCAGTTCATTATTTTCTCTTTACACATTTGATGATTCCAAGATTTTATGGTACATAATAGATCTAGCTCTCTGCTTTGTATTTGACAATATGTTCTGCTGTTAGTTATAATATTGATATCAAGCATTATAGGCCCCGTCCAGGTTTTTTGGGGGTATAGCACCATAATGGTGCTACTGTGGTAAGATTGCCATATCCATCTGTGGCAAGCCCATCATACCTCCATTTCTTCTGCCCTAAAACACATGAAAAACTATTGCTGGAAACTGCAGCAGTGGTTGCAGGTTTGCCAGCAATAGTGTGTTTATCTGTGCTCTAGACAGAGTCGCCATCAATGCACTGTGCATGCTCTTAATGGTGCCCAGCTGTTGAGATGGAACCCTCACATTGCTCAATCACTTTTCTCCTGGGCATCCCATCCCCAACTTCAAAGCCTAGGAGCTTTGGTCTTACTTTGCCTCTTTGCCTTTTCCTCTTCCTGTAAGCCCACAAAAGCAACAGTCCTGTGAGGTCAACTATGATAAAGGAGCAAACAGGCAAAATCTTTGAGCAGGGAGGTCAAGGCCTGAAGTTGGTGTAGCTGTTGATACTCCCTCTCAACCTATAGGTCTTGACCATATCTCTGCCGGGTATGCTCTACAGCAGCAGGATTTGGCAGCCAGCAGAGCCTGTGGATACCAAAGAAATGGTTGTTCTGAACTTCCTAGACCAGAAAACCCTGGTAGGAAGGGTTGCACTTCAATCCTTTGGCCAATGCCAAACAATCACATCTGTGTGCAGACACTGAAAAGATCTCAAGGTCTGTTCCCCTTTCCTGTAGTTGTTTCCATATTAGCCTTTATGTTTCTCCATCCTCTGAGAATCAGGACCATAGGGGACAGAGGATGTGGAACAATGGTGCTTTTACTTTCTCAAATCAGAACCTGGGGACATCTTGGTAAAAGTAAACCTTTCCAGGGTCTGAATCCATAGGCTGCCATTGCTGCTGCAGTAGTTCTGTCAGCCACATTTGACACAATTTTGAGCTGCAGACTTCTTGAACAAAATTCCATCTTTGATTCTGCTTTTTATGTGCATCCTAGGCAACTAAATTCACTGGAAATTTCAGATAACAGCTTCTCCAGATGAGTTACAACAGTAGAATTAATAGTCATATAGTTTGTCACTGTTCCAATCAGTCACAAAATTTCCTAGAAACATTTATTGGACCTACAATCATCATCATCATCATCTAACTGAAATCATCCTGGTTCAAATACTGAAATCTAAGGCAATCCAGACTTGAGAGCAAGTCTCATTTGACAAAATATGATTTCCATCTGAGTAATCACAGGCCATGTATTCTACAGCAATCCAGAATGACAAGATAGCTTCCTTCAAATGCATGCACTTTCCCTGGTGATATCATACCCTTCTGAGAACCACCGGTTTCTTCATTTCACCACTAATGGATTCTCACAAAGTTTGAAAGAGGAATAAGAGTTACAAGACCAATTACTCTCTATGTATTTGTCCTCTTGGTCAAATCAGGAGAGAATGAGTTATTCAAAAATCATTTCTTAATAGTAAATGTGTGTAATAGCTACTACTGAGCAAGCCCAAGAAACAAAGAGGTTTTTTGAAGCATTTGGTTCCTTCTAAATATGGGGCCAAAACTTCTATTTCAGGATCATTGATCTCACAAACAGGAGGTTGGGAAAGGGTAGGAGAAGTAGGAGAAGCTTTCTAATTTCCTCATCCTCCATTTCAAGTTTTTCCCCTTTGCTTTTTAATCTAATAACTAAATGCAAATAGAAATAAGGCAGAAAGCCAAGAGGATGTGAGGTTTACCCACAGTTGTGTACTGAGTGGCACATGTTCAATGATCTGGTATTTGGACAAAGATAATGGATAAGCACTCAGTACAATGACCTCACGGAGCTCAGGGAATGAATTTCACCCCTGACTGTCCAGGTAACTCTTCTGGAACAGTGGAACAAGGCAATGAGGCAGTTGGATGGGGGTCTTAGGTTATATGATCTTGCAGTGGAGGGACTAGTTATTGAGAGGATGGACAGGTTTTCTCTTACACCAAAGATTCTCTTCCAGTACTAGGGATGTGCAAGAATATTCAAAACATTCAAAATTTGATCGAATTTGTTTGAATTCGGACATTCAAATTTGAATGGAATGTCTATACATTCATTTTTTAACATTCGAACGAATTTGGATGTTTTGAATAATTTGTATGAATTATTCAGACATTTGTATGTGTACAGATACATACGTATTACATATGTAACCATACACATCTTATTCGTATCTGTACACATTTGCATGGATATGTACAGGACGAGAATGGGATGCAAGCAGGATAAAACAGGATTCGTACGGACACGTACTAATGCTGTTGACATTAGTATCATCAAATACAAATCAAATATTTGTATGAATAGATACAAATGTATTCGAATCAATTCAAATTTGAATACATTCATTTTTTCTCTATTCGTATGAATTTGGATATTCAAATATTCAATTCAAATTTAATCAAATGTTGAAAATTGCATTCATGCACACCCCTATCCAGTACTAATTCAGTAGCTAGAAATGCAGATATTTGGGTCTGAGGAAGAATATGATGATTTAGTATGACTGATGCAAATGTCATGCATGTATCACACAATCCATATGGGTTGCTAGATTGTGCTAGGGAGGAGGCAGTTGTTATAATTTATTTGGGCATAGCACCAATAATGATCAGAAATGTAGCTGGGACAGCCCGGAAAACTAAATTTAGATTGCTACACAGGAGGCTGAAAACCAGTTCTTCCAGTTTGGCATTCTCTGAAATTCTTCCTATGCCACAGAAACAGCAAGCTAGGCAAGCAGAGATGTGGTGTCCAGATGTGTGAATGAAAAAAAAAGTGCCAAAAGGAGAGTTTTACTTTTGTTAAACTCTGGAGAATGTTTGGGGCCAAACTGGAGCTTTTCAGGAAAATTGTCTCCATGTAAACTGAATGAGACTGAACTATTAGTCCTTAAAATGAGATAGGTGCCAGAGGCAGCTTTTAAACAAAAATTGAAAAATTGGCAGAGCAGGAGTGTTAGAGTGTCTGGATTGCAGGAAGACATTATTTGGGTAAGATGGTGCAAAGAGAAACAGGCATAACACATTTCCAAAAGGATATAGTGGAATTAGAACAAATACAAAACAACTTCTGAGTCTACTTCAGCCTGCCATTGGGCCAGCTGGAGCATATATCACCAGCTGTGTGAGAGACTATTGTAGCCTTGTGATCCCAGAATACTCCATTTCAAGCTTGTGCCAAGCCTAGACAGGGTTCTGCCACGTATAGAAACCTTTTGACAACATATGAAAGTTATGATTGGAATACTATTATTGTCTTGCTTGCTGGATGTACAAAATTATGGAATATAATAATCTATACCAGATCATAAAGATCTAAAATATATTTTTAAGAAAATATACTTTTAAAATGTCGTTTTAAAAAGACAAACCTCTGAGGTGCTCTGCAGAGCTGTGTAGACAAAATGTTAGCAAGAAGCTAGTGATTTCATCTCACATTAGCTGAATATTAGCTATACCAAATAAAGTGGAAAGAAAAGGACTTATTTGCAACAGAACCAGTGTTTTATTTACTTTTAATATTTGGAGATCACCTTCCCGGAATGCTGAATGGAATTGGACAATTTCCAATCACACTTATTGTCCTACCTGGTTTGCAGTATGGTCTGACATGTTATAACCAAAATCCCCTTGATTCATGTACATCCTTTTTTATTTTCTGCCACTCACTTAGCCTCTCCTTTCTCCATTTACCTGAGTGGAACCTTCAATCTCCACCTTCTGGGCTGCACCCTCCTCTTTCAAAGTTGTCAACCCAAAATCTCACTGGTCTCTTTCTCCCTCCCCCTGGGCTGGATTTCAGCAGCAGAGTCTATGCTTGCCAGATCAGCAAGATATAACAATAGCAACCCAGGTGTGATTGCATTGGTTCTTGTCACTCCCAATGGTTTCCTCCACTTTACCATTTGATCTTCAATTCCTGTTTGCCATGTGCTCTTCAATCCATCGATCCAGCCCCCAGATGCTGTCCCAATCCAGTTGCTGCTGCACCTTGCTTTGCTGAAGCTTTGTACTGCTCTTTCTGCTTAAAGATCTTTTGCTAGCCCTCTGCCTTTGTCTATAAATGACTTAATCAGTTTAATGCAGCTACAAAGCTCAACTTTAGCACAAAACCCCTTCTTCATGGCTCAGTTGAAAAGGTTCTCCTCTGCTCTAGTCCTCCCTTCCATCGAACCATCATCCCCCAGTCCTCTACACATTGTGACACTGAGAACTACTTCTCGGGGCTGATTGCTAAACTTAGGGTCTTGTTAGAAAAGATTCTTTAATTTCTCTCTCATCCTTCCACTCTAAATTGCCAAAGTGCACCTTGATTTGCCTTCCATTGATACCTTTTCCCCATGTGCTGAGCTAATGCCCCTCATTTGGTCTAGCCTTGTGCCTATGCCATTTCTTCTCTGCATTTTTGATACATTTGAAAGCAATCTCTGCAGCACCTGCCTAAATTGCCATTCTTCCTATTTTTCCTGCTGTTTCTAATGAAATTATTTTTTATTTTGGAAAAAAACCCCACCCTGTTTATGAGATTTATCTCATTTGCTGTTCACTTTACTCTAATCAAAGCCCATGTTGGTAAGGGTGTGCACGAATGCAATTTTCAGATTTGAATGTTCAAATTCAAATGAATAGGAAAAAAATCAATGTATTCAAATTCGAAACTGATTTGAATACATTCATATCTATTCGTATGAATGTTTGATACGTATTTGAAGATACAAATGTCGATAACATCCGTATGTGTCCGTACGCATCCATACACACCTGTAAGCACTCGTACAAATGCATACAAATACAAATAAGATGTATGGATATGTATGTAATATCTACGTATCCACAGACATATAAATGTCTGAATAATTTGTACGAATGATTCAAAACATTCAAATCGTTTGAATGTTATTAAACAAATGTATAGACATTTGATTCAAATTCTAATGTCCAAATTCAAATGAGTTCAATTGAATTTCAAGTGTTTCTAATATTCTTGCACATCCCTACATGTTGGGTTATCATTATTAAAACCAGGAAATTCTATCAATCTCAGCTTGAGTCATCTCTGGACTAGGCTAATTATCCTACCTATTACATGTCCAGAGTGCAATTTGTAACACTATTTGTCCATATGGGACTATGGCCCTTTCTGCACTGCACTTTACTCCTGATTATTTCCTGGAATAGAGGCCTGCCATCTTCATGCTTGTTCACCCTTCAGCAGACCACCTGTTGTAGTCTGCATTAGTATGCAGGTGGCACCTATTCTGGGATATAATCTGGAATAAGCCACAGCCCAAAAAGGTCCAGAACCATCCTGGTCCAGAATGATCCCAAAGGGAGTCAGTGTTGTGAACTGCAATAGCTATGGCAGATTTACATTGCTACAAGTGTTGGTCCAGGATGGATCGCATTCCCGCCTTTATGATGCAGACAGAACTTCCTTTACTTGACCCAAGACAGGCTGGTGTAGAATACTTAAACTGCTCCAAGCAAGGTGAGTGCAAGGACCTTCTAATTTAAACAGGTCTCACACCCAAATGAATTGGTAACATGAAAATCCATAGCGCCCCTCTCTGGGCAACATACATGTTGGGGGGAGGAACTGGGGCACTTCTAAGGCCATCTGCTGGGACTCGAGAGCAAGAGAAGGTTTGTCCTTGTCTCTGCTTGAGATGCCCATGAGCATTTGGTGGGCCACTGTGTGCGACAGGATGCTGGACTAGATGGGCTGTGGCCTGATCCAGCAAGGCTTCTCTTATGTTCTTATGTATGAACTATCTTGGATAGGACTGGGACCAAGATGGTATAAGGATGGCATTTGTGATCTGTTTATAATGTGGATATTGCCTCTCTCTGTGTCATCTGTAGTCTGAAGTATAGCCATGAATCAGATTGAACATTTTATTTGCAGTGTAAGAGAAGGAAACCTCAACATATTGTAGGCCATGGCATGACATTTGTTAAATAATACAGCTGGAGGTTTTGCGTCAGACAAGCAAGAGTTTCACATTTTAGCATTTTGGGGAAACAAAGAAAAAATATATGCATAATCAATTCCCGGAATTAATATGTAGGATTTTGGTTCACATCATTCAATCACAGAAAAATTCTTTTGCTTCAAACACCTGAACCAGGTATCTGTTTGCTGCTAAGGATTGTTAAAGAAAGCCATTGGTGCCCCCTAGTGTAAAATTATGGTTGTTCAAAAGCTTTTTTTCCTCCAGACTATTATTCTTTTCTTTTGTCATATGTGATCTGGGGCTGCTCAGAAATGATTTCTAACAGTCATCTCACAACTGTGGCCAAGTGGAAAAGATGCTTACAATTTTACTTATTCTTGTTAGAACTGAAAAAGACATGCAAGCAAAACAACTCTCCAACCATACTTTTGAGCCATTTGAGTCCTGGCTGTTCTCCTCCTCCCCCTATTATTGTTGCTGCTGCTGCTGCTATACCATGGATTTAAAATATTTTCTCGGCTTCTTACACTAAGTAAATGGTAAGGGCAACAAAGTAATGAAAAACTAGTAATGAAAAATAAAACAAACGAAAATCACACACACCCAAACTCCTTAGATCTTGGTAGCATAAAACTATTGCCTAGCCTTAAACTACTTACTGAGAAACAAAGAAAAATAGTAATAGAACATTAATCCAGATCTTTGAAGACTTCCAGCATCTAAGGGTGCCTCCAGAAATAAATTAAAAATCCAGACTTACCTTTAGTGTGAAGTAAAGATGCTCCACAAGGAGAATGGAACATATTCATAGGGTGAATGCAACATGTTCTCCCAATACTTTGAAGCAATGGTGAGGGCTCTTCCAACCACATGATTGTCTGAGAGGCCTGCTGCTTCCCAGGTGAGGGTGAACTCTCACAAGATCTCATGAGACCTTTTCTGGAAGTTGTTGGAGTGCACACAGTCCATCCTAGACTGCCATCATTGCCATGAAACAGCACTCAACTATGCAGCCACTACACCTCCATGCATCATTCCCACTAGGAAGTAGTGCAAACACTGTGTCTGGGTGTGGTGACTCGACCCACCCCCTCCCCTTTTGGATTTGTACTTTGCCGAGCTATGCAGTTGAAACTGCCATCAAGCCCCATGGCCCCACAGCCTGCCAATGGGCTGGGGTCAGTATTTGAACTGGACTATACCCCCTGCAGGCATCTTGCTCCATGGGCTTGAGATTAACCCCTCTCCCTGAGGCAGCACTATAAACACCAGTGTAATCCAAACACTAACTGTTTGTTAAATACATGTAAATAAATAAGTAGAAGCAAGGGTAAAGTTAGCTAAGAGTCTTTGTGTAGCTAGAAGGAACAAGTTTCTGTAAGCAGAATAAAGTCCAGCTCACACATAAAGATCTACTGAAAGCAAAATAATAAACAACTCCTACCTCTAGCTCCCCTTGACCCTGAACAGAAATCCCTGATATCATTCAATGTGAAGTTTCTCCCTAAGCCAAAGAAATTAAGCAGCAAAAGCAAACTGCCTCCCAGGCTTGCTTCGGTCCCACAGAGCTATCACCCTGCCCACACATCCACACTACCACTGGCATGTGCTCTGGTCTTCCTCTAGCCCAGAGGCTAGACCACCTTCTATCTCCTGCCCCTCTATACCAAGAGTGTGAGGCCTAGAAGCCCAACGAGTTCAGCCCCGAACCCTCCGTGATCCCTCTCTCACTGCAACTGCAAGAACAGAGATGCTGAGAGCCCCAAACTGCTGGCTTTTACACCCCACAATCCAGTCACTCTCATTGGTGGATTTTTCATGGTCTTTTCGCGCTGCTACTCCCACCTATCAATCAAGCTGCAAAATGCCCAGGAAACAAGCCTGCGGCTTCAGCTTGCTTCTTGAAACCGTCACACTGGGGTTATACCAAGAGTGCCCTAGGTGCTCTCACTAAAGCTGTGGAACAGTTTTTACTGTTCTACAGCTACAGAAGACTGGGACAGCCCCACACATTCTGGGCCACTCTGACACCCTCTGTGGGGCTGACACCCTCTGTCCCAATCTTCTGTCCCATTCTCCTTGTGGAGCTTCTTCACACTAAAGGTAAGTCTGAATTTTTAATTTATTTCTGGAGGCACCCTTAGATGCTGGTCGTCTTCAAAGATCTGGATTAGTGTTCATCTAGTGAGAGCACTTAGGGCACTCTTGGTATAGCCCCAGACACAACATTTGCACTTCTTCAAATTTGAATCAGAAGTTGGCACATTTGAAGACTGACATTTGAATTGAACTGAATGTTATGATACATTTGTACGGCGCTTCATATGGGATTCATATAGGATTGACCATTTGTATTGAATATGAATCCTACCACATTCAAAGGGGATCTGTTCGAACAAATACAAATTTTCTTGCATTTGATTCTATATGAATTGAATAAAAAATGTGCACATCCCTGGTGCAGACATAAAGAGGATATCAACCACGATTTATCATGTGACAATTTGACATGGGTTTGTCTAAACCCATATGAATAATGGATACAAAAGAATTTATAAATTAATTTTGAAAGCTAACATTGATATTGGTTGCACTGACATCACATTATAATAATTAGAGATGTGCATGAATATTCATGGTATTCACAATTCATACAAATAGGTATGAATTCCGACATTTGTGGATAAATCATATAGGACCTACAAACGTAGGCCTTATTCATCGGTGAATCGGATTATTTGGTATTCATCGAAGCTTCAATTGAAGCTTCAGGGAAGATTGGATGCCCCACGGCCTCCCCCCCCCCCGTGGCCTCCTGTCACACCACTTACCTTGGTCCCAATGGCACTGGCACCACTGCACGCTTTTCCTCTAAGCACTTCTGGGTCTGGGGAGCTGTGCATGCAAATGCAAATGTGGAAGTTCTTTTTTGGCCTCTAAAGAGCATCAAAATGGGCCTGGGGATACCACCACGGCCTCCCATTCACCTCCAGCTTGCCTTCTTACCTTTGGGGAGGGTGTGGTGGCATCCTTGGGCCCATTTTGGTACTCTTTGGTGACCAAAAAAACACTTTTTCTTCTGCACATGCAGTTCTCCATCCTACTTACACAGCTCTCCATTTGGGGACCACACAATGCAGTGGAAGCTCCATGTGGAGACCCAGAAATGCGTAGTAAGCATGCAGCAGTGATGCAACAAAAGGTAAGTCAGGGTGCAGGAACAGAGGAGTGAGGAGTTTGCTTTATTTCATGCATGAATATTCATGCACAAATATGAAGCCCTCCACATTCATGGGGCGGGAATCTGTCCGAAGCAGAATTTTCCCACATTCGATTCATATGAATAGCATGGCACAAGCAAACAAAATCAACGGCGTTCCTATGTGCTATTGAAAAAAATCTTCAAAACTAGAAAGCAAACATTTCTAGAAGGAAGTGAAATGCTGAAATAAGTGTATATGTTGAAGCATTCTGGAAAGAAAAAAATAACTGCAGTATTATTTTATAGCTAATTGTGCTTTAAAAGATGTATTTGGGTAAAAACTGAACATCGCTCAAGTTATATAATGGTAATACTTTGATAGTAATTGCATCTTCCAAAATATTTACATGACATGAAAGTGGTTGGGGGAGCAAAGCTCTGATTAGAATCCTTCCTTTGATATTTTGTAACCATGAAAGATATATCAGCATACGAAAAGGATATATCACAGCATCTTGTCATTAGGGGCACTGGAATGCCATTAGCAAATCCTTAGGATAGGGAAGCACTGGGGTCTGTCCCCATATTAATGTCTGTTGGGACTTTACTAGGCTGCATCAGTTCTGGAAAGAAAAATAATAATAATCCTTCATTTTTCTGTCATAATCACTTTCCAGAGCAAGCTTGGTCTAAAGAAGCTTTACAAGACTTGAAAAATGAGTATCACAATTATGCTGTTTCACTGTGTGACATCATGAAACATGCCCCCACTTCCCAGATCTCCAGGGAACTCCAGAATGGGTAGGAACTCCTTCCCTATCCTAGGGGCTTGCCAAAGAGGTCATAATGTGCTTAATACAAGTGGCTTGTTTTGACTGGCTGTTTTCTATGTTTAATTTGCACACTTTTCCCCACCTCCCTGAAGTTCCAGCCTTGGGCTCCAAATGCTGAATAGGATAAGATAGGTTCTTTCTGCACTGCACCTTATTCAAGATTATATCTTGGAATAGGGATCTACTGTCCACATGCTGGTGCAGGCTACAGCAGACTCTGCAGAAAGGAATAAGACCCAGTTCAGAAAGGCTCCTAAATTTCTTATCCGTACTTATCTTGGAATGAGTTCTGATTAATAAATAGGATTTAACACTTATAAATTTGATAATACAATGGCTACAGAACTGTGCTGTAGGCCATCTAATACAAGAGATAGTGACAAGGTTGACTTTCTTACAACAGATACACAGGTAAATAAACTAAAGCCAAGTATCATTTTTGTTTTAAAGCCATGTATTTTTGATCTTAGCACAAAGCTAATTACTGGGACACAGTTCAACCTTAGTCAAGGATTAAGTTCTTATTCAAAAAGAGGCAATGCAGTAAAGTTTGGCTAGAAGCAAATGATCTTGTGATTAAAAATGTGAGATTAAAATGGAGAATAAATGAAATAAAAGTGCAGGTTTGTACCTTGAGAAAACCTCTACTTTGGTATTTCTAGCGAATATTGTATAGGTAGGCTGGTAATGCTAGTAAATTGCAAAAGTGTATTCTATTCTTTGCCATTAGAGGTCTCTATTTTACTAATAAAAGAACCTCCATCCAACATCCTAAATTAATCCTTATTTTGACCATTTATTTTTCTTGCTCTTGTATCTTTTAAAGAAAAAAATCCATAGTTTAACTGAAAACATGCTCACACTTTTAGAGTTTCTGAATTTTGGTACTGGGGGTTACATGTAATAACTGGTTTAAGAAATATACCCAAAAGTTATTTCAGTCATTGCTTTGCTCCTTATCTAGCAACATTCAAACTTTAAATTGAACAATTTGCTAACATCACTTTCTGCTGTGCACTGTTTTTCTTCATTTGTGTTTACTAATGATTGCTACTCAAAGCCTCCTTCACACATTTATCATGCAAATAACATTTTAAAACAGGGTTTCTTATTATATAAAGGCAGTGGTAGGGACTAGGAGTGTGCAAAAATGCAATTTTGGGGATTAAATTCAATTTGAATAGAATACTCAAGTCAGTTTGATTTGAATCTTTTAAATTTGAATTTAACCACATTAGATTCAAATTATGCAAATTTGAATCTATTCATTTTAATTTTTCATTCATATTTGCACTTACGAATGTTGAACTTTGTAGATGCCCGTACGCTTCTTCCCTGGGTCTGCACACATCCATATGCACCCCATAGTTATCCCATGCGCAACCCGTTTTTGTCCCATACGGGTCTATACAAATGCATACAGATGTGGGAAAGATGCAGATCTTCAAGTATGCATCATGTATGAACCTATACACATGCTAATGCCTGAATAATTCAAACAAATTGATCCAAAATTCAAAATTTGAATCAAAATTTTAAATTCAAATTGAAGGGCATTCTATTCGAATTTGAATGTCAAAATTCAGTTGATTCAATCAAATTTTGAATGCATTTGAATATTTGGGCAAAAATGTTTGTCACCTTAACAATTTGTAACAAGTTGTGAAGGTTTGAAACCTTATATACAAATCAAATATTGACCTTCGCATGCAAAATGAAAGCTTTCGTGCCTTCATTTGACATTTCAAGGTGGATTCAGAGCAGATTCAGAGGTGCGACTGGTGGGGGGCGAGATCTGAAGGGAATTTGAAGCCAGCACATTCAAAATGGTTCTATTTGCATGAATGCAAAGTTTCATCTCATTTCCTTCATTGCAAAACAAATGTGGGGGGGGGGATTCATGCACTTTTCTAAACAGTGCTTCAAGCTGCCTCCCCATGGCCTATGTGTGCCATGACCTCTGACACTTGCCATCCCAGCATAGCCAAAGTCAGCATGGGCACTTTATGGCTAATTTGTGGACAGTTCATACTGAACAGTCAAAACCAGAGAAGGCAACAGTGGCAGATTCTGCCAAAGAGCACCCCACATCCATATTGACAGGACAGGTGTCCTATCAGTGTGCCCCATCTGCCACTACAGGTGTGATCCTGTACTTCAGAAAGGGAAATACTAACATTAGTCTCTGTAAAATTAGAACAAAGAGGCAGTCTATTGTAGGGCACATCCCCATGGAGTTAAAAAAAAGTGGGGTGGAAGTGAGACAGCTTAATGTGAACCTTAATTCGCATTAAGCTGTCCTCATCGTAATGGAGGACAATGCAGGTTCCAGGCGAACCTGCCCGTCCCCATGAAAACTGCAGAAAATCCCTGCATCAGGATACCATGGTTTTCTCCACCCCCTCCCCCCTTGCCTGAGCATGCGAACATACACACAGATAGGGTGGAATCCCTCCTGGAGGAATATCTTCCTCCTCCCTCCCCTCCCCTCCTTCTCTCTCTCAATCACACACACACACACACACACACACACACAGAGTAATCCCTGTCAGAGCCCAGATAGAATAATTAAAAGAGCCACAAAAGCCACTGCTCTCATTTTAGCAGTGCTCTGTATGTGCGCACAATAGCCCCTCTCCCGGCCTGAAAGCCGCTCAGCTAGATGCAGGACAACTGTCAGCTTTCAGGTGGGGAGAGAGGCTGTCAAAGCCCCAATAAAATGTTTAAAAGAGCAGTGGCTTTCATGGGGCTCTGACAGGGATTCCACCGTCTGTGTGCGTGCATGTGTATGTGTGTGTGAGAGAGAGAGAGAAGGAGGGCGCGGGCTGGAGGAAGGAGAGAGAGAGTGGAGGGAGGGGAGGAGGAAGATGTTCCTCCAGGAGGGATTCCCCCCTGTCTGTGCGTGCATGCATGCATGCAAGAGAGAGAGAGAGAAATTTCAAGCCCCTGCAACCCCTTGGAGGTACCTGTTAATTAGCTCCTTGCCTGGAGGCTGACTCATCCAAATGGAAAGAGGTGCATAATTAATTAGCTCCTTGTTCCTGTCTCCTGTTTTTGAGAGTTCCTATAATTCCCTGACAGTTGCTCAGCTGATTGCAGGGCATCTCAGGTTTACCTGGGCAATTAAGCTGTCAGGTGGGTATAGGGCACCCAGCTGGGCAACTGTCAGGTGGCTATAGGGGCTGTAAAAAGCAGGGGAGATTTTTAAAAATAGACGTGAGAGCCCTTTAAAACGGACAGGGCTCTTGCATCTGTTTTTAGAAATCTTCCCTGCTCTTTACAGCCTCTATACTTGCCTGACAGCTGCTCTGCAACCAAATAACCCGGGAACATCAACATGATCGCAGGACAATATGTGCTAGCCCCTTATTTCGCATGTACTACAGTTGCAAAGTGGGGTTTTTTTAACACGTATTGTCTCGCATGTAGCCCGTCTTAGGCAAAGCAGGGTTAAATTTGGAGTAAAAATTGCATGGAGACGGACCCATAGTGAACAAATATGGCCCAAGAATGAAATCCAAATCTTTCTTTTCTGGGCAAAAGTACTAGTGACCACTAGTGACTTATTCTGTAGAAGTCATAAGTTGTGGCTATGTCTCCAATGTTCCTAGGGTGACATGTTTCCACACACACTTACACTGATGGAGCTGGGGCACCTTGCTGCCACCTTGGGTGCAGGAGAAGAATACTTAAGCCACAGAGTGATGTTTTTGCACTCCAAATGTGTCTTAAACATTCCATTCTATTTTCAGTGCTTTCCAGAGGCCACAGGGATACTAGAAGAGAAATTAAGGTGGTCACGGCATGCACGCAGAGATGCCAGGCTGGAAATATCAGCCTTTATGTAAAGGCAGTGGGATTTCTAATTGTGACTTGGCTAGTGATAGTGAAAACACCCTACAATGACAGCCTTGACATGTCAAAGACTAGTCCCATACTGATGTTCACCTTTATTGAATCACCCAAAGAGGGCCAGGACTAGAGGTTTGCATGGATTTCTTTTTTTGCATTCAGTTCGTTCCAAAGCATTCAACTCAAATTTGAATTTCAGCCTTCAAATCTGCCAACATTTGATTCAAATCTGAATGTCCAAATTCGGCTGAATTTGTACGAATAATGAATAATATGAATATTCAAGCACATCCCTACTTGAATGGAAACGAAGTCTTATTTTAGATCTTAGGTAAAGAAAATTGAGCTCCCCTTAATCAAATCTAATTATTCACTACAGGGATTTTGTAAATCTGCCTGCACACACTTCACAATATAAACACACATCCTTATTTGTTCAAAGTTTCAATTAAAACCATTGAGAGCAATCAATTTACAAGAAAGAAACTGAACAGCACCTTTGACTTCAGATCCTGGGATGGAGGATGCTTCAGTTTGAAGAAAAGAAAAACAGCTGAACAAACATGCCATATGCTCTTTTTAATAACAAATGAGCAACATGAATTGTAGTTAATGTTGCTTGTGTAAAAGAGCAGAAGGATATTATAAAACTGTTTGCTGACAAATATAAACATGCTTAAAAACATGAATGAATTCAATCAGTACAAGATGTATCTTTTACTCATCACCATCTGTTATTGAAAGATAAGACCAAAACGTGTTAATAAAAGATGTGCCAGCAAATGTTTAGTTCTGTACACTAACAGGATGGGTTTGCTTAATACTAAGAAGAAGAAAAAGAGACTGAATAAGATGGGCTTAACATAATGCAGATGTTTTGATCTTTTTATCTCTGGGAGAGATCATGGGATACATTTGGATGCATGTGTAGGTTTTCTGGCTTTAAGATTCTTTGCATGAAAAATACAATTCTGTTGGTACTTCCTTAACATGTGCTGATCTAGTAAAGTGAATGGAGAAGCCAATTCCAGAAAACAAAAATTGGATCAGGCCTTATTATTGTATCCCAATTTGTTTTAGGTAAGGAATGGTAATAATGGTGGTATTATGGTTTACCATCAAATTGGGCTGACTTCTTGTTTAGAAAAAGGCCGAAGGGAAGTAGAGGTTTGTTCCTTTTTTATTTATTTCTTTTGGCTATGATCAGACATGGTAAAAGGGGAATGCCCAGGGTGAATTTGAGACCTGAGAGACACTTAGAAAATACAAAAATATCATTTATCCATCCTTTCCACATACAATAATTAATTACTCTTGGGGCATCTCACTCTTTGGTGTGGGTTGGGTGGGAAGCTATGGAGGCTCTTGTAACCAGTAGCAGCCTGGGAATGGTGGTGAGCACAAAAGGAAGAAAAACATGTTCATAATTTGGAGCTATAACCTGAAATATTGTTAAATGCAGACAAGATTGATTCATTTTGTATATGCATTATTATTTTATGGTTTTACATATCAGGACATAAAGAAAAACATTATTAGAAAAGAAAAACATCACATAAGGTTTTTCCATTTTGGCTCTATTTTTGTTGAATAAATAATGAAACAGTGTTGTATGTTGTTGTTTATCTGAGATTGTATCTACCTAATTTTAAGATCTTCTAAAGACCAGATGTTTTGCATTATGTCCTGATACGTAAAACCATAGAATTCAAAGAGGGTGTACTTTGTTTTTCTTATGACTGTACATTATGTAAAACATTTCCTTTAAAACTGAAGGCACAGCCCAGAGCCTGCTTTCCCATTCTGTCTTTTTATGTGCTTGTTTGTGTCCAGGGAACTTCAATGATTAACATTTCACATGTCTTGTATCAGCACAGTTTGTTATTCCTGTTATCTCAAATGGAACTGGAATGTATTTTCAAGTTTGGAAGGCTTACATCCATAATCTGTTTTCAAAGTGCTGGAACATGTAAAGTGGTGATATGCATGTTTTTACAGTAATTGGATAAACTGTATTGCTCAGATGTTCTAACCTGAGATACAGGTTCTGGACAAAAGTTTGAATTTTGTCAAAACAAGGCATGTGGGAGAAAATTTAATTTTGATAACAGCTCCAGTTACCACCTCAGTTATGTTAGCACTTGGATTGGAGATTCATACCATGTTAAACTCTAAAGAAGCATCATCTTAGGTTGGCATATCTGCCTTAATCTGGAATCATATATTCTCTAAGGTTTTTGCCTTTACCTTGTTTGCACCTCAGTCTGCTGCAGTTGTCCCTGAGGTGTCCTGGGTTGTTCCAGATTTGTACCTGCTGTCGACAGGTTCAATGCTGTCCACAAGCATTATTGTGGCACAGGAAACACCTTGGGAATGATACTTTTGCACCATTTCTGGGTCCACCACTAGGATTGGGAGCTGCCAAGCTGTTCCCTACCTTTGCACACCAGATGTGACATTCCATTGCCCAATCACAGTTTAGAGGTGGGTGGGATATTTGACATAAGGATGTCATACCAGGAACAGAAGCCATTCACTGTACTAGGGTGTTTTTCCACTGTGTTCCTACTTGGGAGATTAGCGCCATAGCAATGCAAGAGAGGTGCATATTAATTAGCTCCTTGTGAGCACAGATGAGTCAGCCTCTTTAATATGCACCTCTTTCCATGCCTGAAGGTAACAGGATGAGTCAGCCTCATTCATATGCTCCTCTTTCCATGCCTGAAGGTAACAAAGGGTTTCTCTACAGAGCCTTTGCTAATCTCCAAAGTTGTCTTCAGAGAGAATTTGGAGCCTTTGCTAATCTCTGAAGACAACTTCAGAGGGATTTTGGAGCTGCCTTTGGAGGGATTCTGAAATCTTGACTTTGAGGCACCCCCCATGGGTGCCTCCCCCCCCCCCCGAGCCTCCTCTAGACCCCATTGCCAGATTGTAGTGAAAACAGGCTCCCTACAATCTGGGTTTTCAGGCTGAAGACCCCATTGTAGACCCCTTTAATGGGATCTACACAAAATCCAGATTATAGGTCCCGAAGGACCCATTATGTTCCGGATTTCCCTAGCTGTGGTGGAAACAAATATGTCCGTAATGGGGTCTGTGGTGAAAATGGGGTCATCTGGCTGTCAGCCAAATGGGTCCTTAATGGGCTAAAATGGGTACTTAGTGACAGTGTTAAATCACCCCTAGTTGTTCACTGACCTGGGGTTGTCCTCTGATTCAATTTCAAAAATGTAAATGCAAATTCAGCATATGTATTTCAACCAGCAGCTTCAAAGACAGTGAGAAGGCTATGGTTTGTTGACCTTCTAGTCTGAACTAAGAAGATGGCTGCTAGACCCCCTCAGGTAGAACAGGTGAAAGTAAATTTTTAAAAATCCTGAAATTATCCTGAGTAATGATCATTTTCTTTTGCACTGTGACAATCCTCTGAATTCATGGTTCCCCAAACGTAGAAGTATACAGGCCTTTGTGCTCTAAGCCACTAGACAGGGCCAACAGTGTGACTGTGTGTTTCTGCTCAATTTGGCATCAGTGGTAACTAAATTGAGAAGATGGGATGCCATCAATGGTGGAGATCCTACATGTATGTCTGTTCAATCTCTCCCCTGCCACTCACAACAGCAGTGGAGGCTTGGCTATAGAGGTCACTCTCAATTACTCCCATGATGCAGCCCAAATTCACCAGTTACTGAGATGGTTGGGTCATAAGAATAAATAGAAAAGAATCATGTCACACTCAGTTGGTCAGAATCTGAAGGTCTTTCCCTTTTCTTCTTCATGCATATTTCAGTTCAAGTATCACTAATGGGTACATGATACACTGTTCAATTAAATTTTCTTTTTTTGCATTTGAGTTCCAACAGAAGTGTAATATTAATAGTATCACTGTATTGCCTACTTACAAGGAGGGAACAAACTGCCCTGCAATGGAGATCCCTCCACAAACAATTGTGTGGTAAACGGTCCATGTGATCACTGTAAAAGCACATGCTGCTGCTGAAAATGGAGATGGGGCCGCAACAGGCACCTTCTTAAATCCTTGAAGGAACACTACTAAACCAAGTGGAGACATGGCCTGGGACCCAGAATGAAAGAGGAAGAGGGGTGAGACAACAGCTGGAATTCCTTTTTAAAAAAATGAAAGTTTATGGTTAATTTATAAGCAGAGGATAACAGATTCAAAATAATAATAAAAAAATCAAGAGAATCCATAAATAATTTACATAATTACGTCAAAATTCAAGAATTCCAAACTTGAAGTACCATTTCTTATGGCAGATAAGTAAAATCTATTGATTTCTTTGTATACTTGTATTCTGCCTAGTTTATAATGACTTGAGGCAGCTAACAAGAGTCAGTAAAATACCAAAATAAGATGAAATCCACAGATTTGCTGCATTCTGTGCAGCACTTGCCATGGCAGACCACTCTCATGCTGACCTGTCTTTAGGTTCTGGAAACCCTGCTTGGCATTCTGGAGGGCCCAGAAAGAGGCCTGCCTGCCTGTCTGCCTGCCTCCCTGGCACCCCCTAACTTTTGTGGATGCTCTGTTGGCAACCCAGGCCTCTTTCCAGGCCCTCCGGAAAAAGGTGTGATGGCAGCAAGAAGAAGGCAGTGGTGAGAAGGTCAGGTAAGTGAGGGAGGCGTGGAAATGGAGGGGTGGGGGAGGGTTTATTCATTCTGAATATCTGTGCACGGATATGAATACCCCCACATCCGTGGGGGGTGGTATTCGGCCAGAGCCAAATTTTTCCACATTCTATTCATTACAAAGAGAGTGTGGAAAATGGCTTCATGTACACCCCTAAGACACACTTCTTTACCCTGTCCTTTGGCTAAGTAAGGGAACAGCTTTTCCTCTCCACATCCAGGCATTGTTATGGTTTTAATATGTTTAATATGTTATGGTTTTAATGTGTTCATTTTATATCTGTAACCCTCCCTGAGACATTTGCGCACAGTGTGGGATAAATAAATAAATATAAATAAACAATAGTTTAAAGACCCAATTTAGAAGAGATAAATATATATACAAAGCTAGATATTCCTGTTTCCTCCCTAATTTATGAACTGGAATTACACAAGATTTTCTCCACGTAAGTAGAGACATCAATAGCTGAGAAAGCAACTGTTATGAAACCATATTATAGAATTTTGATGTAAACTCACCAGAGCATTTATTCTTTCATTTGTCATATTTCTGATGAGTATGCAACATATATTTACCTCCTTATGAGATTGTTGAAAATTATTTATGCTTAGAATAATAATTCTCAGCTTCATAGTAATTTATAAAACTTTAAAGAGCCAGATTCTTTATATTGACTCTCCAGGGCCTCAGTTACATTAATTAAAGTCAGTAGAAAAGCAATAGTGACTCTGATATAAAAAATTTGTTCTGAAATACAAAATTTTCTTATATAGGCCATCAAAGCATCTTGGACAACACCTCCATCTGACTCATCTGTTTCATGGTCTAATATGTGTTCCTTCTGGCAATTTTTTTGAACATTTTCTATAATATATTCAAATAAAACTGCCACATTTTATTTTGGGGATAATTATTTTGCCATACAAAAGAAATAAAAATTGGGGCATGATGTCACAGATCTAAATTACCCATAGAAGTTATATTTATTCAATGAATTTGGATTTTAGAAATTAAAACAAAATAATAAATTCTAGGATACATAAGAAAGCTTTAAAAAAAAAGAAATCTCCTGAAGGATTTACACTCTCCAAGCATCCACTAATTAGTGTTTTAACGCCAAGAAAGATAATATTGATTGTTGGCATTTCAAGGAGAAGTGACTAATCATAAAGCTTTCTACCTCCAGATTCATATCCCATTTAATTGTCCCCCCAGCATAATTTGAACTTGTTCAGAACTTTGTTTTAAGAATTTCCATAAAGTTTATTCAAGGCTTTGATCACACTCATGATCTTTTCTCAAGTTTTTCATAAATAAATGATAACTATGTGTTAATAATAGCTACACTTCTATAGCATCTATTTTCATAAGGTAATCATTGTTGCATGAAGCTAGGGTGTATATATTTACTTTAATATTTGCATACTGATATTAGATTTATATACCTTATACTGTGGCCCCAAGGTGTTGAACAAAAACAAAACTACTAGAATAAACTACAGTAACTATAGTTACAATAAACTCAGTTACTATCATTGCCTGACGTACCTCTAAGGAGACACCATTCTACAGCCTTGGGACCATTACTAAAAAGTCAATTCTCCTGAACTCCACCACATGAACTTCTTTGAATGAAGAAATTACAGACAACACTTTCCTAGCAGGAAGGTCCTAAGGCAGAAGGCACCCAAGCTGTTTAGAATTTTAAAAGTCAGCATCAAAACCCAGAAGTAGAGTTTCTGCCAATGCAACTCGTTGAACATTGGTGATAGAAATGTCCAAGAACAATCTCTCTACTGTGTTTTGCACTAACTGTAAAATGCAAATCATCCTCAGATGTAGTCCCATGTAAAGTGTGTAATAATACTCAGTTATGGAGAACACAAGTGTCTCATGTACATCTCTTGCAATAGATAGATAGGTAGATGTATTGTTATTCACATTAAATTCAAATTAAAGTCTGAAGCCTGCATCTCTTAATAGGATCTCCCAAGAATAATTCAGATACCAGGGATATTGTTATAGTATAATACATTTACTCTTTCTCTCTCTCATCTCTCTCTGTATAGAATATATAAATGGATAATAATTATAATCTTTCTACTATTTCTCTAATAACACGTTTTGATCTATTTACTGTATGCTGAAGAGTAAATGCCTGCAAAAATCTGCAGTCTTAAGAAATGATTTCTTCTCTTATCAGCTGAGTCTCCTATTTTTGTTACAGATGAGGACATTTTAGATATTTCCTCCTCCAAGAATTTAATTGTTTCAGCCCATTCTGGAGTAAGATCTTGTTTAAACTCTAAAAGAATTTCTGAAATAGTGCTTGAATCTGGTTAATTAACTTTCTTATTTTGACATGACAATAAAGCCTAGTCACTGTGATTGATTCCAATTCATTCTTCCCTGTGCTATCTTTTGAAGAAAGAATTTTGACATCTGGCTTTCCTATGCAAGGGGTTTGGTTCTGGTTTTTTGTATTGATGGGTTTAGTTTGCTAAAACATTCCTAGAGATGTCATTTGTGAAATAAGGAAAGATATGTATTTCACTGTTTTGCTAGATTAAAGGGAGACCAGAGTTAGAGTATTACAACTAAACCACCATCTTAGGGCTTGCTTTACCTATCCTCACAACTGGAATTTTCTCATCAGCAGTAGATTATGTTAAATCCAGACAGCACTTTCAGAGACTGATGAGCTGGAGGCAATACCCATGTGCCAAGCCATCAGGCAAAGAGGAGCTGATTTGATTAAACACATTGCATATCCTTCTGTATTTACATTACCAGTTTTTATTTATTCTGCTTTTACATATTTATATTTATATTCCACATTTCCTTTAAACAACCCAGTGCAGAAAAAGCAAGCTTCATTTTCCTGCTTGTATGTTCACAATAACTCTTAATGTAGATTAGGATGAGAAACAGTGACAGGCCTGAGGTCACCTGCTGAGTTCCACAGTCAAATAGGAATCAGTTTCCCAGACTCCTGGGTTCTGCTTTGAACTTCCAACATCCATACTACACTGGGGATGTGCAGGAATGTTTTTGTGTGTACAATTCATGTTGAATTGAATGCAAGAAAATTCATATTCATTTGAATAGATCTCCTGGTGGCTTGGTGGTAGGATTCAAATTCAATACAAATGTTTGGTATGAAACCAGTTTGAATCCCTGCTACAAATCGCCTATGTATCTCCTAGGAATCACCTACGTATCCACTCTGAATGCATTAGATCTGCTCTTCAAACTGTGCTGCAGGGGCTCTAATGGCCAGGAACTAAAATTTCTGGCCTTGAAGCCTTAGGGGGACCTATTTTGGTGGTACACTGACAAAATGGGTTCCCCAGCTAGACTGGGTCACAAAGGTATGAACCTTTTTTTTTTAAAAAAAAAACACCCTAGACCAGCCTAGTGGCCCCTGAACCACTTGCGGACTTATGGTCTCCTGGATACTGAAATTATTTTACACAGAAAAAGAAGCTATATATAGAAGATTGAAAAACTGCTATTTGTCTCAGCTGTTTCATATCACCCATCAAGACAATGGTCAAGAGGATAGTCAAGCCAGCTAAACATACATCTCATCTATATCTTCAGCCCTCAAGAATGAATCCGTAAAATCATGCCAGGTGCTGCACTGCAGTTTCTTACAGGCCTTCAATAACAGTGTCTTCAAGTCTGATGTCTTGAAAGGCAACAAAATACTCTGCAACTTACCACAGCAAGACTCAAATGTTGCACTCCCTAACTTTACCAAGATGAATGAAAAAGAGTAACGACGGTGGATATCTACTTATCGAGAAATAACAAAGTACAGTATCTTTCCTGCCTCTTCTGTCATGGAAATGGATAATGGATTTCGATACATCACTGGCTGATTAAATAGCTGCTATTTTATTCCCTAAATGTTAACTGGCAGGGATAATAATGTATTTAAATAATAACTAAAATAATTCAAAGAAGGCACAGCCTATATAATAATGTATTTATATTGACATGCATTTGTGCTACACACACAAGAGCACTCAAGTGCCATTTTCACATTATGCACTCAACAGTATGTCAAATTTCACCCTTTGTCCATCTCTTTGCAGTTTTCCAACAAGAGCAAGCACTGAAACAATGTGCTGTGTGGAAAAGAAAAGAATGAGCTAGAGGTACAATACATCATCTCTTTCATTTGGAATTTCAAATACTGGCACCAACAGAATAGCAATGCTCCTAACAAAAGGAATCACAGCAGTAGATTTTGGTTGGTATGTTTAGTGAAAAGAATCCTGCTAACTTTGTTATGCAGTATGATATGAAGGAGCTTTCCTCTAATTGGGTTAGGTGCATATAAGAGCCATTTGAATGGAAATGAGACTGGAGTTATTTCTCAACAATGAAGGTAACTACCTTGCTAATTAGAAGCCATCTGGCACCACAAGAGAGTACTGCACTTCCAAGGTGTCCACGGGCAAAAAAGGATGTGTTTTATCTGTTAAGATAATACAAACACCTAACACCATATGTTAGGGCTTAGGTAATTAATATGCTAAATTAGCTGGATCCTGTCATGTTTCCACCAAGACTTCTCAGGAAGGGATTTCAGTGTAACTGATTCAAAGCAGTGCTACAAAATCCAAGAGACACAGCTAAACAATAAAATAATGCCAGCCTAGCAACATAAAGATGATGTGTAACCTTGTCAAGTTTCCTTCTATTACCAGGGGATCAGTATCCCCATCTCTGATGTCATGCAAGCTTCTAAAGGTCTTCTCACAACATCCATGCCTAGTAAAAAAAAATCTTGTGAGATGATGAATTACCCACTTGAAGGTTTCTGAAGTGTTGAGGGTTTCTGAAGTGGTTTGTAATAAATATGAAAACCCACAAAGTGTCCTGCTTGAAGCATCCTAGGCGGGTTGACTAGTAGATGTCAATTTTGAAATCTACTGACATAGTAGGGGATGGTATACCAGCCCAAAAGGCATGTGGACAACATGCCTCTATGGCCCAATATACCACAGGAGACCCATTTTGTCAGCACAACAAAGCATGCCACCGAAACCGACCACACGGGAGCACTGTTCCAAAGCTAGCACAAGTTCAGAGCATTCTTGGGGAGAGAACAGAAGCCTTGTTTGGCACCTGGACCAATCCATCAGAGTTTGGAATGGACTGTGTATCCTGGCATTTACTGAGATAGTACCATAAAGTGCAGCAATAGGATAAGATCCTGTGAATCATTTCTCATTATTTCCCATTGCATTTCCCATTATTACATTGGCTTCTATTGATATCTCACACTTCTAATATTTTTAGATAGGTTTGGAAAAGACTCATATGTGACAGTTTGAAGAAAACTTCTACCAGTCAGGATTTTACTACTTCTCAAACTGGAGGCCTCCAGATTGTTGACATTTGGCAGAGGTTCTAGCTCAAAACATCTGGAAACTGATAGTTTAAAGACAATATTGAGCTAAATAGACCAATGATCTTAATTTGGTTGAAGGCAGATGTCGTGGAACTTTTAAAAAGCGCTTACCCTGGTGAACTAGCATCATTAAATAGGCTCTTTAATTGACAGCCAGTCTGACAGCTGATACCTCCTGCTGAATGACAAAGCCTCTTCCCAGACATTAGTCTCTTTCACACAGTTTGCTGTACAAAGTAAAGTCTGACAGAAAGAAAAAGTGCTAACAGTGGATGAAAATAAGGCACAAACAAGCCCTGTTTTGCATGAAGCATATTAAAGAAGTTAAAAGTACATTTGCTTAAATATCCAGGTGCCTCAAGGCTTTGGAAATGTTGGTGGTTGAATGCTTGCTTTTTGTTGAATATGCTTGTCAGCTGTTCTATAATTTGCAGAGGCTCAGATGAAGCTAAATGAAAAGCAAAGAGAAATTAATGCTCTTTCTTTTTAGCTTGAGTTTGTGCAACAGATGTTTTCTGAACACTGTGTCTTGGTAACAGAATATATTTTTTTCTCCCTGGGTAAAATGGGGCTGATAGATTCAGCTAATAGACTGGTGAATCCTTTCAAGTTCCTTCCCTTAATCATAGCAGATGAAATGCTTTGCTGTATATCATGAAATACCTGGAAAAAGATGAAAGCTCTCTCTATTCAAGGCACTCTAGTTAGCAGAATCCTACTTACCCAAAGCCCTGGCATAGAGGGAGGTGGGCTGGGGATTTTTTTATTTTTTGTCTTTGTTTCCTTTGCCTCCAGATGATGAGAATTCTGAAGAGATGTGACAAAATGTTCTGGAACTATGAATGGGCTGGTAAGCCAATAGTTTGCAATGACTCAAACTATATTGTATGTTTATATCCAACAGTATATATTTTTCTCTGAAAAATGGACACATTTGTACAATTTGTATTGTACTACAAACATACTCATACACATATAGCTTATACTATGCTGTAAACTTGACAAAGTATTCATAGAGTATTGCTGAAAAGTTACTAAAGATCGCATTGCATGCTGGGTTGTGGTTGTGGTTGTTTTGTTGTTTGGTCTTTCCCCCCTAATTACAAATATATTAGCAGCACCCAGCATACAATTTTCATTTGTTTTGCCACTGTATCCAGCATTACTGCTACTGTATTATCTTGATACAATTTTCTCTTTTCAGAGACATTGTACTATCTTGGTCAATCCAGGAATGTATGATGTAGAATTAGAGAAAGCAGAGCTGTGTGGTGTTGTCATGAATGACAAATCATTGCACTTGGGAAATGAGAAGCATCTGTATGTGGCTGAGGCAACCACTTCTTTCAATGAACTGATTCATTTTCACCACCAGCTTAGTAATGGCAACTTAGGGTGTATAACTAGGCTTTCTCAGAAATGAAGGAGCATTTATTGTGCTGCCTCACGAAAGACACTTGAGAAAACCAGCACTGAACACCTCTTCATTATTTCATTTCTTTGAAGGTATCTGTTTCTTCAAGCTGGACTAGGCAGGAACTATATAAGAAAAGAAGCAGGGATTTCCCATTGTGGGTAGTAATTGTAGTCGAGGTAGTACCTGGAATGTAGGCTGCAGTGTGGAAAAATAAGGTACTTCTCAGCAATGCATTCAAGCAACTGTTTATACAGCAATCTTTTTGTGCATCTGGAAATGAGACATTTTTTTCTTAAAGGGCTAACCAAAAAAAAGGAGTGTCTGATCACACTGAGTCTTTCTATGATGCACTATAATGGAAACACTAAAGTCTAAGGAACGCAATGCAAATAATTTCCTTTTCAGTATCTTCATACAATATTTAGCATTTATTTTCATAAAAAAATTAAATTGGCAAGAGGGCAGTATTTTCTATAGGGACAAATAGTTTCCCAGAAGTTCTTCATTTTGTTTTAGCACTGAATATTATAATAAAAGTCTAAAATTATTCGTTTCTAAAATTCCAAAAAGAAACATAATTTCTAGCTTACAATACTGTAGTTAATTTTAGGTATAAGGTGGGATTAAAATACAAAAAAAAAAATCAAGATTATGCCCTTTTGCTGCATCTGGAAATGAGACATTTTTTTTCTTAAAGGGCTAACAATTTGATAAGTTTATTCAGTCCTCTGTTTTTATCTTACTGTGGTAGAGTGCTACTTTGAAGACTGGGAAATGGCATGGATGTGATTGACTTGCTGTTCCTCACCCCACAACAAAAGCATGACTCTTATGCTTTACCCGAAGTGCCATGGCTCTTGGATGCTTGGTTCACAGACCTCATTCTGAAGCCATACCTCATACTTCTTGTGTCCCCCATCCATGCACACCTAAGACATTCTTTGGGAGCTCCTGAACAGTCTGAAAGCTTCTTGTGAAGCTTAGGACCTGTGGACCATGACCAAAGCTTTTCCTGGATGCTAACACATCTAAGAATAAACTTAGATGTTAAAATGTGTGGGCAAGACCAGAGCAAAAAGAGAATATTGATGAACAGGAAGAAGATAGCTTGATCCTGGAAGTATTAACTACTGTAAAGATTTGCACCCTTCTCCAAAATAGCAACCCAATGAGAACTGCATGTGCTGTTCAGAATTAAGTAGCCAGAAGTTATTGATATAGGGCTGTAGTGATAGAGTGAAGAAACCAAAAGGAATTTATTGGGGTATTATTTTTGGGAGGGAGTGTGGTCTGAAGAAGGGTTGCCAAACTCACTGGGACTATGGACAAACTTGAATTTTTGTACTAGTCTTCTGAACATCATCAGTCTCTGGTCACTTATTTCCCTCGAGCATTGAATGCATCCGAAGCAGCCCTTGGGTGCCCTATTGGTTCCTTGGATACCATGTCAGTGGCCTCTAGCATTTAAAACAAAGAAACTGGGCAAATAACTGAAACCTTTTTATTTCATTTTGTTCATGCCTTTGAATCCTTGCTTGATCTAGCTGCAACCTACCTGGAATGCTAACATTTGCTCTTGTCTCTTCAGAGAAAAAGTTAAACTGTTTTGAAGAAGTTTTTCTAGGGCAATGATCAGGTGCTGTTTTAAATCCTTGTTGCAAAATGTTATAGAAATGTATGCAAATGTGCATGAACATGAATGGACTACTTACCACAATCCACCACCTCCTTTAGGACCATGATATCTTCTTTTAATCCATGATCTTTCTTAGCTTATTCTGTTGATTTATCCTGCAGCCCAGGAAAGTATTTGTAAAAAATTGTCTTTGTCGTTAATTGATTAGAGAACGTTCCTTAGTCCCTTGTCTGGCCCTTTAAAATAAAACACTGTTCATTACCGTTATCCCTTTGCACTGCTTTGACTGTGTAACAGTGAATTGTTCTCTTGAAAACTGTGTTCAAATAAGTTAGGTGTTTATTATCATGGATGGATTAAAAACTCTTTTTTCTTTGTTTTGATCAAAGAGATATTACTTTAAAAATTCACTCTTATAAGATGTATCATGGACAATAAAAGCTTTTAAGGCCTTTTTGCACTTACATGTAATATAGATTATGGTCCCCCATAGTCCTCTTCATGGCTTCTTCTATCCACATGCCAGTCTGGACTAGAGAGACTCTACTCACTGTTATGCTCCAGACTAAGAGTGATTCAACCCTGGAAGCTCCTGATCCAGGTTGCTAATGAACCAATCTGAATCACAGAGGCATGCAGGAGGCACACCTTAGTTTTTTGGATGATCTAGGAGCCTTAAAATACCCACCCTCAAGAATTTGAGAAGTAGGAACTTTTGTTCCTAGCCATAAGTACCTTGAAGCCTGCTCCAAAGCCAGCCTTCAAGGCACTTATTTGTACACATGTACAATGATCATGTACACACATCTCCCAAAACTGCAATACTCTGGACTTCAAGGCTGTAAAGGGATAGAGATCATAAAATTGATGGACTATGGCTAGGAAGTCATGTTTCCAGACTAGGATTTGCATGAATGTTTTAAACATTCAAAATTCGATCGAATTCTATCAAATGCGGACATTCAAATTCGAATAGAATGTCTACACATTCAAATTTAAACCTCTGAAGGAATTTCAAATGTTCTGAAACATTCGTTCAAGTGATTCAAAACATTTGAATGTACAAATACGTATGTATTAGATATGTATCTGTATAAATCTCATACGTATCTGTACGCATTTGCGCTGATAGTACAGGACTAAAAGAGGATGCATATGGGATAAAACGGGATGTGTACAACATGTATACAGATACGTATAACACATACAAATGTTGATATTCTTATCTTCAAACACAAAGGTTTTTGACATTCGTATCTTCAGATTTGAATCTAACATTTGAGCAAATAAATTGAAATATATTCGATTCAAATCAGATTTTGTTGCATTTGGATTCTAAACATTCGAATCAAATCTAATGTTTGGATATTTCAATCAATCCAATTCGAATGCAAGAAAAACATTCATGTACATCTCTATTCCAGACTACAGCAAAAAGAAAAAACAAGAAAAGTCATTTTAAATTTGGGTTTCTGCTTTCCCCTTCTATTGATTCCTAATTCAAAGTAAAACAAGAACACAAGCAAGAAATGCTGCAGGCATCCAGCAATTGCAAGTGAAGTTATGTTTTAGAATAGTCTTTGTTTGGACAACATGGTTAGCAGGCCAAGACTTGAAACCTTTTTGGTTAAATCTTGGCAGTTGCTATTAATCTGTTAACTTTCTCACACCCTGGGACCAGATTGTCAAATGTTTCCAGTGTTTTAACTGTTACTGTTACACAGTAAAGTAAACATGTTTATGTGCTTGCCCGTGATATCACATCCCCTACTTTTGAATTTTACTTTCAACCAGTTTTGTATTTTTTAATCCTGTCCTCATCCAGTATCCATTTTGCTCCTCTCCTCCAGAACTGCAATAAAGATACAAAAAGCTCCAGCTTTGCCTACTTCTCTAAGAGGTTTTTCTCCCCTCATCCTTGTCACCACAATGAAATTCACTTTACCTTCCTTTATTCCACTAAAGAAGAGATCACAGTGAGGCCCTCTAATCCACCCCACTGAAACTGCAGACTGCCAGCTGGAAGATACTCCCTACCATGGTCCATCATGGAAGAACCAAGTGGAATCACTCACTTGTTCCTGCACTGGTCTAGTGTTAGCCTGAGTTCTGAAGAGTCAAAGAAAATTGTAACTCAGACCTGAAGCCTCAGCCTTTGCCTCTTGACCTCTAATTTCTTCCCGTGCAAACTGAAGCAAAAAGCTATAGCTTCTCAAGAAGATCACTTTTGTGCTGCTCTGCAGTTTCCTTATAAGCTGAAATCAGTGAGAAGAGAAATCTCCCTCTCTCTCTCTCTTGCCTGCTGCCTTTGGGTTCAAGTTTTGGCTTAAACCTCTGTACCTCTGACTATCTGCTATGTGCCAAGAATGCCTGCTGCCCTTGTGCAAACTCCTGGAAATTGGGTTTGGTTCATGAACCAAAGAATACATGCGCAGTGCATGATGCTTTTCAGAACTTACTGTGAATGAATTCAAAGATTCACAGCTGAGTCCCCCTCTTCTGCAAACACCTTTCTCCCCTTGAGAAGAAGCCTTCAAGAATAAGACTCTTCCGGTGTCACCCACTTATTTGCTGTTTTCCCTAGCTAGAACACTGCATTTGGAGTGATTCATAGGATCAGGTGGGGTGGAGGGTTTCAACATCTGAGACCCAAAAGGCAAGATAGTGAGTGAAGGGATGGATCCAGCTGTTTGTCCAGTTAGGAGACTTTCATCTGGACATGAGATCAGTTTAGAAACCCTTTAGTATCAACCTTATAAACTTTCATTTAAACCAGACTTTAGAAAAACATTACAATAGCCGTAATAGAATTCTTTCTCTGCCTTGTAAAGTGTACTCAACCATGTAATCTCATTATCACTGTCTGTTCTCCTGTTATGTTTTGCTGCCTTGCTACATTTGACTGACAATTTAACAATATTTCACAACTTCACCTGCATACTACTGAGGATCTATATTGAAAGCTATTGTCTACCATAGACATTCTTTTTAATTTTTGTTTTGGATTAATAAAGACTGTATTAATTCTTCCTCAGAAATCCTTCCTTGCCCCATATCGCTTTTGAACCCAGCCCAATTAACTGCATTCCAGCAGCAGCAGTTCATGAAACCAACCTATTAGCCTTGGATCCCCATTGACTATCTCACAGACAGTAATTTATCTTCTGTGCTACTTAAAAGCTCACAATGCTGTGTTCTCAAAATTCTGTTTGAGCACAGGCAACAAAAATGAACAACAGCCATTCTATAAACAATACAACTCAAGCCTTCCCCCCATCCAAAATCTATGCAGATCAAAGAAAGGACAGAGAAGAAAGAAGGCCCACAGAAGGTTTTGTTTGTTTGTTTAATGGCACAGTCACTTACAAGCTGGAAATGGGATAATTTATGGTGATCCAGACTTGTGGGATGTATAGCTTCCATTTTAAGAATTATCTTCTATTTATGTTATTCTGTTCCACTCTGGAGGTCTGATAAGATTTGTTAGATGATATCCAGAAAATAAAATTAACTGCTTTTTGCTCTTAGTACTGTGAGCTTATTGCCTCAGACTGATGTGAACTGGGGTCCAAAAGCATTTGGTCAAACACAGTTTGTACATCTTCCAATCTAGAAATTTCAATGGCAGAAAAATAAATGACACTTAAATGGAGATTGATGAGAAACATTACTTCCTTTGCTGCTTTTTTGTCCATTAACAGCAAAATTATACAGATAAAGTGTCCAATGAGTTTATCCTCAATAAAGCTATACAATCTGAGGTATAACATTGTGGAAGTGCCTTATTGATTTTTTTCTTGGATATGTTTAAGTCCTCTTTCTAGCCTACAACATTTGGTATTCTCAGGTATGTCTTATCCAAATACTAACTGGGCCTGGGCCTGCTTACCTTCCAAGATTTCCCTTCATTCTTATCCATCAATTTTTATCCATGGTGTTCTGGTTCTTGAAATGGCAAATGGAGAACACTGTTGGTGGTAGGACTGCATGTTGTACATTAAGTAATTAAGGACAAAACATTCACTCTTTCTCTTTGTGAGCCTTCTGTTCCACTGTTCTTGTTCTCTGTCGGCTTGACCACTACACTGTCACCTTTGACTCGTTCACACTCCCAGCCTTCTCTCTTGGATTCCATTGCAGATCTTGCCTTTCCCCTGTATTGCTGTTGCATTCCATGTGTTCTGAAAGAACTGCGGTGGGAACTACCAGAGCATTATAAAAACTCAAGGTCACTGTGGTCTGAATCTGGTTTGGATTGTAGGCAGAACTGTAGTATTTATATCTTTCATCAATAAAAGTTTGCTATCATGGCTTAGTTTTCTCCATCTGAGGTCTAGTAAGTAATTTTGTTTAGTTATTAAGTTTTGTTTCATTCCTCATAGCACGCCAGGCCCTTCTGTCCTCTACTCCCTCCCAGAGTTTGCCTAAGCTCATTTTTGTTGCATGATACTATTTATCCATCTCACTTTCTGCTTTCCCTTCTTTTGCTGTCCATATTTTCCAGCATCACAGCCTTTTCCAGAGAGTTCTGTCTACTCATTACGTGTCCAAAGTATTTGAGTTTCAACTTAAGCAACGGTTCTTCCAATGAACAATCCTTTAGTATTGACTGATTTGGTCTCCTTGTAGTCCAATGCATTCTCCAAAGTCTTCTCTAGCAGTGTAATTCAAAAGCATTGATTCTTCAATTCTCAGTCTTCTTTATCGCTCAGATCTCACAGCCACACATTATGACTGGGAAAACCATAGCTTTGAGTATAACTATTTGTTGGGAAGGTGATGTCTCTGCTTTTTATTATATTGTTCAGGTTTGTTATACATGCCATCCATCTTTCTCAGTCTTCAGCCAGTCAGCTAAGAGATGTTTGATCCTAACTTTTGTTTCTTAATTCACATACAGGTTACTCAGGAAACAGGCAAAGTAGTTTGGTACTCCTATCCCTTTAAGAACTTGTTATAATATCTTGTGTTCAGCACAGTCAAAGGCTTTATCATACTAAGTGAAGCAGAAATAGATTCCACCCCTTTCTTTCTGGAACTCCAGTGACTATTGGCATTTGATCTCAAATTTCTCAGTTTACATATTGCTGAAGCCCAGTTAGGAGAATCTTGACCATAACTTCACCAGTGTGTGGAATGAACACACTTGTTTTGTAGGCTGAATATTCTTTGGTATTGGAACATGAGCTGAATTTTTCCAGTCTAAAGCTCAGGTTGAGTTTTCCAAATTTGCTGGCATATTGATGCAGCACTCTAACAGCATCATCTTTTAAGATTTTAAATAGTTCTACTGGAATTATATCACCTGTGCTAGCCTTATTGTTAGTAATGTTCTCTAAGACCAACTTGACCTTACTCTCCATGGTGTCTGGCTATACTCTGCAGTTCCTAATATTAAGATCTTTCTTATATAGTTTTTCTGTGTATTTTTGCCATGTTGTTTTAATCTTTTTATGGTACAATTTTTGTCTTTTATCATGTTCATTTTTGCATGAAACATTCCCTTGAAATCTCCAATTTTCTTGATGAAATCTCTTGTCTTTTCCATTATATTGTTTTATTCAATTATTTTGCTGTGCTTACTTACAAAGGCCTTCTTATCTTTCCTTACAGTTCTCTGGAAATTGGCTTTCAACTGGGGATACATTTCCATTTCCATTTTCCCTTTCCCTTTTGCTATTCATCTTTCCTCAGCCATTTGTGAAATCTTATAAGACAGCCATTTTGTTGTTGCGGCCTCCTGTATGTTACAAACTTCTATCCATAGTTCTTTAGACACTCTATCAAATCTAATCCCATAAATCCATAATCCAACTGCATATTCATACATGATATTATTTAGGTCATATCGGCAAGGTGTAGTGCTTTTCCCATCTTCTATTTAAGTTTGAATTTTGCAATAAGAAATTCATGATATACTGACCTACCACAAGTAACATCATAGCATTAGGAAAACAGCATTTTCTAATTTATTTCACTTGGAAAAGCCTAAGAAATCCAAGCCCAAACCCACCCATGTGCATGTATAAAGATTCTCTCACAGAGGCTGAAGGAGAAACAAGTAAACAAAGGAAGGCTAGGAGATTTGATAATGACAGTATCATACTTGTGTTGATTTCAAGATCTGCACTTATTGGTCTGTCTCTATACTATGACTATCTATTTGCTCTGTTAGGATTTTCCTCTCTTTTAACTTTATGTGTAACAATACTAACAAATACAATTATGCAAATTTGTAACTATTATGCAAAGGAGAACTCCAATTTGATGGTAGATCTGAATAAAAGTTGAATCCAACAATAACAAAAGAAACTTGGGTACATGTGATTCTTTTAAAAGGAAAATATTGCTAATCAAATATTTGGAAGGAAAAGCAAAAAGTAGATTTAGCACCTTTCTCAGGTCAGACAGTGAACTGGTTGGCTCTGATTATATTTACTATTTTTAACAAAAAAAACCCTATTGCTTGCATACCAAGCAGTTTTAGACAGTAATCCTATTGTCTGAAAAGGAGTGAGATGCTGCATCTAAGACTTACGAGCTATCCACAGCAAGGGTGCAGCGAAACAGGTTTTTTTCCCTCTTCATTTCCCCCACTTTCTTCTGGAGCATGTTGTCCATGTCTTCTTCTGAAGTTTGGGGACATAAGTGACTGGGATCCAGGCTGTTATAATGCCTCCAGTTAACAGTGGAACATACCAGGAGCCTCAGGCTCTACTTGTGGGTTTCTCACTCTGCCATCAGAGCATCACGTTCTCTGCATCTAGTGGCTTCTCAGCCACACTGTGCTCACCTCCACAAATGCTTCCTTTAGATCTAAGACAGTGTGTGAATTATAAAAGCCATGTTGAATCCCTGGAGGAAGGATTATTTGCATCCATGAAATAAAAGAGCATTACCACACTCAGTATAAGAAATTATTATACATTGTTTTATGCATCTTTATATAAAAAGTTACAATTAGCGAGCATATGACACAAAGAAATGAATAGCAACAGCAATTATGGATGCATGCTTTTTTACAATGTATCTCTTCAAAGGGAATTTTGTTGCTGTTTTGCCAACCCAAATATTCAGAAACGTACATGCAGACTAGTCTCTTAGTGTCAGATTCAGTCACATTGTTAGATGTATACCCAACAAGTATTTTCACTGAAATGACTGTGAATGAAGGGGGGAAATGTACCTGATTTAATCAATTATTCCTGAAACTGGGTAAGTTTTTCCTCATAATAAAACAAAACAAAAAATATTTTAAAATAATAATAAAATGATAGCACTGCTAATAGTCTTATTGCCATCCATTCACTTTACTCATAACTTATGGATGATTTTTTTCTGCCATGAAATTAGAATAGATGATCAGAGTCCAAAACATCTTTAGGGTTGTACTTCCAGGGCCGACATTTTCACAATTCGTGGTAGTGTATTCAAAAGCACCCAGGATCGCACTATTCTCAAGTAGTCTACATAATGAAAACAAAGTACACATTTAACAAGCTCAGTGCAAATAGTCTTTTCTTTCTTACATAATATACAAGCATACACAAAGAGCTTTGGCTGTTTCACCCACAAACTTCATTTTACTTCTCAGATTCAGATGCTTCAAAACATGTCTTATGTGAAACAAACGTTTTGGGTGCGTGCACAGTTCAGCAGTTGGCATATTGTGTCACAGGACAGGGATTAGATAATGCTTTGTTACTGTTCAAGTAACAACAAAGAGCCTGATGGATTGTACTGGAAGACATACTTGTAAGCCTTTTCTCTTGAAATCATATTTACACAGTGTTTGAGAGGGAGATAAAACATGACAATCTGAGGCTTATTCTCCATCAAAGCTATAAGGGTCCTGCACCTAAGGTTTAGGCTGCATCTAGACCTTGGTTAGTTATTCTGCTTTATTTGAATATTCTGGAATGTTCATGCTTTATTCTAGAATATCCAAACATAGCAGAATAACTAACTAAAGTCTGGGTGATGCTGTAATCTTCAGAGTGAGAGTACGCACCAGCAAAGTGGCAAAGGGTTTTCCCTTCACATTACCTAGCCAGAAAAATCTCCATTGGACCAGATAATGTGAAAAGAAAATGGCTAGTTGCTTTAGATTTGTGAAGGTGGATCATATGTGGATGAAAATTTAGGTGTAGCTAAGATGTGGCCAGGTAGATATATGTTCCAGGATAACAAAGCAAGCAGTGACAGCTGGTTGTTAGCACTCTGCATCTCAACAGCCCAATAGGGGAGGGTATTTTACCAGTAATGAAAGGGCTGTGTTGGCACATAGAAAGACAAGATGTTACATTAATGCACTTGTAGGTAAAAGCCCTTGTCAGTAAAGCAATCCAACATTGTTTTGTCAGGCCCTGCAAATGTTAGTGAAGAAGGATTAATGATGAGAGATGACCATATTAAGCATAATGCTATCTGTTTTGATAGGATGCATGATTCAGTGCTGTCTAACAGGTCAGAGAACTCAAGATGCACCAGACTGAATCTATTCAAACAAAGTTCATGGCAAACAGAAGGTGTTCAAAATGTTTGCTTTTGAACCAAACAACTCCTTATCTTCAAATTAGTTATTAATTTTTGAATCAAACACCAGAAGCATTCAACAAGCTATTCTAATAGCAGTTCAAAGTACCTGTGCCTTTAAAAAAGAGCCTTTTGGGTGGTAACCTTCTTGTGCTTTCTCGGTGACAGAATATGGTACAGTTTTCTCCCTGAGGTGCCCCAGGCATCTTCTTTATATACATTTAGAAGATGGGTAAAGAAACACCTATTCATCCTTGCCTTTGGCTGGGAAAGAACTTCCCCTTCCCACTTTTGGGCACTGTTACTGTTTTTATTGGGATATTTTAATTTGTTTTTACTGTTGTAACCCACCTGAAACTTTCAAGTACAGGATAGAATAAAAATTCAAATAAAACAAATAAAAAAAGCATATCTCTGCCTTTGGTTATCAATATTTTGAAATGTCTTTACTTATTGGTTATTGTGTTGTCTTTTGCAATTGGTGGATTCAAGCCCTGGATTTAAATATCTTTCCTACTGCCAAATTTGAGACAAGAGCTCTTGGTTGCTAAAAGGAAAGGAAAGAAACACAAAATTCCAAGGTGGACGTTTTTCTGTCAGCCAATGCAGAAATAAGGGAGGAAAAACAAACATCCTATTACTATAATAATTACCAAACTTCTTTGCAATAGCCAAGATGAACAGAAAACACGAATTTCATCTTGACACAAGCGACATAGTGTAGTAGTTCATACCTCTCTCTTCCCTTTCTTAAGCATCCCTTATAGCTCCAAAGGAAAACATAAATTCCTTCTGTAAGGATCATCATCTGTAAGGAGCATGTAGGGATGTTTTCTTCATCAAGAGAACTATAGGTATGCAGCACCACTGGGTCTAACCAGGTGTCTGCTCTTTCACTGATCAAATCTCTCAATGACTACAGTATTCAGGTAGAATGGCAAAAAGCATGAGTCTTCAAAGCTGCTAAATCCAGAGAAGGGCTCTATGTGAACAAATGGGGAGTTCAAAAATAGTTCCTGGAAAATCATGGCTGCACTTAACCACCCAAATCTTGGTGGGAGCCTTTCCAGAGGCTCCCCATCCACAGCCAACTTTGAAGTCTTCAGCTCAAATTCTGAAATACTTTTGCTCTTCTGGTCTACATGGCATGGTAGTTGTCATGTGGTCAACTTTGAGCTGAAACTTCCAAAATTGGTGTGTTGATAGAGAATAACAGAAAGGTCTCTGCCAACAACATGACATTTGGAGACTCCTTTGATTTTTTTTTTTTTTTTTTAGTGATTTCCCCCACAAAGTCTCCCAATTGCTCCATAAAAGCAAACGGTGAGGTCTCAAAAATAACTATGGAAAATCTAGTTTGCAACCAATTGTCCCAAGACTTGGCAAAACCCCTCAGGCCCACCTGCCATTTTGGGGGTTCCGGCTCAAAACTCTGAAATTTTGGCCCTGTTGGTCTACATAGCAGGACAGTTGTCACTGTTATCAATGATCCTAGAAATGCTTGCCCTTATAGATTGACAAAATTGATGAACACCACTGGTCTCCCTGATTGTTCTCCTTGAAGAACAATTCATTGCACATTTGAACCTAACTTCAAACTTCTTGAAGTTTAATTAGCGTACTCTCATGAGCCTGCTAACACAGGGTGTTGATGACATATTCTTGATTATTCTAAGGTTGTTTTCAGGATGAGAGAACACAAGTCATATCTGACAGCAGCATCCAAGCAGCATTTTCAAATGCTGTCCATGGAATATTAATCTTATTCCTACTGTGGCAAAACTTGAGGTTTCAATCTAGTTGCTTTCAAAAATTAAATTGCAACTACTGCAATATCTGCTAAACTATGTTTTGTATTTCTTCTGCTTCTATCATTTTTGATACTTCTAATAGCTTTTAAATGTTTATTTACACACTGCTTTGTGGAATCTGCTCTAGAAATACTTATGTCAAAATCTAGGAAGGCCTAAGCAAACATTAATCTAAAACAATGTGACCTGCAGCCGAATTCGTTTGAATGAACAATTCAAACTTTACCTCTCTATTCTTGCTGAAAGCCTAAGAGAATATCTTCTCGTGTTAAAATAGTCATTGGAATAGTACTGGAAGCCATCTCTACACTTCAAAATGGAGACACCTTCAAAATGGGTCCATGAAAGGCATCACATATCGTTGCCACTGAAAAGGACATTTCTTTCTAATTTTGAGTATGGAGGTACCATTTTCAATGGTGATCATGGCATCTTCATTGAGGACAGAATATTGTTCTCCCCAAAGATTGTGTCTTGGTCAGCAATCACATCAGTTAATGTGTTAGTACAATCACCATGAGGCACTTTCTGCTGGCAGAAGTGGAAACACAGTCATAGAAGCCATGTTACTAAGCACCTCCAATGAGGTGCAGCTGTAATCAACCAAAGCCGCTATACTGAATGGACTAAGTCTAGATGAGATGGATGAACATCTAGTGAGCTTGCCTTGGTACTGAATTTGAGGACAGAGCTTGTATTTTTACAATCCCCAAAAGAGTTGGTTCTGTAGAACAGAATGCTCCTATCCTAAGAGCATTACTGACATTTCACCCTCAGATAGCCTCTGTGAAATGCTTGATATTTTCATCAGGTGGCTAGCTGATTTCACCAGAAAAAAAATTTAAGCACCATGGCAACAAATTTATAATAAGTCAAACTCTGCCAAATACTTATTTTGATTGTACCATATTGTGCATAGCAGATGGGTACAGAGGATATATAGAAAATACAGAATATTTTCATTTAGTGAAGAACACAACCTGACTATTGTTTCCTGTCCTCGCACTGAGGGACATCGGTCTTAAAAAGCCTTACGCTAATCTGTGGCCATTTCTGCACTTACCCATTATCCAGGAATAAGCTGCACACTAGTACACTTCTTCTGCATGGAACTAATGCTGTCTATGTCACAACTGTACTTAGGGCTTTCTATTCTGATTTAGCTGTAGATCCCTTTCAAGTCTACAACCTTATTGATGCCATCTTTCTTAGTTCATGTATCAGCAATTCTGCTTATGGGCTGGAACAAGGAGAATGGGAGTATTCTGAATTCAGCAAAATGTCACAGTCTGTGCATCTTCATATCTTACACACCTCCTTCAAAGATTACTTTCTTTTTTTAAAAAAAAAAGTTAAGTGTTGCACAGTTGTGCATATCTGCAGCTTTACAAGTTCCCATTGTCCCCTGGAACCTGCAGAGTTGCCCCCCCCCTTTTTAACACATTTTAAACAGAGCCAGCTTGGGGTCAGTTTAGGACTGTTCAAATGCTGCCTTTGAAGATGTCAACAGGGCATTGTCATGATTGCAGAGATATTCCTGTTCAACTCCACACATGTGCTCTGAACATGACAGGGCCTGGTGGGGTGGGTGGTGCCTTGCGCGGGTCGTCATCATCATCATCATCACCATCATTTTTAGTTCTTTCCAGATGAAACAGACTAAAGAGTTCTTACATCCATCAAAGGTATAATATATAGAAAAGTTCACCTCTTGTATGTAAATATCTTTCTTTGGAAGGGGAAAATATTTTGTAATAACTTGATGTCAATAAGAATAATTAAAATTAAGCACACAAGCCACAAATGTGTGTATAAGATTGTCCATTTGTCCTGTGCATTTTACTTTCTAACAATAATGGCAACATTTATCTGCTCCTTTACACTGCCCAACACAGAGAAAGGTAAATTTGAAAAAAACACTCAAGATTTAACTCTATGCCTTTCTGCACTTGGGTTTATTCTGGAATATATTCTGGAATAGGGCCCCAGGCAAGGCCTGACATAGGGTGCTTTTCCACTGTCACTAGAAGTACCCATTAAGTACCCATTAATGGGTACAAAAATGCCATTACATACCCATTAATGGGTACTTAATGGGTACTTTTAGTGACAGTGGAAAAACACCCTCAGTCTGCATTAGCATAGAGACAACAGACCCTATACTGAGATATTTTCTAGAATAAGATTAAGTGAGGAAAGGGCCTCAGTGACTTGGGCTTTTATTGGAGCTCTAGTGCAAAGGTTCTCAGATTGTCCTTCATGGCCTTTGGTGATTAATGAAGTCTATAAATATGGTCTATAGAACAAGCTATGAAATATCAATACCTCCTATTTAAAATTAGTCACTAATTCAGAGCTTGTGCTTTTTTGCAATGTGGTATTGGTGTGGATTACTATTTTTTCCTCAAAGAGTGCTAGACTGAGGGCCTTATATGGCATCCTGGTCTAAGATCCATGATCCTCAATTCATAAAAGTGGTTTTGGTAATGAAGTTATCACCAAAGAAAGAAACTTAATTAAGTGGCCTTCTGAAACCAATGGAAATGTTTCTGTTGACCATGGGAAGGTAAATTTGAAGACCACTACACTAGTGCATGTATTACAATAAGGTTGCAGCACTCTATAAGTACAACAGATTAACATAGTGCTTTGTATTGCTGCAAGATACTTCAAACAAAATTTTTTTTTACTAAATGGCAGCTGTAGATATATTTAGGAGAAAACAAATAATATGCATTCAAGTCTTTCATAAAACAGCAATTAGTGCTAGCAGAATGAAAATTGCACGGTGTTATAAACAAAACAAGCAGATTAAATTCTTATAAGCTGTTAGCAAAGTATTTTTTCTACATTGTAAACACTAAATGAAAATACAAAAATAAGATAAAGATATTGTTATATTTTAATTTAGCTATGCATTTAAGATGTATTAAACAAGCAGCCTGATTCAGGTTTGTTTTGCCCTTACTTTGAAGATCATTACCCAAGGTAAAAGTTGGTATAAAAAACTATATTTTCTAGCCATGGAAGTGCCATTAAGGCAGGAAAGGCACTATTCAGGGGATTAGTGTTGTCTTCTGGTTCCAATTCATATCAATATTAGTCAATTAGCCAAGCTTAGAATGCACACTGCATTGGGCTTTTAATTATCTCTAGCTTAAATTTACGCTGTGTTCAGACATCTCAAAAGGGGTGACCCAGAGGCAATTCAGAGAGAAAATGTGGGGCCCTCATGTTCCCAACACTTGTTTAATCCACCTTTTCTATCACAGAGTGTTTAGGAAAGTGGGGCGGGGCAGACAGGTGTATAAACAATCCTAATTCAAAGCTTCCTCTAAGATGCTGTTGTTGTGTCTGATCACAGCCCAAGTTTTGGTCACTAGGGACCAACATATTGTCAGTGTCATTTATGTCAAAGGGTGTTGTAAGAATAATGCAGAATAACACACTGCACATAATTCTAGATTTCTTGAAGCCTGAGATTATATGAGAGTTTCACTTTAAGGCTTCTTGTTGTATTTATACATCATGGATCAGGCTGGAAGTTTTTCTCCATTGAAACACATACCAATATTCTAAATAAAGGTGAATGGTCATGCCAAGCCTCTCTTCAAAATTCAAACTTAAAAATGCATACTCTATTGAGCAGGATGCTTTAATGCAATGGGAGTTCGATAGATTTCATATGCTGTTTAAGGCATAGCAATCCCTTACCTATAATTTTACTTGTAGGTGCAAAGCTGAGCACTGTTTTCAAAGCAGCATATAAACACAGACAAATACATAAAGCAAATGAGAGAACAAACTGAACAACTGAACAAGACAAATGGAATGCAAGAGATGATGGACTGGGAGCTACATATTTGTTTACTTACCTTCACTTCAGTGTTCACACCCTAGTTGTGTTGTACTCAGATTCATGTTTGTTTAGAGACCCAATGAGGCAGAACCTGGAATGTTATGGCTATTTCATTCAACATAATAATGTTTGAATAGGAAAAAAGAAAGAAATATATGCATATACATTCTTAACTGATGTATATCTTAAGAACCTAATCGTATGTATCCAAGACATTTAAAACTGGCATGAAGCTGGTAAAAAAAGTGTTTTTCCATTAAGATGCCCAAACCTCAAGATATCCCATCAATGCACCCCATTTCAAATAAGTGAAATTAATGTTGTCAGGGTGCGTTGAGGGTCTGCAATACCTGGCAACTTCCTGGCACAAAATGAAACATGTTGACAGGTACATGAATAAAACATTAGAACACAAAAGGAAATAAAATGAATACATGTGAAACACATATCTATTCAAATAGTTTTGGATTTTCCCAAGTAGCTGACAGATAAGTGTTTACTTCTGTGTTTACCTGAAAACTTCTAATCATTCTTATTTACAAGCATTAAAGTGCAATGCATACTAAAAGTCTATTTGTGCTATTGTTTAAAACAAAGCTCATGCCAGACTTAAATCAGAAAGACTGTCACCTACTGCATGTTTAACCAAAGTTATCAAGGTAAAGGAGCAATGATTAATCTGCAATTTAAATTATAAATCAAAAAGAATAAGCCATAGCAATATAACAAACTTACTTTATACTGCAATATTCCCAAATGCAGTCATACTGGAATTTATATATTAAAAACAACAGTATTTCTCTTACCAAACACAGGATATTTTATGGATGTTTTTCAATGAAACCCTTCCATTTAATATATGCAAAAAATATCCTTGGAGTGGTTAAAAAAAGTACTCTGTTCTTCCTTAGTTTTTTGTTCATGTTAAAACTGTTTTTAAAAATATATAGCACAAAATCAGGGTTTTTTTAAAAAAATGAAATGCAGGGACAGACTTGATCAAATTGATAAACTATGTGACAGGAATTCTGTAATTAAGGTCTCCCACTGTGCAGACTTTTTTAAAAAATAAATGATGTAGGTTTTTTTAAAAAAGAAAAGTTTGGTGTTCTTTCATCCTTTATTATAACATTTGACATTAACAAGAGATCCATCGTATGTCTTGGATCCATAAATGTGAAGATTGGCTCCCCACCTCCCAAAAAAACACTACCCCAAAAAAGCATGGCTCCTTTTCCCCATTTGCAGATAAAAGAGGCCCACAAATAAGGAAACTGTGAATGAGTGACAAGGAGAAATGTACTGCTCTCCTATTGCAAAGCTATAGCTGTTTTAGGTCCAAAGAATCTAGATAGTAGGCATTATCCCAGATGTCTAATTATCTGATTGACAAAGAGTGTGGAGGTACTAATTTATAAAACAGACACAAAAAACACACATCATGCAGTGGAAGTACAGAAGTGTGGGAGAGCCTAATGTCAGACTTCCAGTTTAACATTTTGTTTAACCAGTTATAAACAAAAATAAGTGGTGAGAGGATCAGAAAGGTCATTTGCATACTGGCTTTGATCTGGCTTTGTACTATAACTGTCAAGAAACTCCCAAACAAATTGTTTTGCTTTCTGCCAAATAAACGTATGAAATTTTCAATAACAGTTATGATTTCTTGGAAAACAGCAGTCTTTGCTGTTACTATATTCTATCTGCCTGAAGATCACCCCCGCAGCTTTAAGTTCACCTTAAGAGATGTCACTCAATTCTAGAAGGAAAAAAAATATGTATAATGATTGGAACTCTAGATGGAAATGCAGACAAAAATAAAGAAGAAATATTGAGGTTTAGCCCAGTCTTCAAATAAGAGTCTTCATCAAAAATCTATTGATACTGACCGCTGGACAGCTTTATCGTGTCTGGACAGCCTGTGACTTGTGGTAGGTACCTCTTCAATTTCATCTATCTCACACACATCTGCAGCATCTTGTGAGTAGCTATGCTTCATGACAAGGATATTTCTTCTGTTCACGGGTTGGATGAGAGGCTTTACAGGCTGAGGTTGAATTTCTGACAAGATAGGTGTATCTCTTGTGCTGAGGTTACTACGGCTGCCCTTAGTGCTAGATAATTGTGATCCACAGTGGTGGTCATGAATGCATTTTGAAGATGATCTCCGCAGTTTATGATAGTTTTCAAAGTCATCTGCCACATCTGCAAGGTCTGCAGTAGCCCCTGCTCCTCTAAGAGTGCATAACTCATAGTGTGGAGGCTCAAACACCTCCTGGAATACTGTTTGATCAAAGTCTGATTTCCTCTGGACAAATTTTTTACGAGGCTGTTTGATCTGTACTATAACAGATATAACAATAAGGAGGATCACAATACAAGACGTTACTCCAATTATTGTCCCACTGGTATTGGTAAGCTGGTCCAAAAGGTTAGCTTTTCTTTTCTCTGTGTGATGGGTTAAAAAAAAAGGGAACATAAGTAATTAATATCCTAAAAAAGAAAGATACCTCGAAATTTTAAAACAGTATTAAAACATCAAGATTCAAGGATATTTCTTTTTCCAGGAACTGTACTGATCAATTCAGAATGCCAAACTCTTTACATAACTAGAAAACTACACTGGTTATATAACCTAATTCAAATTAAACCATAGAATTGTATGTGCAACTTTACAATTATTGTATTAAAATCTGACCTTCACCAAAATGTGTCAGGGCTGGTTAGAAAAAAACAAATACAACCAAATTAAAAATAGAATCTGTCTATGCTATTATCTGTCTCTGGCATGTCTACTCTGTTTTACCTTCAGTTCTGTACTTTTGTTGCCACCCTGTAATGAGACTAGAGTCAGAAATAAGAAATGTTTCCAGACACAGAATCAGATATCTCTAACCAGAAACAGAATCAGATATCACATGCCCAAAAGAACTGTGATATGGCAGTATCTATCTCCTCAGTATGAAAGATAGACATTGCTCTTCTCTAGCTCAAGAGATCATGAGACTCCTTCTGGATTATGTCCTGGAATAGGGACCTGCCACCTGCATACTAGTGCACACTATGGCAGGCCTGCCCATGACCTGCTATAGACTCTGCCAGTGTGCAGATCACAGGTCCCTATTCCAGGATGTAATCTGGAATAAGGCCCAGAGCAGATTAAGAATGTAATGACAAAGTACAATCGTGTCCTCTGCTAAAATTACTGATGGATAAAATAGGTGAAGATATTTTCAATGGAGCAAAAGGCCAAGGTAACATTCCCATTTACAGTTCATCTTGAGAACAAGGAACAGCAGTCTTGCTAAGAGCTATCCATGGTCCTGATGCTTCAACTCATGCTAAAAACAGAACAAACCCTCTCAGAAAGTGATGAAAAACATTTGTCTATTTTATTATCCACACTACAGATGGGTTTTGTGTTGTGATATTTTTGTACCATAAGAGGCCAGAGGTTATTCATATTTTTAATCCTCCAAACATTTGGTTTTGACAGAACAGTCATATACATTCATAGTAGCTAAGTCATTTCCCCATTTTAGTACATTTAATGAGATGCCTGTATTGAGTTACTTGATTATATTCAATTATCTGCTTTCTAGCACTGAGTTTTGCATTTTGCTAGGTTTATGGAAGTGAACAAGCTAAAATGTGAGTGTGATTTCCTTTTGGGAGGTGGCAGTATAACCCACCTCACCCGTGTCCTGATCCGTTGCACACTAGGAAACTGTTCAGGTAGAAAAACTTCTAGTTGCCAAGCCACCAAACTACTACAACTCAAATGTCACATATGGTAGATGAGTGTTATGAAAGCATTAAGTTCCATGTTTAAGGAAACTAATTACAATCGATAGAACACCCTGCATAAGATGTCCTCTCATACAGTTTATTGTGTTTCCAGCAATGTGCAGTCGATTGGTTGATATCCATGTGATACATTTGAGAATTGTCTGGACTCCTAATATTAACTAGAAATGGATGGTGTTAGAAAACTAGCTGACAGAGAGAAGATAGAAATAATGCTTGGTCCCATTACACGGCATTAAATATCATTTTTGTATATATCATATATACATTCAGAGCAACACTCCTCCAGAATGAAAGAAAAAATCTTCATGTGCTCCTTTTCTTAACAAATTATATAAATAATAATTATTATTATTATTACTGTCTTCCAGCACTACCAATTTTTAGTCTGAAACCAATGTCTGCCCAAAAAAACTGAGAAGTTTGCCACTATTTCTTTTGCATTAAAGGTATTACATGCTAACTTTTATACAGGACTGTAGTACAGATTTAGGTTGTGGAAAGGTCCAACAACCCTAAGATCTTTTGCTTTTGAAGAGAGATAAAATGGAAGTTAGCTCTCATTCTTTCCACACTGTTAACAGGAAACGCAAAAACATTTTATGACATCAAAAGAAAGGGCTGGAAAAGCTGATGTGCTGACAAAGGCTAGCCACAGAAGATTTTCTTATGTATCAAAAGCAAGCCTCCTGCAAAACTGTTATTATGCCTGTGTGCTCATGGGTATGTAAACTGAAGAAAAAGGAAGAGGATGTTTGGTTCCATGTCCGCACCAGCAGTTTAACAAAGTTCAGTTTGTCAAAGGACTGTAAGGTTGGAAACACAGTCTCTGCTTTAAAAATGTCAGAAAAAGAAAGAGAGAGAGATGCACATAAACACAGACTAAGGCTGCATTCACACACAAGGGAAAAAAAGCAATGTAGAGGTGCATGCACACTTTTCTCATCTCATACCCATCCCATCTCCCATCTACTTCTAATATTCTTGCATTAGAGTAGAGTTGGGATGAGCACACAACATATCTGAATCCTCTCCAAGCGGCCCTTGAAAAGGTTTGGGTTTTTTTTTTCTATGTGCCTCAGGCATAGGGTTAGAGTTAGCCCAGTCTTAGTCAATTTTATGATTAGGGTATCTTAAGCTTCATCTAGCTATCACTTACTTATTTCACGTTATTTGGATAATCCAGAGTAAAGTATGGATAATCTGGAATAAAATGTGTCTGGGTGTGTTTTATTCTGGATTATCCAAATAATGCAGAATAAGTAAACGTTGTCTGGATGAACTTTTATATACATGGTTAAACACCAAGAACAGTGTTTAGGTTAATTATCTGGCAAAAAAAGGATGGTGATGCTTTGAAGACTGGGCGAATATTTTTCTGTTTTTAGGATTTAGGTATCCACTCTACCTGCTTCTTTTATCAGTCTTTCTTGAAACCGATTTCAGTACTAGTTATCTCAAACTCATCCCTAAACACTGTTGGAGGGACAATATTAGGAAGAAAAGAGCACTATACATAATTGATTAGTCTCTTATGGGTAAACTTAAGATTCTGTCTTCTCATATTTCACTTTATAGATGAATCACAAGTGAACGGGAGATGTTTGCTACTTGTCAATAACTGGCCCTCATTTATGAGGAATTGCATGGCATGTTTTGAATATGTTTCAGCTTAATACCCCTGAGACACATAGCTTTGAAATGAAACACATTTTTGAAACAAATATTGATAGCCACTGACTTACTAGCAGCATAATACTTGTGATCAGCATAATATTTGAAAATATGGTCTGTATAGCCTCCTGCTGCTGATTACTTTCAAAGTCTTACAACAGATGCATGAAGACTTGGACGTATCATCAGCACCACTTATTAAAAGAAAAAAGATGAAACCATGTGATCAAACTGTTTACATGCCAGGAACGGCAATGCAGCTTAGCCCACTGACATATTAATCATGTATACAAAATTACAGTCAAGGAACTGCTGGAGATCTCAGAGCTTAAGTCTATGAAGTGCTTGATTACCACTTTCAGCAAACTTCCCGCCCCACTTCACATGATTAAAAAGGAAGCATAAATCAGAATAGGAAATACTGGAACTGAACAGGTGGAAAAAAGCAATTGGATGGAATACTGAATTTGGCTGGGAATAAATTGTCTAGGTAGCAGTCAGTTTGTACACATCGCCTCCCCTATAAAAAAGAAAGTCCTTCCCAAGCCGTTATTATACTTTGTTTTTTAATGTCAGTTCTATTTGGTCCAGGCAATTAGGTGTGTTAGTGCTACGATGGCAAATATTTCACCATTCTCATGCTTCTGAACAAGGATTCACATTTTTCTGTGTCCTTGCACATGTGGATTTTTCAACAGTATATGGATGAATCACCTGAATCACTTTCAGATAAAGCCTGATAAGATCTGATAAGGTCTTTCTGCACTGGCCCTTGTCAAGATCAGGAAGGGGACTATGGGCCTCCCTTCTGCATGTTGGTGTGGAATATGGAGAGCCCCACCTATAGTATATGCCTTTTCCAGGTTGGATGGAGTGTGATCCAAATAAAGGACCCCTGGTCTGGAATAAGGAGGCATTCAGAATGTACTCCTTTCTACTACAGGGGAACCCATTTTGGTGGCACACTTTCATTCCTAGCCATTCAGAGCTCTTGGAGCCTGGCCCCAAAGCTCATGTGAGCTTTGAGGTCAGTGTGGAGACAGGCCTGGGCCAGTGGTTCAGATTATGGCTTTTAATGGCAGAAAAACACAAAGGCTATTATATTTCTTTGCGAGCTTTCCCTACTCCCTCCTAAACTGAGTGTAGAGTATGGTTATGTTCAGATATAACAATGCTGCCTCAGAAAGAAAGCGTGTGGCACTCATGTTCTCAAGCCTTTGTGTGATTTACCTTTTATAGACCACAATGTTCATGTGAAGGGAAGGGGCAGACTGGTTTGTGAACGATCCCACCTTGAGGTCCTTACTCAGTCATTTCAGAGGCACCTGTTGAAATTTGTTGTATCTGATCACAATCTACATTTCCCCCTTTGCCACAACCTTAAAGTTTTGAAAACTAATATTAGTAATTATCCTCATTTAAAAACAACTCATTTTATGGGTCACTGTTCTTTGTATCAATTCCTTATATGACAAATTATCCAGATCTGGAATACTGCATAAATGTGTGTGCGTGTGTGTGTTTGCAGGTGTATAGTTAGCTGGACTGATAACAAGATTATTTTTTCTCTAGAATAAAAACGTGGAATGAGCATTTCATCTTTTTTTCCTTCCTAATGATTTACAAGGACTTTTAGGACAATGCAAATAAATGATGTAAAATAAGAGACAGCTCTAGGCATTACATGGTTTAAACCATAGAAGTCTTAGGCACCAATTCTCTTCTTGTATCCTGTGATGGACATACCTTCGACTGGGCCTTATTCTGGATTGTATTCAAATTATACATAGGGTAGTGCCTACTGTAGTATGTACTAGCATGTGGATGGCAGGTTCCTATTCTGGGATATATTCTGGAATAAGGGCAAATACAGAAAGGGCTTATATGTCACGGCTAGCACATGCATCGTAGTGAAGGGAAAAGACCATTGATGGACGCAGTGAAGCATCTTCACAATTTGATTTCCATTACCTTTGCAGTGGTTTTCATCCCATGGATACACACAGTTCTGGAGTCCATTGCAGACCAGAGTATTATTAATACACATATTACTATGGCAAAAGAATGTGTTGGCCTCACAGGGGGCTAAAAAAGAAAAAAATACATATCAGCAGAACTCTATAAATGATTATGAGGATGGTTGCTATTACTGTTCTCATCAATCTCAATAAATTAATTGTAAAATCCATTGTATAATATGATTCTTAATCAAACAGGAAAACACACTTTGTAGGCTGTGTTCACACACACACATATAAAAGTTACTCAAAAGAACCTGAGATACTGTAGCATGTGTTTTGATCCCATATCTAACACACTTTTCTAGCCTAGAATGTCCATGAGAAGAGCAGACTGGTATGTGAACAATCCCACGGAACCACTTCAAATTGGTCTCACGGGATGGTTTTTCTTACAGTGTGTGAATGCAGCCTTATGTAAAGTCCACAGGCCTTACACATGTAGATGTTGTGTTGAAAAATGTACACAAAATTCACTTAAAGATCCCAGGTATAGAAGCAGACTAAAGTAATGACTTGTCTTCCCATTGTAACTCTAGAAGCAGAACGTAACATAGATTTGCTCATTTATATAGATATATATGGAAGTCAACTTGTAATAAAAATGGTTGTTTATGTATTCTGTGCCATCAAATTAATAAAGGTATCAATTTGATTTCAGAGATTGCCAACTCTCTAGCATTTTGTTGGGGGGAGTGGTTATTAATTTCTCATACAGCTTACAAAGCTTTTTTTCCCTGTTTACTACACTTGAATAAGAACTTTTCTCACATGTGTGTACATGCAAACACAATAAATATGATACAGGACAGCAAAACAAGATATGAACCTATAACATCACATGCATATGAAAATAAAAAATAAATATTTTGGCTTTGGTGGAATGTGATGCTTATTGATAAAGACTGGAATGCACGGTTAAACTGAGATGACTCATTCATCATAAGAGCCCCTCAGTGGTATGTTCAAGCACATACACTTCTTAAGACTAAGAAGATAAGAAACTAGAGTTACAATAAATGTTTGCCCTTCTGATGTTGCATGAACAAAGAATTTCACAGTCCCTGAACACAAGGTAAAGTATAGTTGCCTAAGGCTCACAAACTGGTAGAATCAAGTTGCTAATATTACTAAAGTCCCCAAGACGAAAGTGTTACTGGAGGCCATTTCAGTCTTCACAGACTATCCAAAGAGCTCAAGGAGTATTTTACAACCCAGCAGAATGAGTTCAGCTTCTGAAAGATCCTAAACGAAAGTTGTTCCATTGGAATGGTAATGGGTTTTTTTTAGATCATCTGGTATCTGGGCAGAAATTCTAATCAGTAGTCAATTTGCTGAATTCTGCACTAGTTCAGGTTCTGGACCATACTGAAGGACAGCCCCTTGTAGTAGTCTGAGGTTACCAGGATATGAATCACTGCTAACCTGCCCCTACTCAGAAAAGGCCGACGCTGGTGAATCAGTTGGAGATGGTGGTAGACATGCCTGCTTACTGTTGCCACATGGGCCTCAAATGACAGTGACGAATCCAAAATAACCCCCAGATCATGCACCTGTCTTTTCTGGGGCAAAACTACCCCCACTCAGAATCAGGTGACACCTAACTTTTTGAACTCTGAACCCCATGACATACAGTACTTCATCTTTTGGATTCAGTTTTAATTTATCCAACCCATTACTGCTTCTAGGCAGTGTTTGAGCACCTAAACTGCCTTCTCTGATTCAAAAGAAATGAACTGAGTTGGATCTCATCAGTGTACTGATGACACCTCAAACCAAAACTTCTAATGATTATTCCCAGTGGTTTCATATAGACATTAAAGAACATAGGAGACAGAACTGCCCCCTGGGAAACTCCACAGAAATGTTCCCAGGGCATCAAACAAAAGTCTCCCATTGCTATTTTTTGAAACCTACCTTGGAGATTGGAGACAAACCATTGTATAATAGTGCCTTCAATTCCCAATCCCTGAAGCTAGTCCAGCAAAATACCATGGTTAATAATATCAAGGAGAGATCAAGGAGAACCAATAGGGTTGGATTGCCCCATTCTTTTACTGAAAAAGGTCACCAATAAGGCAACCAAGGCAGTTTCAATGCCAAACCCCCACCTGAAGCCAAACTGAAATGAAGCCAAATCCTCAAGTATGTTTGCAGTTGGATAGAAACCACTTTGTTCAACAGCTTGCCCCCAAAAGCAGTATTAGCCACTGAGCAGTAGTTCTTTCATACCTCTGGATCTAGGGAGGTCCTCTTAAAGACAGAGTGTACTACTACTTCCTTTAGCACTGCTCCATCCTGAAAAGAGGAATATATCACTCCCTGGACCCATCCAGCCATACCCCTAGACTGGCTTTCATCAGTCATGAAGGACAGGGTTCAAGTAGACAAGTAGTTGGCCAAAACCCTACAAACAGCCTGTCCACTTCCCTAGACTGCAATAATTGGAACAGATCTAATATAACAGAACCAGACTGTGTTCTGAATACTCTAGTGGACAACTTCAATTTCATGTGAATCAGGGTGACTTTCTCTTGAAAGCACCTCACATATTTACCACAAGTGCTGAATGGCCACTTGACAATTCAATAGAGATTGAAAAGTAAACCTTCGTCACTGCTGTCACTACATATTAATGTGGCTCTACCAGTAGTTAGTTGGATTCACACTAAGATTCATGCCTCTTGTGCCCTAGCCATTAGTCCTCCTGCTTTATCACACTCAACTCCTCACTATATCAAGGTGTCTTAATGAGCTCTTCAGGCCACCTGGGACTGTTATATCAATAGCTTTGCTCATCTCATGGTTCCAAAGAGAGACCAGAAGATCAGCAGGAGCACCAATCATGTCAAGCAGAAACTTGCCCAGAGCCATCAGGAATCCATTGGACTGCATAAGCCTCAGATCATCTCAAAGTGTCCTTCACCCCTGCAGTGAGGAACAGATACTATAAGCCCAAACTTTACCAGATAATGCTCCATCCATCTACCAATAGATGCTCAACTTCTTGCTCTGTAGCAAAGACCTAGCTGAGGGTATGTCCTGCAACAACTGTTTGGAATCATACCATGCTGAGATAGCCCAATAGTTGTTATGAATGCCACAAAGTCTTGCACTGGTCTGCAAGAGACATTTTCAGCATGAAGGCTGAAGTACCCCAACATCACCATGCAGGGGCCTACAACACCACATTTGGGACAACCTCCACCAGTTCAGACAGGGAAATTGCTGGACAGTGGGGTGAACCAACAGCAAGAACAATCCCTCATCCCCAGTCACAGAGTGAAAAGGATGTTTGGTAAAAGACATTATTTACAGAGTATGGCTACTCTCCCACCATGGAAAATGTTTTTGTAGCTAAGCCATAAGATACAGGGGCAGGAAAAAAACTGAGAATGAAGTTCAGAGCATAATAGTATAGGGGGGAGGGCAAATTCAACCTTAAAATTATTAAAGAAGAAATCTAAAATAAATCATAAACCATATACTGATTTTATATGGCTATCAGTGAATGTTGTGATTTACCTTGAGCACATCTAACAAAGGGCAGAATAGAGATGTCTAGATATAAATAAATTTTCAACAATAAATAATTGAATCCATGTTTGTTGTACTTGAACCAACTCAAAAAGAGCACTGTAGCAATAAAGGGAAGAAATTTCCTTCTGAGGTGCAAAGGCTAAAATTGCCTAAGTTCCCATTTAGGTGAGAATAACCATAGAATTCAGAAGTATATTCAGATTATACAAATCACAGTGATATTGTATTTGCGATTTCCCCTTAGGTCTCATTTTCTGCAGTGTCCTGAAAGATAAGCAAGCCTGGATCAAGCAAAGTAATTTTAGTTTTCTTATATGTTCCATTACAAACATCAGACACAAGGTGGCAAGCTAACTCTAGACAAGCCAAAGGTGTCATTTAACCCTTAGGATATGAATTAATCTGATCACCCTCTTGAAAGAAAAACAGTGGCCCTTCCCCACTGCTGCTTTTAGAAAAAATATTTTCCTATGGTCAATGATCAAACATAAATGCAAAGAACAGTCTTCCTGTGGAGAGGTAGGTATAAAAAGGAAGAGAAAAGCAGTAGAAACTAATTAATGAAGGGTAGCTTTTTCCATATGCTTGGAATGGTCAAATATCGCATTTTAGTTGTTTTGTTATATACACTGGGTAAAGCATGTACTAAATCCAATGCATTTTTGTAGTTTTCTAGTCCCAAAAAGTTTCTGTTCATGGCTAGAAAAGGCTGAGAAAAATATTTTTCTTTCTTTCTTTCCTTCTGTCTTGACAACCATAATACTAAGTTTGTGTCCTGTAACTAATGTTAATGTAGATATTAAAAATGAAGGCATTATCATTAACATATAAAAGGCTGTAGAATAATGTTAACCTAGACTTTCAATGTTCTTTGAGTTTATGTAGCTAAGCTTCCCTAATGGCACAATTTCTCTATTATACCACTCTTTACAATATCCCACAGCTGTGTAAAACAGACTTAGTATTTCAGTCCTAAGACAATAGAGGAGTTTAGTTCAATAGGATTTATTTCCAAAGGAACTACCTAGAATGGGAATGGCTGTTTCCCAAAACTAAGTGTAGGATAGGTACTGGTTAGAGTGGGGCCAGCGTAGGTAAGTAGTGGCTAGAATCCAGTATTTTGAAGAACACTGGGAAGAACAGTGTTCAAATCCAGACTCCATGGGCCTACCTTGGAAGGTTGTTTTGAGTGTAAAGTGGGGAGAAAAAGATTTATGACCACAATCTTGTGCCCCTTCATTGAGAAGCTATTACAGTCATGAAATAAAATATAGCTAAAACCAGTTTATGCACTTGTACAGGAGGAAGGGAACAATCCAGCTGAATCTGCTCTGACTGGAGTTGTTCACCAGACCTTGAAAAAGGCCACCAGCACTGCCCCATGCTACTGAGCTTCACATGAGGAATCTAATGGCCAAGAATGAGGGCTAGGTGGGTCCATTTTGGCAGTGCAATTTTGTACACTGCCAAACTAGGTTCCCCTGCTGAATTAACCCATGGAAGTGTGCACCTTTCCACAAGTCTCCCTGGACTGGTTGAGTGGTCCCTGGCCACCAGTAGAACTAAAAGACTACTGGCACCCTGATCTAAGTGACCATTTTGACCACCTAAAGTGGGCTACACTGTGCCCAATGTACGTGGGGCATGCTAGTAGGGGGCCTGGCCTTTGCTGGTCTGCACCAGAGCATGGAGGAGAGGTCCAGAGTGGGTCCAGGCCTCACACTACCCTGTTTTAACAGAAGTGCAAGAAAGCTTCAAAAATGTGCAAAAAGGAAGTTGAACTATTCTTAACCCAAAACTAGGAACAATGAATTCTGACTGAAATGTTTAGGCTTCTAACAACAATAAAATAAAATAAAATCCAAGAAAACTGAAGCTTCTTTTGATATGACAGCTATCAAAAATGCTTTTTGTAACATTCCTGTTCAAAATTAAGTCTTCTTCCTTTTTGACGTAAAGATAATATTGACCATGCTTTAGTTTTCTTCCTTTTATCTCTAAACTGATCAGGTACAAACAGTGTTCATTAAATCCCAAATATTTACCTATAAAATACGTTCCAGTAGATAGATCATGGCTGTATTCAGACATGTTTTATACTGTACATTCATCCTGTCACACAGCACAACTGACCTTCCCCCTCCACTTTAAAGAACCGTTACTGAGCACTTAAGTGTGGGAGAAAGAACTCTCTCTCTGCAGTTTCTAGTTAAACCAGAGTATCATGTAATACAGGCAGAATGACGAGAATTCATCCCACGAGAAGATACCTAACCAGCTCAAAACCTGACTGGCTGTTTGAACCCACGTGATGATAAACACTCATGACTCCATAGACTATCCATAGTATAGCAGTATAGACTATCCGTTTCCACTTTGCAGTGAGTTTACTGTGCTTTTTGATTTAACTGTGGATTTATATAGCTAGTCTGGAGGCAGTGCGTATTTTAAGGTACCCATTCTAAAAAGGACAAGGGCCAAGGTATTCTGCAATCAACTGGATGAACTGAGAGGCAAAAAGTCAATGTTTTATTTATCTAATCATTTATATCCTGCTCTTCACCTGAAGATCCCACGGTGCATCACAGCTAGGGATGTGCCATGGTCAAAAAGCCATCAGAATAGATGTTATCAAGAGAAAGAATAATGTTGACTGGCTGTCAAAACAGTGGGGTTCCACTATGCTAATAAGGGGATCCTTAATATCTCATGTCCCAAATTTCAAAATTTTCTCATAGTTTAAAGTGAAGGTGTTAATATTCACAAACTAAGCCCTTTGGAGGAGCTGTGGGAGTAATGTGCCATTAACTAGGTTGGAAATCCCTGCTGAAACAGAAAATGGGTAGAGGGGAAAGTGGGAATTATAAGTGTATTATGAGACTGTTCTGGAAGACTTACTTCTTCAAGTATCATTTAAAGGAAACAAATGTTCTTTCTCCCCTTCTCCCGCCCCCCACTGCATTATCTTCTACTTCTCATTTGTTTTTTACTTTTGAGAGGTGGTAGCAAATGTTGAGAGAATGATGACAGAGTTCTTCACTCACAGAATTATACAAGAGCATAACAAAGATAATGTGGCAAATTGTTTTAAAATGAACATGAGATGACAATGGACATTTCTAGTATGTGAATTATGTGGAGTTTGACACATTAAAATAAAACAGAACATGCAATGATATATGAATTGTATGATAGGAATTATGTTAGTAAATTGCGCAACTTCTTTAATATCATCTCTGTAGTCAGAAAAGGCTTAGTCAGATGTCTCTCTTGTGTACTGTAGAATCCAACATAAACAGAGCTCATGAATTTTGCCACAGGATCAATTTATTCTTAGCATATTAAAATATATTGTGTGGCATTTAAGTATACATTCTCAGACACAGTATTGTTGTGTATAGTAGTATTACATATACGGACATAAGAGGAGCCCTGCTAGATCAGGCCACAGCCCATCTAGTCCAGCATCCTGTCCCACACAGTGGCCCAGCAACTACTTACAGGCATCTCAAGCAGAAGACAAGGGCAAAACCTTCACCTATTCTTGGATCCCAGCAAATGGCCTTTAGAGATATCCTATCTGTCTCCCCAGCCTAGGGGATGTACCTACGCATTCATTTTAGTAGCCATTGCTGCACCTGTCATCCACAAATTTGTCTTACTCTTTCTTAAAGTTATCTAGGTATGAGCAGTCAGACCTGAAGATGAACTGAAGAAGGTTTAAAGCGAAGGTGTGACCAGGGTCATACTGTATACACACACACAGGAGAGTAACACATAAGTAACTGGATAAGCAAATAATAGTGTTAGCAATATATTTGGTGGTCGTACATCTTTATATTCCTTCCCATTGTTTCAGTACTGCTTTGGTATTAACATGGAAAACACCATTCAGGGTGAAGGAAGATGCATGTATTGAAGGATAAGTCCAAAAAATGAAATAGGAAGATCCCAAAGGCCTTCTATATGTATTTTATTTTGTTCTCAGCAGAAATGTTGCTAAACAGAGAAGACAAGAAGTCAAAAAAGCATGGATTGTTTGAAAACAATTTGTATAAATAACAATTTGCCAACAAAGGCAAATATGGGCTTCTGAAACAACAAAGATGTATAAACAATCATCTGTAAAAAGCTCGGGCAACTGTGTAGCAGTTATTCTCATTTTGTTATAAGATTGGTAGGCATGTTTCCAAAGCAAGGATGTGCAACTTGCAGCCCTCCAGGTATCTGATCTACAACTCCTACCATTTTGTCCAATCCCGCTGGTAGTTCAGGAACAACCCTAGTAGTTCAGAAATATCAGGAGGGCTACATGTTGATTTTCTAAAGGAATTTCTGTTACAGGGTTACTTTCATTCTTCTTCATGCATGACATTTTCCTCTGCAGTGTTTGAGACCAAATGTTTTTTCCTAATCCAAATTTAAGGCTATTCAAGAAACAACTCTGAACAAAGTAGGGATATCCACGAATATTCATATTGTTCATTATTCATACAAATTTGGCCAAATTCGGATTAAGGTTGACATTCGAATTCAAATTGAACGCTTCAGAACATTCTTATGAAGCTTTGTTACTTTCGTGAACGTGGGAGATGGGAAAGCAGCTGCCCCAGTCGCATCTGCAATGGACACAGAGGGGATTCAAAGTAGATTGAGAGTGGATTCAAAGTAGATTCAAGGTGGATTTGACATGTTCTGTGTGGATAGGTATGGGATAGGTATGGGCTTGTATCTAACATTCATATGGAATTTGTATGGAACACTCATATCAAATCCTACCACATTCAAAGATTATCTAGACCCAATTCAATCTGGCTTCAGGCCCGGTTATGGCATGGAAACTATCTTGCTCGCCCTGGTTGATGACCTCCTCCAGGAGAAAGATAGGGGGAATGCTACCCTGTTGTTTCTTTTGGACTTCTCAGTGGCTTTTGATACCATTGACCACGGCTACGGAGTTTAGGAGTTGGAGGCAGTGCTTGGCATTGGTTCCACTCCTATCTTGAGTGCCGATCTCAGATAGTGGCCATGGGACACACTGATTCAACACCCTGGGAACCCACATGTGGGGTTCCCCAGGGTCTATCTTATCTCCCATGCTATTTAACATCTACATGAAGCCGCTGGGAGAGGTCATCAGGAGTTTTGGAGTGAGGTGTCATCAATATGCAGATGATACCCAGCTCTCTCTCTCTGTGCCATCTGAAATCAGGGGAGGCAGTTGAAGTGCTTGATCGGTGCCTGGAGGCAGCAATGGGCTGGATGAGGGCCAATAAATTGAAACTGAATCCAGAAAAGACAGACATGCTATGTGTCACAGGGTCTTGGGTCTATGTAGTTGGGAGAAACCCTGTCCTTGAAGGGGTTGCAATGCCCTGGAAGGGACAGGTGTGAAACTCAGGGGTACTCCTGGACTCCGCGCTAACACTTGAAGCTCAGGTGGAGGCCGTGGCCAGGAGTGCCTATGCCCAACTACGTCTGGTACAGCAATTGAAGCCTTTCCTGGATAGAGATGATTTGGCCACAGTTACCCATGCTCTGGTAACCTCTAGAATGGACTACTGTAATGCACTCTACTTGGGGCTGCCCTTGAAGACGGTTCAGAAGTTGCAACTAGTGCAAAATCCAGCCACCAGAGTTCTGACTGGAACATCTAGCTGGATGCACATCACGCTGGTCTTAAAAGAGTTGCACTGGCTGCCAATTCACTACCAAGCCCAATTCAAGGTTTTAAATGACTTGGGCCCCAAGTATCTAAAGGAACGCCATCTCCCATACCAACTTGTCCATGCCTTGAGATCTGGAGGTGAGGCCTTTCTGGTTGTCCCACCACTCTCAATAGTGAGGCAGGTGGGCACCTGGGAAAGGGCCTTTTCACTAATGGCTCCAGGCTATGGAATAGTCTTCCCTTCAAGGTGTGTCACGCCCCTTCTCTATATACATTTAGGAAGGCAGTAAAGACACACCTCTTTGCCCTGGCCTTTGGCTAATGTGACAATTTCCCCTACCACCATCACTGTAGACATTAATATTTTAATATTTGAATACATTTTTTAAAAATAGGCTGGATTTTTTGTTTGTTTGCTTGTTGATTTTTAATGTGTTCTTATGCATTTTACTGTTTTAACCTGTTTTAAAACTGTAACCCACCCTGAGACCTATGGGTATAGGGGCAGGATATAAATATCAATATAAATAAATAAAAAGGGGATCTATTTGAATGAATATGAATTTCTGGTAATCATCGTTATTATTTATACTGACATTAGAAATCTTACACTGAGCTATTAGAAAAAACACGCACATTAAAGGACCTAAAGTGAAAAGAGAAGAATTTAAAATAAGAGCATTTGCAGATGACTTGGCAGTTATATTAACAGATCTAATAATTCAATAGAAGAACTCAAAAAAGAAATTCAGAGGTATGGAAAAGTTGCAGGTCTGAAAGTAAATGAGACTAAGACTAAGGTCTTAAAAAATATGTCAAAGGAACAACAAGAAACTTTTCAACTTAAATCAAGATATGCAGTAGAAAAGAAAGTCAAGTATTTAGGGATGACTTTGTCTAATCAAAATATTGTTCTGTACAAAAATAACTATCTGAAAATCTGGTCAGAGATTAAAGAGGTTATTTTGAAATGGTCCAATCCACAGTTATCATTGGTGGGTAGGATATCAGTGATAAAAATGAACATACTGCCAAGGATGATGTTTCTATTTCAAGTATTACCAATAATAAATAACACAAAGGACTTCAAGAATTGTCAGAAAGACATCTCAAAATTCCTATGGCAAGGAAAGAAGTCCAGGATAAGATTTAAGTTAATGCAAGATGCCAAAGAAAGAAGAGGATTTGGACTACCCAATTTCAAGTTATACCATGCAGCATGCTGTATGGGATGCATTGCCAAATGGTTTTGGTTGAAAGATCAAATCTTTTTACAACTGGAAGGAGAAGGTCTAACATACAGCTGGGCACGGGTACTTGTGATATGAAAAAGTGAGAGTTAATGCGGATTTCAAGAATCACTTTGTGAGAAATGCATTATATAAAGCTTGGTTGAATTATAAAAATAACCTTTATAGGAAAATGTCACTTTGGGTATCACCACATGAAGGGTTGTTAAAGGAGTGTGGGGAAAGAAGAGCGTGGTTGAAATATGAGGATAAGTTATATAAAAAAGATGATGCTAATGAATACGACATTAAAACAAGATAACAGTTAAACCAAGAGGGAAAAAATATACAGTGGAAATAAATTATTGGATATATATAGACAAGATAAAGAAAATATAAATTTTGAATGGGAAAAACAGGAGTGGGAAATGAAATTAAACAAGGCCGAAAGGGGAACAAATGGTATTACTTCAAATTGAAATGGAGCATGAACAGGTTAAAGAATGCATGATTACGTGGGCAAGAAATTTTGGATACAATGTCCAAATGGACCAATGGGAGAAACTGTGGATAACAGATATGAAGTTTACATCATGTATGTTATTGAAACAAAATATGTATAAGATGATGTATAGGTATTTAAAACCTCATAAATTAGGGAAAGCATATCAAAATATGTCTACGAAATGTTGGAGATGTAAAAATGTTGACGGTACCTTTAACATATGTGGTGAAAAAGCAAAAAAAGTACTGGGTACTTATATATAATTTGATGAGAAAAATCTTAAAGAGAAATATTATATTTAAACCAGAATTGTTTTTGTTGGGAATTGCAGATAACAGTTTGTATAGTGTAAACTCTTTGATTCTATATATGGTAACAGCAGCTAGATTATTATATGCACAGAAATGGAAGGAAGAAGAGATACCTACAGGAGAGGAATGGCTAATCAAGTTGATGGACTTGGTGGAAATGGGCAAATTTACAAATATACTTAAAGATAAAACAATGGATAAGTTTAAGAAAGACTGGAGCCTCTTCATTAACTATCTAGGAGAACTAGAAGTAATGACAGATGGTTTTGGCTAAAGAATAAGGGGTTAGCTGAAAAGGAACAAGAGCTATCTAACTGGAGCAAAGAAACAAGCAACATGAAGAAGAGGAGCCTGAAAAACAGAGGAAGTCACATAAAAAAATACTGAAACAATGTAATAATCCATTATGAGAGAACTGTAAGGAGTTTTTAGGTTGTTTTGAAATGTTTTAATAAATAAAAAAATTAAAAAAAATGAATCAAATGCAAAAACAACATTTGTGCACATCCCTAGAACTGAGAATGGACTGCAGCAAAATTGACATTATGAAAAAGAAAGATGGGAGATATATATTTTGAAAGAAAAGCATCACTAGCCTAAGTATTGCCAGATCTTGAGCTCCTATTTTATGTTGTGATATAGCTATGCATCTATCCATATACAGTCTGCAACAATTAATGGAGCAATGTATAAACAATAGAATTTGACTTGTTTTTTGCTGTTGAATTTTCATTGCTCCAAACAGATTTAAAAGAAAAAAAAATCCCTCTTATCTCACTGCACACATATAATGCTATGTGCCTTGGCAAGCAGGAAATCCCAAATGATTGTGTGGTTACTCTCATTATTAGGATACATCTCATAGGAGATACATAATGCACACTTCATGAAGTACAAATAACTAGAGGTATCATTCTGTTACATCACAGGTGCCAAAGTACACAGAGATTCCACAGTGGTTCATTGATGCTGAATGTGATGTTGTTATTAAGCACACAGCAATATGGCTGTCAAATGCCACTGCAAGGTTTTTCAGACACCAGAATAATTGCTTTATGTTTGACGACAAATGTTGATGAAATTGTTACCATGCACCACATGCTACGTAACATACTCTGCTGTGAGTGGGGGAAATGCTTGAAAGGTGTTTATGGCTAAAAATAAAAAGAATACGATAACCACGTAAAAAATATCATTAGTTATTCTGCAAACACAAGTTGGTGACCATATGCCAGACCTTCAATTTGTTATAAACAAGTGACTTCCAAATGCCTGCATCTTTGTTTCTAAGGTAACAGAATATGCCTTCTACTTAAATGAATAGACTCTGAATATTCAAGATTGCTTTAGACACAAAAACAAGCATGTATTAATGGCATCAGAGTGATACACAGTATTATCTTTGAGGCCAGATTGATTTATGAACAAGAGAAGCATAAATTACCTTTAGGGAAAAATGTTTTCTGTGCAGTAGGATGTATCACAATTAAGCAAGGAAAATGCTCTAAACAGATGTCCTCAGTTATTTCCTTTGACTCATATCCACATTGTTTGTCAAATAATAATATGTCTATTTAGACAGAGAAAGCCTCCAGGACATACAAATTACTGCAAGATTAAAGGGTGGATATTTTCACCTTGCTGCTATCACCCTTGCCCAGAATAGTTTATACATGTTTCACTGCTTAGATAGATACTGTACTGCTAAAAAAAAATAAAAAAAAAATAGGAAGCACTTAAGCATCTATAACCCCAAATCTCTTAAACTTCAGGGATATCAAGGTACACTGTTAGAAAACATAAATGTTTCTGAATTAACCTGCTTTGGTGGAAATGAAAGTGACAACAGGTGCATAGAAAACACCAAGACAAGCTCCCAATAGGAAACGGTTTTGCAGATGGTGGCCATAGACAATAATCCCTCCTTATCATTCCTGACCAATTCTTCTCTAATTCTGTGTTTTGCTAGTGTCCTTGTCACTAGTAGTAGCATGAGGTGGTGCCTGTGGTCCATACAAGTTGCACAGGTAGTTCTTCGAAGATGACCATTGCAAAATGGCTTGATGAGTTTTCCCAGTACAGACTCAAAAGCATGGAGGAGATTCCAGGACACAGGTCATTGCTTCAGGACAGCTGGACAGGGCCATAGAACAGCATCAACCAAGCATCAGGACTGGTATCTGCTTCTTTGTGCAAGGAGGAACAGAGGGAGTACTGCCAGAGCCCTAAACAATAACCTCCAGCAGGTTACTGGTGTGAATATTTCTGATCAAACATTCAGACTCCATAAGGGTGGCCTGGAGGCCCAATGTCCTGTAGTGGGACCTATACTCACAGCCCAGAACCATGCAGCTCAATTGACATTCAAAGAGAACACCATAATTGGAAGGTCTGCAATTGGGACCCTATCCTCTTGACACATGAGAGCAGTTCACACTGAGCACATGAGACAGACATGAAGGAGTCTAGAGATACCATGTTGTATGTTATGCTGCCTCCAATATCATACAGCATGACCAGTTTGATGGTGGGTCAGTGGGTAGGCACACAAACCTCCATGTGATAGCCAATGGTACTTCCTGTTGTTAAGTACCAGGATAAAATCATAAGAGCCATTGGCAGACCTTATGCTGGTGCAGTTGACCTTGGGTTCCTCCTGCTACAGGACAATGCTTGGCTTCGTGTGGCTGGAGTATGTAGGCAGTTCCTGGATGATGAAGGCATTGATGCCATTGATTGTCTCTCACATTCTCCAGACCCGAATCTAATTGAGAACTTCTGGAACATTATGCATCAATGCATTTGACACCACCATTAGCACATGACAGGTGCACTATCTCTGTGCCTTGTCATGTTTGCTTTGGGATTTGCATCATCTGTGCTCTAGTCATCAGCTTGTTCACTTCATTGCTCACAGGCCAGTTGAAAACTCTGGTGGTCTGGTAACTTCACAACACTGTTGAAGCTGAGAGCACAAAACAATAGGTCTCCCTCCCCACAAGCTCTGATTTCTCCAGGAAATAATACATGCATGAAAAAAACATGCTCACCCCACCTGAAACAAACACCAGATCAAGAATGTGTCCTACTTTAAGAGTAAAGACTCTTATGTCATGGATTCCATGAAGGTCCAAACTAGCCTATGGGAGGCATTTGCAGCATGAAAGATGAATTCCTCCAATGGAGAACCTGCACTACCACACCTGAAATGGGAAACTACTGGGCAGCAGGGTAAGTGGTACACAATATGCATCCATACTGCATATTTGTGAGCCAGTTTGGTCTACTGGTTAGGGAGCTGGACTCTTATCTGGGAATACCAGGTTTGATTCTGCACTCCTACACAAAGCCAACTGGGTGGCCTTGGGCAAATCACAGCTCTCTTCTGAGCCTGAGCTATCTCACAGGGTGTTCTGTTGGGAGGGGTGGAGAAGAATAGAAAGCTTTGTCAGCTGTTTTGAATCCCCTTAAATGGGTGAGAAAAGTGGGGTAGAAAAGCCAACTCTTCTTCTTCTTCTATTCTGTATATGGCTCAACACCAGAACAAGCTCTTAGTCCAGGGCATATCATTGTTCAGGTGTCTAGTGATTAAGGCTACACTCCAATTCCATCAAGCTAGCCTGGGTTGCTGTGGCACTAATCAGTCTGGAGAACAGAACTGGAAGAACATAGGAACTCCCATACCATCTGCCCAGGGCTTAGTAATACACACTAGATCATCTACAGTGAGATCATGGATGAAAGATAATTTATTACTAATTGACTTGGCATTCCTCAGCAGCACAACTTGAGTAGTGGCATGGTTGATAATTCCCCCCAAACTCTGATGGTTGAGATGAAGATTAAAAGGAATCCTAGCCTTAACACATCTAACTCTTCTTCTCTTAGCTTTACAATCTCAACACTTCCCTCCCCCACCCTCACCACAGAAATGGGCATCCTTATATCTCCCCACACACATGCAGCATCACCCAGGCAGTGCTTTTGTGACCCCAGCTCCCCTCGGATGGTGCAAATTGTATCAGCCCTTTCCACAGATCATTGTTTTAAAAAATGAAATATATCTAAGACCTATTCACAGAACCGCAATGGGATGCAAAAGCAAATCCTGATATTCCCACCTTGCCTGTTCTTTTATGTTGTATAAGTTTGGGCTAAGTCTGAGGAATATGCTACCGGTAGGCACTATTGGCCTAGATATACAACATTTAACTTCTGAAGGATTGTGGATGAACTGATTGTCATGCCAAGGACATTAAATTAGATTACCCAATGCTATACGAATATCTCTCGATGAACACTATAGCTGAGGAAAACCAGACTGAAATACAGTTAGAAGTTCTGTGTGTTTGCTTTTTAAAATCCTACTTGGTCATTTCATATTATGTTTGGAAAAAAAACCCCACATGTTTTATTGGGCTTGAACAATCTGACATCATGATAGCATCTTACGTTCTTGGAAAGATGTGAAGAGCATCTGGAATCGGCTGTTTCTACTGCCTTCATCTGCCCACATGCGGATTACTCCAAGACCTGTGCGCAGCATCACATCATTAGCAACAGTGCTGCAAAACTTTGCTTTTAAATCCTCCACTGAGCTACTTCCATCATAGACGGCCACAAAATTCCTTTTGCATTCATTAGAATTCTGCATTTCATAGTCCAAGAACCGCAAATATATCTACAAAACAAAAAAAAGTGAATAGGACAGCATAAACCAGAACTGGAACAAGAAACATTTCAACAATATCTTCTCCTTTATATTTTATTATTTTTAAAAACAAAACAAAAAAAGCTACTCTGCAAGACAATGCAATGATGGACATATACTGTATACAACGTTTATTATGAATAATATAAATTAGCTTTTTTTAAAATGATTTCCGTCAGATGGCAATTCGTAAGAACAGCAGAAGACTTTTCTTGTTGATTCTAGAGATGTGCATGAACTTGAAAATGACCATTCAGTTTGAGTGAAACTGAACCACGTGCAGTTTTGTTTGAATTTGAATGGGCTCAAACCAGTTTGAACTGCTTTGATTTGAACCTCAAACCAGTTTGAACTGGTTCTACACATATAAATGCAATGAAAAAGCTCTTTAAAAGGGCAAAACATGAACAAACCAGTTTATACCATTCTGGACAGTTCAAACAGGTTTAACTGAATCTCCTTGGTTTGGTTTGAGTTTGAACCAGTCAAAGCAACTGGTCTGATTTCAGCCAGTTCAAATTTGAATGTGTTTGGCACATCTCTAGTCAATTCTTCTAGAAAACACAGTCATTCTCATCAGTTGTTGACTGTGGCAGCAAGCAGTTAATTAAATGTCTGTATTGATGTGGAATATGTTTTGTGAGACTAAGACCAGAAGGTTAGAACTGAAAACATTCTTCCTGTAGTTTATGGGTCAATTATGTTAAACGCTAAAGATAAGAAAAACAGGAATACAACAGCTCTTCTTTCAGCTTGTCATTATGTGTCAACCTGACCGCAAATTTTTGAAAATGTAAATATCATTTGAAAATGAAATAATGGCTGTGTTCAGACATAATGAAAAGGGTGCTGTGTGACTCTCATGTTTCCAAGCCTTCTCTAATCCACCTTTCCTAGCACAGAAAGTTTAGAAGCTGGGTAGGGGCAGACTGGTGTCTGAATGATCCCATTTCTAAGCTGTCTGTGAGACACATCAAAAGTGCCTCAGAGATTTTTTTTTCTGTATCTGATCACAGTCATTGATTCTTTTGTCATGTCTTTCTAAGACGTGTGGATGTTCTGTGATTTTTCATTCTATTTAAGTTTTGCTTTTGTTTTGGTTGACATTCGGTAACAGAGAACTATCAAAGTTATAGCATACTAAGAAGAATCATTCATTCCTTCATTTATTCTGCAGTATATTGAACACTTTGCCTGCAATTTACAGCAGAATATCAATGAAACAAAAATAGATCCAGTACATATGTTACATAAAATGGGAAGGGGCAAGAGTAAGAAGCTGCAGGTTAGAACAGTGAAGAGTTCAATTCTATAAACACTTACCTTGGACCATGATGCATCTGAGTACAAAATTATGCTGCAAAACTTAAGAAATCAAAGGATGCAAAGCCTTTCACCTAACATGAAAATATTATAAAGTAGGTCCTTCTGGATGAGTCATCTCGTAGAAGGAAATTTTATATCAAGTCCAAGGTCACCATTCCCAGGACATCAACCCACCTCACAACCTGTGATCACATGCAACAAAAAAGACAACTGAGGGTCTTTTCACAGTTGGCCTCCTGGCTGCTGGAAGCCTTGGGCAAAATGGCCCTGAGTGCACTTATGCTGTGGTCACACCTAAGGTTTAAACCAGCTTCAGTCAACTTTCAGAGTGAGAGAATAGATCAGCAAAGTGAAAAACTGTTTTCTTTCAGTGTTAAATAACTCCGAAAATTCTCCTTTGAGATAGATAATGTGGAAAGAAAATTATTGGTCACTTTGCTGACATGTTCTCTCTCTCTGAAAGAGGACTAAAGCTGGATAAAACCTTAGGTGCGACAACAGCCCTGGTGCATTAACATCCTTCCCAAAACCCAAATCTTGGTATTGAAACCCTGAAATTAACATTAGACAGAACTTTGATAGCCCAGCTAACCTAAATAACCATTGTGAATGTAGGAGGCAGTAGCAGAAATCACCTTCTGCCCACCTTCCCCAACCAAGACCCAACTTTAATCTTTAGTAACTTTTTACTGTCCAAATTCCTGTATTTTATCTTTGTCTTTTCTGGTCCCTGTCAGATTTCCTGACAAACTGTGTCCCCTTATTCTCTTATCTTTTTTCTTTCTCTCTCAGTTTTCTCCAACAGGCTCTAAGTGACTCAAATATTGTTTGATCAGCCTTCACACAGCCACAGAACCACACATCTCCTGCTCAGGATTCCACCCTTCCTCCCCTATGCCCCTGGTTTTCTCTAACACACACAAACAGCAAACAAACAGTTGCTACTGACACCAGAAATAGCAACCATAGTTTTTAGCAACAATTGTTTCTTTTTTGTACCTGGGTAAGTTCAAACATTAAATCAGTATGAAATAAACTGATTACAATTTATCACCTCCTCTTTCACCATTAGAAATCTGAATGGAGAGAGTCCTTGAGGGGAAGGCAGGAACGCAATCAAAGAAATACTGAACATTACTTCCTCCGGAGCAGGAAGTAAAAGCCGTAGAGAGATAAGATCCCTGATGGCAAAACAAACATCCAGTAAAAGCTGCAAGGCAAAGTGTTTACTCCACCCATACTGCTTGTTGGGAATTCTGATGTAATTACAGAACAGACTTTTACAGACCATAAATACCAACCCACAACTCCAGAATCATATACTTGTCTATCCAAATAACAGTCTGCTTAGTCTTATAATGTCCATCCTTCCTATTGGATCACTTTCCACCAATCTGTAGTTTGAAGGGTGCGGTGTTTACATTAATATAGACCTTAATGCAACATTTCCAAGGAAAATCACTGCATACATGGGGTCCAGTTCCTACACAGTCAGGATAGCTCATCAGGTGGTTTTAGGATGGCCACTGTCTCTCTCCCTTTCTCATGGGCTGTTATAAGACTAAATGGTGTGCTCCAAAACTACATTATAGGTTGTGCCCCGACAGGACAAATACTTTGCAGGCACTGTGGAGCAGCTGTCAACCTGCCAGACTGTTTTATGATGCTCCACAGTTCCTGTGAAATAAGGCCTGATTCTCTGAAAAAGAAAAAAAGCGACTTACATGAGCATTGGCTAAAGTGTTTTCCCAAGTGTTTGGAAAAACTCCATGAGATCTCACAAGTGTAGACATATTGGAAAGGGATGGACCAACCACATGGTTGGAAAAGTCCTCCCTTTTCTTCCAAGGATTGCAGAAACATGGGGATGATTCATTCTCCCTGCAGATCTTGTTTACTGTGAAGTAAAGGTAAACTCCACATTTTTAAATTGTATCATCTGCTAATGTTCTGGTAACTTCCAGACTAGACTGTTTTAAAGTGTTCTGCATGGGGCTGCCCCTGAAGATGGTTCAGAAGCTGCAGCTGATCCAGAATGCAACTGCTAGACTGATTACCTGAGTGACAGACCAGATGCACAAGGAGCTGCACTGGCTACCAATTTGCTACTGAATCCAATTCAAGTTGTTAACCTTAACTTATAAATCCCTAAATGTCTTGGGCTCCAGATATCTAAAGATATTCCACATCAACCTGTCTGTGTCTTAAGATCTGTAAGGAAGGCCCTCCTGGTTGTACCACTACCTCCTGTAGCAAAAGGGGTGGGAATCTAGAGGCCTTTTTGCACGAGGGGGTTTGGAACGTGTCTACAACTTGCCAGGATTCAGCATTCACTCTTGTGGGGCAGCCAGATCTGTTCCAGGCCACCCCAAGCGTCCTGACACATTGTAGACACGTTCCAAAAGCAGAGCCGTCCCCGGCCATCCAGGGAGGGAAACATTCACATGCCTCCCTCCCTAAGACACACTCCCCACCATGATTGGTCCTAAATCAGCTCAACAGGAGGCAGGGCCACGCAAATCACTCACCTTGCCAGGCCGGGGTTGCAATTGGCCACGGTCTCCGCAGTGGGTCCTGTCTACCGGAGTGTGCACGCCTGCGCGATTGCACCCCTGGGATCAGCAAGGTGAGTGATTTGCATGCAGAGTCGGGGAGACACCCAGATCGGCTTCCCCTAACCCCTTTCCAGGGTGGGGAGGAGTTGATCAGCAGCTGTCTATGGGCTGGGAGATGTGGGGTCTCTTGGTAGACCAGCCCGAGCCATAGTGCTGAATGGCTAGGGCCTGTCTACCAAGAGAGCCTACATCCCCCAGCCCATCAGGGCAGATCATCAGCTTCTACAGGGCTGAGCTGCCTATATCTGCCATTGAAACTGGAAACAGGGCAAAAGGAGACACATTCTTGGGACAATGGGGGAACCCATGCTTTATCTGCCTCTGGAGCAATTTTGAGACAGTAGGGACAAACATTCTAAAGATTAATATGTATGTATTTCCTTGGCTGCCTCCAGACTTGTGGAATAAATTCACAGTTAAAGGAAAAAGCACACCTTATCTGCTGTGAAGCAACAACTGGCCATCCCAACTAAAGAGCAGTTCTGCAGCTTCCTCCTCAGAAGCTGTGAGAGCTGAGTTGGCATGCAGGGTCATGTGGAATGAAGCAGCCAATCAGAATTAAGCTGCCTATCCTGCTCTCATTTATCGCTTCTCGTCGTTCTGCCTGGACTGGTGGGAAGCTTCTAATCTTCATACTGAGCAGCAAGTGTTGTTAAATCAGCATTAAGGTAAGTGCATAGTAGTGATCAGACCTCAAAGAAATCACTCTTGGGGCCAGTTCCCACTGGGCCAGTATCAGCCAAAAGGAGGTAAGCTTGGAAAGTAATGGCATTAATAGAGGAAAAGAAGCAAGCCAGGTAGAAGGTTTTTAGGCTTTTATTTTCAAAACTATGTGACACAGCTTCCACCACCCCTGTCCACAGTTTGGCCAATCCTGTGTACATAGGCATCCCATAAATATGCGGTCTGATCACGGCTGCAACTTCAAATTTTATTTAGCAGATAAATAATGTTAATATTTTTGGACTGTCCTTCACCCCTTTGAAAAGAGGAACAGTGTGTATGTATATTAAGGAGACTACTGTATTTTCTGCAACAATACTGGAGGAAGCAGGCTGTTCCTATTTTCCTTCAGTAATCCTGAATTGTCAAATTGTTCAGTTACTGCTTGATTTTAAATGGTTTCACCCTTTTCTCTGTGCTCAAAGACAGAGTCATTTCATTTACTGTTGCTTCTTGAGCATGGCTTGTTTTCCTATAGAATGGTTTCTATAGAAACATAAATTTCTATCCAGGCATTAAAAAACAAGACTCCAGGTTGTGAAAGTATAGAGAATAGGTTGAAATACTAATGACTTTCCTGCTTAAGACTCTGGGACCATGTAATTTTGTCCCAGTTTCCTCTGCTATGGATTTTTTTTTATCCAGACCTTTTTTTAAAGTGTGAGAGATGTTGAAAAAATTATTATAAAATCTGAAACAATTTGATAGCCTGTTTCCTGCTTAACAAAACAATAATAAACTAATCAATTTCTTCTCATAGCTTGAATCCTGCACAAATAGAATGTTACAGTCAAATAATGTCTTTTCCCCCTCAATACTACTTCTATCCTCCCATTCCCCCTTTAAGAAGTGTTTTCTTATTTCTTTCTTATGAATTTTCCATAGCTATTGAATAAGGGACACTGCAGATTATTTTAATTTTTGCAATAGCTTATCTTCTTGAAAAGATAACTTCCTTCCTTCTTTCCTTCCTTCCTTCCTTCCTTGAAATTATCTTTTTCACCTTGCATACTATGAGAGGTGAAAGCAAAAATACATTGGAGACAATGTTAGGATAAAAAAAGTACAGACCCTTCTTCTACATATTACGTTTTCAAGGGGCAGACAAGACCCAGTCCAGACAGCATCCAAATATCTTCCTACCTAGCAATATCACTAGTTGCCCAGTGCAGAAAAGGCCTATATCTGCAGAAATACAATTGATCTATTAAAATACAAAAGCGTAATATTGTTTTTTGACCCTATCCCCTCCCCCCCTTTCTTTTCTTTTTGTAAGTATTGTGTGTTAATTTGTCATTTGTTTGGACACAAAGTATTGTAGTATCAATAAAATATATTTACATAACTTTAACTTTTGGAAAACAAAAATACAATGGTCACTGCAGAAGGGACATTTTCAAAGTGTACTTCTGGCTAGTGTAAGAAGATTTTTCATCCCCAATTTCATAAAGAATTTAAATTGTATTTGAAAACTTAGGCCATGGTTACATCTTTAAACCTTCTGTCCATCTTTTGATTACAACACATACCTTTTCATTTCTGTTTTATTTGTGGACTTCCTATTCAGAAAAGTCCAAATGGAGGATGGAAAGTTCGCAAATAAAATGGATAGAAATGAAAACATTTGAGCAGTCAGACCTGAAGATGGACTGAAGAAGGTTTGAAGTGGAGGTGTGATGACAGTCTTAGGAATTCTGCAGAAGATTTCCATTACCACTCATTTAAGGACTGGATTTTATTCCAAGTTCTGGTCATACAAAAAATTTTTTCTTACTATTGTCAATGGCCATAAGGCCATCATCAGAGGGTGTTTTTCCACTGTCACTAAAAGTACCCATTAAGTACCCATTAATGGGTATGTAATGGCATTTTTGTACCCATTAATGGGTACTTCTAGTGACAGTGGAAAAACACCCAGATAGGAAAATGCCCCCATGGGACCCTTTCTGCATTGATCTTGACAGCAAGGGGAAGGAGAGATCACAATTGATCTCAAAGGTAGTGGGCAAACCTCCCCCTATTAATCAAAACTGCACAGAGGGATTACCTAGTTCCAATTTTGATAGGAAGGGGGGCATACCTTTGGATACAATTGTGATGAGTAGGGACTGTGGTCAGCGGGTAAACAGAAATTGCTGCTTTAAGAAGAGTGTTACAAGAATAATGTTCCTCTTAATTCAAAGAAGTAAGAATGCTGTGTATGCCTGGATATTGTCTTAAATGGCCAGGTAGAAGTGAGATAAAGGTGTTTGTCAGCAGTTTTTTCATGAGAGTCCTGCTAGATGGGGTAGCTCAGTTTTAACATTTAGGGAATGTCTAACAAACTTACTGGTTTAAAGGCAGAGGGAAATAGGGGAAAAGGGGAAAAGGGAAACTGAAAACCAAAATTTAAACAGGGTAAGACATTTATGATACCTTTGCTGATGCAGGATTAGATCTATAGGCAGTAGCTGTGTATTGTTTATTGCCACAGATGTATCTCAAATGAATACTATTCAGATTTTACTGGGGTGGTTGGAATATTTTACTTTTCTAAGTATCATATATATTTGCTTGTATCTATGTAGTTTGCTTTGCATAAGTTTTTATTCACTAAGATTTGTCGGGTTATTAAGTTTATACTACTGTTACTGTTTTTGAACCTCTGAATCTATTTGCTTCATCATTTCTTAAGTTTGTTATATCCCTGAATTCCAGGCCTTTGGTTAATGTCCCCCACACTTCCCCCATTGAAAATCACTGTTGCTTTTAACTATTTTTGTATTTTTCTAAAGTTGCATTTTTAAACTTGTTTCTGATATTATGGTTGATATAATCTTTAAATGTCTGTTTTTAAATGTTGTGAGCCACCCAGAGACCCTCGGGTATGGGGCAGCATATAAATGTAAATATAAATAAATAAATAAAATATAAATAAGCAACCCTGCTATTAAACAACTTGTGGCTACCAGGGACATGATGCCCAGGTCCACAAGCATATATTTATCTAATAAGTATTGGATAATCCACACCACCTTTGTTTTAGAAATTGTTTGATGTGTATCTGTTTTGCTTTCCCTCTGAGCACACTAGTCATTTTCTTTTCAGGGAGTTTTATTGCTATCCTAATGGATGCTACCTCCTTCAATATAAATGTAACTTTCAGCCTTGGATGAAAGAGTGAAAAAAATACATTGAGTTTTGGTATGATACTGTCTTAGCCTTATGATAGGTTTTCTGACCTCTCCAATCAATAGTGTTAGAATCATCTTTCAAAGATTGAAGAAGGAGAATTTGTCAGAAATGTCTCTTTGCAAGAAATAATGAATGGACTCCACTTGAAGTTCTGCTACTGGAACTAAAGCTACTGAATATGCTTATTTAAATAAAATATTTTTATACCACTTTCTACTGTAAAGCCTCAAAGTGGATTACAATAAATTAACTTGATATGATCGCAAGTGACCTGGGCTATTGTAAAGCATATGAACACAGTCACACACCGAACCAAGACTGCATACACATACAGGGACTTTTGAGGACCCTACTGGTGAGCAGAGTGTGGAGCAGGTAACCGGTTCTGCTGTCACTGAGACCCCACGCCTACTCATTTCACAGTGAAAGCAGTATAATGGCAGAGCAGGATGTGTGGATGGTGGTGAGAAGACAATGTGAGGACTTTAAAGTCCACCTAGACACATTGGGCCAGATCAGAAAACACTTCTTGCCACAACTGTGGGGTCTGTGACATGTGTCTGAAGCTTGGCCATATCCAAGGTGGCTATACAGTATGTTACAGCATCTCAGTGACAATCATAGGTGATCGGCAAACCACGTGAGACATTCAATCTATTCTATATAAGAATTGAAATTGTGCATTGATGAAAGCATGAGATGTAGATTGGTTGCATCATCAGAAGCAAAGGTAGAAGCAATGGGAATGGGCCAGCCACCCTCGTGAGGGTGGCTGGCCAATGGCACCCATGGCACACACACGTGCAGTGGAAGTTGGGCTTCCCCGTGCCAAAAACCGCTGCACCGCGACCAGGTAAGCACTAGATTGGGCAGGGTGGTGGGGAGTTAGGGTTCGGCTTCCCCTCACAAGGGAAGGGACGATCGCCCCTTCTCTTGCGAGGGGGAACCCAGGGAAGCCAGCTGCCAGTCTCGCCATGCAGATTCCAAAGGTGCCAATGGCGCAGGCCGGTGGGCGGCCCCAGCTGTCAAACAGAGAGCATGCGCTCTCCATCTTTGACAGCTGGGCAGGGCCTCTGGAGGCCAAATTGGGATAGGTGCTGGTGCATCTGCACCAGCACCCTCTCCAATCTGGCCCTGCCGCCACCCCCCCCCACACACACACGTGTGCAGACACATGGGGCCTCCAAGAATCTGCCCCTGTTTGGGGCAGATTATTAAAAAAAAAAAAAGTTTCACTGGAAAACGGAGCTTATAGATTCATTTTCCGGTGGCAAATGTGGAAAGGCCCTTCGTCTACATTAAAAGTAAGAAAATGAACTTCTGAAATGTATTATTTGGCCTTTAATGAGGATCACAGCTGGGATTGGAATACTAGCATACTATAACCTCTAAGCCATTTTTGAACTGTTTTCTTTAATGAGCATAGATGTAGTCTTAGGCGGTGTATGCACTTATCAGGGCAAGTTTGGATGTAGATCCAGGTCAAGCAGGTACTAGTCCAAGTCTTTTCTGGTCCAGGCCTGATAGCCAGGAACAAAATTTCCTGGAGTCCCTGGGGGACCAATTTTGGCAGTGCAGAGTACTGGGTGTGGCTCCAGTACTCTAGTAAAAATCATTATGAAGGTTTACAGCTTTCTGGCCAGAAGTGGACCAAAAGACTATTTTGAGTCCACTAATCTAGAATACATTCAATCCTGTGCAGGGGGAGATCTGGATCCAAGATTAGTGAAAAAAGGCTTTTAGATATTATACTTTTATCTGCTTGGATCCCTGTCTGAAATGAAAATTAGGGTTCAACACAGGAGATACAATCGAAGTGAAGCCAGGCTACCCGTACAAAGGCAACAGGAAATAATTATAAACTGAGTGTTGTCCTTTGTGGTTGATGGGGCATAAGGCAAGACACCCATCACGAAGTGGTGTCAGGAGTCAGAATAGATGAGGCGAATGGGTCACAAATCATGTTCACTTTAACAGCATCAAATCATGAAAAGGGCAGCAAATCATGACCACCTCAGAGTGGTCTGTTGTGCCTGGCTGACACTGATATGAAAATGGTGCTGGGAAGCATTTCTACAGGAGGCTGCTTCAACGTGGCCATGAGAATGGCAGCCATGCAGATGGAAAGTCTGATCTAAGTCATTCATGGAATCACCTGTGATTTTGCTGGGCTCCAGGAAATAGCCCATTTGTGGCATGACACACACACACGGACTCACAGACACAGAAAACTCTGCAACTTTAGAGGCCATAGAACTTGGGCTAGTACCAGCTCACTCTCCGTGCCAGCTCAGTTTCCTTGCCCCAAATCACTATTCTGTGTTCCATGCTAGTTATCATGGTAATATGCTTGGTAAGGTAGCATTGGTACTGCAATGTATGCAAATTACAATGACATTTTACTCCCATTGAAGCAGAAGCGGGGAAAGAGATCAATATTTAAATAGGATCACAAATTGAAGCATCATTTTTATAAAGAAAAAGCAATAGCTCAATTGCATATTCTTTTACTGGAACGGAGAAGACTCTCTGCTTGAAATACCATTGGGAAGTTAAAAGTAATGCTTATTGATGAATTCTCTGTGTCTTAGTCAATATGTCAAGATCAGTCATTTTCAGCTTTTCCTCTTAGATTGCCATCTAATTGTTTTTTCTATGTATGGAGCATCCAGGTAAGCAGGTGACAGGAAAAATGCCTTTAAAAAACTACAGAAGGATAAGTGTCACACTCAACAGCAGGACACTTATTCTTAACAAGCCTTGAAAGAGAGAAAAAGACAGAAAGACTTCAAATAAGCCAGAGACTATTATTGTCATGATGCACAGTATTGTAATTGTGCAGCTTTCAACAGAAAAAGGATAACAATTCATGTAACTTTAAAAAAATTAAGGAAACCATTTAACTTGCCCTCATTTCAGATATTGACTGGGCTTATTGTTGGGTGCCATTAAGTTGTAGCTGATTCCTGCTTGATTCCATGGATACCAGTATGCAGTTTTCTTGGCAGAGATACAGAAAAGGTTTCCATTGTCTACTTCTAGGGAGAGGCTGGGGACAAAGGAGCAACCCTTTGCTTTCCCTTTGAGGTTCAGTTCTCCCGCTGACCGGGATATTCAGCATTATTTCCTTGATAGAACACCACCACCAAAATACCTTGACTTCTAATCATGTTTGCCTAAGAATTCAGCTTGAAACATTTCTCTGCACAAGTTCTACCTTTTGCCATGTATGCTTTGCCATGTGGCAAATTGCACAAAGAAGGTTTCTCAGTAATATTCTCATGTAAATGTGAACTATGCAAATAACACATTTTATCCAAACAGGTATGACAGGCTATGGATGCTAAAAGGAGATTATACAACCTTCAGAATGAGACCTGAATCCATCTAGACAGCCAATGACCCCATCAAGGCATGATAAAGTCATGTTAACACAGCTATTGGAAACAAAACTGATAAAATTATTTAGCCAAAAATATAGTGTCATCTATTGTGATGGACAAGCAACAGAAACCTTGGACTTTTTAGGGATCTTGTATCCAGTTTTGGCAAGGTAGTGTCATCATTCCCTGGCTGCTCCTGCCACCACTTGCTCATGTTCTTCTCCCAGCTGAAAAGCATCTAATCCAATCCTGGAAGTGATATGATCATACTTTAAAATATAAGCTAACATACCTATTAAGTCCATACTGAATGGCAAGTGGTTGTCATTTTAGGCCCTAAAAAATCAGAGCCTTAAATTCACCAAAGTGCTGATCTTGGGAGTATTTATTTAAGATGGCGGCTGCTCTTCCTTCCTTCCTTCCTTTTTAGGAAAATGATTATTCCAGGAGTAATGAGTAATAGCACCAGACAGGGATCATTGCCACTTTCATGCTTACTCATCTCTTTTTTCTCCCTTGATGCAGTTAAAGCAGGAGAAGCATCATCTTCTTGCTCCCTCAGTATAAAGAATTCTGGGGAAAAGTGACCTAAAGAGGACTTGTAAAATTTCAATGCTTTGGGAGCACTTAGCAGCAGTTGTTTTCATGCAGTATGGCCTTTAAAATTCAAAAAGTAATTAACTCAGTGAAAATGACTCTGTAGCCATGCAAGTTGTGGGACATTCCTAAAGTTCCTGCCCATCCATTCTTTGCTCTGGAGTATGATAGATTTGGGGTTACTGTGAGTTACCCTGTGGCTACGACATTAGGGAAACATCTTTTAAGCACGATGTCTTGAATCAAATGCTTGCCTACCAAAGCAAAGCTATGTAGGTTGCTGTCTGATTCAAGAAAGTTTCCCTCCTTTTTTCCAGCATTTTTTCCCTTTTCCCTCATGTCTTTGGCTTTGAGTTCTCCTTCTTCTTGCACCAGCTAAGTCACTAGATTGCTTTTGCAACACTCTAAGCCATTATCAGATAAGATAAATGTAGAGTACCTATGAAAATGACAGAAGCTCTGGTGCTGTACTCTCTGGAACCACTGAGTCAGGCTGGGCCTAGACCTCATAAGCATCTAACAGAAAATGTCTCTTGGTGTCTGGGGCTCCATCTAGATGGAACCACCCTCCCTTCACTCGAGTGTGGCACTTAGCCATGCCAATGTAGCTGAGAGTCTATGCCAATGTCCTGAGATGAGAAACAGAACGCTTTCATCAGGAATGTGATTTTGGTGCTCTGACAGCATTCTGTGCCCTCAGTGGAGTCCCTATGAACAGAATAAAGGAGATTGCTGGTGCCTGAGCAGCACGAAAAATGATTCTCCATGTGCTGGTGACAGCAACCCTCAGGCTGATTTGCCTAGCAGCCACGGAAATGCTTGACTTAGCTTCTTCTTCAGTCTGCTCACACTTTTCCCAGAATAAACATCCCAAGACCTTGGGTTCTGCTCTGCTAAAGTCACTGGCTCACTCTAAGTCATTACACCTGGAGAGCCTCAAATGAAAAGAAGAGGATGGCAGCTGCAGCTGAGTAAATGAGCAAATATGTGCTAATATTTAATCACTGCCCATACCTCCACTTGTGTGTGTTGGGGGGGGGGGGAGTGTTTGGCTCACAGAGTCCACTTTAAGGTATTTTATGCAGTTCAGCCTGTGTTTTAGATCTATGACTGCCTTGGCTGCTGCCAGGTTTTGGAGTTCAAAGTAGGGATGTGCAAGAATATTTGAAACGTTCAAAATTTGATCCAATTTGTTCAAATTCAGACATTCAAATTCAAATTGAATGTCTATACATTCGTTTTTGACATGTGAATGAATTTGAATGTTTCAAATCATTTGTACGAATTATTTGGACATTTGTATGTGTACATATATGTGTACAGATAGTAGTGCTTCTGAAGAGTTAACCCAGTTTCTGGGGATGGTGAGGACCTGGTTGGTTAGAAACAAGCTGAGGCTCAATCCCTTCCTGACCCTGGATTACCACAGAAACATCCTGAGATGTGTTTAGGAAGGAGAATCTTTTACTTATTAGGAAAAGGGTTTGTGGTTGGGGGGTCTTTACTGATCACTTCCTACTTTTTGAACAAAAGGTGAAGTCAGTGCATTTGGTACAGCATCTCTGCCCTTATTTGACCAGCAAGCATTAGCCTTAGTGACTCACACCCTTGTTATGTTGCAGCTGGACTACTGCAGTACATTCTACCTTTGGTTGCCTTGGCCAGCTTGGAAATTTCACTGCAATGGCCCATTTGTTAGCCAATCACAGGGAATGCAAGAAGAATGATCTCCCTGCTTTAGTCACTGCACTGGTTACTGGTTTACTTCTGGGCCCAACTCAAAATATTGCTTTTAACCTATAAAGTCTTAAAAGGTTCGGCTCCTGGATGCATCCAAGTTTATCTCTCACACCCAGGTAGTACCTGTACTGTGTGTTTGGTTCATTCTTTAGATCTTCTTTACAAAATGGCCCACATTAGTTGCAGAGCCAGGAAGAGAGCCCCCACTTTTGAAAAACAGATGTTTTCACCTGTGCATTGGGAATGGTTACCACAATTAATTCTATTTTTAGTATTTATTGCTTTTTATTTGCCATTATTGACAAATATTGCTTTTTATTTATTTTTAATAATAATTAATAATTTCTGGACACGTTGTTTGGATCTGTAGACATCTTATGCCAATGCATTATGTCATCCTAAGTTCTTGGGAAGAATTCAATGAGAAATGAAGGCCAGCACCAGCTAAAGAAGTAGCAGCTGTGATATCATGTTGTATAATAATAATATAGCACTGATATCTCTGATTATCCTAGGCCTTTGGAAAGGTTCTGATGGTCAAAGTATTAACAGTACCAGAAATCATAAACTAACTATTCATGAATAATAATTATATCTGAAATGAAAAATAAATATTGCAACATCTATTTGTAATACTTTGCAGACTATAAAGCTTGTGGATTAAAGCAAAGTGTTCCATTTTTACAGAGCAACATAAGCAAGAGTTTGATCAGCTTATGATGTTTTTTCCAAAGCTAGCTAGATTGTTCAGCAGTAGGATTCCCTTAACACCAGTTTGTTTGCTACATAATCCCCTCTGTCATGCTTACTAATGTATCTCCAGCAGCCGTAGGGTAAAAGCTTAGTGTGGTGACTTGAGACTAAGTGTACAACTCAGCAGTACTGAATAATAAAATATACCTCAATTATTTAGCCATTCTGACCCTGATTATTGGTAAATTATTTCTCTACCTTGCCATTCCCTTGGCCAAAAAGTGAAGGTTTTGCCAGGGTGGAGGATAACGTCTTCACATTCGGAATGCAATGTTTTTCAGTCTTTACCTCTTTAGAATTTCCTCCAATTTCCCCTTACTGCAGCTGTGGTCTGCATCAACATGCTGTCTTCCATATTTGGCTAATGTGCCTTTCTTATTGTTAACAGTGAACAAATATATTTATACACTGTTATTTGGTTGACAATTCTGAACCAAGGTACAAGAAAAAAAGATACCAAAGCCTGTGAGCAAAAACGCATGGATAATATCTTCAAAACCAAATGTTCTTTTCCATGCAAAAATGAGTTCATGAAGATATAATTTAATTGTAGAAATAGATCAGGAGAACCATGTTCATTTTTTTTCATCTGCCATTTAAATCTGCAGTTCTCCATGACCAACTGAACTCAAGTTAGTAATCCACTATATGTGTGGGAAGTGTGGACTCCATTATGCTCCCTTTGCAAATCAGAAATAGCTAACAGGTTCTGAAAATAGAAATCCAGAATTCATTGCTTTGCCTTGTTGTGTTGCCATAATATTAATAGGGGGAAAGAATTATTTTCATTTTAACAGGAACTTAATGAATTATTTTGGCAACCATTTTGTGGAATCATAGAATCTTAGAGTTGGAAGGGACCTCTAGGTTTATCAGGCCCAACCCCCTGCACAGGAAATTGTGCATAATCTGGCTGTGCAGCAAACAAGTGTTTACTATGAAAGTTATCAGCTATACTGAGAGTAACAACATTCTGTTCTATACTTTCAGATTAATAAAGAAACAAAGAAGTCAAATACTCATTAAGTTATAAATAATATCCACTTCTCCATTGACTGGACTATTGCCTTTGAAGTGGGTCTACCCTGAAGTTTGGTTACAGAGCTACTTCACCTGCATTTGGTGCCACTGGCTTCTGGGTAGAATGGCCCATTAAAGAACTCTTTAAACAAACAAAGTATGGAATTCAACTTCTGGAATGGTCTCCCCTGTAGAATACAGTAGGTGATCATTTGGTTTTGGTTTTCTCATGTTCAAAACATATTTATATACCCAAGCACTTGCTGTTTACTAAAGAGTTACCTTTCGGATGACTATCTGTATCCTCTGTACACACAGGGCAGAGTGTGATCCAGATCAAGGGGACCTTGGCCTGGATTGCTGGTAAACCTGATTAAACGTGTCTACTGATGTATTAGTAACTCCTGATCTGGAACACAGGAGTGCAAAAGGCACTCATCTGTCTTTCTGACTCCTAGTACTCTGGTGTCTAAAACTAGTGCAAGCTTCAAAGCTGGTTTCCACAGCTCTGCCTCTAGCTGCATGCAGAAATATGGCACAATGCGACTCTTTTTGGTTTAGCTCAGCTTTGTGTGCTTATCTAGTTAATACTTCAGCCTACTCTTTCCTCCAGTCCATATTTTATGCAGTTTTTATAACCTGGATTTCACAAAGCAAGCATCCATTCCTCTTTTAGTTCCACCTTGAGACCGGGGGTGGCGGCGGGGAGGGGGAGTTTCTCACCCAAATGACAATGCTCAGATGATATTATCGCCAACCAGGAAAGGAAAGTTGGGCTCAACTGAAATTTGGCAGACTTATAATATGCATATTAAATTGGGCTATCTCCACATGTGACTTATTTGCCCACTGAAATTGCCACTGGGTTCTGCAAACTGTGTCTTCTACTCATAAGGTTATGAAATTAAAAGGGATCCTAAAACCCCATATAGTCTCTGACACTGGATTTATTACTTTATACTAGAGTGGAAATTCAAAATTTTAGAAGAATGTTCATTAAATACTTTGATGAGGAAGAATGTACAAATAAGATTGGGTTACAAGTGTGACTATAATCACATTAAACATATTAAAAAATATTGAAAAGTATTGTATCCCAATAGAAAGATAATATAAGAGAACATAAGAACATAAGAGAAGCCTTGCTGGATCAGGCCACAGCCCATCTAGTCCAGCATCCTGTCGCACACAGTGGCCCACCAAATGCTTATGGGCATCTCAAGCAGAAACAAGGACAAAACTTCTCCTGCTCTCGAGTCCCAGCAGATGGCCTTTGAAGCGCCCCAGTTCCTCCCCCCCCCCCAGCCTGGAAGATGCATCTAGGCATTCGTTCTAGTAGCCATTGATACATCTGTCATCCATAAATTTGTCTAACCCTACCTTAAAGCCATCCAGACTGGTAGCTGTCACCACCTCTTCCAGCAGCACATTCCATAAGCCAATGACCCTCTGGGTGAAGAAATACTTCCCCCTGTCAGACCTTATTCTCCTACCCATCAGCTTCATAGAGTGCCCCCTGGTTCTAGTGTTGTGCGATAGAGAAAAGAAATTTTCTCTATCCACCCTTTCTATACCGTGCATAATTTTATATACTTCAATCAGGTCCCCTCTCAAACGCCGTCTCTCTAGACTGAAGAGGCCTAGACGTTGCAGCCTGGTTTCGTAAGCGAGGTGTTCCAGACCCTTAATCATTCTGGTTGCCCTTCTCTACACCTTTTCTAGTTCCACAATATCCTTTATGAGGTGTGGTGACCAGAATTGTACACAATATTCCAAATGTGGCCTCACCATAGATTTATAAAGGGGCAAAATGACACTTGCTGTCTTATTTTCTATTCCCTTCCTAATTATTCCCAGCATTGAATTTGCTTTTTTCGCTGCTGCTGCGCACTGGGTTGACACCTTCATTGAACTGTCCACCAAAACCCCGAGATCCCTTTCCTGGTGTGTTGCAGAAAGCTCAGACCCCATCAGTTTATAGACATAATTTGGATTCTTGGCCCCAATGTGCATTACTTTGCATTTGTTAAGATTAAAGCACATTGGCCACTTGGTTGCCCACTCACCCAATGCTAAGAGATCCCTCTGGAGATCTTGGCAATCCCTTTCAGATTTTACTACCCTAAATAATTTAGTATCATCAGCAAACTTTATTTTACTATGTACCCCTTCTTCTAGATCATTGATGAATAAATTAAAAAGCATTGGTCCCAGTATTGAGCCTTGAGGGACCCCACTTTTTACTTCTTTCCACCCTGAGAATTTGCCGTTTATTAGTACTCTCTGCTTTCTGCCCTTAAGCCAGTCACAAATCCAGGACAGTACCTGTCCTTTTATTCCATGGCTGATGAGTTTACTCAGTAGCCTTTGATGTGGGACTTTGTCAAAAGCCTTCTGAAAGTCCAGATAGACAATGTCTACTGGTTCACCTTTATACACGTGTTAATAAATCCTACAACGAATTTGAATAAAGTGATGATATATTAGGTAGTACTGTTAACTTTCATAATGTTTCATTTCATTTTAAAGCTAACAGAAAGATCCGAGCTAGTTACATGCAGCCAAATTCCACTCAGTACTACAGCTTCAAAAAACTGAATTAAAGATCAAGAAATCCCCAGTCTGAATCTCAATCCTTTTCTTTTCTCTCTTAGGTTGTATCTGTATTATGCAATGAAGGCACCTTAATCAGGTCCTCGGGGTAGCTCGTCTCCATTGGGAGTAATAGAAACTGGCCTCAATTAAGGTATATAACAGAGCCGCAGCCAAACATGCCTTCAGTTATATTCTTTTATGTTCACTTTTCCCTGGGGATAATGCTACTCATTTACTGCATCTTATGGGATTAAGTTCCCCAGAAGATGCTGAGCAAGAAGTTTCATCATTTCTCGTTAATGTAGTGGCCAGGCTGACTGGCAATGCCGATGTTTAAACAGTACAGTGGAACGAGTGGGACACTTGGCCAGGTCAAGTTCTGGTTAAAGTCATAACTTTGACTTCTCCAAACTATGTTTGCTTCTTCAGCAAATGAAATTGTGGTTGGACAGATCTTAAGGTGGTCTTTAAAAAAATGTGCTGCCATTAAACATTTGTCTCGAAAGTAACTGGACCATTGCAGCTATTTGAAAGAGAAAAGAAGAAGAAGAAGAAGGAAGAAGGAAGGAAGCTCAACAAAAAAAGAAGAAGGAGGAGGAGGAGGAGGAAGGAAGCTCAACAAATGTGACTTGAAGGCAGGCTTTCTCTTTGCACTCCCCCTCACTAGCCATTCTTGGAAACATGACCTCTACCATTTGCCCCACCTATTTCAATGCCTCTGTTCGTTGAGGCTCATGGGAATTATACTTCAAGATATGCATAGGCTGTTTCTTCACTTGCTTGCAAAGGACTTCTCTAGTGGGATGAGGTCAGATGGAGCACTCCACCTCCAGAACCCACCCATGTGTTCCAGAATAACACTATCCACATTTGAACAAATGTTCTTGGACAGCAACCTTACTGGCCCCAATGCTTATGTGAGCTTCAAAGCTGACCTCTGCAAGGTCCTAAAGTCCCTGGCTATAGAGCTCTGGGAGACCCGTTTTGGTGGCACAATTTGGTCAACCACCAAAGTGATTTAAACCCCACCCCATGGATATCATGGGTTTTAAGTGGCTCTCTAGAAGAAAGAAAGAAAGAAAGAAAGAAAGAAAGAAAGAAAGAAAGAAAGAAAGAAAGAAAGAAAGAAAGAAAGAAAGAAAGAAAGAAAGAAAGAAAGAAAGAAAGAAAGAAAGAAAGAAAGAAAGAAAGAAAGAAAGAAAGAAAATGTGTTTACTGTGATGTAAATTGGTCCCACCCAAGTTGGAAAAAAACTCCTATAGTTCAAAACAACCCACCGTTAGCATATAAAAGTATATTCTGAGTGTTGATACATTGATTTTCCTCTTATTTCCTCTTCTTCGTAACTTAAGACAGCCAGGAAGAATGTTAAAATAAGAAGAATGGAGGAGCAAAAAAAACCCCCTACAGATAGAATCAAAAAGCAATGATATACAGGTGGAAACATTTCCCTGAAATGTGAGCCGTGATACATGCAAGGGCTCATTTGGCACTGCACCAAAATTAACTTCCAGCTGCTTGTCACAGCCAGCAGCTTTTGTTTTATTCACACATGTGGCAAGCTCCTGGTAGATGTTTCAGTGCTGAAGTCGCTGTGTCAGATGTGCACTAAAGCAGCAATATGCTACATGGCAAAGAAAATGGGGGATAATATGTCCTACTGATCAATTGATATTTTAGGCCAATAGGGTAACACTTTGCCTCTCTTGCCTTGATGCTAAGGATGTTTAGCATATCAATATACAAACTAATGCAAACTATGTAAGCAAAATCACTTTCAGGAAAAAATGAAAATTTCAGCCTCAAGGGATGGAACAGGACTGACCTTGGATCGTGGTGGTGCTCGGATGTACCATTTACAATCCACTGCTTCAGTGTCAGATGCCTTCCCTTCTTTCCCAATTTGTATTGATTCCACAATTCCTTCGGATCCTCCCATCTCAAATTCACAGACTGAGTAATGATAATAACAACAAAATCAAAATCAAGCAAGAAATGGAGAGCCAATCTTGCAAATAATAATAATAATGAATGCTATGAAACATTGAACATACCAACCTGGCAATGGTTTCAAAACACCAAGGTCCTTGAAGTCTGGATCTTAAAATAAAATTGAAGAAGAAATCATTATTTTTTTTCTTTTTGAACATCCAAGTATTTGCTACAAACTTGAGTAGTCTTTTAAAAAGTGGTTTGGAAAAGGGTACGATGTTGGGAAGTTTGCAGCCAAACTGCTCATCTCTAATCCATATTAAAGGCCCCAAACTGCACTTAGGAAACACATTTTTTGACATTTAATATGGATTAAAGATGAGATGTCAATGCTACGGCTGCCTCCAGATGGTGTGAGGAAAATGAAGGAGTTTCTTTTTATATCCTGTAATTGCTTCTCACCATCCTTGCCAAATGACAGAGCAAAATCACGAGGTAAGCCTGGTCTAGGTGCTTGGTCCCATGATAGTATGGTGTGTACCTCTGGGCATTTCAATGGCACAAAATACTCCAAAGTGGATGACTGCCAGCCTCTATCGCCCGTAAGGTGGCCATTTCTGCCAAAATGGATCTCAAGAGCAAGTCTCCAGACATCTAATCCCAAATTGCTAGTCTAGGAAAACCTGGGTTAGGAATTGATTTACTCAGAATAACAATGACTTGGGGTTTCATTTCTATATCACAGGACTATGCTGGGATTCCTACAAATACAGGTGACCAACTCAATATAACTGAGATAATCCCACATTTTAGGTTCTGCCTGGACTCAGCTTAGCTTGAGACAAAACTGCCCAGGCTCAGTTTTGGGGGGGGGGGTATCTGCATTGTTTATACAACAGTTATCACTTTTTATGACCAAAACAAAAAGCTGAAGAAAAATATAATAGAGCACATTGGGCTACTGAGAACAGATTTTTTTTGTTCATGAACCAACAGATTTTGTCAGTTTCTCCCCTTCATATGAGGCATTTTCTCCACTTTGTGTATAGCAAATAACTGTTCTTTTTATTTTAGTTCCATAATACTTTTATCAGATACAAAAAGGGCAATAATAGTACTTAAAATTAATTTGAAGTCAACATAACCACAATGCAAGCTTTCAATTGCCTCATCTGACAAAAACGACCTTTAAAGTGCATTTGCCTACCCAAATGAGTCACCTCTTCTTCATGTCAAAAATGTTACTGATGATAAGATTAAGATTTTTATGAAGCAGGTGTAGGAGTGTAAGCTAAAAAACCCCAACAACCCAAAAACTTATAGGTGGGAGTCATGTAGGGAGACAATTATTTTTAGTGGCCAGGACTCAGGTAGTTGGTACAGAGGGGAACACAGATGAGAATTTAAAAATTTAGAATACTACATCATAGATCATAGAACTAGAAGGGATCTCCAAGATTATCAAAGCCAACCTCCTGACCAACCTCCTACAGGAACCATGAAACCATTTCAAACAGATGGCTTTCCAGCCTCTGCTTGAAGCCCTCCAGTGTAAGCTATTCCACTGACTGACAGCTCTTTGTCTGGAATGTCTAATCTGTATCTTCTTCCTTGAAATTTCATCTCATTGGTTCTAATCCTGCCATCAGAGGCTAGAGAAAATAATCCCAAGCCCTCTACAGTATGACAGACCTTAGATTTATGAAGACAGCTATCATGTCTCCTTTCGGTCTTCCGTTCTGAAAATGTTAGTAACTAATTCACACACAGTACACGCATAAGGTAATTTTATGTTTTATCTTGTTCAAAGCAGCTGTCGGCTTTCAGGATACAGCATGAAACCCAAAATATTTACAAATAAATATACATTGCATCACTGTTCTCCTTCAAAGGCACATCTGATTTTCCAATTCCACCAAAAGTCATCTCTCTTATTACACACACACACAAAATTGCTGACCTAGAAAACTTGATAGAAACCTTCTGGGAGTCAGACTACTAAACTGATGATTAATATTTATTAATTGGTTCAATGAGCTTTGACTTGCTTTTCACCCATCTGACTTGCAGTGCAGTATCTGCCTCGCCAAGAATATATTCAGCACATACAGATTCAGAAAACACTGTAATTCAAATATGAATATTGGATTTCTGAATCATTTTAAATCTATCTATGGGTGCTTCCTCACTGGCTTTAAAAACACATTTAAAGACATATTAAAGACACACACAGAACACATTAAGACTTACCTTCCTCACAGGAGGCCAGATCTGGGACTCTTTGCATGGCCGCTTCTGCATTCTGGCAGGCGAGATCCATTCTTAATGGGGTCTCGCCAACAAAGGATCCGGCCTCCAGGAAGACCTCAAAAATTAGGTCTTCCATCCACCCCCTTGCCTCAGTTCGGTCGGAAGCAGGATGCTTCCACACACGGAGAGGTGAGGGGCCGGATGTGCTAGTGGCCGCCATCTTGGGGAGGGCAGAAGCAGGCCAGTCTGCCTCCTTCTACCCTCCCCCCTGTGCTGTGCACCAGCGGAAACACACAGTGATTGGCAGCTGTATGCTCCAGTCTTGTGGCTCCAGGGTGGTGTCAGCGGTGTGGGAGGCCGGGTGCCCTTTGGAATGGGGCCGCAGCCTTCGCACAGCACCCAGGGGATCCGGCCGGTCTGATCCATCCTCCCAGCACATGTGCAGACATGCAGGGCCTCTGAGGATCTGTCCCTATTTTGGACGGATCCTTGGGAGGTTGGATTGCCAGGAAATGGATTTCCTTGAATCCATTACTCAGCAACAGGTGTGGAACCACCCTATAATATCTTAAATGCATTTGTGAATTCAGTTAGTTTGAAACACAGGTGATATTCACATTAACATTTTACTTGAAAGGGCTTCAGTTCATAGAGGTGACATTAGCCTAGGTTTTCTGCACAGTAGACTTTATTAAGTCACAGTTTATTTTTCATTAGTCTAGTGTTTAGGTATGGAGTGGGTGTCTCTGGCTGGAGACTGTCCTTTGCTCAGTGCTGTCGCCATCTCTTTCCCTTCTTCTGTTTCATCCGTATGCAACATATTGGGGGTTTAAGAGCTGTGAGGGTGTAGTCAGTGTTAAGCATTTAACACTGGGAAAGCTAAAGAGATTCACAAGCCAATTTGGTCTTGTGGTCAGAGTGCCAGACTCATATATTGTAGTCACTGGGTTTGATTCTGCACTCCTATAAGAAGCCAGCTGTGTGACCTTCGGCTAGTCACGGCTCTCTTTCCTAGCTCTCACAGGCTCACCTTCCTTACAGGGTGTCTGTTGTGAGGAGAAGAATAGAAACCTTTGCCAGCTGCTTTGTGTCCCCTTAAATGGGTGATAAAAGTGAGGTATTCCCATCCACTGCTGGAATAGTCTGTGCCTGCTTGCCTGCTGGCACCCACATTTTCATTGGCTAGGGGAACTGACACTCATTTGCCCACTAGTAGTAGGCCTGGTTCCCAGTCACTTGTTGACAGAGGATCTGATGCCCGCTTGTTTGTTCATACCCACTTGCCCACCAATACTAAAGACTGGAACCCACTTACCCACTGGCAGAAGGGGCTGGTGGCCATTCATAAGGTGGCAGCAGGATCAGTCACTTACTGGCAGAAGGACCAGCACCCACTCATCCACTACTGATGGTGGTGGCTAGCACCCACAGATACACTGGTGTACTGGCAGCTGGGAGTTGTATACCTGTTGACCTACTGGTGCCCATTCATTCACTAGCATCAGGAGAAACCACTCATTTGCTCACTGGCAGGAGGAGGAGGTGCTCACTTGGCCATTGGTAGGGCCTGTGCCCACTTACCCATTGGCAGTGGAGGCAAGTACCCACTCATGCCCACTTGCCTGGTGGTCCATGCTCACTTGTCTGCTGGTGGTTGAAGCTGGTATTCATTCCCTCACTGGTAACAGAGGCTGATGCTGAGTTGCCCACTGACAGCAAGGGTTGGTGCCCACTTTCTTACCAGTGTCCACTGCCCACTGGGGTTTACTCACCCACTGGTGGTGAAGTCCATTTGCCTGTTGGAGCCAGGCAGCCCATTATTGCTTCTGGGCAGAGATCAAGGAGCCCAGCTTCCTCTCCTGACTCAGAGGGAATGGAGAGATAGAGTTGGGGCACTTCACTCCAAAACTCCTGATGACTTCTCCCAGTGGCTTCATATAGATATTAAAGAGCATAGGAGACAAGACCTACCCCTGGGGAACTCCACAAGGAAGTTCCCAGAGCATCAAACAAGTCTCCCATTGCTACCTTCTGGTGCCTGCCCCAGAGATAGGAAGAGAACCCCTGTAAAACAGAGCCTCCCCATCCTAGTCCCTGAAGCTGTTCAAGTAGGATGCCATGGTCAATGGTATAAAAAACCACTGAGAGATCAAGGAGAACCAATAGGGTAGCACAGACCCTGTCCCCTTCCTGCTAAAGATCATCCACCAGGGCGACCAAGGCAGTCTCAGTACCAAACGCCTACCTGAATCCAGATAATCTAGATAATCCATTTCATCCAAGCATACTTACAGTTGCATAGGCACCACCTTCTCCAAGACCTTCCCAAAAAGGGGGATTTTGGCTACTGGGCGATAGTTGTTCAATACGTCTGGATCCAGGGAAGCCTTCTTAAGGAGGGGGTGTACCACAGCTTTCTTAAGAGCCCTTTCTGCACTTGTTAATTTGGATCGAGTTGCTAAGACCTCATTGTCTCTATGGGAATCCAAATCAAGGAGCTGTGAAGAACACATTATCTGCACTGGAGTAGGGTTGATCCGGATCAGAACTGTGCTAAGGGCTCACTAATCCAGATTAGTAGTAGACAAGATAAGCATGCTCTACATCCATGCTAGAACTATTTAGCACACATTTGATGTTCTAAAGCCCATTCAAATGCAGATGCCTCTACCCGTGGTTGATCTGTATCTAGCTAATATGGATTTAACTAATATGGATCTGGTTAATATGGACTAACCAAGGTAAGCATAGAAAGGGCCATAATGTCCTGTTTTACCCCTGGCATATGGGTGGGTGGAAGGGATGACCAGAGATTCACCAGCATCCTTTAAAGTTAGAAAAATGCTATCAACCCCCACCCCCTTCCCAATTAACTCACATTTCTGGACAATTGGCTCTGCTGTTCTATGTTCTCTTCACTTTTAAACGTTATGGAACACACAACATTTTTATTACCATTTAAGTTCCTTCAAATTTTCCTCTGTCCATCTTTTTTCAAAAGTTATTTGTTGTGTTAGTATTGTGCTGTGCAGGGAAATTCTGGTGTGATCAGGAGGCGGGGAGAAACTTAGGAGGCTGTTCTAGACAGAGACTTCAGTAGCGGAATGCTTGTTTTTGTCTTTGCTTATTATTTGCTCCTAATCTTTTGATTTAAAACCCTGCAATGGAACATGGGCAGTTCTGGTAGAGGAAGGGAAGTCCGTTAAAGCACAGGAGTTATTGGCAAGCCAACCTACCTGCAGTCCAGCAGCAGAAATACATCACTTCTGGAGCATGAGAATCCTTCCCTAGAGCTGCAACCCCCCCACCCCCAGGTTTAACTCTTATAGTTCTTGAGAAAAGGCAAGGTTAAGAGCTGAGCTGTTCTTGAATGTCTGCAGTGCTGTAACGCAATGGTCAAACCTGACCTTCTCTCTTTTAAAAATAGAAAATAAAATAAAACAGAGGATGCAGTGGAAGTACAGTTTATTGCCAAGGCTGTTTTATATCAAGTATAAATAATACACAATACCATCCACTTCACATCCAAAGAACATACATTATACATACAGTAGAATTTCACTTCTGATCTATTGTGCTGGATAGAAGGCAGAAGCATAGTTGAAACACTGGCTCAAGTCTACAGGATGAATAGATTCTGCTGTGGTATTCACTAGTGGCCACTAATGACTTCATGTATGAGGTCAATAACACCACTATGTATGTCAGGAAGGGCCACAAAGGCGACCTTATCTAACTTGCTGCATTAATACATGCCCGAGGAATTCACCCACCATCAAACCCGACTAAAGCTAGAGCAAAGGCTCATTTGTCCCAGCAGGGTTTTAATTAAATCTTTCATCTGCAAGCAATAAAAACTGCTTGGCCTGATTTTCAGAGGCACTTGTGAAAAATCTTCATTATTTGAACAAAGCAGACCATGGCTGCCCAGAAAAGCATTTGTTTAATTTTTTTTCCTCTCTATCAGGGATTGCCATTTCTGCAAAATGGAGAATATCTAACACTGAGAAAATTAATAAACTAGGCAAAACATACATCCAATTAAAAGGAATTAATTTGCTTGATTATTAAGGTACAATTCAATAAATTATTAATGCTTAGGGCTATGCCTGCACTGGGCCAGAAAATCTGCCCAGGGGACACACTGAATATATGCTTCTTCCAGTTTACAGGATGCTCTACTGGGAGGGCCCGGGTCCCAGCAGACAGTTTTGTCCACTGATGCAGACTATGAGCATTCAATGGGCACTGAGAATTCTGGTCACTCATCCAAAATAGTCCTGACTGCTAGTTTCAGAAACCAGAAACTTTCATTCCTAGTCTCCAAAACTCGGACAGGATGGTGCACATGGTCCTTAGTGTGCTCACTGCATCATCAGCCAGGTTGCCTGAACTGGATTAGTAAGACACAAGATAGCCTATGCCATGCACAAAGCCTATGCCATGTACTGTTGCCTCCTGAAAATATACGTAAGTCTCCAGCAATTCATAACTCCTCTGAGCATTGATCCTTTTGACAAACCACAAGCACCTTCAGCATAATCCTGATTTTGTTGGCGGTGGCACTCTCTTCTCAGCTCAAATTTTGTTCTGGTGAATAACAGCACTATCACCACCAAAAAAGCAAACTCATTTTCACTTACCAGTTATTTTACTGGTGCAGGTCTGTCAGCATCAAAGTGCTGTAAGCATTTTTGGTACAATAAATAATAATGGAGCAGACTTAGGATATCCTCCTTCTTGTTATAGTAAAAAGCAAATAGTATCATAAATGAAGGGCACAATATCCACAATCAACTGACAGGTTCACCCCTGCCCCAGAAGCTGGGAGAGACCTAATAAATAATAGTCTAATCTCTCTGTGACAGGCAAGTGTCAAATATGGAGAGCCAATTAAAAAAATTAAAATGAGAAAATTAGAATTAAAGTCCTTTTTGCCAACAGGTAACTTTGCCCTGTTAGCGCTAGTACTCCTTGATCTAGTACTCATCATGAAGAAGAAACAAAAACTCATGTCTTTCTGAGCAACTGAGGGTGAATGGGGGGGGGGGGGCAAAACTGTCATTTTAATTTGGAGCTTCGCCCCCTATCGGTTGTTGTGATAAATGGAACAGAGGATAACCCATGCATGTGTATTCTGCCTGTAAATTTAAACACTGCTCCCAAATAACAACAATAACAATAATAAATTTTAAGGAAGGAAATAGCAATACTTTAAAGTGTGATTTTTTAAAAAAACAAAACCAAGATGATGATTGACATATCAGCTAGCAGATTTCATGACTTTGGTATTCTGACAATCAGAACTTTCAGTGCAGAATGTGTGCTGTCTCCAAATAGTGCTGCCTGCCTTTTGTAGCTGTTGGACACTGAGGCCCTTGCCGTACTTACCTGACTTCAGACCACATCCCAATCAGCTGTCTGCATGCTAAAACAGAATACATCAAGTCTGCTACCCAACCACACTTTGTCCACATTGGATGAAGTTCTGATCCAGGCACCTCTTTGAAGACTTTGACATGTATATTTGTTCCCAGACTTAGGAAGTTCAGCACAGCCTCAAAGGACTTTACAGGAGCAATGGCCAGGGCTGGAACAGAATGGGCTAAATGTGGATGTCCTACCCTGTCCCAGCATAAAAGATGTAAGTATGGAAAGGGCCTGACTCAGTCATGTTAGGTGTCAAACTATCACTACAGTTCTTTTTGTTTTGCATCATTGCCATCAATAACTATTGACACAACCATCATATTCTTTTGTTGTAGACACAAATTTTCAGGTGTTTGTATCAACTCAGCTATTACCAAGTACTGTCACCCTGATAACCCACACATAGATTTTCTCAGCCACAGTTATGTGATGGGAGCTTGTGCAAGTTGCTATCTATTTGTAATTAGTCAGAGATCTCAAAAAGATTTTGGTCTTCTCCTTTTCTGTATTTTTTTCAGTCTTCTGACTCCATTATTTTTTAAGCCCAGTTTATTTGTGTATATCCATAATAACAGTTGATAGATATTCCTATCATGTTTTCCTCCTCATGACTCCTCATTTTCCCTTTTTCTATTTCCCTTTGGATCAGAATTGGGTCTAGAGGCCTCCCTTTCACAAGCTCATGCAGTCTATGGGGAGCCTAAGCTCCTGATAGTCTGCACTGGATGCAGCATAGCCTAGTTTGGTTGTCCAAAATGGTCACCTAGACCAACATACTAATAGAGCTATTTTAATAGGTCTCTGGCAGTCCAGAGGCCAGTAGAATGAAACAGGGAGGCATGCAGAAGGGTACATACCTCCTTGTTCTAGTTTAACAGAGGGATTAGTTTCATTGATGCACCAAATTGTGCCTCCAGAATCATCCTCTTTGGGTTTCAAAACCAGGAACCTTAATTCCTAGACATCAGAGACCCTGGAAGCTGGATCTAAGGTTGTGCAATCTTTGGAGCTAGTGCAGGGGCTGTCCTGGAACAGTCTTCCAATTATAGAAGGCTTGTTCCAGGACTGTAGGGTTGGAACTGCTCCAGCCTGACCTGATCCTGCTGGACTAGGCCAGCCAGATAACCACAGAAATAGCCAGAGATTAAGCGTGTGCTGTCATTCTCACACTGGGTCTTGGGGAGGGATTGTCAACATGTGGGGATACTGAGTCATAACAGGTAGTCGTGACAAGGTGAAGTCCCAGCCTTGGTGAGTGGAAGATTTACTAATAAGATGAGCCATTTATATTCAGCTACATAAACAAATAAATGTTCCTTTGGTTCATGCAAATTGATTGGATCTGTAAAGCTTAAAAGCCCAGAAAATGTTCATTTTAATAGAAGTCTCTCTCCTCGTTTCAGTCTGACGTTAACAAATTATCAACCTTTGTTTCAAAAGTGATTTAAGCTTTGTGAGAAAAATTGCTTCACAAATAAAATCAGTAGTTCACAGCCAGGAGGAATCTCTTAAGGCTCCCCCTCCCCTTCCTACTGCAAATTCTGTGCCTAGGATCAGTGTAATATACTGCTTATGGATTTTGGACTAGGGATTTGGAATGACAAAAAAGAAACATAGTGGGTGACTCTGGGCCATTTATTTATTCTCTTTCATTCTGGTTTAGATACACCACACTACAGTTGAAAGGGATAAACTAGCAGGGTAAAGGAACAATGAACTTGGCCCTTTGGATAAAGAATAGAAGAAAATAAACTAATAGATAAAACAATAATCAAGTCAGCTGCAGAACAGGCACCAAGGGGCCACCAATCACCATGATACCATACTTCTTTATTAATGTAAGTAATATGTTGCATTGCTAACGCGTCATTTGTCGCTCCTACCTTGTATTTACATAACCAACTGGTGTGTAGAAATAACATACTATCATGGCATCCCATAACAGGAATCAAAGAGGAATTAAGCATGTAGTGACTACAGTCAGTCCAATTTAGAGGCGTTTTCGCACTAAGGCGAAGACGCCTCGGAACGCTTCCCCCCGAACGGGTTGAGAACACTTTCCCGTTCACACAAGGGCAGGTAAGGAACACTCGGAGAGCAGTTCTCTTACCTGCCAGCGCGAACGGGAAAGTGTTCTCAACCCGTTCGGGGGGAAGGCCCTCCCATGGGCTGCTCCCATTGGCTCCTATGGAGCCAGTGTGGGCAGCCAGCTGCCTTCTGTCCCTGGGTTCCTGCTCGCTCCCAAACCCCAGATCAGTCTCCGGGGGTGGGCAGGAACCCCAGCCAAAAGCCCCCAACCCACCCCCAGGGTCTTACCTTCTCCTGCAGGCTCCATTCTGTGTAGAAAGGCCGGACAGTTCTGAGCACGTTTGAGGGGGTGGCCCGTCGTTATCTGGGCACCCGCCTGGCTTCTATTGCCCATCTGAGCATGTGCGGATGCCCAGCCAATGGGGTCTTCAGGCATCTTGAAGATCCAGATCTCCAGGAGGACCCCATCTGAATGATTTGGATCTTGAAGAACCAGATCTTTGACTGTGCGTGAAAAAAAGGGGCTAAATAACACTGATGTCAAACCTCAGCATTTACTCCCTTTGTGTGCACATGCCAAGATATTTAGACAGATGTTCAAAGAGTTTTACCATCAAAGTTCTCATTTAAAAGTTCTGATTACCAGTCAGCAACATTGAAGAGATCTGATGGCAGATTAAGGTTGACCTCAGGGCCATTCTACCTGACCCGCTGGACTACTTCTAGGCCTCTCTCTTCCATGCTCTGGTACAGACAGAGAAGGTGCACCTCCACATACAGTGTAGTCTGCTCTAGGTGGCCCAAAATGGCTTCCTCAACTGGGATAGTGGTAGACCTTTTTTTAAAAAAAGTCTGCCACAGTCTACACATGAGTAAACTGGCCCAGGGTTCCCAAGAGTTTTGGGGCCAGGAACTTTAAAGTTGTGTGGGTTAAGCTGGCACAGGTCTGTCTTGGAACAGCCAGCCTAAATGTGGACAATGCTGTTCTGGGACATCTGAACTACTCCAGCTGGGAATTGTTCCAGTACGAACAATTCCAGTTGGAGTGATTCTTGCTGCGTAAATGCTAAAAAGCCTTTGGTTGCAGCACAGTAATTGCTGAGACAGAACTTTGGATCTAGTACTGAACTTTTTTTAGAAAAAGACTGAAACAGTACATTCTATATTACAAATGATCCATCTATCATATGTAGACTTGGATTTAGTACTATCATAAACCCAGATTTTTCTATTTCATATTACAGCTAAATAATCTATAATTGTACAGACAAACTAGATACAAAGGATAGGTAAGACACATGTGCAGGCACGGATGAATATACACATGCACAAAGCTTTCTGACAGGAAATATTTGCATGTGATTTGATTTACAAAAATGAAGATTTTTATTTTCTTCATAGCCAGTAATTCAGTCTGTGATGAGATCAAATACCTGTGATCTCCCAAAGTTGTAGTTTCTTTTTATAATGGCAATCCCCTATAGAAATTCAGATTAATCTAATACTCATCATTCCTCAGCTGAAAAATATTTGTTTTCATCATCCCTAAGCACTGTTAATTTAAGATTACAGACCTTAGTCAGCAATTAGAGATGTACATGAACTTAAAACGTGGTCCAGGTTGAACTTTGTTGAATTTATTTTAATCTGGAATCAGAACATACTCAATCTAGCTGTAGGTTGAACATGAAAAGCTTCATGAACTGTTTATTTTTAAAATTGTTTTTTACACAGTTCTCAATTGTAACAAAAGAGCCAGATACGGTCATTCTGGACAGGTTGAATTGTTCAGTTTGAGCTATCAAACACCTCTTGGATTGCTTCAACTAAATGGTACTATGTGAAATGTTTTAAAACAAACCAAATTTGCACATCACTATCAGCGATCTCTAAAACAATTTCTGGCACACTTGAACATGCATTCTCCTGAACCTGGGAGTAAAAGAATCTTGAACACAACATTATTTTTTACATTATTTCTCTGACTCCCCAAACATTGCAACAACTCTGGCAATGGAAGAAAGTGAGAGGAAAAAAAATGCTGGGAAGGAGAGATACTTTTAAATGCTTAAACTGCTCATTTCCTAGTCATCAAATTAAGTATTTAATGAGAAGAGAACTGTGATAATATCTATCAGTTGTCTTGAGATTGTTCTCTAATGGGCAGGTTACAGTAATTAGTAGAAAGCAAATCAACACATCCATTCTTTTTAACTGATCTTTTTCAACTGCTAATCTGTAACTCATGAAAGGTTGACAGACTTTGGACTAAGAAAGAGGAAGACTAGGGAGTCTTAATTGGGTTTAGACCCCCTTTGCATAAGATACAGCATGTAGTCCCTTTTACTTACACTGTTCAGTTAGAAAGGACATCTTTATGTTTCTGACAAGAATAAAGTGCCACTCTCCCTCCACCCTGATGCATATTTGAAAGAAGTCGGATATTCCCTTCTAAACCTGGGCACAATAAAAAAGATATAATATGGCATAACTTTTAAAAACACTACCACTCCAAAACAAAACAATGCTGAACTTTAGCCACAATAGAGGTGGGATTAAGAACAGTGTTTATTGTAGTATTGATACATTAAAGGTAGAAATCCTTGTATTTTTTCACCAGAAAATACATTTCCAATCTACCAGTGATGCAATTAGCTCTAGTCAAAAATTAATTAACTGAGATACTTGGATTTAAGTCACTTCTACAGACGACAGTGAAACTAATTCGACTTCTAAGTATACATTTTAAGTGGTTTATGGGTCAAGTTATATATTTATGCGTTCAAAGAAGTTACTAGAGAATCAATTATACAATAGTCTCCCTGCAATTAGAAAATGTCTGCAAAATATTTTTCCTCTCAATTCTGCATTTGTTCCCTTTTTTTATTCCAATATTTTGGTATGAAGTAGTGAGCATAAAACTTAGGAGGAAGGAGTAGAGACTGATGAACAGAGAATGATAATGGGTGCTCTATGCATACTTAACATCCAAAAAAGTGTCTGAAAAACAATTCATAGGTGTTAGTTGCTCCATGCTAGTATTCCCATCCTACTTTTAATCCTCACTCTTTTGATAGTCACCTCATGCTTAAGGACTACTTAATAATTACATTTGTTCTTGCTATACTGACTATACTATCAATCCTATACAGTCTTTTTTAAAAATACAGTACAACGTACAACTAGACAGCATAAATAGGTCAGTCTATAATATTTCATCAAAAGAATTCTTGATTCTTTACAATTCATAATCAAAAAATTGAGACTGAACTCTATTTAAATGTTAATAGTTTTATAATTATTTATTTTTATGTCAATAGAATGATTAGTTTATATTAATCTTTAAACTATTTTCAAGATAACCAAGAACATTTTAGCTTGAGTTCTAGTGACAGAGTACATAATAACTGAGCTAGTCTTAATACTTTTCCTCCAGCTGTGTTGGACCATTGAGTAAGCTTAATTGTAGCTATTCCCCATACTGAAGTGCATAAATAGCTTATATTTTAATTGCTTTAGAATTGCCATTCTAATTTATTTATTTATTTATTTAATGTGTACAATCAAAGTTCTGTAATATGTATCAGCTTTCCTCTAAACTGTCTTGAACCCTTTTCCCGGAATTATCTGAACAGAACTTGCAGTCCATGGGTTTTTCAACTTCCATATGATTACCAGAGGATAGATCTAAATTAACACAGTACTGTTACAGATTTCACTCTAAATAAATGTGATTCTTAGAATGGATAAACTTCAACTAAAGCTATTTTAAAACACTGATTTAAATCATTATTTAAATTCTAAGATTTCAGTCCTGAACTGCTGTTGTGGCTAATTGCCCTGCAAAAAGGATGCATTGGGAAATTTGTATTTGTGCAAATACAACCACTTTGAATATGGTACGATTTTAATCTTCTGCAAATGCTCTTGAATGCACTTGAATCCCTGCCAGCAGACGTGCCTCCAAATACCCTCCAAATCTGTTCTGAATCCTGTTTTGAATCTGCTGCAGTTGTGACTGGGCAGCCACTTTACCACTTTGCCCATTTTTAGAGTTCTCTAAAAACTCAAACAAATGCACAAAAATACTTGCTTCACATTTGTACAAATTTGTATGAAGTGCAAACCTGATGAATAATTCACGTGCAACCCTAATTCTGATCATACCAGTTGTTCCATTCCATCATAACCCACCTGAGACCACCAGAGAATGTAGATACAGTAAATCAAAACTGCTGAGTCAGAAAAATTTAATGCATTTCCTCTACTCTCCCCATACCCCAATGGCAGTGGCAGTGGTTTTAGGCTGAAATACAAATTACTAATTACTAAAGGATGTAGATTTGTACCATAAGTTACACTCCTAATGTGAAAATGAAAATAGAACAAAACTAGATATATCAGAGTATATAAACAGTCATAGAAATGAAATTACACATGATGGATAGGTACAACCGAGCCAAGCCCTCCTACACACCTCCCACACCAGTTCAGTTGTACCATATAGCATTCTTTACTCTTTAACCATCTTATTAGGTTTGCTTTCTTTACAATTTCTACACCCTGTATCTTTGGTAACACTTGAAAAAAAAAATCTGACAAATATCCTAATATGCAGATACACTCATTTAATGAAATTTCCCCTGTTTTTGCATATCACTCTTTCCTAGACAGCTTTAACTAATTTTCTCCATTTTTAGCTGTTTGAAATTGTGCTACAGAAAAAGTGAAATCTAATAATTTTTGGTCTTGTTGGAATTTTAATATAGACAGACCTTGCAGTGAATACATTTTAGGGTTTAGTGGTATTTGCAATCCAAAAATTGTTTGAAAAGATCCAGTTTAACTATTTCCCAGAACTACACAATCCCACCACATGTGTTTATATGCTGTCTGTTCCTGACATCCTCTTCAAAACCTCACTGTTGATTGCCTTGTAGTTTTAGCTATCAGATGGGGAGTTTTATGCCACTTATGAAACAAATTTCAAAACTGCTTAATATCCAAAGGTATGGCAACCCCAGGTGTTCCCAGTGAGGGACAGGAAGGGAAAATGTGACCCTCCCTGACACAAGGAAGATAATGGTTGACACCTATATGTATATTTTTCTCTTGAGTAAGTGACTATTTGCAGCTTTGTCATTTTGGTAGTGCCCATTTTTAGAGTTCTCTAACTAGCAATTCATGTAAAGGAGTTCAAATACTTAAGTGATGAGAGTAAGGATAAACCTATCTCTTTTCGAACAGATAACAAACAGATTAGGATCCATGTCAATGTAAATTTACTGTAGACAACTTAGCCACAGGAATATTTTCTAAGGCATGCATGACTGAGGAGCCAAGAGCAATAAATGCACAATATATATTTACTTAAGAAGAACACAAATGTTTTTAGGTACATAATATGTGTCCTTGAAAATCCCATTGTTTTTCAAAAAAGAGGAACACTTCAACAGTGATGAAATACATAAGACTAAACAACAGGAGAGGAAGAAGGCACTTTGTTAGTTTAGAATGATAAATCATCATAACAGAAACTGTCAGACTAGCCTGGACCAGCTATCAGGAGTCTTATTTGAGCAAGGCATGCACTGGTTTTTGTGGGTTTTTTATAAGCAGAAGAAAATCTGGAGACAGCTAGCTATCTAATCAACAGCCCATATGCTTGTCATAGATAACGTTAAGAAGTTCTACAAAGCAAAAACATGACAAGATCCACCAAGCTGACCAAAGACACCAGCATACTTCTAGATGCCTTATAAGCAAAGGAAACATTAACAAAAGCTCAGGTGAATCATTAGGAAAAAGTAAATAGTAATATATACCATGTAACATGTAACACATTCTTTGGTATCATATTGTATTATTGATTTTCTACCACTCTACACCAAAGTCTCAGGGCAGCAGAAAATTAACAGATAAAATGGTATGATTTAAAACACACACACACAATAGAAGAGAATTGAAAATAAACATAAAACATAAAAAGTAGAATCCAATTAATAGGAGGGGAAATGTAGCTAGGTTTCATTAGCAAAAACACTAAAACACTCCAACTGCCATCTTCACAAGGCTGAGAACCATCTTGCCTGAAAGGAGTGGAGAAGGGGCACCAGGCTGGGCTCTGCCATCTTGTTCCCAGCAGTGCCCCTCCCTCCTCCAACTGCCATCTTCACAAGGCTGAGAACCATCTTGCCTGAGAGGAGTGGAAAAGAGCCAGCATGCTGGGCTCTGCCATCTTGCCCCCAGCAGTGCCCCTCCCTCTTCCAACGGCTCCCATCACAAGATGGCAAAGACAGTACGGCAGCCAATCCACCAGTTGAGGAAATGTCTGGTCCTGAGGCTCAGCAAGGTGGAGCTGAGTAGATGCCGGCTGACCATCTCTACCATCTTCCGGTTTGTCATCAATGAAGAGAAAATTCAAAGTAAAGAGAATAAGAAAATTCCAGCAATAAGAAATGAACTGAAGAATTGGATGTGAAGACCTCGAATGCTTGCTTTTTGCAGTTCCCTGTTCCCTCCCACACCATTTTCCTTTTGTTTCTTGTCTCTTTAGATTGTAAGCCTGAGGGCAGGGACCTGTCTAAGATTAATATTGTAAACCACCCTGAGACCTTCGGGTATAGGGCGGGATAGAAATACAAATAAATAAATAAATAAATAAAATATTTTAACTAAACACTAGAAATGGAACAATGAGAAGGTATGATGTATCCCTGAGCCTGGAGAAGGCTATTCCAATATTTGAGAGCCACCACAGAGAAGTCCCTTCCCTCTAGCCTGTAACTAGCAACCTCATTAGAAGGACCTCAGGAAACAGGTAAAACATAGAATTGAGCCTGGAAGCAGGGTAACAGCCAATGTACATCTCTAAGGGTGCATCCCCATGCAATTTAAAGCCCTCTGAAAATCTTCTTTTGTCGCGGAGCACCCACATGCACGGCTTTTATCTGGGCTTCCAGCGCTGCTAATTAGGAAAATGCGCTGCAAAAAGACAGCCCTTTAAAGAAGACTGCAAGTGCACTTTCGAGGAAGATGTGGGTACTAAGAGCAACATTTTGCATGGAGACGTTCCGTGGCAAAAGGGGCAGGGCTTCTCTCCGAGGTGGCAAGCTCTCTCTCTCTCTCTTTTTTTTTGCCTCTCATCCACAGACAGCATTCACGATATGAAAACAGTAGGCAGGCATTCCAATCACAAAGAGAAACAGCAAGATACATTGTAATGAATTGCTTATATCAAGTGAAAGTGTATGAGGCAAGATCACTGGCTGGGGGAGGTGAACAGAGAACTTGTAAATTTTTCTTTTGGACTTGTGAATGAGCGCACGATCGCACAAGCACCCAATGAAACAGCGAGGAGAAAAAGATGCAGGTAAGCAAAAGACGCTTCCTTGGGGATGGTCAGTGCATTTTAAATGTGCGTTTTGCTGAGCCCCATGGGGACACTTAATTCGGAATTGAACGCTCATTTGTTAGATCCGCTGCAGTAGGGGGACAATAGCGACAGGAAAGAGTACCATGGGGATGCACCCTAAGAGTAATATGCAGCCAGCCAGACATACCTGTAAACAGACTGGCTGCTACATTTTGCACATGATCTAACTTCCGAATCATCTTCAAGGGTAGCCCAACGGAGACCACATTAAACAGTCCAATCTGAAGGTTTCAACAGCATGAGTGACTGTGGCCAGGATCTCTTTACAGGAAATTGATAGTTCAGAACTTGCACTATCTCACCTGACTCAGTTGGAACAGAGATGTAGAGTGTTATCGGTCTAATGATAGCAGTTCACCCCACATCCTCTGATGATCTGACCTAGCAGCTCCATATAAAATATTTTATTTTAAAAAATAAAATTGAATAAATGAATAAAAAATTTAGTAAAAATATTAAAATCTAGATTCTCTGGGAAACTGCACAAATGGGCTCCTGGAGTGGATGTTCCCCATTATTACTTTTTGAGATCTGCTACAGAGATAGGAAAAGAACCACTTTACAACTGTGCTTTCAATTCCCAAACCACATAGTTCTTGCAAAAGAACACTGTAGTCAACAGTATCAAAAGCTGACAAGAGAACCAAGAGCAGGTAGCGTTCTCCTGTTTCTCTCTGGCCACAAGTTATCCACTAAGGTGACCATGATATACCCTGAAGCCTGATTGAAAAGTCCAAGTCCACCAACCTCTTCTCACAGACCTTTCCCCAAAAAAGAGAGATTGGTGATTGGCCAATAGTTGTTCTAATTGTCTGGGTCCAGATAAATCCTCCTAAGGAGAGGGTGCACCACTGTCTCCTTAAAAGCCACTGGTACCCAGTCATCCCATAGAAAACCATTGATCATTTGTTGGATTCACCCTGCTCAGCTGTTATTAGCCATGTAGGGCAAGAGCCAAGAGGATAAGTAGTAGAGCAAATCTCTGCGACCAACTTGTCCACTCTTCACATTAACAGCCCTCAAAAAACAAAAAGTGATTGAACACAACAGGACCAGATGATGCTCTCAAGACCTCCAAAGAATCATAACCAATAATGGCATTCAATTCTGAATGAATCTGAGCAATTTTATCATGAAAAGGCCTTGCAAACGTGTCCTGAGATAACAGCTTCCTACTCTTGTCAGAGGAGACAAGCACCCTCACAACTCAAAAGAGCTCAACTGGATAGTTATTTGCCATTTTATAACTTTGTTGGCATGGCTTTGAGAGGCATCATACAGTAATGCAACTGCCAGAATGATTTTCAAAGAGAACTGGAATGTTATGTCTAGTCTACTGTTAAAAAATTAGAAATCTTTTTTTGGCAGAGGCTGATCTATAACAGTCGTTTGAACAATGTATGTTCTTCCAGATGTTTCTGAACAACAGCCAGCATTGAACTTTAAGCACTGCACTGGGGTTTGCGAAGAATGTGGGGATGGAAGGCTGGGAGCTGTTTTTGTGGAACTTCTGAAAGACCACTGGTCTATAATGTATACCAGGGTGCTTCCGCAATGGACACTTAACACCCACTAAGGACCCATTAAGGATGGGTTTTAAAAACCTCATCCGCACTACAACAACCATTAAAGACACATGCATCCACATTGGCTCTCACGCGATGTGTCTCTAATGGGTGTTATGAGCCCCTTAAACTGGATTAAGGGAAGACTACCTTGGAGGTAGTCTTAATGGGTACTTAATGGGTACTTCTGCAGTTAAGACACATCCATTTAGGGCGTGTCTGCACTGCAGAAGTGTCCTTAAGTGGGCCTTCCCCCTGCCCTCCACGCTTGGCTCCTCCAGAGCCAAGCATGGTGAGCCAGGGGCATCCTATCTCAGGGCTCCCCATCACCCCAGAAGCTGTGGCTCGTGGCTTCTAGAGCCAGGGGGTCTTCACGTACACCCCCCCTACCCACACCAGGGCTAGCGCTCATGATCCCCTCCTTACCTTTAGACAGCCAGGCTGATTCTGGCTCCTGGGGCCTGGCGCGCTCTGGGCGTGCATACAGCACGCCTCCTTATTGGCCAGGGTTGCACCCTGGCTTAAGAAGGCCCTCTGCGCAGGTGTGCAGCCCTGGCCAATTTAAATATTAAATTAATACTGCCTAGGTCTAGGAGAAGCTATGAGACAATAATCACAGGAGATGTTACAGAACACTGTGAACTGTCCAGAAATATCTGGTATATACAGTATGGTAACTACTGGGTAAGACCCAGTAGATATCATGAAATACTGTTTCCACATTGAGGGCTGTGTTCAGACATAACAAAAGGGGTGCCTCAGAGGCACCCCAAGAAGATAGTATGTGGCCCTTGTGTTCTCAGACCTTCTCTAATCCACCTTTTCTAGCAGAGAATGTTTAGGAGGAGGAGCAGGCAGACTGGTGTGTGAATAATCCCACCTCAGAATCTTCTCTAAGTCAGCTCAGAGATTTTTTCTTTTTTCCTTTTGCTGTGTCTAATCATGGGCTAGGTCTTCTCAGTGGTGGTGCTTAGAATCTGAATTGGCCAACTTGCCTTCTGAAGACAAAGCTGTTCATTTGGGTCTTTCTATTCAGAACAGTTTAATTTTCTTTTTTGTTTCCTTCTTTCTACCCAATGTTTTATTTATACATGTTAAATTGATTGTTTAAGCTGTTTTATTATGTTAATTACCTTTACATTCCTACAGGTATATAAATATTTTAAATGAACAAATATTACAGCAATATTCTCTGCAGAGATTCAAGTTTTCTTGCCCCTTGCAATGGTCACAAACTGACTTTTTTATTATTCTTTTTAAAAAGTGTTTTAGCTTACTATTTTAATTTGGCTGATTTATTTTTATATTTCCTATCTTCACCCAGATCATCTAATTTAATACACTAGGTAAAAAAAAGTCTACCGAACTCGTTGCCTAAAGGATGACCCATAGATAGACTCTGACTAGAGCCATTTTTGCATGGTCCTATGAGGTAAAAATTTTGTTAGCAATATTGCACAATCCATAACTGTAACAAAAAGAGGAGAGAGGAGAAAAGGTAAAAGTGGAAACCTTGCTTTCATGTTCCAAAATGATACTTTGATCAGCAATGGATCAAAATGCATTCTGCTAAGAATAAGACGCTCTGCACATGCACAGTCATGTCTATGGTTGTCTGAGATGCCAGCGCTCTTCGGCGGCACCTCAGATAACCCCAGAGCAACAGAAGAGGTGCGGATGGTCACGCCGCTGGGCACTCCAGGTAAGTTCCTGGTAAATGTTGGTTTCGTGCTCCATACCTAATCAACAATTAGTGAACTTCTGGTGAGGCAGGGCATGCTTGGAGGCCGTAGCAGCCTCCTCAAAGTGCAAATGCTCTTCACCAGATGTTCACTAATTCTTGACTAGTGGCTGAAGTGCAAAAAGACCCCAGGATTATTGCAGTACAGGAAGGGCTACCCTATATGGGGATATGCAATCCATCTCAAGCTGGGATGGGTTGCTCCTAATGCAGAACAAGGATATGTGCATTGGGGTAGCCTCTTCATGCCCATCACCACTCAGACTCTGAGGCTGCATCCCAAAGCAACTGATTTGCCTCTCTAGTTTCCCTCTACCATCCCTCTATTCCAGCAGACTTTAAAAGTGCTGTTCAATTCCGGAATAAGCATCCGCATGAGGCTCAGCAAAACACGTGTTTATAATGCACCTACCGTCTCCACAGAAGCATGTTTTCTTTGCCCGAATTTTTTCCCCTGCCCCCTCTCTTGCTGATAGGGTGTCGGCGGGAAGAAACACCCGACAAATCCAAAGGAAAAATAGCCATTAGTTCTCTGTTCATCTCCCAGATCTCTGCCCCCAGAAATGGCTTCCTGTGCCGGCAAAAGCAGCAGCTGCAGCCATTGGCCATGCAATCATTCGCTCATTCACTCTCAACACTTTCCCTCTGATCACTGTCAAAATCCACCCCATACAGCAGCGGTGACTGTAGCAATCCACCCACTTCACACCTGATAACAATGCTGCAATTCTCTGCAATTCTGGCTCTTTAAAAGTTCTGACCTTTAGAAAGGGAAAGGAAGGGAAGCTGCTGCAGTTCTGGGAGATGTCTGAATGTTTTATGGCTGTGTGTGCAGGCAGCAATCCCTGCCCTTTTTGCCATGGGGCGTCCCCATATTAAATGCTGCCAGGAAAACCTGCGGCTTCCAAAAAGTGTGCTGGTAGTCTTCTTTAAAGTGAACTTTTTTCCCCACGGATTTTCCTCCTTTTGTGGTGCTGGAAGCTCGGAGAAAAGCCGGGCATGGGGGCACTCAGAAGCAAAGAAGCTTTTTAGCAGGATTTTTATTGCTTGGGGACACACCTTTAAACTCACCACCAGCTTTGGAGCTGCTGTTGAGACTTTGAATGCTCCAAATGCCAAGAAAAAAGTTCCTGGCAGGAGCTCCTGAGAAGCCCATTTTGGGGATGCACTTTGTTGCAGTGATAAAATGGTCCCCCTGTGGTATAGTGGGTCATGGAGATATGCCATCCACAAGCATCTGAGGTCCAATACAGCACCCCTCATATTCCAGTAGATCCCAACATCAAGATTTACTGATAAACCAGATGAGGATGCCATTTTGGGTGTATGGAAAGAGCATACTTAGAGCAGATAAGGCCTCCTTATCCCATACCACTGTGTGCAAGGAAGGCCCCTAGACCATTTCCTATACTGTTCAAAGAGCTTATGCAGAAAGGGCTTTAATGTCATCCTTAGTTTTCTAGTGCATAACACAATCAGTAATGTGTAGATTTAAAAAGTTTACTTAGAATAAGTAAAAAAATAAAGTAGTTCAAAAGGTGCTTAGAGGTTGTAGAATCCACATGCTACAGCCTTAATCCATATTGAAAGTCAGAAATGCACTTCTAAAGAACAATTTCTGAGCTTTTCTGTGGATCAGAGTGGGGAAGGGAATACTAGCATCTGCATGCTACCAATTCCAAGCCGCTTTTGAGCAACTTCTTTGGAAAAAAATGTGATTCGCATTTTACTTTTCTGGAAAAGGAATAAAAACCCAGTAACTGTCTGCATTGCTTGCAAGCTTAAGCAGTCTTCATCCATCTCCTCTTCCATGCTGTCAGCAAATAATATCGGGTTTCTAAATGAATAAATATTGGTTGAATGAAGTGGGATGAATGAATAATCACAGAAAATCAAAAGCGTCCAACAGAAATAGAACTACATTGGTTACATTGTTTTTCAAAAAATTCAAGAAACTTGAGGGACAAAAGGGATTTTCTTTCCAGCTTTGGATCAGCATGCTGGTTAGTCCATGTATCCAGGATTTTGAAGTACAGGTCAGCAGCTTATCTAGTAGTCAGGCACTAATTAAATTTCAGTCAACCGAATAAGAATTTTGACTGCCAAATCAGAGGATTTTCCCCCCTCTTAGCAATAATCTAAAGGACTTGTTTGAATCCACAGTAATGATGGCTTCCATTTAAATAGAATGTTTAATTATGAAGCATGTCATGAGCTGACACAGAAGCAGACTTTGTGCCAGCCTCTGAAACAGATAACAGGTGTTGACTGTAACTAACCAGTTACACTGAACTCATTATGTCTTGGTCATAATGCACCTGTCCTTTCCAGGTTTAAGATACACCATCAAGAACAGGGTAGCTCCTTTCTTCATGGACATGATCCCATGTTCCATGTAACACACAGCACTCCTGTCTTGTCTGAATTCATCTTCAATTTAGTGGCCCCCATTATTGTCTCCAAGCACCTCTCTTAATTCAGATGACTTGGAGAGATATAGTTGGATGTCATTTAGGTATTGATGGCACTCACTCCAAATACCCAGTGACCTCTCCCAGTGGCTTCATATAGATATTAAAGACTATGGTAGATAAGATTAATCTCTGAGGAACCCTACAGGTGAGTCCTTGGGGCATGAAACAGGAATCGTCCACAGCCACTCTCTTGGAGATAGAAGCAGAACCATCACAATGTGGTGCTTCTAAGGCCCAAATCCCATAAGCTGTTCCTTAACTTGGCAGAAGCCAAACTGAAATTGATCTAGATAACCAGCTTCTTCCAATCAGGAAGAGTGTATTAGACACTGGGAGATTGTTGTTCAGCTCATCTGGGTCCAGGGAGAACTTCTTGAGGAGTGAGTGCACCACTGCCCCTTTAAGAGCCAATGATACTACCATCTCTCAAAGAGGTCTTCACTGCTCCATAAACATACCCAGTAATACCCTTCTTGCTAGTTCTTATCATTAAAGAAGAGCAAAGATCCAGAGAGCACATGGTCAGATGAACCCCAACAAGCAGCCTGTCCCGTCTTGAACCTCATTAATTAAAACTGATCCAAGATAATGGGACCAGATGGTCCCCCGGAATACTTTCCTTGGACTACTTTCAACTGTGGCATCCAGTCCACCATGGAACCAAACAATTCTGCCCCCAAAGTACCCTGCAAATATGACACAGCAGATGCTAGGTGGCAGCTGCCCTTGTTTCCTCAGGCTAGATCTCAAAAAAAGACCATTCACCATTCCAAAAATCTCTGCTACTCAAGGTTTCATTGGCAATGAAGAAATACAGCTTTTTCACTGCAACCACAAGACAGGCATGATAATGTGCTCTGACCCCTGTTCAGTCAGACTCATGGAAGGATTTGTGCCATCTGGATTCTAGTTGTTAACTCTCCTATTTCATCATTTGTAGATTCATGAAATACCAAGGTATGAGCTCAACAGTTATCTCATGGGTGCTTAAGTGCAATCAAGTCAACGGTTCTGCTCACCGGGCAATTCCACAGCCAGACCCAGAGCCTTGGCAAGAGCACCATCCATGTCACCCAGAAAAACTTCCAGAGCATTCAGAAATCTCTTAGATTCCATAAACCTCTGGAGCATGTCAGTGGGTCCCTCAACCTGACAGACCAAATCCCACTCATGAGTGATCAATCCATGACAAAGGTTTTGTTACCAGCCCTCTTATAGATGGATTCTTAAGCCCTTTGTGCACTTGACCTTATTCTAGAACGTATCTCAGGATAGCGGTCTGCTGCGTCACCTGGGGCCTTCCACAGTCTGCACTAGCATACAGATAGCAGGTCCCTATTCTGGGATATATTCCAAGTGCAGAAAGTCCCTTACCAACCCATTCTTTGACAAAGACTAAATCAAGAGTATATACCGTATTGCTGCATGGGTTGAACCAGTAGTATACTGAGACAGCTCCATGGTTGTCATGGAGGCTGTGAAGACCTGAGCTGGTCCACTGAGGATCACTTCAGCACGGATGTTGAAATCCGCCAAAACTACTATGTCAAGGGTTTTCAACACCAGATCTGAGACTATCCCAGCCAGCTCAGACAGGGATCCTGCAAGGTAATCGGGTGAGTGGTACACTAGAAGCATTCCTATCCTGCCTCTCTGACCCAGCAGCAAAAGCAGCCTTTCAGACTGAGGTGCAGAAGAAATTGGTCACCTGGTAAGAAAGATAGAAGTCCTGTAGACAGTCCCTCCCTGTTCCACTGGTCTGGAACAGTGCTGCATTGAATAACCTGGAGGACAGGGCTGGGTGATGCAAGGCCAATCCGGTTCATCTGCCAGGTTTTGGTAATGCACACCAGATTAGTCCCTACATCCAGGATCAAGTCATGGATGGATAGACTTGGCATTTAAGAACTACACTAAGGGCACATCCCCATGCACATTTTGGTCCGAATTGAAATCAGATTCTGGAAGGGGCGTCCCCATGAATTTTAGATCTTGTCCAATTTCCACGGACCAAATTGCCCAAACCAGGACCAAATTTCCAGGTCCTGAAAAATACTGTTCTTGTTGTGGTTTGTTAGCTTGGCACGCATTGCTTTGCAAGCCGAGCCTGTGCATGGGGGACAGTCCTGGACTATTTGGGGGGGGGAGTTTGGCACTTGCATCACTGGGAGGTGGGGTTTCATGTCCTGTGCTCACCGTTCCTGCCCTGTACATTGGAGATAGCAACTGCTGAGATTTTTTGAGAGTAAATGGTGTTAAAGCTGAAATGATGAAGGGGTCGAATGGCCTTTGCTGTCCCACGATACTCTTTTGTACAAGTATTCCGCCCCCCTTCCCTGATCGCCAAGGCAGGCAGGATAATGGCTTGATTTTTCTCCCTTTTCCACGGCAAATATTTCACCCTCGTTTCCCAATTGCTAAGGCGGACATGATAATGGCTTGATTTTTCTCCCTTTTCTGCTTGCCAGGTGTTCTTGCAGTTCCTGGGTGTAAAGGAGGTGTGCAAAACTGCTCAACTGCCACCAAACCTCATAGCGGCTTTGCTCAAACAACTGGTTTTTAAAAAATTATTATTTTTGCCATTCAGTCCTGGATTTTCTGTGCCACTAAGGGGTGGGGGGGATGCGGCATTTGCAGCGGGTGGCACAGGGGTGAGGTAATGTCAGTCCGGCTTCCAATGAAGAGAGAGTGGGCAAAAAGGAGATGGCGTTGTTCCCCATGCCAGGGTTTGGTACGATTCACACAGGGACAGCTGTATCCACATCCAGCCCGCATTACCAGGAATGGCATCAGGATAGGCAACATTCAATCTCGGTCCCACACCTGGTCAAATACGAGCCCAATCGGAACCAAACGGCTTGCATGAGGATGCACCCTAACAGAGCAGTGGCAATACTATCAGAGCAGTGGGCCTGTTGACAGGTATCCCCAAACTCTCCTTATGAGGGCAAAACAGAAGGAGTTATAGCTTTAAGACATCTAACACTCCTTCTCCTATATCAAGTCTTCCATCTTCCAGCACCATACCTCCTCCTGCCTGTCACCACAGTGATGTTTGCCCCAGTGAACTAAATGGGTTGTCACTCAATGCAGCAGGACTTTTCTCATGGTTTTATGTTCACAGTGGGTGCTAATGACTATAACTATTATATCATATCTTATCATATCTTTTTTTGTATTAATCTGTAACTAATAATGGCTCTAATAATGTCTTTATTTAAAAGAAAGATTTGCAAGCATCTTCTGTGCATTCGAGTAAAGGGTAGAGAAATCACTGTTAACGTGATACATATTCCAAATTCACATTCTTAAATAAACAAATGTGATAATAATGTGCCTTGAGCTTTGGATACTAGAATCCATCTGGTAAATGATGTCTGTAAGCCCTTTCAGCACAGGTCCAGTATACTGACATGGTCCAGTATAGGTTTCTGCTATCCGCGCACTGATGAGAAACAGCAGAGGTCTGATCTCCTCTTCCCTGCCTGCACAGGATAGGGTGTACGCTGGGCCTGGACCTCTTTCTTTGAGTTCTATTAGTGTATATTTGGAATGGATGTGTAGATGATGAAGAAGAATTGACTTTTCTACTCCCCTTTCCCCACCCATTTAAGAAGACTCAAAGTGGCTGACAAAGCTTTCTGTTCTTTGCCCCACAACAGAACACCCTGTGAGGTGGGTGGGAATGTGATAGCTCAGAAGAGAACTGTGACTAGCCCAGGATCACCCATCTGGCTTTGTGCAGGAGTGCGGAATCAAACCTGGTATTCCCAGATAAGAGTCAGGTTCCCTAACCACTAGGCCAAACTGGGCCCGTGGTCTGGTATACCACGGCAAACCCATTTTGGTGGCACAACAAGGAGTCATGCACAAAAAGGGACCCCTAGGGGCTCTGAATACCAACAACATTCATTGCTGGCTCTTGGAGCATTCAGAGTCAACACACCCACTGTCTCCAAAGCTGCACAAGCAGAAATCCTCACTCCCCTCCTTGGAACTCTATAAACTGCAGCAGGATCAATTTACATGCATATGCTGTAACATTTAGGGAAAGGTATGAGAATGGATATACATGTAGATGTCAAGAGGATTAACGGTAGTCATCTCTTTTTCTCCTCCTATATTTTAAATATGATTTGTAATATAATCTAAAAATCCCTAATAAAAACAAAACTATTATTGCCACCATCATCAATGGCAACAATCCAGTCAATGATGGCAACAAGAAAACTTAAGACACATGAAAACAAAAAGCCTATTCATGTGGAAGTAAATGAGACTTGGGGGGCTCTAGGTATCTACAGCTGGGAATCTTTTAGAGAGTCTTACTTTGCTGTTTGTCTGTAAAAATTTGGGCTCTCTAAGCCTTCTGATACCTCTTACCTGAGCATGGATGCTGCTGCACTGGCTACCTGATTCACAATCAGACCATACATCAACCACTGTGATACTGAACAAGCATCATACTGAACTTGATGCTTCATCCCCAAACCCATAGTTTGCATTTCTATCACTATTCACCCACACAGCTTGCCTATATAGGCCTGCCCATGGCCACCTCATGCATCTCATGAAGTACACTTATTGTATAAAAGCTCATACTATCAACTTCTTTTTTTCTCTTATTCTCTAAGGTGCTATTGCCTAGAATCAGACCAAACACTCAGAAACAGAAAGAATGACCAAGTCTGGCATGGTGTGTTGCCTGCCCAAATATATTCTGGCAGCCCTGCAATGGTTAATTTACAGTTAATTTAGTAAAATGCAAAAACGTGGAAGACTATAGAAAGGTATGAGTAAAGCACAATGAATTCAGTAGTTTTAAATCTAGATAAAATATCATAAAGCATGACTACTTACAGGTAAAACTGCTAAAAGTTATAAGAATCATCAAATCTCACATGCAAGAGTCTACTACATCCTGCCAGAATACCATCTCAGTCAAAGCAGTTGGAGTTGTGAATTCTTACTCATGCTAACCATTGTCAATTGCACTTGATGAGAAGAAGCAACGGAATTATGTTTATACTCTGCTACCACTCTGCATCACTGCATGTTGATGACAGAAGATGTGAATTACAGAAGATCATTTACATTTTATTTCCTACTGAGAGAGAGAAGTCTCCTCAGCTCTAGGATACAAGCCAGCCAAGCATTTCATTGGCTTGCTCTGAAGTGGGGGAAATTTGCTTAAACTCTGTGCTCTTCTTGGATAGGCTTCTAAGCAATGCGATAGTATAAAATGAAGTTTGCCTCCAAATAGATGGTCTTAATACAACAACAGGCATGGGGCACATGGGTATAAATGCCTTTCATTCACTTTCCATCAAGAAGATGCAGTTCAGCTCAAGAGGGGAGAGTAATCTCCAAGAATGGTGATAGTGAAGCCGAATATGACTGGACTTGTATCAAGAGTATATGACACTGAATATCCAGATGCCTCTTTTCTGTTAGAATAGGGAAGTGCGTGAATATTTGTAACATTCATTATTTATCCGAATTCAGACATTCATACACGAATCTAATGCTACGACATTTGTACAGTAACATTTGTATGAATAGTTTGGACATTTGTTAAACTGGGGAAGTGGGAAAGTGAGGCACCAATCACATCTGCGACAGATCCAGATTGCATTCAACATGGATCAAGAGGGGATTGAAAGTGGATTCAGGTCAGACTTGATGCTTTCAGAGCATGGATATGTTATGGATACGTATCGGATATGTATGCGTTCATATCGGATACATATCAAATACGTATCCATTCATGTTGGATACATATTCGTATTGGATATGTACTGAATATTCATCTGAATTTGAACAAATACATTTGTATCAAATAGAATCCTACCACATTCAAAGGGGATCTATTCAAATGAATACGAATTTTCTAATGTTCTATTTTGTTCACATCCCTAGTCCAGAATAATATATCTAACTTTTCATGCCAATGTGGAATTACCTTCTGAAATACTTTACGGTAGAAAACTCAACATATTTGGTAAGAATGAAAGTATACTAATGCTAAATGCAAGATTTTTACATAGATTGTGCACTTAGTTATGAATATATTTGTAGCACTATGTAAAACTTACAGGGTCATAGCCAAAACACATTTAACCCCGTAGTTCCACAGACTGGTCCCTTACATGACTACAGGGTAATTGAAAACAGAGTTGATTTACAATACTCACAGTCTTAAAAATGATGGGACATGCTTATCTACTTTCTAATCCAACAGCAAAAATCACCTTCTCGTGGGACTCTTTCAATAAATCTGGAGTCTGGGAGAGAGATTCTTCATTTTCACACAGGGAATGTTGCTGATAACAACCTTTATACTAGCCAAAAATATTTTGCACCAGAAAATGAAGTTAAGATTCAAATCTACTCTGTTTTACTTATCAACTTGATGTCCAGTTGGGGTGGTTTTACCAATATATGGATATACATTTTATTTATATCATTAATACATGTTTGTACTCCACAGATTGATTACAAAAGTAAAATTATTTATTAGATTATTTTCAGATTACTGTGGCATTTAACAGAACCAAGGCTGTGAGCCTTTCAAAAACAAAACAAAAATTTCTGAGCTGCAGACCAATTTACTATGCAGCTTTGGCCAGTTGCAGCAGGGGAAACATCCCAGATTAAAAGGTGAATTACCTACCAATTGACTGAAAAGCAATATTTGCTGCCTCCTCCCCCTCATTTTCAGGTCACTGCATTTTGCCAGCAGCAGCAACATGCCAGTCTCTGAATATGAAGTGGAAAAGGGCAAGAAAAAATGGCAGTATCACTTCTCTTCATAAAGGTGCTGGGAAGGAATGGAGCATCCTGCCTACAGGGAAGCACCCTAGGCCCTTCCTGCACTGAGTTTTATTCCGGATTATATTCCAGAAGAAGGACTTGCTTGTCTGCACCAGTAGGCAGATGGCAGGTCCCTATTCTAGGATATAATCCAGAACAAAGCCTAGTGCTGAAAGGTGTCTGGTCCAGGCAGCTTCCTAAAACCAGCAGTGCTGCTGGTTGAAAGCCTTAAAAATGTCTGAGTAACTTTGAAAAGCCTTTCAGGATCAGTCCATGTGGAATAAATGCACTCTCTATGGAACATCACTTCCATAAAAGCACATGATTCTAAGCATGATGAACTTTGACCAATAGCATGCAAATCCTTCTGCTTCTGTGTGATGCAGATTTTAGATTCCTGCCTTTGGATTCTTCTCCAGTTCACCTCAATGCCTGTCAGACACAAAGGAGGAGAAGGAGAAGGAGACAATTCCAGTTTCAGACTGGAAGGGAAAGGGAAGAAAAGTTGGTAGGTTTGTGGTCCAAACTGTATTAAAGCAACTGCTTCTTGTCTGAGCAGGAGTAGAAAGGTCTCTAAGGGAGTCCTGTAAATTGAGGTATTTGCTTTTATACAGATATGTCTCTTACCATGTAGCAGCTGTTACAGGCTTTCAAATTAGATTGTTTCCATAATGCATCCCTTCCTTGCCCCAGGACCTACAGCTCTGGAGACACACATGTAGGTTAGTCCTACCTCTTTACCATGTGAGTGGGTGTATGCAGAGAGACAGGAATCTACTAGAGTTATGCTAAAACAGTTTCAGAGAAAGAGCTACCCTGCAGAGAACAGGCAAACTGCTGCTTCAGGCAGAGAAAGGAGGAGAAATGGACAGGATATGGAATGGTAGTAAACATATCACTCTCCTGCTTAAGACATTACCTAACATTAAGGAATGCAATGTCACACACATATAGAGCCTTTTCGCACAGGGGTTTTTCGAATGCATGGAGGGCACGTCGGGACGCAGCATTCGCTCTTGCGGGCAGCGGGATCCATTCCAGGCCGCCCACAAGCGTCCCGACGTGCCCTCCATGCATTCGAGTTTCAGAGCACTAAAAAGTGCTCTGAAACCGTCTCGGTGCATTCCGACCTGTCCCAGAGAGAAAGCACTCGCATGCTCTCTCCCTGTGACAGCTCGGCCCCTCCCCCGGGCTGCTCCCATTGGCTCCTATGTACCCAGTGTGGGCAGCCAGCTGCCTTCTGTCCCTGGGTTCCTGCTCGCTCCCGAACCCCAGATCGGGCTCCGGGGATGGGCAGGAAGCCCAGCCAAAAGCCCCCTACCCATCGCAAGGGTCTTACCTTTTCCTGCAGGCTCCATTCTGTGTAGAAAGGCCGGGCCATTCTGAGCACGCTCGAGGGGGTGCCCCCTCATTGGCTGGCTTCTATTGCCCATCTGAGCATATGCGGGTGCCCAGCCAATGAGGGGGCGCCCCCTTGAGCGTGCTCAGAACGGCCTGGCCTTTCTACACAGAATGGAGCCTGCAGGAAAAGCTAAGACCCTTGGGATGGGTAGGGGGCTTTTGGCTGGGCTTCCTGCCCACCCCCGGAGCCCGATCTGGGGTTCGGGAGTGAGCAGGAACCCAGGGACAGAAGGCAGCCGGCTGCCCACACTGGCTCCATAGGAGCCAATGGGAGCAGCCCGGGGGAGGGTCTTCCCCCCAAATGGGTTGAGAACACTTTCCCGTTCACACTGGCAGGTAAGGGAACTGCTCTCAAAGCGTTCCTTACCTGCCCTTGTGTGAACGGGAAAGTGTTCTCAACCCGTTCGGGGGCAAGCGTTCCGAGGCGTCTTCACCTTAGTGCGGAAACGCCGATACGCAAGCTTAGTACCAACTCTTATTTCCAACACCTAGGAATACCCCAAATGTTCCTGCAAAGCTGTGTTCATATCTAAATTTTAATCCAGCTTCAGTCCACTTTCAGAATGAGAGAACACATCAGCAAAGTGACAAGCTGATTTTTTTTAGCACTATCTAACTCAGAAAAATCCACCTTTGAGTTACATAATGAAGAAAGGGAATGACTGTTCACTTTGCTGATGTGTTCTTCCATTAGGAAGGTGAACAGAAACTGTATTAAAACTTAGGTGTAAACATAGCCCAAGTGTGCCTGGACTAAACAGCATAAAATCCATTTCAAAGGACGATCTGTATTGAGTGGGTCTCTGTATCTATATCAATTAAGATACCAAGATGGCGGGAGGAAAGCTCCACATCTTGTTTGGATTCCCCAGTGTCCTCTCACCAGCCCTGCCAGACAGTGGGGCAAAATCATGAAAGAAGGCCAGACCTTTACCTCCTCAGGCGCTGCTTCTGTAAAAGCATGATGAGTACCTCTAGGTATTTCAATGTCATAAAATATCCAGAAAGCACAAGCACCATGCATATGCAGTGAGTATTTTTAGTCATGTTTTCTCCTGCCATTTTCTTCAATGGATCTTAGGAGCAATAGTCCAGGCAAGATGAATCATATTGCTATTTTGGGAATACCCAGGTTCAGAGTTGCTTTTCCTGAAATAGTGATATGCCAGGACTTCACCCCTATACCCCAGGGATATGGGACTGCTATGGACATGTGCCGCAGTCCCAATATAGTCCCAGGATAATCCCAGGTGTTAGGCCCTGTCTGGACATAGGTCAAGTCTGGCTCAAATGCATCACTGATATATAATGCCAATTTAACTTTAACAGAGTTCTGTCAACAGTAATAATATTCTTTAATGAAAAAACCATTCATCAGGCACAGTCTACTTTTTCCATATAAAGGACACTGTTATACTGTTACTATGCATAACAATGTGATATATTTGGAGATTACTATATATCACATTGGAGACTATATTTGAGTGATGAGTTTTAACATTGTCTGTTTTGGGTCACACATCCACTTACACTTCTGGGATGCCTCCGTGGGACCAAATCAAATTTTGGCAGCAGCTTGTACCTCACAGAGAACCTGCTGGCTCCTTTTCCAGAATGAATGCCAGCGAAGGTGCCTCCTTTGCAGGGCAGTTTTTCTCATCCCGTCCAGAGGATGTGCATAACATTGTCTGGTTATCAATTGGATTCTGTGCTTATCTTGCACTCCTTTGAGTCTGAGATTTCTTTTGTAGTAGTATTGCTTTTTTCCTCTCTTGTCAGGTTAGTAGGACAAAATTCTGGGGGAGAATTCTAGAGCAGGGATTATCCACCCAAAGGTAACTCTGGTTTTCATTATCTGAAAGCTGCATTCAAATTATTTCAAACAAGCTTCAAAAGAATCAGTTTTTCACCTTCTTCAAATTGGGTTGTGCCTGCCATTCCCAATTCACAGTTTAGATGCCCTGAATGCCAGCTATCCACCATCTGTAGTTGGTCCCTTTGATAAGGAATGTCTTTAATAACTTTGATACATTACTGAAGAATTTTGTGAAGTCCAGGGGTCCTATCAACGTGAATACCCAACAGCATACTTTATTGTATGCTGCTTTCATCTTGCATTAAATCCTCTACTCAAAATGGGTACAAAGCCTAATGAGCTACATAATAATCCCAATATCCTGTCATCATGAAAACAAATTGAATTTAAATGTAACCGAGTTCAGCCATCAAAGCCTGAACAGTTTAAAGAACCTAAGCCTAAAAATAAATAAATAAAAAGAACAAATATTTGGTATGTTGCTAGGCATTTTAATAACACAGCAAAAATCTGCTGTCTCTGCTTTCCAAGAACAAGAATAATTCTGCTGACGGCAATATTACAGGGTTTGTTTATATGTGTCTGTAACATTTTGAATGAGGCAATATGGATTGCACAGTGGTGTACAGACTGTCAGCCCACATAGCAGTATCTCTGACAGACAGGGATGGATGAGCATTTAACATATGAATGAGGGAGTAGATAAGTGGTGGTGGGATCCTAGGATCTTTTTCATTCAGGCTTCATTCAGTTTTCTCTTCTTTGTGTGGTCTTTTTGTCTCTGAAAAAAAATAATGTATCTGAGCCAAATTCATTACTGGAAAGCAAGACTGAAACAACATATCTCCCAGGAGATTTAACCCTCTGATGCTTCCAGAGAATTTGGCCATCTATGCCTCATGTTTTAGGCCATATTGATTCATGAAATAGTTATATAGCTAAAGTATAATCTTATCTGTATTTATACAAGGGAGTTTATTATTAGCCTTGAGGGATATGTGAGAATTGTGATATAAGTGAATGCAGTTATGTTCATAGTAACCGAGATTCAGGAAGGTTATCACAGTAAGTAGTGAATGAGCTTTTTAATAAACATGGATTTCTGGATTTAAACTGGCTGCCCACTCTATATCAGTCCAGGGTGATTTGATATGCCACATCCTGTTCATCGGAGACAGAGTTTAGGTTTCCTTTGAAAAAAGAAAAGGTCTCTAGGTGGCAATATTCAAATCAGAGGTTATACTTATACCTGTAAATCAAAACAGCAGATAATCAGCTCATGGTGTACTGGCCTTAATTGTTTTATTGGTCAATTGCATTAGCAGTTAGTGATCAATTGTATTAGTGGTCAATTGTATTAGCAATGTAGTTCATTCATTATCTGTAAAGATGGATACAGATCGGAGATGGAGTTCAATTTGCATGAGTTCATCTTACTTTTTTTCCATCTATCTTAAATTAATAGACGGAAAAGACATCTGAATTTGCTAACCTGAAAACAGTCATGCATATCATGTATTTTCTAACATTATCTAGCAAGTGGATAGTCTCTCATGTATCACTTGTGTAGAACATTAACAGAATAAAACTGTTTTCTGGATTCACCCCATGAACTTCTCTTGAAAGCCAATTTTGCAAAAACCAATTTCATATGTACTTATAGTATGCTGACACTATGGGTGCGTCTCCATGGGAGCCAATTGCTTCGCTATTGATGAGATTTAAAAAATCTGTGTTGTAACTCGCAATAAAGTGAGCCCATGTGATTAGGGGCAATGCAGATTAAAATCGCACTTTCCTGTCCCCATGGAAACCGCTTTTTGTAAGCCCGCATCTTTTTCTCCCCCCCCCCCCACTTGAGCGATGGCAGGCTCCGTTCAGCTGTCAAATTCAGCTGCCGGAAAGAATGGCAACTGTTTTAATGCAAAAGCAAACCAGCGATCTCCTCTTTCTTTCCCTCCCCTCCTTCCCTTCCCTTCCCTCCCCTCCTTCCCTCCCCTCTGTTTTCTCTTCTGTTTCTCCTCCTCCTCCACCACCACCTGCAAAAACTTCACTCCTTTTCTCCCCCTCCCCCTTGCCTGAGCCTGCAATCACTCAGGCAAGGGCTTCCTTTAGCCCAAATGAGTGCCTGACAGGTCCTCTGTAGTCAGCTAAAATCATTACAAGCAGCTGCTTTCACTCTTCTCACCATTTTAGTAGCTCTCGCTCTCTCCCACTCCTAATAATGCAGCCTCCGATGATCACTGCTTTGCTTGTGTGCTAAATCAGCTGTCCTTACATGAATGGAGGAAGCTGAATCTGACAGCTACAGGGCTGCAAGAAGTGAGTTGCTTTTAGTTCTGCTTTCCATGCTCCCAGGAAAATCCACAGTTTCTCCCTAAGTTGGATGTAGTCTTGTTTAAAGGGTTTTTTCCTGCCGCAGATTTTCCTCCTTTACACCTGATGTAGCCCGAAGTAAAGCTGTGCATGGAGATACTCTGAGGCAAAACAAACTTAAATCCAAAGAATTTTTGGCACGTAGACACACCTTATGACCAATGTTTTAAAGCTCTGGTGCAGGATTATAGTGGGAAAATAGAAGTATGCAAGCAATTAAACCTATCTCTTGTCTCTTTTTTCCAAAGCTCCACAGAACTGAGTTTAAGATGCAAGTCTAAATTCTTCTCTTTGCTTCTAGAACAAGTTAGGAATGGACAATGGGCCTTTTTCCACTTGGCTTTATTCTGGAACATATCCTGGAATAAGAATCTGCTGTCCATATACTAGTACAGGCTATAGAAGGACCAAGGGGAGGCCTGCCATAGTCTGCATTGGCATGCTGACAGCAGATCCCTATCCTGAGATATATTCCAGAATAAAGCCAAGTGTGAAAAGGTCTACAGTTGTTCCTGACATACTCTATGTCAAAAGATGTTGACTGTAGCAACAGGATTTCCCCAACAGTGAAGTAAAAATGCAAAGAGAGATGGTTACAAGCAAGGGCAAAATAAGACTTGCAACTGATCCTAAGTAATCCACTGTCTGGTGAAAAGCCTGTCCAGATCCTTTTGCTGTATCAATATGGAATGGCTGATTGGGGGTGGGGACATTTTGTATTTAGTTCCAATTTCTTACCAGTATTCTGAAATCAAATGTCCAGTAGAAAGAATATATCATTACCGAGTGCTGAAAGATGGAAATTAGTGATGGTGCATGATAGAGCTGGTCTTACTATGAGATGCACTGAAGTGAAGAAAATTATGGCTGCATCTCCACTTACCATTGGTTGTTTCCTGGTGAAGTGTCTTAGCTGCTGCACCTTCTCATAAACAGTGCCAAAAGGTATGCTGCCCTGAGCATGTTATTTCATTGACTGCTGGGAGGCACCAGTTCTGCAGGACACAATTTCTTGCTCTTTCATTTCAGCCATTGCTTATGTGTTCCTAAATGGAGATGGGGAGATGCCTTCCAGAGTAGCAATCATGGTGCCTCACAGCAGCCAGTTCCATTGCCTAATCAACACCCTGTCTATGTCTACTGCTGATACAGACATGTCCTTTCTGTTGTTCTAGAGTGTTACGCTAAAGAGAGGAGCACAAAAGGTTAAAAAGGCAAGCAAGAGGCAAAACTGTGTACACCTCTGAAGAAAAAAGAAGATCAGGAAGTGTGTGTAAGAGGTACAAAAATTGCTGCTGCTAAATTGAGAACCACCACTGTGGACCCAAGTAAGCCCGAGGAATCTCCATGGGCCACAACAAGTGAAAAAACCCTTCCATTCCCCCAAAGCAATGAAATCAGAAATTTCCAACAAGCTTACTATTCATGTAACAAAGTGGAGAGGTTGTGGCTTAGGTACTTGGAACTTCAGAACATTGTGTCCTATTTTTGTTGCAAATTCTTCCAGTCCAGTATTCCAAATAAATTGAATGAAACTAGAAACATGAAATGCCCCAACAAGCCAGAAAATCACAGTTAAACAAAATGATACATTTTATAGCAATAGGAACTAGTCAAAATGTCCCGACAATGGGGACAGTAAGAGATCATTTTCTAGAATTTATTGACATTGACAGAACCTTCACAGCTTGTGTGACATGTCTTTCTAAAAAGCTTGAAAATAATGGGGAATATGACAGGTAACATGAATGCAAAAGTAGCATATAGTTCTCATTCACTGAACTTGATGATCAATTATTAGGGATGGCTGTTTGGCCTTAGATTCGTAACGAATGGCTTTTTGGCCTTAGATTCGTAATGAATTGAATGTTAGAAAAATTGTATATGTTTGGAATAGATCCCCTTCGAATGTGGTAGGATTCTATTTGATATGAATGTATTCGTACAAATTCATACGAATATCCAATATAAATGCATACAGGTCCTGGATATGGATCCTATACATATGCATGCATATTGGATATGTATCCTATACTAACACATATATATCAATACATATCCGATAAATATCTCCAGTTTAACAAATGAGTATTAGTATGAATGTTTTGAAGCATTTGATCCGTGTATGAGTGTATGAAATCATACAAATTCATACAAATAATGGATGTTACGAACATTCTTGAACATCCCTACCAATTATGCTTCCTTAGCTTACAGTGAGACTGCAGATGTTTTTAAAAAGAAATTCTGTGCATGAGCCCCTCAGTGTCAAATTCTGCCGTGGTATCAGGAAACATTATCTGACACTAAAACCAGTCAAATGGCATATGATGGGAAAGCTGGATGAAAGGAATAAAATAAACACTAAATTTACACATACACACCAAAAAAGGAAAATTGCTAACCATGATGCAAAGGAGAAAGCACAGGACATATCAACTATTTTCCTTTTCATTGAGGAAGGAGCTTCTTTATTAGTTTCTTAGAGGACAGCAAATCTTGATGTCAGGTACCTAGTCCAAGAGAACACACTGCAAGCATATTGTAAGTAAGTAGCCAAATTTATTGAAGCAGCATTTATTGTACAACTAGGTTAATGAGCTGCAGACTAACAGAGTAACATCTTGGAGTCCCTGTAACACCTACTCATCCCAGTGCTATCCCTAGTTTACTATTAAGAATATAAGAGGAGCCCTACTGGACAGGGCCACAACAAATCTACACCAGCATCCTGACTCACACAATAACCCATTAGGCATGTGCATATTTTTAAAATTCACTTTGCATCAAAGCAAATGTTGGCAATCTCAAAGTCCAAGTCAGACATCTGACAATTTTTTTCACCCAAGGGAATCAGTTAGGACAGCTGTAAAAAGAGTTGCTAAGAAGACGTGTTTCTTTGGCATCAAGAGATAAACAATAGTAAACAAGGCAAACAATACGCTATACAAGTTGTCACTCAAACTCCAGTCACCAATCGCAGGAGGCAAGACAAGAACCAAAATATATTTGCTAAACTACAGTCCAGAAGGCACCATCTGTTCCCAGTTTCCCTAGGGTGAGAGTATTGGGGGGGGGGGTCAACTGGTCAAGCCATTGTCTGACTGCGGCCGCTGGAGTTCTGGAGACAACACCAGCACTTGGACTGTGGTAGTGGCTGTTGAGACTTTAGCAGCAGGGGTACCTCTGACTTGCAGGACTAGGCCAAAGGGAGCTGAGCCACTCAACACCTGCTGGCTCCACAGGTGGGCCAAAGGGAGGGAGGCCAGGCTTTAATGTTTGCTTGCTTGTTTGTTTGTTCTCCAACCCTATGCCCGAAATGAACTATACAGGCCCTGCAAAAACACCAAAGCCTTGATGAATGTGACTTTTTTGTTTCAGTTTGCATGCAAAACACAATTGTGACCTTCATATTCAAAGGTGCAAATACCCCAGATTCTCTCAAAATGTAAAGGTAATTAATCTACCGCCCCACCAATTCCTTCTGGACATTCTTAAGCAATTCCCTTGGAAACTCCCACCCAGCACACTGCCTGATGAAATCCCTACGACATTTGCTAAAAACCACACTGTTGAATCTGTGACTTAAACAAGTAATGTTTCATGTTGCTCAGCAGGATGAGCTCCAAAGGTTGCTCCGGATTATATGCACACAAAACAAGATTATAATTTTACCAAAGACTTATTCATATTTACCTGCAACCCCTTGGCAATAGAAAACACAACTTCTCAAAGCTGAAGTTTCTAGATACAGAGTTATGCTCCAGAGTGTCACAGGAGAGGTTCAAACAATTTTGCAACTATATAGCATGCACTGGCTCAGTCTGTGGACTTTCTCTTTCAAATCTTGGAAACGAAAAAGGCAAAGCACTACTTTGAATATTCCAGCAGGCAAAAGGAAGAAGAAGAAAAAGCTTGCACCTTGTGTATTTATTTTGATAAAGGCATTTTTATTTGTTTGAAATCCTTCCATGGTTTGAGCTAAGGAAGAAAAGCATGGAAGTGTCATTTGAATGTCTTGTGCTGGGTCCAAATTGTTGTGGGTTAGCTCTCGTGCCAGATGCAGTTTTCACAAAAAGAGATTTTCATACTCTGGTATTTATCATTACCCTCCCACATACTACCTCTGAACCATTCAGGGGAATGACACTGTAGACAAGTTTCCGAGTAGATGTCTAAGACATAGACAGGTCAGTGTAGCAGGAAGAATTTCCTAAGGCAATTAGGCCCCAAGGTACCTAGGTCTTTGTATAAAGTACTTACACCTTGAACTGAACTCAGCAGCACATCAACAACCACCTCAGTGTGATGTGCAACTGGCCATAGCTACTTGGCATCAATCTTGCTGCTGAATTCTGAACTGTTAATTAATTGTAGCTTCTGAACTATTGATGGCTACTCCATGTAGAACACACCTCAATACTCAAGTCAGAAGGTATCAGACCTTGGACAGTCTGACCAAGTTGTCTCTGCCCAGGAGGGATCATAGGTTATGAATAACCTGAAGTTAGAAGTAGCTATGCTTCACGGCTGCTGTCACTTGAGCCTTTAGTGATGGCACTGAATCCAGCCACTGCTCAAAGCTGTGCATCAGTCCTTCCAGGGAAATGCAAGCCTGTTAAGAACACCTACATTTTTATGAATTCAGTTTCAGTTTACTGTTCGGCGTCAAGCCCATTATTCTGTTGGCCAGAACAGCAGTAGTTCCTTCTCTAGACCCCAAAGTGATTAACATATGCAGAAAGACTAGAGGAATGTTAAGAATTTGTTCAATTTTCACGTCCTACTCCATAATTTTTATTTTTATTTTTGTAATGGGAGTGCAAAGATGATTACATTTTTCCCCAAAAAACCCTGACTGTTGAAAAGAGGGAGATGGAATTTTAAATTCTGTCTTCCATCTCCACTAAGTCACTGGATTTTAAAAGCTGTGGATATATTTTATCTATCCTGGATATGACTTTTAGAGGTTAGTGTGACCTAGAGACTGACCTGAAGAAATGATAACACTTGCAGATCTTTTTAAAGAGGTCCACCACTAAACTGGAATATGGAACCCTTAGGACAATTCTGAACGAGAATGGTGTTAGTCCCAAGCAAACAAAGTAAATTTGAGCAACTTGTTTCAGAGTGCCACGCACAGGAAGGGCTTAAACTGCTTAAATTCTTAAAATGTTTTTTATTATATTGTTTTGGAAAATATGCAACATGAGCCCAAAGTTTTTGCCTTCAGATGTTTAATCTACATTTTCAAGAACACTTCTCTTCATAAAATATGATGCAGAATCCAGACAAACTGAATACTTTTAAAGTTATTGATCCTTGCATGCTCCCCCAAAGGGAAAATTAAGTATATTGTTAAATCTTTCTTACTGAGATCAATGATACTTAAACCACTTCTCTTTTACTATATTCTGCTCATGTCCTCCAAAACTAATCAAATAATTGCCCTATAAAAATGTCAGCTTCAATCATTTTTATCTTCCTTACAAAATACATAACAATTTATTGATCCCACCCCCAAAATGTAAGAACATGTACTTTCTACCCTATGGCAGGCAAATAGTACATGCTGAAACAGATGGAGATGTTCTGTCCCATTCCTATTGAAGAACTGAGCTACAGGGAGGCGGGGGTGAGTGGCACACTGGAGGACAAATAATGAAATAAATGAAATATGGAAACATACATACCAGGGATGTGCATGGATATTTGTAACATTCAAAATTCATACAAATTTGTACGAATTCAAACATTCAAATTCAAATCCAGTATTGGTACATTCGAAGACTGGCATTAGAATTTGAATTCAGTGTTTCGATACATTCATATGAAGCTTTGTATGGGATTTATATGGGATTGAACATTCATAGATAATTCAAATCCTACCACATTCAAAGAGGATCTATTCAAACAAATACAAATTTTCTTGTATTCAATTCAATATCAATTGAATACAATACAAAAAAAATTAATTAGTGCACATCCCTAATCCATACCTATGGCAGTGAGCACTCCCAGAAAGCCCCAGGCTTGGGCAGTCAATTGTACATGGAATGATACCTGCCCCTATAAAATATTCTAATGTGGATGTTTTGGGGCAGGGACTTTAAGCACAAAAGTTGTTCTCACCACCACTGTGTAGAGATGTAGTGATACGGAGAACAACTTATGCACCTGCTGTGCAGAGGTGCTGGGCTAACACATGCATGGAGGGGGCCTATTCTAGTGCACAGAGGGGCCTTCATCCTTAGACTAAGCATTTCTGCGTCAGTGCATCCTATGCCTTTTGTCTTCTGCTAGAGAAGCCCATAAGCAATTGGTGGGCCATGGTGTGAGACAGGATGCTGGACTAGAAGGGTTGTGGCCCGATCCAGCAGGGCTCATCTTATGTTCTTATGAACAAAGCCTGCGTTCTGAAGTATGCTATATTTCTGTGTTGTTCACTGGATGTCTATTTTCTATTAACTGCTGAGGCAGATCTTGTCACACTACTAATCAAAAGTAATTTATATAAAAATGTTTGTAAAGAGAGCTGCAGTTGTCCGATATTAGTGGATTTGGGAGAGGAGAGTTTTGTGTGAGCTTCAGAAGGGTGAACAGATCAATTCATTGTGTTTAGTGTCTATCTCTTCATTTTGTTTGCTTTAAGGGACTCTGTGGGCTACAATTCCATTAGACTTCTAGTTACCTCTACATACTTCTAATGTGGAGATACACATGAGCTCTAAAAGATACAAATACCTAAGTAGGCTTTTAGAGGTTCCACCTGAAAGCATGAAATAGCCTTCTGAGAAACAATTCTGAGGTCAGGGGAGGCAAAATTTACTTTTTTTTCTCATCAATTTGAATGATGGGAGACAGAAAAACCAAAATAGCAAGGGCAGTTTCTGTCCATGCCAGTTTTGTATTGAACTGAAATATGGCCAAATTTCAGGGGCATTCCTAGTACAACTCTAAGGGCATGTCGCCATACAAGCCAGTTGCTTCACTTGTTGTGCGAGTTTTAAAAATCCGTGTTGTAACTCACAATAAAGAGTCCCCATGTGGTTTGGGGCAACATGGATTAAAATAATACTTTCCTGTCCCCATGGAAGCTGATTTTTGTGAGCCCACATCTTTTTCTTCCCCCCCCCACCACTGGAGCAATGACTGGCTCTGTTCAGCTGTCATCCAACTCCCTGGATTCATGTACGTGCAAGCAAACCAGAAATTTGCCCCTTTCTTTCACAGTGGAGGCTACATTATTAGGAGGGGGAGAGATTTCTTTCTTTCCATTTCATCCTCCATGTGATATGTGCGTCTTCCCCTCTGTTCGCTTTCTCTTGGCTTCATTTTCTCTCTCACCCTGCTCCTTGCCTCCAGCTGCACTCGTATGTGTGTGTGTATTCACCTCCCTTTGCTTTCTCTCGGCTTCACTTTTTCTCTCACCCTGCTCCTTGCTTGCCAGCTGCACTCATGTGTGTGTGTATGTATTCACCTTCCTTCTCTTTCTCTCAGCTTCACTTTCTCTTTCCCCCTGCTTCTTGTCAACTTCACTTGAGAGGGGAGAGGGGCACAAAGCCTGCCGACTTGTAGCTGGCAAGCTCCCAGGAAAATCTTCGGCTTCCCCCTAAATCAGATGTATTGCTGTTTGAAAGGGGTGGTTTTCTGCCATGGATTTTCCTCCTTTGCACCTGATGTAGCCCAGAGTAAAGCTGTGCATAGAGATGCTCCGAGGCAAAACAAGCTTAAATCCGGAGTATTTCTGGCATGTAGATGTGCCCTAAATAATGAAGGATAGAGTTTGGACAATTTCAAAGACTGTGATACGTTGCCATATAACCAGTGCATCTCCCACCTCTACAGTGGATCTAGGGAGTCATGCCCCTCAGACAGCCTTTTTCAAGGCTTTCTGGGGGGACTTCTAAGTAGTCTAAAGCCAGGGAGGCATTCACCAAGGATGAAAGTAGCAAGGCAGATTTAGTCCCTTTCTGCACTGGGCCTTATTCTGGATTATATTCTAGAATAGGAGTCTGGCAGTTATCCTACTAGACCTTCAAGCTCTCGGAAAATAAATTTGAGTGACTATGGCTATTTGGTATATAATAAAGTACAACCACAGATCCATATCATGAACCATAAAATCTTTGCCCAAATTCAGTCTGTTTATGGGTTTTTCTTTTTCTTTTAGAGCACAAGCTATAAATACACAATAAGTATCATGTCAAGGAAGAAATATAAAAGACTCAGCAAATAATTCAGTTTAGATATTTCACTCCATCGTGAAGACAAAATGAAGACTGAAAACTACCATAACAAGCATAATTTTACAAATGGGACAAGTCAACAAATTTATGAAAATTGGAGAATGGCAAAGGCATCTTTATGTTGCTTTTTAAGGCCTAACTATCCTGAAGAATAATTGCAGATGAAATGGTGAAACAATAATTCTGGCACAATACAGGACTGAATAAATTGGACTAGTTATACTCTATAGGAGTTAATAGAAAAAGAATATCCTCTCCCACCTATTATATTTGTAGTCTACAAAGATACTGTAGATATATTCATCTAAAAAAATTTAATTAATCCGTAATGCTAGTAAAACAAACATGTCCGAAAATGATGTTTTCATTAATCCCAAGCATATGTCTTAATTCCATATAACAGTGAATGTCACTATGTGAAATTATTTCACTCAAACATAACTATTCCACCTCTATAGTGCATTTTCTGTTGTAAGGCAAGTACATAAATTCTTAATTTACATTGTAAAAGTTAATAAGGGACAAATTGGGTGTTTTCCCACTGTGCTCCTTTAATCCAGATCTAAGAAGATCCGGATCTAGGGACAGAGTACTTCCCTTAATCCAGATCTAGTAGATCCAGATTAAGGGAAGTACCCAATGTGTTTCCATGGGTGGTCTAGCACCCAATAGCAATGGGTGCTAGACTTCTTGCCGTAGAAACACCGGAGCACCCATTTGGAAATCTGGATCTACCCATGAGGGGTCTGCCTGGCACCCCAGGTATTTGGAGGGATAAGGGGTACAATCTCCAAAGTGGCTCTGGCAGAGTTCCAGTCGCAGCCCTCTCGCCCTCACATCCCGGGTTTGCCGACACCACGGGGGGCAAGGCAGGGCAGATCACAGCAATCATCCCCAGCCACTTGGATGCCCCTTACATGGAAGGGAGAAGCAGGATAGGCTAACCACCTCTCCAGAGACTTCCCCTCAGGTGGCGGGGCCATCGAGGGGCTCCTTCCTGCACCCCGATGCAGCCTGGGGCCGCCTTTCATCAGCCAAACAGAGCCGCCGACGTCTCCGTCGGTAATGCTGCTGCCATGGGAGGCTCCATGCCCCGGCCGAGATGCCATCACTACCCACCCATGAATGGGGCCCTTCCCATGGGGCCAAATGGCCCCTGGGGGTTCCTGCCTGGCCCCCACATCCAGCTTGTTGTGTCTCTGCTGCCGTAGCTGGGCGCCTGCCCGATGCAAAGCCCTTTTGGGGGGGAAATTCATGGCTGGACTGTACTTCTCCCTGCCTTCTCAACATTGCAGCTTCCCGCCACTACCTCTCTCAACATGGCGACTTCCTGTCCCACCCCATGTGTTCTCTTTCCCGCCTGTGTGCAGACACGTCCTGCGTTAATGGGATTCTAGAGGAGAAACACCCATTAAGACTACCTTCAATGTGGTGTTCCGTTAAACCCCATTAAGCTCATATTAGAGACGGATATTGAATGTTATGAATATTCGTGTACATCCCTACACTCAGTACCAGCAAATCCAAAATGAGAAGGTTCAAAGGAGGAATCGCTGGGTGCCTTGTGAGCATAATACTGTATTAGAGTTGTACTCACTGACTAATGATTTAGCACATCTTTAATCGTCTATTGTTAGGAAGATTAAGGATGATACAAATTCGCATTAAAGTTAATACAAACAGATGATGGCTTTTGTAAAGTTCTGTAGGTTATCTATGCTTTTCAAGCATTCTTGCCTATCTGTGGAATGTGGGAAGGGCATGCCTGATAAGTAGGCCTTCTGAAAAACCTCTCCATATCTGTAGCAAGAGTAAACTATATATACTAACTACTATTGTATGAGATGGTTGCTCATCATGGGTATTTTTCCACTGTCACTAAAAGTACCCATTAAGTACCCATTAATGGGTACATAATGGCATTTTTGTACCCATTAATGGGTACTTAATTGGTACTTCTAGTGACAGTGGAAAAACACCCCATGTGAATCCTTTCAACAGCAATGTTTTACAAGTGCTTTAAAGCTTATATTCTTAAATGTATCCAGCCATTTCTTCCCCCTCCTCAATTGTGCTTGAGAAAGGCTTGCATGTCAGGGCTCCAGGTATTTTTACTTTTTTCCTGACAGAAAATAAACTGGATGCAATTTGACATAAAGTGAATCAAGTAAACCTTTTACTTGAAATATACTGATTTCCAGGAAAGGTGGTTATTGTTTTTCTTTTCTGAATTATATTGATTCTGACAAATGGTCACACAGTGCAGAACTTGATTATTTCTTGAAGTTGATCAGCTTTCTTTTTTATTGGTCTACTTTGTAGTGCTCGAACAGCAGAATCAAAGGGAATTATATTTTGGCGCCTTACTTCAGTCAAAATCCCCCGGACAGCTGCACCTTATGCTTACATGTACTTAAAGATCAAATTAGTCCACATGTACAAAGCCTGTTAAGCCTATATAAAATCATTTTTCATTCTCCCCTTATATACAACATTTAGAAAATTCAAGGCACCAAAATTAAACAACCACAGCTAGGCAGTACTACTTTTTAGGGGTGTGAACGAATGCAACTTTCAGATTCAATTTGATTCAAATTGAATATTTGAATGTTCAAATTTCTACAAACGGAGAAAAAAACCGGATGTATTCAAATTTGTATCTGTTCGTACAAATATTTGATTTGTATTTGACAACATTCTTATGTGTCTATATGCATCCATATGCATCCCGTTTTTATCTCGTATGCATCCCATTTTTGTCATGTATGTATCCATACAAATGCATACAGATATGAATAAGATGCGTATAGATACGTATGTAATATGTACAGATACATATACATACAAATGTCCAAGTAATTCGTACAAATTATTCAAAACATTCAAATTCATTCAAATGTCAAAAAACTAATGTATAGACATTTGATTTGAATTCGAAAATGTGAATTCGAACAAATTCAATTGAATTTCAAATGTTTAGAATATTCTTGCCCATCCCTACTACTTTTTACTCTGATTTCCTACAGTAGGAGATGGCCAGGTCTTGTACCTGATCATGACTCAGTGCCACAGTTCATTAGACCTGACTCTCCACACATTCAAAAGAAAAATAACTTTTCGTGGTTTTAAAAGAACCACTATTTAGGATTACAAGGATATTAGTTACAGAAACAATTTATCACCTTGTTGTTAGATATAATGGATACTTAAACTGTATGGTGATATTCTCAGTTGTTATTTTGGTTGAAGAGGTTTTAATACCCTACCTAGAGGATAGAATAACCTGCCTGACTACACCTGTGCTGATTACTTAGGTTGCTCAGCTTGACAAATGAAGGCACATCAAAGCCAACCCTGGCTGTTAGTGGTTAACCTTACATAACAGAACATATCTTATTCAAGCCTAAACTTCCCAATTCCCTCAGTGTTGAGGATCTCTCAGGTCATAAGCAACCCATTTGATTTTAATTAGCAGGAGCCTAGTAGTAACCAGTGCAGTGATCACAATCAGAAGCATCCAGAATTATTTGAAGCCCACAAGGAAGCAGCAAATCTTCCTTTCAGCCAACCTGAAATAGATTAGGGTCATGAAGCTCACAAATTGGGAAAACTCCCAACAACCTTTCATTAGGCTTTAGTTAAAAATATGCCGATCTACCAGCTGGCTTGGGGAAATGCTGGATCCCTACAAATGTCAGCCTTTCCCTCAAAATGTAGGCTGCTGTGTACAAATACCTCCCTTGGCATCACAGCAGAACAACTTCTGGGAGTTCCCCACGCTTCTCCTCCTAGAAGCAAAAAGTTCCCAGAAGTTGCCAAATGATCAGTCATCTGCCAACACATCAGAACAGTAAATATTCCTTTACTTTTGATGATGCAAGGAACAGACCAGCTGTACCCCAAGAGGCATCATGTTGCGGAAATGTTGGAAACTGAGATTGCATCAGACCTAACAAAATGGGTACCGCAGAGGTGGCCCTCATGTTCTGAAATCTTTAAACCACCTTTTCTAACACAGAATGTTCATAAGAAGTAGGAGAAGAATGGTGTATGAACAATCCCACCTCAATACCTTTTCTGAAGTGCCTCAGAGCTGCCTTTTTTGCTATGTCTCATCATAACCCTAGCTAACATGTCTGGAATCAGCCTTAGCCACTTCATTCAGAACACCTTCCTTTTAAAATACATTTAAAAGGACCTTAACAGATTCAAATGCATATGGCCTACAGCCAAATCTTCCACTCATCACAGAAATCAGCATTAAGCCAGGGTAGAATTTCTAACTAGGACATCCTGTGAAATCCTAAGCCCCTTTCAGCCTGACTTAAGCAGGTTGAAGATTGCTTGATAGTCTGCTCATTTTTGAAAAAATCAGATCCTGAATTTTAGAACCTTAAAATTGCCAAGGGCTTTAGGAAAATACCATTCAAAGTAATAATAGCAATTGCAGCCAAAGACTTGCTATTTATTAATTGCAGCAAACTGTAACAGTATTTCAAAATCCTTTTTTTAAAAAAAGAGCTCAAACCTTAATGCACTCAAAACAATAGTATGCAATTCTTGTTCAGAATATGCAATAAACAAAAAGTTAAATAATTAACATGTAACATAAAGCAGTTTGTCCTTGCATGTACATTAAAGGTCCTGGTCTTATTTTATTCCAGAAGCATTTGGGAATGGAGTAAAAAAAAAATCTCAAACACTGCAGACATTGCCAGCGTGTTATGAATTATACAGTTTCAGCACTCAAAGAGCAGATGTTAATCATCCTTCAGTAAAAATAATTGCTGGATGCCCTTGATATGCAATACTGATCCCCCATTACAGTATATAGTAGTCTGTGATCTTTAACCTTAAGCTAAGATAATGTTGTGACACCTTTTCTGTAGTGTGTTTTTTGGACAAGAACCTGTATGAAGATGACTGCTGCTAACTTTCCACACTGACAGCTGTACAAAATGCTCCCCATAGGAAACATGTACTAAATACAGTATGTACCTCACCAGTGTTCAAAATATCATAGAGTGATTCTGCATTAGTTGGCATGCTGTACTAGCAGGCATAGGACTAGATAAATTCATGAAGGACAGATGTATCAATGGCTGAGGAACTGTTCCATGTGGCCAGAACCACTTCCAGAGTGGAAGTGACTCTGGTGAGTGGCGACAAGCAGGATGCCTTTAAGCCCATTTGGTGGAATTCAAGAGCAGGAGAAGGTTTGCCCTTGTTGCTGCTTGAGATGCCCATGGGCAGTTGGTGGGCCACTGTGTGAGACAGGATGATGGGCTGCGACCTGATCCAGCAGGGCTCCTCTTATGTTCTTAAATGTGAAAAGGCCCTAAGAGACTGATTTAGAAGCTGTCCCAGCATGGATTTGGGCAGTTTTTCAGCATCTTTAACTAGCCACAGCTTAGGGGGGAATGTGGCTATAGAAGCATTGATCAGATGGGCTAGTGGAAGTGATGGTGATTTGCTGCCCATTCCTGTGACCTGTCTAACTGTTCTGTCACTAGAACAGGCTACATGAAATTTAACAACTATCGCCACATTTTTAATCCAGTTCTAGTTACTTTAAGAGTGAGAGACTAATTATTGCCTTTCCTCTTTATTTAATCAAAAGGTGGCTTTTCCAAGTTGGATAATGCTGAAAGAAAACAGCTTGATACTTTGCTGATGAGTTGCCTCATTCCAAAAGTGGACTGAAGCTAAATTAATATGTAGATGTGAATGCAAGTATGCTTTAGGGCCACAAATCTTAAGGTTTTTTTTTTATCTATTGGGACTGTAGTGAAAGGTGGCATAATTTGTTTTTTGAGGTTTTCAAAAAAAATGAAATGAGGCCAAATGCTCTGTTCCTGTGCCAGCAAAGGACATTTCACAGATTACCAAACCAAAATAAAAAGAAAAGTTCTTCTACATTTTTTTTCTTAGGCAGGTTCCACACAATGGCAGAACTTGCACCACAAAACAAGGATCTCTTGTGGAGCAATTTTCACCCACTGCTGCTAACATGCTGGCTACATGATGAGAATGTAAAGTCATAACCATCATTCCAACAGATGCTTTTCGCATAGGACAGGAAGTGGTCACAGAAGTTAGCCATTTCCCTGTGCTTTATAAAATGAGGAACACTATAAAAAGGTAAGTCCAGACTGTGTGGGCAAAGAGAGCTATAGAAAGTGCTGTCAGGGCTCTGCCTATCACTTTGCCATTATAGCACTCTACATTATACTTAGAGCACACAGTGAGTCCTCCTAGGACATGGGACCACATTCATCCTGTGACCCAGGATCACTCTTGTGATGCAACAAGGGAGAACAGAAAAGACTGATCTCACAGTGCCCTTAAAACCCTTTTGAACCTTGCCTAAACTGAAGGCTCTGAAAGTCAGAGCACTGAGTTTTCACCAAATTATCCGTGATGTCTTGACAGTATATTCTCATGTTATCTGACCTCTTAGTCATTATGTTCCGATCTCCTGCTGTTCATGTGGTGCTCATCTTTTTGTTTCCAACGAGAAGCTATTCAGTTAGCTATACTGTAGGCTGTTTTCCACTTCAGCAAAGCCAAATACAAACACAGATGTTTTCAACCAACTTATGAAATTGAGACTAATGTGCCATCTGAGGCCACAGTCCTTGTAGATTCCAGCAGGAAGAAACCAAGATAAAAAGAAATCTGATTATTCCAGATGAGTAAGAGTGATCAGCTTAGAGCACAGCCTCTGTCTGGATCTTCGTCTGCAGCACTACAAAACTGACTCACGACAGAAAATGGCTCTGAGCAACAGATGCCCTCAAGCTATCGGTCTGGGTAGGCAGAAGAAAACTGTTTTTCTTGCTGCTAAAGCGAAACTTGTTGAAACAAGACAATTCTGGATGCTTTCAATAGTGGGCAATTTTATCAGGGCAAGGATGCTTTAAGAAATAATCCAGCAGCATTTTCCTCTAATGCTTTCAGTCAAGTTAATGGAGAAATAAAACTGCCTTTAGAAAAACAGAAGGCATCCACAGCTAAATTCAAGTTTGAATCTATCTGGATTAATTACAAGCATCATGCTGGTTTGGTGTAAGTCAAATGAATATATAAATATAAAAAATATTTCTACAAGTGAATCAGCAAGTTCACAAACTTACTGGGCTTTCACTTCAACTCCTATAGCAAAGAAACAGAGTAAGTTTGCTTTCTCCTCCATAGTACATGAGTCACATCACAGTCGTCCTCACACAAAGCCAGGGATGGAGGAAGAATATGCGTAAATGGAGCTATCAGTGGAGCTCTGGGTTGTATCCCTGATTTACGTGGAAAGACTAAAAGGAAAACCTATGCACACATAAACTATCAGCAGCCTAAAGACAGGGACTGGATTAATACCAGTTCACGTGCCTGGAAGCAATCACATCATGGACTAGCCTTCACTACTGCATGGTCCCAGTCTTTGTACTAACAATAGTGTGTGACATGTATTGATTAGATGGCTAGTGTAGGATTGCAGAGCAAGCAACTGTGAAAATTCTGGCGCATCAGATTTTGGCATCCCCATCCAGGTCTTCCTTGATGTTTGTGACAAGAAGCAAACACATTGATTGTTCTCTTTCCCCCTGGACACTGTCATTTCTCCTAGGATAGACATGGCCTGAAACTGAAAATATCCATAAGGTCCCTGTGCCAAGCCCCTTCCCACAAAAACAGAATTTCCTGCGATCCATGGTGAAAACAGTTTTTCATTACTGAAGTGCCTCTGCATAAAGTTTAATCCGGTGGCATATTTTATGCTTCCTTCTCAGTATTAGATGAGTTGATAGGTAAGAAATTATATTTCATTTCATTTTAACTTTCATGCATAACAATAACAAACCAAAACAATAAAAACATTCATTTAGTATTCCCCCAACTTCTTCTACCCTCCCTAACCCCATAAGCCCCCCCCATAAACACTTCCCTAACTATATCAACTCCATGATGTCTTGACCTTCTTAAATAGAAAGTTGAATACTTGCTGAGATAGACATTATTGTTCCTGCAGATTAGAAATGTGATTCAACAAGGGGAACCAAATGTCAAGAAAAGTCACTGCCAGTGTCAATACAGACATCTTCTTTGTCTGAAATCTAAGTAGTTCATTGAGAGCAAGGTCCCACAGTTTTCAATACCAGTGATAAATATTAAAGGTTGTCTGTTCTTGCAGCCACTAATGTGAACTTTAGCAATGTTCAGTGCTTGAAGACTTTGCTAATTTTTCCATATGAAAGCAATAAATACAACTCAGAGAAATTTATAAGGAATTATATTTGGGATTTTGTTTACATTACTATTAATTTATGACCCAAATCTAACCATATTACAAGACCACCAGCAATGATAGAATGTGCCTGCCTGCATCCTGGCTTCATGGCCAGCAGGATTGTAGTCCAAAACCACCTGTGTACAATTTTTAAGCACGTATATATTTATTTATATCCCATCCTATACCCTAAGGTCTCAGGGTGGGTAACAGCATTTAAAAAGAGACATATTTAAAATAGAATCATCTATTAAAACAGTATAAAACAATCATGTCTGCAGTGGGGGGAAACTGTGCCACATTTAGCCAAAGGCCAGAGCAAAGAGGTGCGTCTTCACTCCCTTCCTGAAAGTATACAGTGAAGGGGCCTGACGCACCTCGAGAGGGAGACTATTCCACAGGCTGGGGGCTGTTACTGAGAAGGCCCTCTCTCGGGTGCCCACCTGTCTTACTATTGAGGATGGTGGGACAATGAGGAGGGTCTCCCCTCCAGATCTTAGGGCACGGGCAGGTTGATATGTGAGGAGGCGTTCCTTCAGACATTTGGGGCCCAAGTCATTTAGAACCTTATACTTTAAACATCTTGAATTGGGCTCAGTAGCGAATGGGCAACCAGTGCAGCTCTTTTAAGACCAGTGTGATATACATCTGGCCAGCTGTCCCAGTCAGCAACCTCGCAGCTACATTCTGCATTAGCTGCAGTTTCCAAACCATCTTCAAGGGCAGTCCCATGTAGAGTGCATTGCAGTTGTCCAACATACAGATTACCAAGGCGTGAATGACTGTGGCCAGAGAGACAGAGCTGAGTATCATATGCATATTGATGACACCTCACTCTGAATCTCCTGATGACCTCTCCCAGAGACTTCATATAAATATTAAATAACATGGGAGATAAGATTGACCCCTGGGGAACCCCACAAGTGAGTTCCCAGGGTGGTGAATCAATATTTCCAATAACCACTATCTGAGATTGGTTCTGGAGATAGGAGGAGAACCTATGCCAAGCACTGCCTCCTACTCCTAAACTCCATAGCCTCTCGAAAAGGATACCATGGTCAATGGTAGCGAAAGCTGCTGAGAAGTCCAGGAGAACCAACAAAGTGGCATTCCCCCTGTCTCTCTCCTGGAAGAGGTCAACAACCAGTGCAACCAAGGCAGTTTCCATGCCATAACCAGGCCTGAAGAGAGATTGAAAGGGGTCTAGATAAGTATGTTTCTCTGCCTTTGATAATAATAAGATGGAAACATAGGACTGTTTGCACAAGGGGTTTTCAAACGCATGTAGGACACTTTGGATACGGGGAATTCGCTCCTGTGGGCCGGTGGCTCCGTTCCAGGCTGCCCTGGCCCATCCCAACACGTCTACACATGTTCAAGTTTCAGAGCACAAAAAAGTGCTCTGAAACCATCCCAGTGTGTTCGGCCCATCCCAGCGTGTTCCCAGCTGTACCAGAGAGAAAGCATTCACATGCTCTCCCTCCGTGACAACTGGGCCCCTCCCCCGGCCTCCCCCCATTGGCTGCTGCGAAGGCAGGGGTCCTTTACCTGCCAGTGTGGATGGGAAAGTGTCTTAGATGCATTTGGGCCGAAGCATTCTACAGCATTTTAGTTGTAGTGCGAAGAGGCCTCATCTTTAATGGGAACAAAGGACAATTCACACTTGGCCCGTAGTTTGCAATAGGTTAACATGTGAGCAGGTGCATCTGCATTTGTAAGGAGGCATTTACAGCCTAGAAACACCCCCTGCCTGCCCAGATGTTAACCTACTGAAAACTAGCAAACTAACCTTTACTAGAAACTTACCTGACATGTCCAGCCAGTGACTATTCCCACTGTTTCCGGTTCAAGGGGTCACATGAGTGTGCTAGCATCTCAGATGACCTGAATGCCACTGCACTTGTGCAGAGCATCCTCATGCCATGACGATGGCACCAGCACACACACAGTTGCACTATCTTGATTGTGGTACCCTGTGAGAGATCGGACATGCGCCTGGCCGGAGGTAAGTTTCGAGGGATGTGGGGGTTAAGCTGACATGCACTAACATTCCCAAGTGCAAACATTAGTCTGTTTTTACTTTTCCTGTCCAAAGGACAGGAAGTTTAGTGCAGAAATGCCCCATGACTAATTGTTTTCTTATCCCTAATTAAAAGTTTCTGTTCTTTTCTGTGCCCTCTGGCAGTCATTTTGCAACTGATGGTCATGACAAATTTGCAGAATTCAGCATGTACCTACAGTCCTGCAAAGATTAGAATTATTTAAACATGTTAAAACAATCATTCCTAACAATAAAATTAATGCTCCCCTCTATGCTGCTGATGCAATCTTCCTTCTTTTTCTTTCATTTTCTGAATGAAGAGGAATGTTGAATTAATGTAACAGAAGCAACAGAAACATTCCATTTTTATTGCATGAATGTATACCCATTTAGTGAGATGCATTTTTGAATTAATATCTGATCAGACTGTTTCTATACCCTCTTCTGAATTGTGCTTAGAGAATTGTTTGGATCACTATTTGTTAACTAAGTCAAGCAAGAATGATATTTAGAAATAAAACACGTGCGAGAAACTATCATGAATTAACCGAAGTACTTGTAGACAGGGGCTACTTCCATTTATTGATCATATTTGGCCATGTCCCCATGCTGGCCGTTTGGCACTCTTTGGGCACTGTTTGGGCACACATGGGCTGGGCATGGGACTGGGAACGCATCTTGGGCGTCCCCATGACATTCCCAGCAATGTGGGACAGCTCCGGGCTGGTGTCCCCATGCAAACCGTGCCGAACCATGGTACGGGGGAGCAGCTCCCCCTCTCCTCCCCTCCACCCCCTCTCTCCTCATTGGAAGCCGGATTGACAGCCTGTCCCTTTGCCACATCCCCCCTCCCTTAGCAGCATTGACAGCCAGGACTGGGGTAGGAGGCGCAGAAACAAGTAAAAATAAAGCTTCATTCATAAAAATAACTTTTTTAAAAAAATTAAAATGACGAAAGCTGCTACAAAGTTTAGCGGCAGTAGGCACTTGAGCAATTTTGTGCACCTTCACTCCGCTGGGGATCATGAGAACACCCGTCAGCTGAAGATCAAGCTTTCATTTATGATCGCCTTGCAGATCGGGGAAACGGGGTTGCAAATGGAACAAAAATCAAGCCATTATGCAGCCTGCCTTGGCATTCTTGAAATGGGTTTGGAATTACCTCCATGGAAATGGCAGAAAATTTTAAAAACCAAGCCGTTCTCCAGCCTGCCTTTTCAATGGGCATTTTAAAGGGTCAGCAGCTGCAATCTTCAATGGACAGGGCAGGGATGGCAATCACACCCCACCTCCCAATGGTGTGAGAGCAAATCTCCTCCCCGTTAGCCCACAATCGTCCCCATGTGCGTTCCCAGCTCACTGAGCAATGCGCACCGGTCCCCCAAACCATGTTGAGACTTGTTTTTTCAGGCATCAAATCTGGCACCCTTCTGGCATGGTTTGGGGGGATTTGGTACGCTTTTCGCAGACAAAATCCAAAACCCATGGGGACAAACCTTGCCGATCCCATGCTCGGAACCACACCAAACTTGCATGGGCACACGGCCTTTATGTGCATAAATTATATAATGAAGATTATATGATGCTGCCCATATGTGTACTCTCCTATCACTTGTTTTATAGCAAAAGTTAAATTTTCAACATGTGTCTGTATCTGCACGTATCCAGATCATAGAATTGTTGTGCAAAGTTCTGTAAACATTAGTGGGTGGCTTGGAAGATGGCATTTTATAGTGCAAGGAATACATAGCAATTTCTATTGCAACAGATGAGAAAGCCACTTAAAGGTGCTGACAGTCTGAAAACAATCAGGAAAAATTTGTGCTGTGTTAGCGGTAGCATCACTGCAGCTTGTGCAGGGAGGGAATGCAGGGAATGATTGCACTGCTGTGCAAAATATGGAGTTTAAATATTGTGCACAAACACTGTAAGTATCTTCTTAATCTGCAGATCTCTATTGTGCTTAGATCGGAATGGACCCTTATGAAACACCCAGATCTAGAAAGGGAATGAGAGAGGATTAGGTATCGCAAACCAGTAGCAGCCAGTGCCTAGGAACCCACCAGAAACTCCTGCTACCAGCTTCATTTGAAGTTCTTCACATGAGACAATTGTGATGAATAAGAATCAGAAGGAGATTTGCTGGCATATGGAGGGATTCAATCACAGCTAGCAAGCCAGAGGCCTTTGCTACCACCAGCATCTGGCTGCGTCCTACACCACTATCTGCCTCTGGTGCCCATATGACGGCAGGCCGGTGTATCTCTGCTCCACACTCAGTTCAACTACCAATACTGGCATACAGGCCACTTGAGTCACACATACTTCCTAAGGATTTTTTTCTACCCATGATCCTACAAATATAAATTGATGCTGTTTTCTCAAAGCCCATTACATACTGAAGAAAGGAGGAGAGAATGAAAAAGCCTATAAGTATTTTAACCTTTCTACTTTGGCTCCTGATTTCTACCCAGTGGTTTTTGCAGAATCTAATCCACCACAGCATTTTTCTATGTACTACCAAAGAGCCAGAGTATGTAGTCTCAGAGGTAGCTGTTAAGCTGCCTCTTATAATCAGGCCTTTATTCATCTCATCTGCTTGCTTGGGCAAACTTATCATTTTGGCATATCTACTATGGGGTTTGGGATCCAAGAATATTTTTCTTTCCTTTCAAAAGAAAACTATGCAGCCAGCCATAGAAAGCTTCTCTAGTGGAAGAACAGCCCCCCTCTTGCCAGGGACAATGATGGGATATGGCTATAGGGTATGCTACTCAGTGCCAGAACTGGGGTCTAAAATCATGACCTTACATGTCACTTATATCAGTATGGGTGCATTCCCATGATCAAAATACTCCGATGTGAACCTAAGTTTGCCTCAAACCCTCCCCATGAACAGCCTCTAATCCAGGCTACATTTGGGACAAATGGCACAAATTTTCAGCAAAAAAAATCCCCTTTCCAACTGTTCTCACTCTGAATTAGGAGGCAAGCATGTATTATCTTGATCCATGGGGATGCTCCTGGGTTATTGGGGGAGGAGTTTGGCGATCGGAGTATTAGCGGGCAGGGTTTTGATGTCCCTGCTGTGCACACTGCGATTGCAACTGCTTGGGGAAAGAAATAAAGGCAGCAAAGAAATTAAGCTGAAATGAGCTCTCATTTGCCCTGTCTGGCTCAAAGCATGCCCTGCCCTTGTCTGATCACCCAATCAGCAAGGCATGTGTGGGTAAAGGGGTAGATTTTCCACATGAGCGCTGGATCATTCATTCTCTGCCAAATGCTATGGTTTTCGAAGCTTCAGTTTGAGACTGTGAATGGTAGTAGCTGGAGGCATGGGGGACCAGAAGGGCATTGTTGAACAGAAGATAAGAAAATGGATCCAAGCTGCAAGGGTTTAGAGGGAGGCTGATGTGAACACAAGGCTCGCTTTCAAGTGGAGGTGTGTTTGCTGTCAGGACGTGCCACAGCTTCAAGCCATGAGTCCTTTTGCCATCCTATTACGCCCCCCTTTTATCTTTTTTTCTTATTTATGGTGTGTGTTGTGTTTTTGGAGGTGCAACCTGGACGTGTTTCCTAGAGATTTCCCCTGTCGTTGCTGCACCAGGCAGGACAGGGCATGGTGACGTCAGCCAGGCTTCCTATCAGGGCAGAGGGGGTGGAGGAAAAAAGGATGCAGTTTCCCAAATGCAGGGGTTTACCGCATTTTCTTGGGGACAGGTGGATTCGGCTTCAACCTGCACTCTCCTCAACCGTATGGGGACATGTTAATTTGAACTACAATGTGTATTACAGATGCCCCAATTGAGCAGCAAAATAACTGGAGCCCATGGGGACACAGCCTATGACAGCAGTAGAACTGTAACAATCCACAGCCTAAGTTGGAGTGGCATGCAGTCATATTAGACATTATCTTCATCTAGATATGTTATGTAGATGGGTGGGTGGTACAAATGCACCATTTTTCTCTCTGCCCATCACCACATGGACGTGGCCAAGTACCCTGTTATGCCAGGACACACATGCCTTAAAACTAAATTGTTTTAACAATGCAAGAAATAATGAAATTTAAAAGCACACAAAAGTCCTGCTTCATTCAGGCAAGCACAATGCCAGAAGCTTTGTGGATGTGTGTACATTAGGTAAAAGAGGGTAATTAAGAATACTTAAGTCAATTCCAAAAAATGCAATATATTCCCCCACTTAGTCTCCAAAAATATGTTGTGAGCTAAGAAAAAAGGAAGGAAATAAAGGCCAAAGTGTGACGGCTATCTATGCTAGGTGAAAGCTGGAAAAGAGAAAGGCAAAGAAGGAGAAAGGAGATGAATGAGCTGCCAGTAATTTGGCTTTTACAGATGTAAGGATTTGGGAAGGACTTTTAGCTTCCCAAGGGGCTTCCAGCAATCATAGAGAAAGGACTGATCACCACAGGCCTCTAGATGTTTCAATGTAATAAGGAAAAGGATGGATGAATGGAGGGGCTTAAAAGTTCCCAGCAGAAGAAAGGTTATTTTCAATAGGTTCAGCCTATCTTTGTCCTATGGATCATAGCCAACTTGAGCAAATGAGGCCAAGGGTAAATAGCATAGCGCAGCATTCCACTGGGTCTAGATATGCTTTCCTAGTGAGCCAATACCAATATAAACCACTCTTGATTGACTTTTGGTATGCAGAGTTATTCAGAGAGTCAAAAGAGAGAGAGAGAGAGAGAGTTGTTACCACAAGTTCGTTGGACCAGAACTGCTCCAGGGTGACCAAAGCAGTTTCTGTGCCCTAACCAGGCTTAAGCCGGCTCAGAAGCTGCAGCTGGTGCAGAATGCATCTGCTAGGCTGCTGACCAGATGCGTACCACACTGATCTTAAAAGAGTTGCACTGGCTGCCAATTCACTACTGAGTCCAATTCAAGGTGGTAACTTTAACCTACAAGGCCCTAAATGACTTGGGCCCCCAATATCTAAAGGAATACCTTCTCCCATATAGACCTGCCCTAAGATCTGGAGGGAAGACCCTCCTGGTTGTACCAGCACCCTCATTAGTAAAAGGGGTGGGCCCCTGGGATAGGGCATTTTCGGTGATGTCTCCGAGATTGTGGAATAGTCTCCCTCCTGAAGTGCATGAGACACCTTCACTCTATGTGTTCAGAAGAGCCTTTGGCTAAGTAGGGGAACAGCTTTTCCTCCCTACATCCAGGCACTGATATGGTTTTAACATGTTTAATATGTAATGGATTTAATGTGTTCATCTTATGTGTTGCAACCCTCTCTGAGACAGACAGACAGACAGACAGACAGACAGACAGATCTGGCTAGAAACTCCAGAGAATATACAAAGTTTCCATGCAGACTTTGAAGGCCAAGAAGTGGTGCCTGGGTATGTGTCATGCCTTCTGACCCAGCAGTGGGATCATTGGCTCTCACTGCACAAATGGCAGTTTTTTGGACCATGAAGATTCAACTGTAAACACTGAGGTGGGAAAGGACATCTCAAACTCACAGCAAGGAGGAGGCTTCATAAATCAAATGGATATGGGCTATGTTTACAATTCTAACACATTTGTCTGCCAATTACACAGTGGAAACCAACGCTGAAGGTGTATCATGTGTCACTTCTGAACCTTCTTAAAGGGGATGAGAATCTTACTTGGACAAGTTGTGTTTCTTACAAATCCCCCTAGAATTAGACAGTCGAGAACTGTCTGGCTTCTTTTGAATGAGAACGGTGTCCAGAAAAAAAGAAAAGAAGCATCCACAGCTAGTATATTCATAACCTTTTTGAAGTTTGGTTCCCACAGAGAGGGAAGAAGTGGCCACCAGAAGTGTCATTTCCTGCAGTGAAAAGACTGCCATTGTCAATCCACAGTGTTCACAGCAAGGAAAGGCTCTCACTGTCCATGGCCACATTTATCATCTCCTCTCACAAACCAGATCTCAGGTATGCCTGACTACACCAGAGGAAGCAAACAATGTTAAAAAATAAATTGGAGAGTTCTCAGTACTGGTTGGCTACATAACAGACATGGCAGGTAAATAAAAATTCATCTCTTTCAAACTCCAGTTCAACTTAATTTTATGTATTAAATGCAAATGCAGATAGAACCTATCATTAATCCTTTAATACTGCAGATGTAGTTTGTATTATTATTTAAAGCAGTTCTGATTTGAAAAGACAGTTCATGTTGCAATAAAATGGTCAGTATAAAATGAAAAATAAGCACAATAAAAACTCATTAAAATAGCCATGAAGTGCGTCACCCATCAGGAAGCTGCTGGCTTTGTCGGTTCTACTGATATTGTTGAAGAGTAGGGGGCTGACACTGAGTGATCTAGCACTGAGATGCACTGTAGTCCATATGCAGTTAGGAAGAGTTTTGGTATGCAAGGGAGCAGGGTCGCTGCGATACTCCAGTGGGATTGAATCAGCTGGAGTGTCCCACCTTGCTGGAGCAGTCCAGCTGTCACAGAACAAGGCATTCAGATAGTGACAGCTGTTCCAGGACAGCTTCTGTGCCAGCTCCAAAACTTATGTGAGCTTTGAGGCTAGCTTTGGGGCCTCCAGCAACCAGGAACAAAAGTTCCAGGTCTTTGAGCCCTTGGGAACCATTTTGGCAGTGGAACATTAAAATGCCCCCCTCAGAAAACAAGACTACAGAGGCACAGCATATTTACATAGCTCCACAATTTTATTTAGCTATCACTAGTCTGCTGGTAGATTTTTAAAAAAAGGTCTACCAGTATCCCAGACTAGGTGACCATTTGGGGCCACCTAATCCGGGATATATTTTGTCCAATGTGGATAGAATGTACTTGAAGGGGTGGAGCGCCCTTTGGATCATGCCGAGCTACAGAAGGGAGGCTCCTGGATCCCTTGCTCTAGCAGTACACATTAATTGGTGTGATTAACGGATGCTTTCTTATGTGAAAAAAAAATAATGGGGGACACCTGCCACATATGCAAAGGAATATTTAATGGGAAAATCAGTGTACACAAATGCTCAATAGTGAATTCGTTGGTTCTACTGGATAGCCATTGAAACAAACCTTATTATAAACTGAACAGCCACAAATTAAAGTCAGAGATGCCTGCACTTAAACTAGTATGTGGTAAGGCTTCTAAAGTGGGATAGTTTTGAACTCAGAGCTTCTCTGTTTGGGATTATCTTACTAACACACGCAAGTGAGAAATAATTTTCAATATCTTATCTTTTGATGGATAATGCTAAATTTCTTGCAAATATTTACAGTATGTGAGGGACAGACATTGCAAAACTACCAGTTCTGTTCCTTCTTGGATCCACTAGAAGACAGAGGCTTGATGGGAGTTCAGCATCGTCTGGAAACTCACATATTAGCCACCCTTGATTTCATGAAAATGAATTTGGGCTTAAATACGCATATGGATAAAGACATCCTATTGATGCTCTATAACTTTGTTACAAACTCTTACACTTTCTTAAAGAGTTTGCTACAAACTCTGCACTTACCTGCCCTAAATCTGGATTAGTAGATTTGGAATAATTGGGCTCCCTGATTCAGATTGCATGGAGGCATAGGCTGGATCAGCACTGATTGTGCTGATCCAGCCCATGCCTCCCTGCAGTTCCCTGCGTGAGCTTCACAGTCACGCCCACCCCTGTGCCTCCAAAGGCTAAGAATGAAAGTTTCCAGCCTTGGAATGAGAACAATTGCTTTTCAGTGGTGGACTATGGTACACAGCTGAAAGACACAACTCGGTATTTCAGGAACACTGAACAAAGCCCTTGGTCATCTTGAGGATTTGATTAAATCAGTCCACAAGAGATCAGGATTAAGGGCCTCCTTAATCTGGATCTGGATCTGTCTTGTGCAGACGGACCTTAACCAATAGTGGCAGGGCCTTAATCTACACAAGGCTTACTTGTAATAACTTTGCAATACAGTTGAATAGTGCCTTTATACACTATCCTGACAATCAACAACTAGGAGTATATAATGAAAATTGCTAGATTTATAACCTGATTATGAAAACAGCAACTGTGGACTTCATACTGGTAGGTTAAGAAGTTGTATGAATAGAAGTGTTGTGGCTATTAACAAATTAAATAACAAAAAGGTTCCTTCATTGTGCTAGACACCTAACAGAAGCAGTGATTAAAAAAAGATAAGAACTTCCTTTATTGGAACAATAGGCACCACTCATTTGTTCATAAATCTAAAAAGCTCCTTTAAACTCTTTTGAATCTCCTGTCTGGCTGTCTGATAGCAGCCACAAATTAAAATAAACTTTTAGCAAAAATTATAATGAGATAAGAAAACACTGCTTTAGAAGTGTGACCACCAATCTCCACTTTATCCTCATAAATTAAACCAGACAATTTGACAAAAAGCATAATTGGACCACAGTAATTAAGATTAGGAACATCTTTCACAGAAGTGCTTAATTGAATGCATGCTATTCTTTGGATTTCCAAACCCTTTGGTAAAATAGATGGTTTAATGGACAGTGAGGGGAAAAAATCATTCCAATGGAATGTTTGAAGAAAAGAGGATCATCAACAGCAATCAAAGATATGTATTTTCTTCTCTATTGGCATACGAGAACTCTTCTGCTCACCTCATTTTAAAACAAAACAATAAGATCATATTGCTACAGGATGCAACAACATGTTTATCCCACTATAAGATATGAACTGCACAAATGCACCATGTGAATTCTAATATTCTACTGATAACCCGAAAATTCTTAATTATTGTAGCAGAAGTTGTAGCAAAATTAGAAGATCTTTATAATATACAGTTTAGAGGTTAAAATAAATAGTACATAGTATAAAAAATTATTGGCTTTTAAAAATAAAATCGATAGCAGTATTATAATGGGATCCTAATCTTCCAATAAATTACCAAATAACCCATTCATATACTGACTAAGCTTGTCATGCGCAGTTTTCCCTCCTACAGCACTGACAAATGCAATTTGCATACAGTTAGGAAGTCTACTATGGAGAGAGTAGAAACATCTGGTGAAATATTTCAAACATTTTGTTTCCTGCATGAACAATGTGCTTCTCTAAAGCAATCTACTAATTCCTGCTGAAAGAAAAAGTATTGCAGGGTTTTAATAAAGGATTCTAATCCACCATACAGTAGTAAACACAGATGGTGAATGTAAGACAACAATACAGAAAGCAAAGGGACTTTTCTGGGGAGGGGGATGTACCCAGAAATTAAAATGGGGGAGAGGGAATTCTTCTCTTTCCATTAGAAGCTTCTCAATTTACAGAGTACTAATAGTATACAAATTATGCTATATCAGTATAATTTCTATATTACCAAACTTTGCACATCACAACGGCAAAACATTTTCATCTACAATTATCAGAAATTGTACTTACCAGGTGTGAAATTGTATCGTGCAGAAAACCCCAAGGATTCAAGTTCACCATCAGCAAAGAATTTAATCCAAAGGAATCTTCCGCTGGATTTTATTTTAGGTGGATTTTGTTGTCCACAAAAACGGCCAATTATTGGGGAAAAGCCAAAAGGTCCATCCCGTACTTCGATATGATCAAACTTGCACTCCCAAGAAGGCTCTATGGAGTATTTTTCATCAAAGTGTAACTCTATACATTGTCTTGGGGCAGCTGAAAAATAAAGCAAAAATCATTAGATTACACCCTTATAATGTATTTGCTTCCAGATATATTTTCTATTTCTGTGCATTTTCAACAAACACTTGGAACCTGGAATAAACAAATTTATACATATCTATCTATATATATTTAGAAATGCTGAAATGATTAAAATTTAGAAATGCTGCTTAATTGGAAATTGTGAATTTCTAAATTTTAAAATTACTACATTTTGTTACTGAAAACTATTTTCAGTTATCTAATTTGCTTAGGTCTATTTCATCAGGTCATACAACTGATGAAGTAGACTTGTCTACCAAAGCTTATGCCACAACCTCTTCCCTTTTGTTAGTCTTTAAGGTGGTACTAGAATCCCCCTTTTGCTATAACCAGTCACCAATACAGGACAGAACCTCGTCTTTCATTTTATAACCTATGGGGAGCCTTTGGTGAGGGACTTTATGAAAAATCTTCTGAAAGTCCAGATAGGCTGTTAAGAACCCATTTGAAACCCTATCAGTACCCAATTGGCACCAATCAGGCATGCCCTGTCCCCACACACAACTCCTTAAGGAGCCCATTAGGGCGCCATTCTGAAGGCCCTGTCCCCATGAGTGCTGGAGAAATCTGGATTTAATGGGTCCTTCTGGACCTTAAATCCAGATTTACTGCAGACCCCTTTAATTATGTCCACAATCCAGTCTTCAGAATGTGCTAATAACTGTCAGAGATTAGGGATCTGCACTTTTTGTTTCCTTCTTGCTTCTCATTGAAGCAAATGCCAGTGTAATTCTCATTCAAGTGAATTGACTTCTGTGAACGTTGGTGGTCTTCAATATTCAAATCAAACATTGAATGGTGTTTTTTTCCACCCAAGGGAATCAGTCTGGGACAGCTGTAAAAAAAAGTCCAGTGAAGATGCACTGGTGATATGACATATGGAGATGCTGGGTTCCCCCCACCTCAGCCAAACATAAACAACAGAGGCTTGTTATTTCCTTAACTTTACTTAAATAGAACAAGCCAAGAGCCAAGCAACCACCAAACTCATTGTTCTGAAGCTGAAGAGCAAGCTAAGGAGCAACTGAATTCCAATCCACACTCCAGCTGAGATGTTGAGAAGCATGTCCTCTGGGCCTCTCCTTTTATGAAGTCTCTTAAGCTCCCCCTCCCATCCTGAAGGAATCTGAAATCCAAAATGGAGTGAATAGACCTGTTCCCCTGGCACCAAGAGATAAACAATAGTAAGCAACCAATAAGCTATGCAAGCTAATAATACTGATGTTGTCTTAGGGGTTTGGCAGACTGATATTCAAATTACTAGAGGGCATAATGAAAATAAAGTTAAGGAAATTAATAAAATACAATATACAAAACTTAGAAAATTAACTATGAAAATTCTACATTAATGGCACAGGGCACCCATGCAATTATCCCATATGATAGCAACATCTTCCTCTAATTGTTGGCATTCATGTGACAATAGGGGTACATTTTTCCATATGTGGTGGCTATGCCCTGTAATAATTAAATTTTGAGATGATGTCATGCTGCATATTCATAATTCTTTAAACATACATTTTGTAGGTTTTCTGGAATGTTGTCTTTTACAATGTATAGAGGGTAGAATATTATGTTAGAGGACCATTATTTCCTTAATCAGTTTGGGGAGGAAGCAATACTAACAACAGAAAAAGGCTAGAAAGATAAAGGCAAATGGAACAGAGTCATGTGGTATGGTAATGTTATTGAGATTTACAAATTTGATATCTCTAGGGAGCAACAATCTTTATATATGGGGGAGGATTACGAGGAAGAGTGATAGACAATTGAAAAATATTATTAATGGCCACTTAAAATGAAACAATCCCACATCTTTGAAGTTTGGAATTGTAAAGCTAAATAAAATACACCTGCCTCTATAAATGGAATGGAATTTGCCGGGAGGGGCAGTTGTTAAGGGGTGGGATTAAAAATATATTGTGTTACTTTTGTATTTTGGATGTTGTATTGTTTAAAAATTCAATAAAGAAATATAAAAAAAAAGCTATGCAAGCTGTCAGTCACACTTCAGTTACCAATCACAGAAGGCAAGACAAAAACCAATAGGAAATTGGAATACGTTGGCAAAGAACTACAGTAAAAAAAGCTACACAAATGAAACAATACAGGCCAGCAGAAATGACAAAGCCTCAACAAATGTGCTGTGTGTTTTTTTCACTTTGTACACGAAGGCCAATTATTAAAAATGGTCACATTTTGCCTTTTCATGCAAAGGCACAAAAAACCTAAATTTCAGAAAATGCAAAGTTAACTAAGCTATTTGGAACATCTTTATCAGACACCCAGACATCTATACTCTGTCTGCATTGTTCATACAATCATCATTACTTTCTTCAGCATTTCCCCACAATCTCTGAGAAAAGGTGGATGAGAAGGGGTACCAGCTTTGCAGCGGTACTGTTCCCTAGCAGAGTGTAAACCTACCACTCTGAAGTTGTGAGACCAAGAGAGGTTTCTGCACAAAACATAGCAGTCCAGGAAGCAAGGCAAAACTTCCACAAAATTCAAAGGCAAAAAACACAGCTGTCCTATGATGAGCTTTTACTACTTGAACTCTTAGCAATCTTTTTAATTTAGGTTCTAATTACCTTTCTTCAAAGACTCCTAATAACATGGAAAAGACTGCCTAATGCTTGCATGTCTTGTCATCTTTTTCATCTAATTATCCTATACAAGTGCTGTCTTGAGATTTTACATCTGCTTAAAAAGGCTCTGGGTTCTAACTAGAATTTGAGGAACAGTTGCAGAGAAATAGCCCCATACAATTAAGGCTTTAATGCTCACCAGCCTGTAATTCCATGTAGCTAACAAATGAAGCTAAGCAAAAAACCTGTTTCAGTTAAGCAGAATGTCTGGAAATGAGAGATTGATCTAAACATCTCTCCTTCATAAATGTGAGCTGGTACCGTATTAATGAATTGGAATTATCCTTGATATTTCCAGTTGCTCAGCAATTGAACAGAGCAAGTCAGGGTCATTTTTCTTGCAAAAGAATATTCTGTGCTGGCTTTGAAGAATGCATTATGAATAGAAAGAATGTGAATGGAATTAGTGAACATTATTACTGTGGGCAGATAATTATGAAGATGTGCTTTGAAACAGAAAAATACTATTGGTTTTCAACACAGACACTGTTATAAACAAGGATTTTTTTTAATTAAAAAAAGCCTTAAAGAAAACTGTTGACTTCTAATTTTGCATACCTTCCCTGCCCTTTCACACTATTTGAAGAAGACTTCATTCATATCTATTTCAACATATTTAGATAAGAATTACCAAGGATGAACAAAACATATCTAATAATACAACCTCACATTTAATTTTAAAAAGCAATATAGCATGCATTAAAATTCCTAAGAGCTAGCATGTTACTTGCTCGCAATAATGAATTCTTTGTTTTGCACAGTCACATATGTCAGCTCAGTGCAATAGGTAGAAGAACAGAGCTTGCAGAATTTATATTGTAGAGAAGTATAAAATCAATTCTAAAGAAAATCAGTGTTTCAGTTATCTCAGTCTTTCACAGAAGATTCATTCTTAAGAAAAAACATCAGATTCCAAATAAGTTATCAACTTGCAAGTATGCATTTATACATATGTCTGGCTACATAAAAACACCACCTCTTTCAGGACAATCCAAACTTCATTTCATTCAGATGATTGAAATGTTGATACAATACTACTAGGAGTAGTATAATCTCCTGCAGGTCCAATGGGATATTCCAAAATGAAATTGTAAAAATATTAGAGGGCCTTATGACCCAAGCTTTGCCATGATAGATTCATCACTGGAGTCAAAGCAGAGTCTATTCTGTTCATATCTGGTGCAGCTTTTTCTTCTCAAGAGGATTTTCTGCTGTCAGAACTATAACTCCTTTGTGGATCACATTGCAACTTAACTCCTGCCATTCTTCCTAAATGGCAATGGATTTTTCCATGGCTTTCTCAGATTTTAGGGTAGCACTGTTTATCTAAAATGAGAGATCCACACTTAGGGAACCTCCAGGTTTGTTAAAAATTCTGGCAACTTGACAGAATCATGGCAGGATTGCCAGGCTGCTGCTGTTTATCATCCACAAAAACTGACCTAAATATAATATAGGATTCCCTGAACCGTTTTCAACATTCTGGTATTTTGCCAGATGACTGAGTGTCTGATGGGGCCCTTCTAATACCGTACCACATTAAACATCTTGGACCTTATCACTCATATGAAAGAATATAATAAAATAATAAAATTAAATTAAATGGGCATGTGCTATGAGGTCGCTAAAGTTCAAAGTTGAGGCTATGCCAAAGGAATCCATGCCAAATCTGGCAGCCTACATTTTATTTATTTATTTATTTAAACATTTCTATATTGCCCTTCACCACAGTTTCCATGAGATGAACAAAATAAACCATGAAATAATAATAAAATACTGGATGACTGAGAAAGAGAAAGTTGGCCCAATCAGTAAGAGATTAGCTCTTACTGATCAGGCATTTCCAAATGCCTGAGGAACAAAATGTAATTGCAGGGGAAAACTTAGGGTGCTTCCGCACAGGCCCTTTAACACCCATTAAGCACACATTCCAATGTGCACCTCCGCACACGGGTCGCTAATTAGGACACTTCCAGTGAGGGGTGTCCGCACAGCAAGCCCATTTTTAATGCGGATTTCGGCAGCAAAACCGGATTGTTGCCGGAGCGTCCTCATTAGCGGGGACAAAGTAGCACACTTCTGGTGGGTGCATCTGCACCTATCTGGATTTAATGTGTGCTTAATGGTTGTTTCTTGCACACCACATATCAAGTGGTTTTGCACTGGGAATCCGCATCTGTTTCAGATGCAGCCGCACAGCGCAAGTGTGCTAATGCATGGCCCTCCCCTGGCTCGCCATGCTAGGCTCCCTGGAGCCAAGCATGGCAAGCTGGGGGTCTCCTGCCTTTCGGCTCGCCCTCACCCCAGAAGCAGCGGATCACTGCTTCTGGAGCCAGGGTGAGCTTCTCAAAAGCCTGCCCTAGCCCACCCTGGGGGAAGCGCAGCGGATCCCCTCCTTACCTCATCAGCGTCACCCCGAAACTGAAAGCAGGCGGCCAGAATGCAGTGCGCCTGCATCCTGTGTGCCCCCTGATTGGCCGGTGCGCAAGTCAGGGCAGCGCACCTACGCAGAACGGCTCCTAAGGGCAGGGGCTGCCAGGCGCAGCCCCAGCCACTCAGGAGGAGCGCAGGACGCAGGCGCGCTGCATCCTGGGCACCTGCTTTCAGTTTCGGGGTGACGCTGACAAGCTAAGGAGGGGAACCGCTGCGCTCCCCCCAGGGTGAGCTAGGGTGGGCTTTAGGGAAGCTCGCCCTGGCTCCAGAAGCAGTGATCCGCTGCTTCTGGGGTGAGGGCGAGCCACTTTGGCGAGGTCCCCCAGCTTGCCAGGCTTGGCTCTGGCGAGCCAATCGTGGCGGGCCGGGGGAGGGCCCTCCGTCCCGGATGGGAAGCGGTGCCGTGCGTCCGCACAGTACCCACCTCCAATCCAGATCTTCGCTGTGTTTGCGGAGGCACGGGCGCAGGATAGATCCGCATCTCTTAGATGTGGATCTACCCCGTTAAACCGGATCTACCAGGCACCCGGTATTATTAAAACCGGTTCCCCTGGGAGCCGGTTTTAATAAGAACATAAGAACATAAGAGAAGCCTTGCTGGATCAGGCCACAGCCCATCTAGTCCAGCATCCTGTCGCACACAGTGGCCCACCAAATGCTCATGGGCATCTCAAGCAGAGTCAAGGACAAACCTTCTCCTGCTCTCGAGTCCCAGCAGATGGCCCTAGAAGCGCCCCATTTCCTCCCCCCCCCCTCAGCCTGAAAGATGCACCTAGGCATTCGTTCTAGTAACCATTGATACATCTGTCATCCATAAATTTGTCTAACCCTACCTTAAAGCCATCCAGACTGGTAGCTGTCACCACCTCTTCTGGCAGCACATTCCATAGGCCGATGACCCTCTGTGTGAAGAAATACTTCCCCCTGTCAGACCTTACGCTCCTACCCATCAGCTTCATAGAGTGCCCCCTGGTTCTAGTGTTGTGCGATAGAGAAAAGAAATTTTCTCTATCCACCTTTTCTATGCCGTGCATAATTTTATATACTTCAATCAGGTCCCCTCTCAAACGCCGTCTCTCCAGACTGAAGAGGCCTAGACGTTGCAGCCTGGTTTCGTAAGGGAGGTGTTCCAGACCCTTAATCATTCTGGTTGCCCTTCTCTGCACCTTCTCTAGTTCCACAATATCCTTTTTGAGGTGTGGTGACCAGAATTGTACACAGTATTCCAAATGTGGCCTCACTATAGATTTATAAAGGGGCAAAATGACACTTGCTGACTTATTTTCTATTCCCTTCCTAATTATTCCCAGCATTGAATTTGCTTTTTTTGCTGCTGCCGCACACTGGGTTGACACCTTCATTGAACTGTCCACCAAAACCCCGAGATCCCTTTCCTGGCGTGTTGCAGAAAGCTCAGACCCCATCAATTTATAGACGTAATTTGGATTCTTGGCCCCAATGTGCATTACTTTACACTTGTTAAGATTAAAGCACATTTGCCACTTGGTTGCCCACTCACCCAATGCTAAGAGATCCCTCTGGAGCTCTTGGCAATCTCTTTCAGATTTTACTACCCTAAATAATTTAGTATCATCAGCAAACTTTGCTATTTTACTATGTACCCCTTTTTCTAGATCATTGATGAATAAATTAAAAAGCATTGGTCCCAGTACTGAGCCTTGAGGGACCCCACTTTTTACTTCTTTCCACCCTGAGAAATTGCCGTTTACTACTACTCTCTGCTTTCTGCCCTTAAGCCAGTCACAAATCCAGGACAGAACCTGTCCTTTTATTCCATGGCTGGTGAGTTTACTCAGTAGCCTTTGATGTGGGACTTTGTCAAAAGCCTTCTGAAAGTCCAGATAGACAATGTCTACTGGTTCACCTTTATCCACGTGTTTATTGACACTCTCAAAGAATTCCAACAAATTTGTGAGGCATGATTTACCTTTGCAGAAGCCATGCTGGCTTTTGTTCAGCAATGCCTGCTGCTCCATATGCACACTAATTTTGTCTTTAATAATGGTTTCCATCACCTTACACGGAACTGACGTTAAGCTAACTGGTCTGTAGTTGCCTGGATCACCCCTGGATCCTTTTTTGAAGACTGGTGTTACATTTGCTACCCTCCAGTCCTCAGGTACGGAGCCTGATGTTAGGGAAAGATTATATATTTTTGCTAGAAGGTCGGCAATTTCGCATTTGAGTTCCTTAAGGACTCTTGGATGAATACCATCTGGTCCCGGTGACTTGTTAACATTTAGTTTATTAAGACATGCCAGGACCTCTTCCTTGGTTATTTCTGTACAGTTTAACTCTTCAGAAAACACAGGCTCAGCTACTGGCATGTGTCTTCTGTCTTCCTCCGTGAATACGGAAGCAAAAAATTCGTTTAGTCTCTCTGCAATCTCCGTGTCTTCTTTAATTACCCCTTTCTCTCCTTTACTATCTAGTGGTCCAACTGCTCTCCTGGTTGGATTCCTACTTCTGATATACTTAAAGAAGTTCTTGTTATTTCTTTTGATGTTTTTAGCAATGTGCTCCTCAAAATCTTTCTTAGCTTTCCTAATGGCCGTCTTGCATTCGTGTTGCCAGTGTCTATGTTCCCTCCTGTTCTCCTCATTTGGACAAGCCTTCCATTTCCTAAATGAACTCTTCTTGTTTTTAATGACTTCATCTACTGCATTTGTGAGCCACATTGGTTTCTTCTTGGACCTAGAAGTCCCCTTTCTTCTTTTAGGAATGCATTCTAGTTGCACTTCCGTTATTGTGTTTTTAAGTAGTCTCCATGCATTTTGAAGTGATTTAACTCTTTTGACTTTCCCTTTCAATTTCCTTTTCACTAATTTCCTCATTTTGGGGAAGTTTCCCTTGTGAAAGTTTAAGGTCTCTGTGTTAGACTTTATTAAGAACTTACTCCCTGTATTTAAGTTGAAGGTTATTGCATTGTGGTCACTGTTCCCAATTGGATCAGCTACAGTGACGTCCTTTACCAGGTCCTGAGCATTACTTAGGATCAAGTCCAGGACTGCATTTCCCCTGGTTGGTTCTATGACCATTTGTTCCATGGAACAGTCATTTAGCAGGTCTAGGAATTTTCTCTCTCTTTCCTGAGTTGAACAGGAGTTCACCCAGTCTATGTGAGGATAATTGAAGTCCCCCATTATAACTACCCTATCTTTATGGGCTACCTCCTTTACCTCCTTCTCCAATTGTTCATCTCCTTTACCTCCTTCTCCAATTGTTCATCTCCTTCGGACGTATGGTTGGGAGGACGGTAGCATGTCCCTATTGTTAGACTTCCTTTTTGGCTTGGTATTTTTATCCACACTGCTTCTGTGGAAGAGCCAGACTCACTTGGACATTCCAGTTCATAAGATTCTATCTCTATCTCATTCCAGTTCATAAGATCCGGTTTTATTTGCCCCTGTGCGGAAGCACCCTAATAGTCTATGAAAAGATGGCATTTCTGAAGACAACCTCCACAGGTTACTGGGAACCAGATGCAACATTCACACTACTTCCTTTTGCAATAACTGCATCAGAATGGGGCAGCACAGACGTGGCAAAAGGCCATCCATACTTTAAGGGCTGGCAGGCAAATTGGGGACAGTGCCAGTGACCACAGTGCAAACACCAGCCACCATCCCTGAACTTTATTGTAGTGGGATACTACCCAACTTCAGTTAAGTGCAAAAGACCCCTATATAATAATACTATTCTAGTAAAAGCATCTGAACAATAAAGCATTTTCCTTTTTAACAGCACAAAATGAGCCAATCCAACATTCATTGGTATTAACATCGTTTTTTTCTCTACAATGACACACAAGACTAGAAGCACATCAGAAGTTATAACTGTTGTGATGGAAGAAGAAGGATAATGGATGGTAACCTACAGTGATGAGAATCTCATTGAATACATATATAAAAGCACTGCTTAATAGTCTACTATACATTATAAGAACCTAATTTGTTCCTCTTCTTCTGGGCAAGAAACAAGAATGTTCCTTTGGAAAGGAAGGGAGGCACCCAGACAATCTCTGTCCACAATTCAGGGCTTGGAAAGGTAAGGGACTCCTGAGATATCCTCACTCAAAGGGTAGCCAAACCGATCCTCCTATAGAGCATTGTACAGTGTTTGCACCTTCACTTAATTTTTTTTTCAGATCTTTCTCATATTAAATTTTATTTAGAGCTGAAGAAAAAGTGTAACAAATATACAAACATAGAAGCAATCAGAAAGGAGGCAAATATCTTTCCACAGCAGTATAGAATTAAGTAGTCATCCTTCAAAACAGAATCAAAGTAAGAATCCTGACATAATGGCATATTGAAACATGCCTTTAACAAATTCAAATCTCTATCCGTTAACAAAAAACCCCCTCAGAGATAGCTGATATCAGTCTCAACCTTATCCTCAAGAACTGTGCAATAAAGAGTTAGACATTCCATATTATCAACTTAATGAAAGAAAAAAGTTGAAGAAGTAGAACGAAACTTAGGCTAAATTCACACTTACCTGCTTAGAATGGGATCAGCAGACAATCCCAGGCTGGTTGACAACAGGAATGGGTGGGGCCAATACCATTCCTGCTCAGCAACCGCTAATAAGTCAAATGGCACACCTTCGTCTTCCGTTCCTGGTGAGATGTCCTGATTTCCTGCTCACCACTAGTCATGATTGGGCAATTGTCAGAGGCAGGTCTGGAGCAGCAGCCCCATCTCGCCACACCTAGAAGTGTTGTGAATGCACCTCTCCTGAACTGCTCCTTACACCAAGCCAATGCCAGTGGACAGCATTCCACAGTAGGTAAGACACCGCAAGGACAGCTGCAGTGGATCACAGTGTGAACAACACAATCCAGCAATCTGCCTAGAACTGTCCTGAAGGTAAGTGCAGGAAGGCCCTAATTCAGCAACAATTTCTTCGTAGTTATTGAGCTCCTGGAAAATTTTCTAAAAAGGGATGGTCACAATTACCCTTATGTTGGAGATGTGATATAGAAGAGGGTATGCTCTTATAAACCTATAAAATCAATGTCATTCAGGCTATTACTGATAAACATAATGGAGAACCAAATGGATGAATGATCTGCTCTAACATCACAAGTAATGCCCAATGTTTCTCATCTCTGATCTGTATTTTGCAATTCCATAAGATGACAAACACAGGACAGATTGATATGTCCCACTATTTGAAACTGTGTTGTTTTCACAATTTATACTGCAATACTTTTTTAAATATGTGTTTATAAGTGAACTCTTCCTGAACAGTTAAAAACTAGAATATTTCCTAGCTTCTTAATGTTATGTTTGAAGGTGCTGATCAACAGGCAAAAACTATTTAGGCATTCTTATGATTAACATCATTTCTTAAGCCTGATGAAAGCCCCATATCCTTCCATCAAATACTCTCTGCCCAAGGGCTTATTATTTTGTTTCTTCGCCTCTGAAAGTTAAAACTCTGGCAGCTACTTATGCATACTATAAAGAAATAACCTTTCTATTGATATGCTGCTTCAACATTATTGAAGACGAGTAAAGCATATAAAAGCAATGCCCTTGCCATTCTTCTATGAATAGTTTATTATTCAACCAATTATTTGAGTATTTCACAGACAGTACTTCTAGCTGATGGAGAGTTAGGTAGTCTTTAATGGCTGTAATGTTAGCATAACTCATACTCTGACTCAGGATTGTGCCCTTCCTAGTTCTTGAACTAAAGGCCATCCTTAGCAATTGTAAAGGCCAGGATGGACTATTTTTATGACCCCCTCCCCCGCCAAGCTTCTGTAAAACTATGAAAAGGGACTCTTGAAAACCTGTAATGTAGGGTTTAAAGATAGATCAAGACTCTTTACCTCTCTTTAAATCCTACATTAGAGGTTTAAGCATCTCTCTCTCCCACACACATATATACACACACATTATATATGATTTCTATATCTTTCTCTGTACACAAAATAGAAAGTGATATTATGATCATTTCCTGTTCAGGCTTTCACATTTGGCAGGTAAAAAAGTAATCAACATTCAGTGCATAGTAAGTGTACGTCGTCTCCTGCTGAGGGATTCCCATACACATACGTCCAGTCCTACCTATAAGCATGATAAATTGCAGTCCTCCATGGGCAATACTTTGGGAAACTGTCAATTAGAGTTTGGTTGCATCCAGAGAGGATTAAAAATGCACAGGGAATGCATAGCAGCTTTCAACTTGCCAGACAGGTTTTACAATACTCTGGACTTCCTGCACATTATAACAAAGAAGAAGAAAAAAGTACTTATATGGACATTGGCTGCGGAGTATTCCATTCCTCCACATTTTCAAGGGTGTTTGATCAAACTGTATCAGAACTCATAAGAACCTGCCTTCACCCAAGAAGCACCAGACCTATCAGTCAGGGAGAGACTAGAATGGAAGAATCCCCACTGCTACAACAGAGTATTGGAGTATGTGGGGATGAAGCTTTTTCCCTGTGGAAGGATTTTACTTCAAAGTAAAGGCAAACTCCACATTTTTAACATGCTGCCTAGAGGCACCTTATTTTCTCATACAAACAGACAGTGGATACTTTGGGGGGACTGTCTGCTTTAACCATCAAAATACGGCTGCCAAAAAGTGCAAGGATATATATTAAATGTCAGTGTAGCTGTTAGAAATGTTTTGATACCAGATCAGAAATTAAATATATATGAAAAAAGGCACATGCGTCTGAGGAAAAGCAAGTGAGAGTACAACCCAGAAGCCTATTCTCTCTTAGGTCTCTGGACAGAGTATCAGTACCAGAGCTGTCCTAATTGCATACCAGAGGCCTAAGTGCAAATAGGTGCAGGTTGGGCATGTGGTATATGGACAAGCATTTAGTCCTTACAGTATTTCTGAAAATCACCTTTAATTTATAGTGATTACAGAAATCCTTGTCCCATTCACACACACTTTTGCACAGGCATCTATTTACTATCAAGCCCAGTTCAAGGTACTAATGTTAACATATAAGGGCCTAAACAGCTTGGGCCCTGAATATCTAAAAGAATGCTTCCTCCCAAAATGACTCATCTGTGCCCTAAGATCTGCCAGTGAGACCCTCTTGGTGATGCGACCCTCTTCAGCAGTTAAGGGGCTGGAATGCCTGGAAGGGCCTTCTTAGTAATAGCCACCAGCTTATCAGATAGTGTTCCCTCTGTGGTGCATCAGGCACCCTCATTTTCTTTTACAAATGTAACTTAGAACAAATGGCAAGGTTCCTCTACTATTAGTGGTGTTACAGGGAAAGACATGTCAGCATGGGATTACAAGCTACATCAGTTTAGTTTTCTTTTTCTATCAGTTATTAAAGATATAGGGTTTTGGTCCCATTTCCACATTACAAATATACTTCCAGTAAATGCATACAAAACCAGAGTGTGAGGATTTAACCCTGAAAGAAATGATTTGGTAGTTAAGTTCAGTCCAAAACTTCCTCCTTGGAATATGGATTGTAAGTTTTTATTTATTCAGGGTATTTTTGCTCTTAGCACTTGTGATGTACTGGAATTCTCTGTGCTGTAAATGGGTTTTCTTTAGGTCTCATTTCTAGCCTAAATCCCAAAATCCTGTCTCTTTTAGAAAATGCTGTCACCAGGTTAAGACTGTTTTTAGACTGCCTTTGACTTTTTCTGCAGTTACCCTCGATCCAGATTAAAAAGCCCCTTAATCCAGATCCTGGGCCTCCTCATCCGCGTGTTACTAAGGATCAATGAGGACCTGCACCACATTGGTCTGGATCCATCAGCACTGGATGGAGCCAGATCTGGATTAACAGACCCTTAAACTGGAACTCTGATAGACCCAATTAACTAGGTTCACAAGAGGACCAAAGATCTTGTTCCAAAATGGGACGCATGCACACAGCACATGTCTGTGTTCCAGAACAACAGGGGTATGCTTCTCAGCAGTCTCTAGTAATCCTGCCATCTCTAGTAATCCTGCCTCTGATTAAACATTGGTCCTATCTGCACTGGGCCTTATTCCAGATTATATCCCAGAATAGGAAGTTGCCTTCTGCATGCCAGTGCAGACTAGCATCCAAGACATAATCCAGAATAAGGACCAGTGCAGAAACAGCCACTGATAAGATAAAGACTATTTTAAACCCACAATATGGCTAGAACCAAAAACAAACACAAAACAAATGTAAGAATAGTCTACCTATTTTTTTAAAAAAATACACTCCAGAAAGACAAATAAAAATACATTAGAAGAGGCACTTAGAAGAATAAGCAATATTTGGGAATCCCTAATATTGGTCATAGGAATCAGCATTTGTACCTTATACACTACCCCATTCCTTATGCTAGCCAGTGCCCTAGAAAGATCTTCCATGCTGTCACTTTTAAGTTCAGCTCTTTCGCAACTTTCCTTCAGTTGACTCTCCTTTCATTTTCTTCCTCTACAGACTGATTCCCTATCATCAGGCAGCCAGTTACTTGTGGTCTCCCTTTTAACTCACCCCTGAATCCAGAATCCAAATTCCCATCAATTTGGTTTTTTTTTCTTTTCTTAAGCAGTTAGGTAGTGGCTTTACAGATTGTTGCTCTGATACTTTGGAACACCTTTTGAGTAATTTACCTCAAACATTAGGCATGGGGTGGATAAAATGAGAGAGGAAGAAGATTTTCTCACATTCCCCAAATACTAGAAAATGAGGTCATGCAAAGGATACACAAAGCATAGTTAAACTTTGCAATTTGCTCCCACACAAGATGTGAAGATTGATGACTTCAGAAAAGGTTGAACCAATCCATGGATGTCAGGTCTATCAGTGCCTATTAGCCTTGATACCAGCAGGAGAAGACATATCTCCCACTGTCAACTTCTTGGACACTGAACACAAAGCAAGCTGCTTGCTCATGTTTTACTGGTGGACTTCCTTGCACGGTTGGTTGGTCACTGAGACAAAAGATTACTAGACTAGATGGGCCTTGGGTCTGACCCAGCGAGTCACTTACATATACCCTTCAACCACTCTGTCCTTTACCTAATCTTTTTATGCAACAAGCTGAACACAGATAAATGCATTTACATATAGTTAAAATGTAAATAAAACAGACGTAAATCCTGCTTCCTTCCCAACTCCCCAAATAGCATTTCAGAAAACTTTAAAGAATACAGTAGAAACACAATACTACTCAATATACTGGATATTTCTCAAATATACATGGTTTAAGAAAAGAATCAACTTTGGGCTCACATTTGTACAGATCTGCTTATTATGTTCAGATGAGATTAGTATCCATTGACACCAAAGAATGTGTAGCAGTAATAGCAGAAGCACTAAGTATCTTACTGTTGCTTGTATTGTTTCCGTTTCCGTATAGAAAGTAACTTCCATTTCTCTGTCTTTCTCTGGCTGCTTCCTTAAATGTTTCCATGGAATGTTCCATGTACTCAGATGCAACTTAGCAACTACAATATTTTTATTTATGTTTAAAACATAACAGTTACACCAACTATGAAGGTAAGTATAACAAGTAGCATTCTATAAGAGCTACAAAATAAAATTGGGTGAGATGGAACGCCTTCTGAGCCTTTAAAAAAAGTGATACCTTTTTTATCTTGCTGGTAATATTTGTTTAAGAAATCATTTTATAGGGATCAAATTGCAGTGTTTCTTTAAGGCAAAAATGAACATGGGTCTGTGTAATTCACTGTATAACTGAATAACTATTGTTTCTGTTATTCTCAATCTCCCTCACGTAACCAGTTTATTTGGATAAAAATGAATCCCCCAGATTGAGCAGTGGCATTAGTTTAATCAACTATCTATAGCAGTGATGGTGAACCTTTTGAGCTCGGTGTGTCAAAATTCACAAGAAAACCTAGCTTAACTCGAGTGCTGTGTCACATGTAGAAATATCCATAATTTTGTGATATTTGTAGCTCTAGTAAAAAAGTTATATTTTTGATATATGTATTTTATTAAAAGCAAAAACAAATAATTCTTTACATTAGTGACTTTTGTTGCTGAATTTCGTTTGCTAAATTTCAATTGAAAGTTGGTATTTCGTGCACTTCAAGAACAAGCGTGTCACCCAAAAGGGCTTGGCGTGTCACCTGTGACACACGTGTCATAGGTTGGCCATCACCGATCTATAGACTTTAAAATGTTTTAAGGATTCTTTTGAAATAAAACAGAACACAGTCATTGGGTGTTTTTCCATTGGCACTAGAAGTACCCATTAATGGGTACTTAATGGTTACTTCTAGTGCTGGTGGAAAAAACTCCATTATCAAAGATAAATTAATTCTCCTCATCAAAAGTAATGCAAGACCAGAAAACTTAGGTAATCACCTTCTATAATATAGACACACTCCCTGTCAGGAGGATACTTGTTGGGATAATTGGGAGAAGTGAAGATGCCTCCTTCTGGATATTTTGTCCACGTTCCACACTGCACGGTTTTCTGTCCTTCTGAAGTAGCCTGCTTTTCTGTATGGGGGAAAAAATGACAATAAAGATGTTGGATGTGGCATACATGTGCAATAAAACAAAACAATGCATCCTTCGACTAAGTTATTCTTCAGACTAGGGGTTCATGGCAAATGGATCAATGTAAGTGAAAAAAAAGTCCAGTCCTTATCAGTGACTGTGGGCAAATCAGGCCAAAAGACTGGACCAAGGGACCTGCTGAAATCTGAGGCTTATTCGCATGAAGGCTTCTGAAATGTGTGTAGGGTGCTCTGGGATGGAACATTCACTCTGTTGGGCCAGCAGTTCTGTTCAGAACTGCCCCAGCCCGTTCCAGGGCATCTTACATGCATTTCCAGCCATCCTGGGCCATCCCACAGCTGTCCAGGAGGGAGAGTATCCGCATAAGCTCCCTCCAGAACAGCTGCGGTCACCGCCCTCACCTCCTGCCATTGGGTCAGGTTTGACCCAGGGGTGGGCAGGCCTATCTTGTCCCTACCCCAGGTTCCTGCAGGCTCTAGCTGGCCAATCAGAGCTGGCAGTGCACACAGACACACAACACCGCAGGCTGGATCTGCCACTTCAAACCCAGCAACAAAGAGGTAAGCGGCGTGCCCGTGCCTGGGGGCTGCCCACGAAGTTCCTGTGGGCTCTAGGGGACCCGATCACATCACCTGGAGCCTGCAGGAACTGGGGAAAGGATAAGACAGCCCTGCCCACCCCTGAGTCGAACCTGACCCAATGGCGGCAGACCTGGGAGCGATGTCCCACCCCTGCGCCAGCCTTTTCAGGTTCGGCCACACGGAGATGTGTGTGGCCTGCTTTATCTGTGGACCACCTGTAAGTAATCCATGCAACATTCCAGTAAGTATACTAGACCCCCAACCTACGTAAGGACAGGACATGGGGGAGGGCAAATACACCAGGCCCACATAATTTCATTCAAATCAGTGCTGGAAGTGCGCCATTTCTGAGCACCCAGTATGGGGAGGGTTGCATATCTGGAGCTAGGGATCTGCCCTGGGTAACTTTTTACATGTAGCTTTGGCCTCAGCATTATACAAGCATGGTCCAGAATTCACTGAGAAAATGCCCCTTATTTCTTTCCCTGTTTTTCCTGACTTTACAATCAGCATGAAAATTCAGATTTACACAAGTACTACTCCAAATGTCAGGGGCTTTAGTTATTTATTTTCCCTTCACTAAGAAGACATAAGTGGTTTTTCTTTTTGTATTCATAAATGTTTTCTTCTGTTGTTTGACCATTTTAAAAAACGTAAACACTTCAAGCAGAAAAAAATAATAGTTTAAAATAAAAGTAAACATAATTTCTGCTTTTTAAAAAAATCAATAATCATATTCTTCAATAAAAGCAAAACATACCTGCTCCTTTTTTTGTCGCCCCAGCCCACTGTAGGATGATAAAACTTGCTACAACTGAAAAAAAGATTATTCTATATTAGTTATAATAATGAATTAGTAACAGTAATCAAAACATCTAATAATATTCCAATATAAAAAGTGAAAAAAATGAAACAAAAGTAGTTAACACCACTTAAATTTTGTGGTTGACATTTGATCATATAATATCCTAGTACATAAAAATGCTATATGTTTTTAATGAAAAACACTTTGAAGAAGCCAAATGTGTGCTTCCAGGATGTTTGTTCATCAATGCAATTGCACAAACTCTACAAAGCACTGCCATTCCTGTAACTTAAATATGTCTTTTAATTCTTCCAAAGGCATTCCATTTTGTTGACTGATATATCTTATTTGATTTTATTTGGCCAAACCACGCTAGTAGACTCTGTGTGGTTTGCCTGCATTGTTCAAGTGCATGTCTGGCAGCATTAGTATATTAAATTTTCCAAGGAAATCTGTCTTCCAATGTAATTTTAATAAACTTTATGCTCCTGTCATTGTGGTCAATTTTATAAAGATCAACCCTTAAATAACACACTGTGGCTGTGTTCCTACTTAGCAAAAGAAAGCTCCTCAGAAATGCTTTAGAGTCAGTAGTGTGTAGCCTGTGTGTTTCCATTCCAGTTTGAACAGTCTTAAAGCCACATCAGACATGCCTTTTCCTCTCTTTTATGCTGCATGTGTATGTACTGTATTACCTCAGTTCTGCTGAAACCATCTTAGTAACTGATGACAGTCAGCATCCTGCTTTCATCATTTCACAACATGTTATCCAAGGCCTTTTCCACACTCACATGTAGTGTTCCTGGACAGAGTGAGCTGCCCCATCCCAGAACAAGCAACCAGTCCCAAGCTGAGGTTGACTGTAGAGTGGAACAGGGCCACCAGCATTTTGAAAATGTTTGTCCTTTTCTCTTTTTGAGATGCCCATGAGCATTTGGTGGGGCACTGTGTGCAACGGGATGCTGGACTAGATGGGCTGTGGCCTGGTCCAGCAGGGCCTCTCTTATGTTCTTATAGACAGCCCACTCCTGCCCTTGCTACTGCCTCTGGAGAGCCCTCTGAGTAAGCAGCAAGGCTCCAGATTCCAATAATGAAAGTTCTTTGGAATTTCTGGCCTGGCTGGCTTCATGGTGAATCCACTTCCTGAAGTGTTTCTTGGAGAGCTATTGAAAAGGGTCTGGCATACAGATGCTGAACTCAGTGTAGACCTCTGTGAAGAGGCCTACAACTATACTGGGTTTGGATGTCAAAGTGGATGAAGCAGGATGGAGGCAGGGCTTGGCAGACCGCTAACCCCATTCTTGAATTTGTTCTAGAATAGGAGGCGGTGCAGAAAGGACATAAGGCTGCATTTGTATACAAGTGAAAAAAAAGCACCTCCCAGGTGGAACTGTTCAAACTCAAATCTGTTCCTCTACCCATGAACAATTTACACTAGAAATCACACACACTGTCATCTCTAAAGTGCTTTTGAAGGTTTTTGTTTTGTTGATAAAGTCCAAATATCACAGTCCAAATATCACTAGAAGAATGTTTAAAGCAACTTCATTGATATTTCCTCCAATATTACATAGCTGAATGGGTAAAGCCATGGTTTACAGACAACCCTCTAGGCACCTATCCAACAAAACCTTTATTTGGAAGAAGTTGTAATACATGAAATAATTCATTGAGATTGGAAGCTGACTCAAAGAGCTTACTTTGAAGTAATGGGGAATTATAGGTTAATTTCTGAAACTGCAGTGTCTTTTGCTAGCTGCATATGGATAATGATTCTTGAGAATCACTGGATATCATTTGTGGAACAATTTGCAAGCAATCCTTGCAGTGTTTCTCTCCTCACATGACTATCTCCACTCTTTTTTCTCTCAAAAATACCTTGATTACATACATGGAATTAGTTAAACCTTCAGAATTATTACAGATTAAAACAAAAGCACAGTGAAGTTAGTATTTTTTAAATGTGCCTTTTATGGAAAGTAGTAAAACATTATGTGTTTATTGAAAACACTACAATGTGCATTTCTTAGATAAAGGTTCACACCTTCATAAATCAGTGGAAATTTAAGAACTTTAATAAGGGACACTGATAGGGAATAGAACATACTAAATAGTGCTATCATTTAAATCACAATCAAAGTGTTAATAGCAATGTGAAGCTATAATCACTGCACTGTCCTTGTTTAGGGAACAGTGGCCAGGATATATTCAAGGTCATCTAGTGACCAAGCTACTGAATTCTACTATTTCCAAGCTGATCAGTCTTTTGGCGAAAACTGATAAGAATCTTCACACACAACAAGGATATTTTCCCCCAGAACTAGCATGTATCTTCTTCTAAGTACTGGAAACATCTTATATAGGTCTCAAGAGCAACGATTTGACAGTAAAATTTAAAATGTATGTACCTGTCTCTCTCCAACAGATCCACAGATTTCTAAGATTCTTTGGCTTTTTAAAGTATCTTGGGGAGCCCTTATATGAAGCATTATTTTCTTTGTTTCTAAATCTAGCTAAATTGAAGTACATGAATGCCTATGAGTGCAACATATACCCTCTGGGTGTAGGTTGGAACTGAAATATAAATAAATAAATCTAAAATCTATGCTTAACTTTGGACATTTTGGGGCTAGAGGACATGTCTGTCAGACTATTACCATTGAAAACTAGTGTAAGGTGCATATGGAAAGTTAACATAGGTGTGTCTATAGAAAGTGGGTTTGTTTTGTGTTTTCCCTTGGAGTTACAGGTAATCTTCAAAAAGACTCATCAATGGATTGTATTTTTCTTCTGAACAATGTTAGTTGGGATAGATTAGAGTGGCAGACACAGGAGTGCTATAGAAAAAGCAGAATGGGAAAGCTTTCTTTACCATACTTGTTTAAACTAACCTAGGTCTTAGGCTTCATTTAATGCCCCTCTTTGGTATCCTGTTCACAGAAGGGCCACCCAATCTCAACTGCGTTCAGTAGGTCCCAAGATAGCTACTATGGGAAAGAAAAGAACCCTATAACAGTATCCAAGTTTATCTTCCCTGGATTGGCTGCCTCATTAGCTGGAATAGGGTGACTACCTCAGGCAATAAGCTTCAGCAATTATGGAAAGGTTGTAAGTTGCTATCACTGCATATTGCTGCTGGAGAAAGGAAAGAGATACCTATAGGGTTTTTTGCCTCAGGTGTAACAGAACTTCCCTAGCCTTGGTATTAATTATGTTGACAAAGGGGAAGGAAGGGATATCAATCCATATACTGCCTTTAGAAGGACAGTGTCTTAAGTTCACCACAGTAACTATCTCACCATTTCTTGACACATAAGCACAGCTGAAGACAAATGTAAAGAATAGTAGAATAAGTATGATCAGAGTGATCAATGGTCACCAGCTTCTGTCAGACTGGAATGCCTAATTTCTTGTGTGCAGGTTTATGTGTGTGTTTAATCTAGAGGTATAAAGGGAATCATAAATATTAATACACAGCTGAGTGCAAAATATTTCTAATTCCCTAAAGTATATTGTACAATCACATAGCTATTCTAAAGACAGCCATGTTTTAAGCATTCCAAAAGCACAAGAGAAGTTAACCACTTACACGCTATACATGGGGAAGGGAGGTTTTTTAGGCACACTTTATAAACTGTTGGATTAAAAGCAAACATTTTAAATTTGTAATTATTATATGATACTATAATCTGTTTAATGCACTTGAAACCTGGACTCATATATGCACATTTTATCTCATTTTACTCAAGTGAGTTGGAATTAATACCTCAGGCCAAACTGTGTCTAGTCAGAAGAAAACCTCATTTTAACAGAACTTTACTTACAAGGTAGAATACTCCCCCCTGAAGTAATGTTAGCAGATAAGAGTGAACAGAGTTGCAAATGTAAGAATTAGGTATGTCAGTAAAAGTTATTTCAGCCTCCACTGGAAAATGGTCCAAACATACTTTTGACATCAAACAAGGGAACAGATGTTACCCATAGTCATTAAATTTAATGCCCCCAAACCTTTTTATTTTAATCAAATACAGCTTATAGTACATATGCACTGGTATATTAAAAATAAGTATTTACACATGGAAATTGGATGTCAACAACTTGGTCCTTTAACTTTTTAAGTTAAATCTGAACACATGATTGGAAATTAACCAATCTAAAAATAATCTTCCTTTAATCTGATTATTTCATTTCTTCATTAAAAAAAACCTTGTACAGAAGACAGAAAAAGGTATACCACTATCTTGACTCAAATTCCTATTCCGTTTACTCCAAAAGATGAAAGTCCTCAGCAGGAACAGTGATCCCTGAAATGTCTTCACCATTTTGCTTCTTTCTGAATTTCTACTAAACTCAGTCCATAACCTTTATGGTATTTTATGGAGTTCACTTCCTCTGCTTTCTTAATAGCTACAACAAAAATCTGTCCCACACAAGCTTACGTTATACGGACAGGGGATAAATTAAAGCTACTAGACCATCACTGATACTCCAAAATATTCTGATCTTCCTTTTTTATATAAGGAAAATAAATAGAATAATATTGCATGGTCTGACGGAAGAGGAGTATTCTACTCACAAGGATTTAAGGGACCCATGTCCAACCTTTGATCTGTAATTTGTGTAGATACACATGCCATCCAGTTCCTTACTATTTCTGCATTGATAGATTGCTGTTACAGAGTTGTGCAAACATATTTGGATTACTGAAATTATTAATTTACCTTCTAATGTTGTATGAACTGGCCTACCGCTCTCTAACTTTGTCTTAAATTGTTACCAGAAAGAAAACCTGGAGGAGCCAGTGGACGTCTGTTACAGCAAACCAATTTCTATGGACCTTTTAGATCTAGTGATTCTGTGGTGCTGCTGATGCTGGCAATGGCAACTGTCCAGGTTCAGTACTGACATTAATCCCGAGTAATGGCAGTAATCAACGAATTGAGACTGTGGACTAAGGCTGGTTGCTGAAATGGCCCCGGGGACCCATGTGTGTCATCTTGGTTGGTTAAAAGCCCAAAGCCAAAAATAAATGTGGGGCAATTTACTCTGTCTTATGACACGTGGCTTGAGACTTGAGGGGTTTTAGAGGTAGAGAGTTATTCTGATGTTGAACACAGTTACCTGGCAGGAGGCTCCGATGGTTTCAATGAGACTTATGTCCAAGTTAATGACTTAAGGCTGCAACCAGACACACCGCCCGGAACCTTTGCTCCTACACAATCAGTTAAGCATCACCGTAAGGAGTTTACGGCCTAAAACCTCCGCGCTCCACCAGTAGGACCAGGGAGGGAGGGGGGAGAAGTACAGAGAGTTTTCAAGATACTCCCCTTCCCCCACTCTGTTTCCTTTACACATGACTTCGAAAGCTGCTCCCTTTGGGATCGGAGCCTTCGAACTCCATCCTAGTCAACCCCGAGCCACGACTCTACAGACCCCCGACGGCCTACGGTTTCAGGGTCCGGTTTTTGACCGCATGGGGAATGGGGGCTGGGACCGGAGGAGGTGGATGAGGGATCCACACCTACGCCATGAAGCTTTCTGCCCCCGATTCATCGATTAGTTTGTCCACAAGCGGCTACCAAAGGAGGAGGAGGAGGCTTCTCGGTGTCTGGGGAGCAGGTAAGCCATACTCACTGTGAAACAAGCTGCGCCCATGGATCATGTCTGTTCCTTACACAAGGGGCTTCACTCTCCACTAATTCCATTTAGAGACAGGAGGGCTTCCGGCGCCGGGAAAAGGATGGAGACCAGAGCAGGCTGAAGCCCGCGCGTGCTTCACTCCGAATCCGAGCGGATCAGCGCCCCCGACTCTCCCTTCCTTTCTCAGCGGCGTCCGGCGACGATCAGCCTCCCAGCTCCATCGCCCGACTCCGGAGCGACCGGCATCGGAACCCGGCAATCGCCGCCGCCTCCGGGAGTCTCCGCATAAGTGGCCGGGAAGGGCGACGGGGGGGCGAAGGAGAACGAGCGAGCGAGCAGCGCCCTCGACGCACAGGCTGCGCCCTACTCCGGGGAAGATCGCGGTCCGCCGCCGCCGCCGCCGGGAGCCACGGGGCTCTGGGAGGGCGCGGGGGCTCGTCTCTCCCCGCGAATCGCAAGATCAGAAGCAGAGCCAAGTCCTTCCTGGAGAACGCCGAGGCCAACCTTTAGCGGCCCGCGGGGTCCTTTCGATGCATCGAAGGCAGAAGGCAGAAGTCTGTCATCAGTTCCTTGGATCGGCTTACCTGGTGGCGGGAGGAGGAGGAGCAGCAGCAGCAGCCCGGAGAGGGGAAGGGGAGGGGGGAAGGGCAGAGGGAGGGGGGCAACAAGAGGGGCTGGGAGGGGCAGGGGGGGCAAGCGAGAGAGAAAGGTTTACCCAATGGGGGATTCAGTCATATCGGGGCGGCTCGCGAGCCTCATGTCGGTAGCGATCCTTTACGAGCGTCCGAGTCCATTGCGCCTGCTTCGGGGCATCGTCTGACGCCCCAGATCGGAGAAGACGCGGGAAGGGGGGAAGGGGCGGCCGATTAAACAAGCAGCCTTTCAAGGGCCCGGAGAAGTCAGCTCGAGAAGGCTCGGAAGCCCGGAAAGTGGCTGGGATTTCCCCCCTTCAAAACAAGAAAGCAAGAAGCCAAAATCAGAAGGGGGCGTCCGCTTCCCTATCGCCCTTTCACGTGTATCCCAAAGTAAGAGGCGGGTCCTTCTTCGCGCCTCCCGCTCCTTCTCTTCCGTTGCCAAAGCGCTTTCGTCTCCTCTCTCTCGCGGACGAGGCACCTTTGCCCTTTCAGCTGCAGCGTTTCATTCGCGACAGCGGCGGGGGGGGGGCGTGAAAGTTTGGATGCGAATCCCGCGGCCGCCGACGGAAGAGACGCCGCCGCCTCCTTCCAACCAGCCACGAGAGAGACGCCGATTGAGGTCTCTGCCACCTCCCGATCAGCCTTCCCCCCTCCCAGTCAAGGCACCATCCCAGAGACGCCAGGAAAGCAAAGACGAGCGGGGAGGCGGCGCCGAAAGACGGACGGACGGACAGAAAGAGGACCTGGACTTCTCCGAGGGATGGAGAACAAACGGAGTTTCTTTCTCCTCTGGCGAGCGGCTACCGCCACTGCCTCCCAGGTTCCAAGTCCGCAGTACCAGCTTCCTTGGAGGGGTTTCCTTCTCCGTAGCAGCTGACTACCTCTCTCTCTCTCTCACTCTCACTCCCCCCCCCCGAATCAACCTGGCTAAGGCATCCCCGCAGCAGACAGAGCCGGAGAGGAGGAGGAGGAGGAGGAGACGATGGGGTGGGGGGGCGTGATAGTTGGGGAGCCGCGTGGGAGGCGCCAAGGCGCTCCCCCTGTGCGCGCCCTCTTGCCTTTCCTTCCCTCGCGCCTCCTGCAGCCCCTGCAACACCTGCTGCTCCCGAAGCCGATGCGGAGATGGAGAGGGATGGCAGAAGGTCCTGAAGGAAAGCTCCAGAAGCGGAAAGACAGACAGACTTTTCCAGCCTTTCCGTCTGCCAAGAGTTCCCGAGCTCTCCCGTCCAGACGCTCGCGCGTGTTTTCGCGTCTCTTCGGAAGCGGCGAACTCGGTGGATTCCGGGAAGGGGCTGGACTCTCAGACAAGCCTGTGCGGGATCCCGAGAGCTTCGGGTCGCGTCGTTGGGGGGCAGCTCTGTAGCCTCTTCCTGCAGGGGGCCCAGCGAGGCGGTGAGGTTGGTGGCTAGTTTCCCCAGGTGCTTCCCGACCCAGAGTGGGCTTCTCACGTTGCGTGACGGAAACGAGAGGAGGCATGCTTGCGGAGAAGCGGGAGGAAAAGGTTAATGCGGGGGGGGAGGAAAAGCCCGCCGTCGCTTCTTCCGCAAGCGGACGCCCCGGGTACCGAGGAGCCCTTCGGACGGCAGAAGGAGGTCCGATCCGTGAGCGATGCTCCGCATTGAAAAGTGTCGCGGTGCTGTCGCGTTGAAAAGGCAGCCCGGCGTGTGTAACCGTCTCACGGATCTTTAGTAGAGTCAGAAGCATAATGCAGTCCAAGCCCTGGCTGACCTGCAATCGATGAAAGACCCTGCAGTAGTTTTTGGATCCTGGAAGTTCCAGAGACCATGCAGAGGACAGCTATGCTCAGAAAGAGTCCCTCTTTGGCTTAAATAGGGCCCTCAGGTCCCAGTTAATATCTTAAATCTGCCTTTAGCTGGCTATGAGTCATGTAAATGCCTGTATATTCAAAAGGTTAAGTGAAAAATCTGTTTGCTTTTTTTAAAAAAGTTTCTACTAGACTAAATTTTACCAGGAATCAGTTGTAGCTCAGTGGTAGAGCAGACTACTAGAAGGCTGAGTAACAGGTTTGATCCTCAGCCTCTTCCTAGGTAAGCAATAGCAAACTACTTTTGTATGTTTGATGGGGGAGGAGGGCTGCGCAGAGGTACCCATGGAGATTCCCATGACAAGGTGGCGCCCACCACCACCAAGATTTGGCCAAATATATCTCTATTTGTCCAAGGACCAGGTGAAGCTATCCTATTTGTAACCAGGAACCACACACTTACCAAGTATATTTGAATACTGGTAGCATTAGTAATGAAGTGTCTGGTATAAAAGGAATGTGAACTTATATTAGGATCTTTGCCATTCTGTTTAGGGTGAAATGAAGTCCCATGTCATGCCACCATCAAGCAACTAAGGAGGCACACTTCTTTGTAGAAATGTGCACAAATTTTAAACTTGTGGTTTCCTTCGAACCAAATCGAGCCACATTCTATTCAGTGTGAATTCAGATCAGGTCAATCCTGTTGTTTAACAACAACAATAAAAACAAAAACCTTAAAGAATCAGGGGGGAAGTGTTTTTTTAAGAGCAATTGTGGCCAAACTCAAACTGGTTCAAATTGAAATGGGCGATTCAAAGTATTCAAAAGAACACCCACTGGTTTGGTTTGGATTAAACTGGGTCAAGAATGCTTGATCTGGTTTGAATTTGAGTTTCAAACAGTTTTGAACCTGTTCATTTTTAAAAAGAAACTATAAAAATCAGTGGGAAAAAGCTCTTCTTAAACGCAATTGTGGCTGAACTTGAACAAATGAACACCCCTGGTTCAGATTGGTTCTAACTGGTCCTTTTTGAATCCAGAGAGTGGTTCCGTTTGATTCAAATCAGGTTGAACTATCCAGTTTGATTCAAACAAGGTCATGCCCAAACTACTCTGCCAGATTTCTACTTCTTTCTTAATCTCTTCCTACTCCACATGTTTAGAGTATATGTAAATTAATAGTTGACTCACTCCACGAAGAACAACGTGCAATGTGCCATGCAACATTTAGGCTGCGATCAGACACAGCAAAAATAATAATAATAATAATAGTAATCTCTGAGGTGACTTAGAGAAGGCTTTGAGGTGGGACTTACCAGTCTGCCCATCCTTCCCTTCTCCTGGACATTCTGTTCTAAAAAAGATGGGACTAGCAACAGGTTGGGCACATAACTGCCACACACTGTCCATGGTCAGACCTTCACTTTAAACCTCCTTCAGTCCACCTTCAGGTCTGGCTGCTTTTACCTTTTCATTTCAATCTGTTTTATTCAGGAAAGTCCAAATGGAGGGTGGAAAATCCACAAATAAAATGGTTAGAAAGGAAAAAGTGTGACCTGAAGGTGGACTGAAGAAGGTTTAAAGTGAAGGTGTGACCATGGCCACTATCTCTCTGAGGTACCTCTGAGGCACGCTTTTTGCTAAATCTGAACATAGCCATAGTGAAAAATAAGCAGGAGGCTCAAGTTGTAAAAAAACAATGTGTAGGAAGAAAGGGCAAGGGAATGATTGAAAACATGTTTTGCAGGGCAATGCAGACAATCATATGGCTAAGTTTCAAGTTATGGTTTGCTTACAAAAGATTACAGTTTTTGGTGTTTTTTTAAGTGGAAACAAAACAGCTGAATAGGCTGTTCTGAAAGGGAAAATGCTGTGTTGTCTCTTCTTACAGCAAGAATCCATAGTCTCTCCTCTTCTCTTGCCAGATGGATGTTGAACAAAAGGAAAGACGCACAGATACACCCTATAGCATAATCATAACAGCCCTTTGCCTGGCTCACTGGCTGTCAGTCAGAAAATCAAAAGAATAAAAGAGAAATTGTGTGAAGTTCCCCAGCTGCAGGTACTTGATGGGGCTTGATTTGTGTCCTGCCCCTGCTGCCCATCTGTAAAATGGCAATAATAAAGTAGAATAGACTAAGCCGGTTTTCATAACCGAGAAACGCACCCACAGTGGGCACTATGCTGTAGATTTGCATTGCAGCATGTAATTCACACAGCTAACTATGGAATGTAAATCCACAGTACACAGAAAGGCAAGAAAGCACATCTTAGCCATAGAATGTGGCAACACAACATGTGTAGCAATGGAAAAAGAGTGCCCATGCCCCTATGGCCATTGTCCGTTCTCTGGTCCCATGTACGTACACATTTCCAAGATCTGAATGTCCAAGTCTGGACCCATAAGAGCCAATGCAGAAGCGGGAACATTAACTGTCCAACCCATGTGAAAATGTAATAGTTTCAGACTACCCATTATGTGGACAAAAAGGAAGAGAAGAAGCTGGCCTTATTTGTGTTTTCTACTTTGTTTTGCCAAATGCAAAGATGGAGTACCTTCTAAATGAAGCTAAATATTGGGAAATACTGATTAGGCTATAGGAAATACTGCATCATGCAGGATCTAGTAAGTTATGGAATTCCATTATTTTAGGATGAAGTGATGAGTTGCCAAAGAAAGCATAATGCAAATGGTGATCAAAAATGAGCACAGGGGAAAATTTAAAAAGAGCCAAGCTCAGCAACCAGCCAAAATGCCAGTGGAATCCTTCTTTGCTTTCTGTTAAGGGTGTTTTTTAGATTATGAAGAAGTATGAATGTTTAAAACAAAAAACCAGGTTCACACACTCTTCTACTACTACCACTACTGTATATTTGCTTAAGAACATAGGAAGAGCTCTGGTGGATCAGGCCACATCCCATCTAGTCCAGCGTCCCGATACATCATAGTAGCCCACCAATTACTTTGGGCATTCTCAAGCAGAAGACAAAGCCAAAACCTTCACTTGCTCTCAACTCCCAGGAAATGGCCATTAAAGGCATTCTGCCTGTCTCTGCAACCAGAGATCTATTTGCACTACAGCCCAATGATTAAGGAAAGAACTTCTGGGGAAGAGCGTCTGCACTGTGAGGAAGCTGTTACAGCCTCCAGGTGCCCCCTGCCTTCTGAGAAGGTTCCTAATCGTGCACTAGGTGTGGAGTACAAACTCTTACCTTACCCAATTACTTACCAGAAGCATCCAGCGGTGAGCATCTGCACATTCTCTGGTGTTCTGGGGTTGTCTGGGGTGCTGCACAAGCGTGCTGGCACTTCGGACAACCATAGACTCAACTGTGAGTGCAAAGAGCATCATCATTGTCATGGCAACAATGCTGATGCATGTGCAGTTCTAAATTGGCAGCACCCAGAAGAGGACCGGCGGTTGCCATGACAATGATGATGCTCTTTGCACTCAGAATTGATTGGTCACAAGTGAGAGACCAATTGTGTGCGGCTTAGTCTGTAAGTAACTAGTACTCACAAGTGTGAGCACTAGTCAATGTTGGGTGATTAAACTCCTTTCCCATCCAGTGGACAGAAAGGGAAGTGCAAAATCATCCCAGGAGGCAGTACCTAGACATCAGTTCTCCTAGACATTATTATCAGTAGCCATATGATCTGAAAATGCAAATAATATATATTAAAGATTTTTAATATATATAATATACATATTGAATATATATATTAAAATTATATATATATATATAATTTTAATATATATATATATATATATATATATATATATATATATGTATGTATATTAAATATATATATTAAAAATCTAGTAGCCACTGATGCATCTGTTGGCCATGAATTTGTCTAAACCTTTCTTAATGAATAATGAATGTTACAAATATTCATCCACACCCCTGCTTTCATCTCCTCTATTGTTAGATTGACATTCTTTGCCAATTTCCTGAAGTTGCTCACATTGTATCTCTTCCATCATATATCAACAGTTTATAAATAATTCCTGTATCTCCTTTTTATTATTAATTCCAGAGTATGTCAGTTTTATTTACCCTAATGTACACCTTATTTGAATGTAGTAGCAGCCAATTTCCTGTCCCAAATAGCTCTTGGACATCTTGTATATGTATAATCTGACCTTTTAGCGATATGTATATTTTCTTTTTAACCTCTCCAACATCACATTAGTATTTTTTTTTAAAAAAAAAATCATGATTGTGGGCCAATATTGTGTATTTTGATAATCCTTTTAACAGTGTTTTTGCTATCTTGCCCATACAATTATTGTGGCTTCTAATGGACCTGTCAACTTTAAGTTTTGCTTGTTCCATTTCATGAAGAAAATATATTTTTGTTCTATATTATTTGCTTTCCTCTTTATCTTAATTTATTTCTCCTCTGTGTTATATTCCAGATCTAACCATCATGCCATTTGAAATGCTTCATAATATTTTTCCATACTTGGGACGCCCTACCCTCCTTGTTCTTTATTTGCAGTGATTGTTATTTTTCTTACTCTTACTTTTTTATTGAATACCCATTGCCTAACTGTCTTATCCCATCTCTATAGATCTTTGTTTGGTAATAACACTGGGAGCATCTGAAATAAGTATAACATTTTTGTAATTATAAGCATTTTCAACAACCTAATTTTTGTTAAGATAATTAAAAACTTGTTGGACCACGTGCTTATTTGTCTGCTGATCTTTCTCCAAATTTGGTTGTAATTTGTGCCCCCAATTTATTTGTATTTTTGTCAAATATATCCCTAAGTATTTTATTTTTAAAATCCCATCTTTAATCCTATATATTTCACATTAATATACATAATTTCTGACATATTGATTTTTAGACCTGATATTTTCCTAAACTTTTCAGTATTCTCCATAATATATTTAACCATTTGCTCGGGGTGTTCTGAGAGATTGTCTGCAAATAGATTTATTTTTTCTTCTTCTTTTATCTGATATCCTGACCATCTTACATCTCTTCAAATCTTGTTTGCTAGTGGTTCCATGGCTAGGCAAATAAGACTGGGGAGAGGGGGCAACCCTATTTTGTGTCTTGCTGCAAGTTAAACTCTTCAGAATATTTGACATTTACTTGTATTCTTGCTTCAGAATCTTCATATGCTGCTGTAAAGGTTTCACATATATTGTGTCCTAGACCAAATGTCTGGCAGATCTCCTCCAAATATCTATGATTTACAGAATCAAATACCTTGTATACATCTAATTTTAAAAATCCCAACTTCCTCCCTTCCTTTTTTGCATTTTATATTACATTTAAGACACACCTAATTGGGTCACCTATGTACCTGTTTTTAAAAATTAATTTCATTATTTTCAAACATCCATCAATCAACAATAACATAAAGCCATACTGATAGCTCTTAATTATTGCTGGCATCATGTCTTCTAACTTTTTGGCTAGAATCCTCATAAATAACTTGTAGTCTTGATTAGCTAATGTGATTGGCCTATAGGATTCTGGTATCAGTGGGTCTCTTTGTGCCTTCAATAAGGTAATGATGTAGGTTTTTTTTTCCATGTGGCTCAGACCTCTTTTTCCAATAGGACCTTATTAAATACTTCTTTCAGGTATGGGGCTGGTGTTTGTTTAAACGTTTTATAAAATATTGCCAAAAAACCATCTGGTCCCAAAGTAAATGGGACACTTTAAACTATATAAAAGTCAAGAAGTACCTACCCCAAGAAGACAGATAAATAGTAACTCAGCTAATAATAGGACAAGCACTAATAGCACTTGGTTGAAAGGATGCTACCAAATGTTATTATTCAAATATATCAGGGAAAGAAGGTTATGTATGATGAGCTGTTAAATTAATAAATAGTTCAAGCTGATATGGGGTAAAATAATTTCACACTTTTTAAAAGAAAGCGTGCCTCCATAACCCTGGAATAATCAAACAATTAATAATGAACAGAGATTCTACAGTTGATAAAGATATTCTCAGACAGGTTCAAACTAGTGACAAGAGAAGGGGAAGAAAAGGGAGGCAATAAACTGAGAGGAAAGAAGTTAAATAAGGCAGGATAGAAGGTAATAAAAATAAGATCATTAGGGAAAGAGAAGGAATAAAAAGGAATAGGTTAAAATAGGAACAAATGGGATATTGTAAGTAAGGGTACTGGGAGGAGAATTAGGACTGGCAAGGGGAAGTATTGTCTTACCCAGAGGGTCATTGGTGTACGAAATTTACTACCAGAAGAGGTTGTGACAGCAGCTAACCTGGATAGCTTTAGGAAAGGTTTAGACAAATTCATGGCTGACAGATGTATTCCAATTTCCTATTGAAAAAATGTATCCCAATTTCCTATTAGTTCTTGTCTTCCCTGAATGGTGACTAGTGTTTGAGTGACAGTGTGTATAATTGTCTTGTTTGCTATTGTTTATCTCTTGATGCCATGGAAACAGGTCTTCTATTTGCTGTTTTGGATTTTGGATTTCTTCAGGATGGGAGGGGAGAACTCAAAGGGACTATATTAAAAGAGAGGCCTGGAGCACATGTTTTCTCAATTTTTTGGTTGGAGGGTGGAGTTCATTTGCTGCTTGTATTGCCCTTCAGCTTCAGAACTATGGGTTGGCTCATGGTTTGCTGCTGGGTCCTCCTCTTTAATACAAGAAGGGGCACTCTGTCTCTCCCTCCTCTCTCTCTGGCCTTAAATACATATATTTTCTTGAAATTTGTTTGTTGTAGAGAGTTCCCGCTTGATTATTTGCTTGAAATTGCTGTAAGTTGCTTAATTGTTTGTTTGTGAGATGCATGCTGGTGGAGGTGGTGGAGGAGTTATTAAAGAGGGGTTGTTTTTATTTTTAATTGTAATCTTCTTGTTCTGTATATATTATACTAAAATAATATACTTTAAATATATTTTTATCTTGTTTTATTTTTGTGGGTTTTGCCTTATAGTTTGCCTTTACACTCAGCTTGAAGTTAGAAAAAATTGTAATTGGTGTTCTGTCTGGAATTCTGTCTGGAATTTAATTCAACTACTGTTGTTTCTGGGAATTAGGTGGTTGGGCAGTTGAGCAGCTTTGTTTTTTCAAGAAGTACTGTTGTATATATATATATATAGGAGGAATTATATCTTGTTGCTTACTCTTCTCTGAATCAAGTGTGCACCAGTGTACTTGGGCAGATTCTTTTTTCTAAAGCCACTGCCAGGCAGACTGCTTAGCTACTTAACTAAAGTACATAAAACAACAAATCTGTGTTGCTTATATTTGGCTGAGGTGGTGGGAACCCCGCATCTACATCTGTATTCATGATATCATCCACACTACCACCACACTTTAAACATGGGATGTATTGTTTTAGATTTGTTGAATTTTAAAGTGCTTTTAATGTAGATTCTGTTTTTAATCTGTTGTTTTAACTGTTGTTACCGACCCAGAGACCTTTGGGTATGGGGCAGAATAATAATAATAATTGATGATGATGTTCCTTTAACCTATTTAGTACTCCTGAGTCCTCAATTTGAGTATTTGAGACTGCTGAAATTCATGGTGGGGGGACCATGGTGGGGGAGACTGCTGCATCCCTAACTATAACCTTAATCATCTTAGAGCAACCCTTTGAAGGTAGTAGCCAGGTTGGTACTCCCTATCATATGGATCTGTAGAGGAAGGAAAAGACAACTTGTTAGGTTCAATTCTTACCTGAGCTGCTCTTCAAGGTGTCCAAAATGGCCAAACTTCCTGCCACATGTCTGGTGCTTTGAGGGAAACTTCATTGCTGTGAGGGAAATTCCTTCACAGAAACATTCCTTTAAGGAATGACGAGATGAATTACAGTGCTGTGAAAAAACAGAAGTGCAAAAATAGAAGAAAGCAGGAAGGAGGGAAAGGTCTGTGATGGTTCTACAAAATGCTTAGAAGCTTAGAAATGACTTTAAAATAATAAGAAACCACACACTCGTATTCCCACAGTAAAAGTTCCTGTGAAATGATCGGTATGGAAAATAGCAGAATCAGACAAGGAGAAAGGAAGGAAAGGTGCCAATGTAAACAACCATGACTCACAACTTTATATTAGTATTATTTTTTTATTAAGTGTCTCTGCAAACATATATTTAGAAGAAGCTAATACCAAAACAAATGGTTGGATAGTACTGTAAATTAATTTTTCAGTGAGAAATATACTCTTATAAATCTATTAAAATGGCACTGGCAGATCAAAACACAGGGCACTTCAGTATGGAGCAGGCTACTTTGTGTCTGTGTCAAACTGTTCTGGCCCATGTAATATGGTCCACACTAGCAGTAGGGTGCATTAAGGGTAGTATGCATTCAGAAAGACCATGATGGCAACCCAGTCTAAGTCGGCTGTTGGCATTGTAATGGTAATACCTTTCTGGCTTTTGTTCAGATAGCACTTAAGCTGTTACTTGTTCTTCTGCTGCTAATTTTCTATATTCTCCACAATTATTTTCTGGCATCTGTTGTTCACATCAGATGCTTTGCTGAAGATCTTCCAGTTCTGTGTCAGTAAAGATTTTGCCTCTCATTATGAAGCAACAATGATTTACTAGTCTTTGTTCAGTGATTTCTGAATCTGAATGTTTTTTTCTTCTCAAATCTCATATATTCAGTGTTGGTTTCCACCTTTTGGAGGGTTGACATTGAAGTAACAGGTCATGATTCTCAATTTTCTGCAACTAAGTACTTTTATTGTTGAATTTGTCTTTCCATTGCTCTGTTACTCAGTTTAAGATTCTAAGTTCTGTAACCCACTTATCAAGGGGTGTCCAGGCATTCTAACATATGACGTGGTCAAATGATGAACAATCTAGTATAAGATTTTGAGAGGCGTTCTCGTCGTATTTAATGGGTTTGGGATGCATTTTGTCTGATCTCTTAGCAGATGCCTGTCTAGTTTGTGTGGTCCTCCAGCACAGCCCTTGGCATCCTTGAAACCTGCAAGCTTTCCCTACACATCAAGATATGAACCATTGGGAAGTATAATGATTGTGATGGTGGTGGTGGTGATCTTCACATTTGAGTAGATGTTTATGATGAGATTCTTCCCAAAAACCTAAAATACTCAGAGGTATTAGTGGAGAAAGTGTGCTGTTTCCTTTTGTAGATGATGCACATGACTGACTCTATCAATACCCAAAGTGTCAATATGTCCTTTTGGAACTGCATCATGGACATGAAAACCCTTTGCCACAACCACTGTAATCCTCTGCAGTAGGCATTCAATTTTAGTTTGCAAGTCTTTGTGATCTGGTGACATTTCCCAGCTATTTTCACTTAACTTTGCTACCATACTGCCGCATCAAAAAGTTCAAACTTCTTTTCAAGGTCTTTTTTAGAATCTTGTCTTATTCTAAAATCTTTCAATGTGTTGTGTGTCTGGTCATATTCTTTCAAGATTCAGACTGTGTCTCCACTTATCTGACTGAGGTGCCTCTTTGGGTACAATATGACTCCCACTGTCTCTATTTTCCATGGCGTGAAGTGTTGTGGTGAATGCACCGGTCCCTTTTGCAAGATGGCTGCCAGTGGAGACACCCCCAATATGGGGCAAATTCTCCTGTCTTTCATGAAGGAGAGGCCATTCTACAGTGCTTCCTCACTCCAAAGTGGAGATAATGAGGGGAGAGTTTATGTTGCACCTTCCCCATCAGAACAGCCTCCACCTGGAAATGGAAACTCAGCCTCAGTTTTTGTGTGTGTTATGACCCCGAGTTCTGGTGTTCTAGGAAAAGGGGGAAAAAACCCTCTCTATTCCCTCAGAACACAGATTGATATTTGAATAATAGGATAGTTAAAGAACATTTAAGAGCTTGAATAAAATTATATTTTTTTTCCATAGAAAATTAATTTTGCTTTAGGCCTTGAAAATGCCTGTGGCTATAATTAAATTTAAGGCCCCAGTGTGAAATTCAAACATGAGGTGACCTCTACAATCTGAACAGAATGCCACACTCCCCTCTGTTCTCCTATAAATCAAATATTAAATCCAAGGAAATGCCCAGATCTTTGACCATTTAACTGCAGTAAAGTCAAAGACTTTCTGATGTCTACAGAGGAACAACAAATGCCGTCAAGTGCATACAAAATCAAGGCAGGTAATATGCACACCTAACCAGGTTGTTTTGAAAGCAGCCACTGAAAATCTCCATGTTTCTATAATAATTTAAAAAGTTATTTATTATCCTTTTATTATATTAAAAATCAATTTCCTGATGTAACCACCTGCCTCAGTAGGCCCTGTTCTTTTGCCTGCTAAATTATTGAAAAAATAAATTTAGAGTTAGGCCCCTATGGAGTATCAACAAAGCTTTCTATTAAAGTGGTCTGTTTTAAATGATCACTTCACTGAATGAGGTGGGACTACATACAAGTGACTCGTATCTTGGTTGACCAAAGAAATTATTTTGAGTGGGCTGCTCTGAAATTTGTTCATGAAGGTGAAAATCAGTATATAAACTATAGAACTGTGCACACATTTTCATAATTGTTTAAATTTATAGCTAGCTTACTCTGTAGATAATGCAGTGAACTCTGCCATGAGATCTATTATTGGCAACACAGCTTGGCTCTATAAATAACCTCCTTGCAGGCAAAATTTAATTATTGCTTTTATCAGTTATCTTAAACATGTAAAACTGGGCTTTGTTTTCTTTTCCTTTGCATGATCTTGTGCCCTTTGCTCATATAGGTGCTTTGCCACCTACAGATTTTGGGATCAAACAGACAGCCTGCATTTTAGTATTGCAATCTGAAGGAACTGCACAGGTTGCATTTCAGCACCAACTTTTGGAAAAATGAGCAGATACTAGGTAACTGTTAGGCAGTTTTAAAAGTGCTGAGCGAGATGTTAGAAAAGCAAAGGAATTGTTAAAGGAATATTTTGCTTTATATTTCACTGAAATATTGACGTTTTAATTTTAAAAAATGTTTAAAAGTTCTGTGACTTCATCACAAATTGCAGGTAGGTACATGTCTCAATTCCAGATTGGCTAATGTCTATGTAATCCTCTGTGTACAGAGAAGTTAATTTTCATGTTGATTTGTACAAACTTAACAGCCTTAAAATGTTTTGCATGAAAGAGCAGAAGTTATTTAATTTTATATTACTGAATTTTATAGCAAGAGAGCAGAAGTAGTAATTTGGCTTTCTTGGGGTTTGGTAGTTTAATAGATGAAAGAGATATCATTTGTTTCAGGCAGGAAAATGACTTCAGCCAACCTGTTACATGGCATTAGCTTCTTCTGTCAGTCAATATTGTTTCCATTTAATACAATGTTTCCTTTCCCTCCCACAAAAAATGATTTATTTATTTTATGTATGGAATCTAAGGGCATTTTCATCCACTCTGACAAATATACTGACCAGCAACCATATTAGAAGCCTTTCATCCACATGCTGATGTGGCCTAAGGGAGACCCGTGGTGTCCCTGTAAATCCAAGGGCCACTACAAAGAAGGCCCTTTCACAAGCTGCAACCCAGAGGGTAGCAGAACTACAATGCCCTCACTTGGTGATCTTAAAGCTTGGACAGATCTATATGCAAAAAGGTTCTCCTTCAGATATTCACATCCCAAGCCATTTAGGACTTTATATGTTGATATCCTTGAATTGGTCTCGGTAGCAAATTGGTAACCAGTGCAGATCCTTCAAGAACAGAGTGACAGGAATTCAGCCAGAAACTTATGGCTTTACTGGGCTGATGTTGGGGAGCGGTGTTTACCTAAACCTACACTCCACAGGCCACAGGGGAGGGGAAACAGGATTGCAAATGCCCTCACTGATAACATCTGTCCCTTGCAGGATCCCAAGTGCAGAAGAGTACAGCTTAACCCTCTCACCTGAGGGTGACTTTGCATCACAAACTGAGCCAGTTTGGTCTAGTGGTTAGGGAACCAGACTCTTACCTGGGAATACTGGGTTCAATTCTACCCTACCCCATGAAGCCAGCTGGGTGACCTTGGGCTAGTCACAGCTCTCTTCTGAGCTCTCACAGCCCCACCTACCACACAGGATTTCTGCTGTGGGGAGAAGAATAGAAAAGTTTTGTCAGCCACTTTGAGTCCCCTTAAATGGGTGATAAAAGTGGGGTAGAAAAGCCAGCTCTTCTTCGTCTTCTTCACCTAGGGGCCTCACAATGACACATTTACCCATATAATTATCAGATGTCCAACGGATGATTCAGGTTTGCTGGGCTTTCCTGTAGTATATACAATGGACTGTGAGTTTAATGATATTTTTTAAAAAAAGAAGAAAAAGAGATTTTCCAACGTCCTATATTTCCAGTTGTTTTGTTGTTGGATATTTGAATTTAGGTTCTTTTCTATTTTCATTAAGCAAGTTTTACTCTCTAGTTGTTCCCATATTCTGCCCTCATATATTTTCAGCATATCTAAAATAAAGTATTTGATTAATTAATTCTTATCCCTGGCAGGCAGCTGGCTAATCCCACACAACATTAGCTGCAAAGAGTAGGTGTTTGGGTGTTAAAATGAAGCACTGTTCAAGGAACTGGGACTTTCAACCTTAAAAAGTTGGTCAAGATTTCCCATCTGTGGGCTTGCATGAGTCATGCAATACAAAACAACCAGAGCATGCCTGTTTCATCCCTTGCATGCCGGGTGAGCAAACTGTGTGCCCATTTGTCTCTGTCCTGGGGTACAGAGGAAGTGTAATTCTCTGCTTATTTTTTATATTACGCCACAGGAGAGTACCTTTTGTTGATATTAAGTCCTTATGTCACTGGCTCAATTATGAATTCAAACATTTTGCATACCTTTGCATAGAATTCTTTGATTATATTAACTGAAGATTAATTGAGATCCCTAAGGTGGTTAAGCCTCTCTTTTTTAAGCATTGTTCTTAACCATCTGCCTTTTGCCTTTTTAAAAAAAAGTCTTAGAACTTTATATTATTTAAAACATTATAATGTAATTGCAATGTATATTTACAGTTTCACACTGTATTAATATTGGATTCAGAAGTATCGTGATCTTTTTTTCTCTACAAAATCATTGTAATCCAATTAAAGCCTATCCCTCCCCCTCCCCTCCCCTTTCCTCCTGATCCTGCCCCACTTGCTGTATTGTTTGAGTTGCTACCAGCACAACAAGTTCCTTTAACTGTTTATTTGTTCATATATTGCTGCATTTGTATAGCTATGGTTTCCTGGCTAGCATACAGCCGAAAATCACAAATTAAAAATATAATAAAATATAACATAAAAACAAAACAGATTTTGAAAAAAGCAAGCATCATTTTTGGTGTTTGTGTTTGTGTGTGAGAGCGCGCATGTGCGCAGGGAGGGAATCTTCACTTAGTGTCTAAATGATGTCATCTAGTGACCATCCCCACCCCTAAGGAAGATGCTTGAGATCCTGGATGCCACGAAGAAGAGGAAGAGGAAGAGGAAGAAGAAGAAGAACCCCCTTTTCTTACACATTTAAGGAGACTCAAAGTGACTGATAAAGCTTTCTGTTCTTCTCCCCACAACATAACACCCTATGAGGTGGGTCAGGCTGTGAGAGCTCAGAAGAGAGATATGACTAGCCCAAGTTTACCCAGCTGACTTCATGGAGGAGTGTGGAATCAATCCCGGTATTCCCAGATAAGAGTCCAACTCCCTAACAAACCAAACATTCCCTTTGACTACTCACTTTGGCTTAACTTAGAAGACTCTAGATGTGGAACTTGAGGTGGAAGACTGTATGTAAGCAACAGAAGTGATGTGCAAAAGCCACATGTCTCATTGTAGATAACTTCCTTCCTCACCTCTGTCCTATCTGAAGTGTACTGGGAGTCACTGGAAAAGTATTCTAGCAAGGATAGTTTGGATGGAGTTGCACTAATGCATGGGTCATTTGTCAGTACACACCTGGAGTAGGGATGTGCACAAATGAAAAATTCATTCAATTTGCAAGTGAAACAAAAGTCCCCAAAATTGAGTATTTCTTGAATCTTTTATTTGAACATTTAAACTTTCACATTTGTGGCTGAACATTTTTGTGGCTTTTTTCCCATTGAAAAAGGCTTCTTTCACCAGTAAAATTCTGTGAAAGTGCAACAAATCAATCAAAGTTTCTTATTTGCGAGCCTGGAGCATTGTTCAATTTGTTTGAAATTCCGAACATCCGGATGCCCATACTTAGGCTTTGATGTGAAAATTCATACATGCACATCTCTAATCTGGACCCTGGGTTCCAGACTGACTCAGTGTTTGCATACTTCAGCCCTTTGTCATCAGAGGAGCACATTAAGTCTCTGTGTGGATGTTGCCTTTACCTCATTTGTTGAGGAACAACCAGTTATTAGCCTTCCCACTGCCCAAAATTTGGTCCCACTGTAATTTATGGAGTATAACTGCAACCAGGCTATTGTCATGCAGGTAAGGATGCTTCTGGTATGCCAGTGTAGTTAAAAGTAGTAACTTTGAGCCAAAGAAGCTTCTTGAACTATATCAATGAATACCCCTAATGAGTAATTTATTAGAAAGGTGGTATACAAATAAAATGAATGAATGAATGAATGAATGAATGAATGAATGAATCTGATCCCTTAGGAGAACTCCAGTTCCTTTTAAGAAAGGGTACATATCACTCAGTTGAACTGAAGTTGGCTGAGCCATTAAACAGCAGTATTTCCATTGTGCCTGGCTTGAGTTTCAGTTTATTCATCTGTCTCCAACCACATAGTCCATGACCTTTTTTAAAAAAATGTCAAAAACAAAGATATAGAATAACACTAGAATTTTCATTTAGAATATTAAAATATTGCCCTAGATCCAATATCTAAACTATACAGACAGATAACAGCACAGCTGTACTGATGCTTAAATCATAACCATAGCACAGCACACCAGGGATGTGCACAATTTTTTTTTGACATTCTATTTAAATGGAATCGAATACTCAAAAATCAGATTCAAAACTTTTAAATTCGAATTTAGCAAGATTCAATTTGTATTTACAAAATTCAAATCTATTCGTTCCAAGTTTTTATTCGAATCTACACATTCAAATGTCAACATTTGTATGTACACATATGCATCTTCCCCACATCCGTACACATCTGTATGCATCTGCACACATCCGTATGCATCCCGTAGTTATCCCGTATACAACCTGTTTTTGTCCCATAAGGATCTGTACAAATGTGTAAGGATGTGGGAAAGACGCAGATCTTCAAGTACACATCGTGTATGAACCCATACACATATGAATGTCCAGATAATTCAAATTAATAGATCCAAAATTCAAATTCAATTCAAATGTTTACATTTGAATTTTGCGATACTCTATTTGAGTTTGAATGTTGAAATTCAGCACATTCGATCAGATTTTGAATGTCTACAAATATTTGTGCACATCCCTACAGCACACAACCATGTTTTAAAGGATTGTAGATTAGAATTTGAACTACAGAAGTCACTTTTCTGTGGACTGAGGTCACAGATATCAAGTAAGGACAACTAAGGAAATTATTTGTGCTATAGGTTAAATCTAAAAGCACAGTATACTCACTGCAGCAAAGACTGAGTGTCCCGACTGGAAAACAGCTCTGTAGTTTCCCCTGTCAGAGCTGTGATGGTTGAGTTGGCATGTGCCATCACGTGGGTTAAGGCAGCCAATCAAATTTTGAATTGCCATTCCTGCTTAGCCAGCATCTCATCTCCTTTTATCACCATCCTGCCCACATTGGCTTGAGGTTTTGAACCAAAGAACATAAGAAGATAAGAGAAGCCCTGCTGGATCAGGCCACAGCCCAGCATCCCATTGCACACGGTGGCCCACCAAATGCTCATAGGCATCTCAAGCAGAGACAAGGACAAACCATTTCCTGCTCTCGAATCCCAGCAAATGGTCTTAGAAGTGTCCTGCTTCCCCCCCCCCCAGCCTGAAAGATATACCTAAGCATTCATTCTAGTAGCCATTGATACATGTATTATGCATAAATGTGTCTAATCCTACCTTAAAGCCATCTAGGCTAGTAGATGGCAGCAAATTCCATAAACTGATGACCGTCTGGGTGAAGACATACTTCCCCTTGTCAGATCTGACTCTCCTACCCCCTTTGGATTTTCTTTATACTGTGCAGGAAGTGTCATTGATCCAGCAGGAAGCTAGGTGTGCAGTCCCAATCATATAATGTGGTGCCATAATGACCAATCAATCATCGTGTGTGATGGCTTAATTGGGAATGCGCATTCCAATGGACAGAATAACTGCGTCTGGATGCAGCCTATGTGATTTAAGTTTAACATGTTTATTCAATGTCAGTAATCCACTATAATGGGAAACCCCTCTATCTCATTCATACAGTAGTACTGGCCAAAAATATCTAGCACATTTTATCCATAACATTACATTACACTGTATAACGTTGTCCCTATGTCTAGCAATTTACAATGGAAAAGTAGCTTTTGTGATGTAATACATGGTCTCAATCATATTTCCCTTCCTACCTGACTTTTATAAAATAAATGTGTTATTTTGAAGGTCACCAATTTATTTTATAAAAGTCAGGTAGGAAGGGAAATATGATTGTTCTGTTTAGTATGTTAAATTGCAAGTTTGTGATGTTAGCCTCGTTTTTTTGCTGGAACATGCAAAATAGCAGAATAAGTAACCAATGTCTGGATGCAGCCTTACTGTTGGTGAGCTAGTTCCTTTCTGGGGATATTTTCTGCTCAAAATTAAAGGAAAAATATTGCACAAACCAGAACATTTCCAGCAGGTTTCAAATACTTCTAATGTGATGGCATTTGCAGTAAATTTTCTTTTAATGCTGTCCTTGAAAGCCAATAAAGTCAAAAGATGTGAAAGGAGTGTCACATTGAAATAACTAATTGTTCAAGACACTGTGGGTACAAAGCCTGCAATATGTGAATAAAGAATTAAGTTCATCAAGCTTTTATTGCATTGGATGTATTTTTCTTTCCAGCCTGTTTAAACTTGCAAGGATTCACAAAAACAAGGAAAGTAAAAAAAATTAAGTACTGTTTCTTCCTGAAGCCGTTATGAGACACTGACAAAATAAAATAGACAATTTATGATTAATTTCATATAAGTATTTTATACAGCTTCCACTTCTACCTGATAAGACTACTATCTGTCTTAATTCTGACTCAGGGATTCTCAGAAATATGATGCATAAAATGGTTTAATATCTTCTTTGAAGCCTAAAGCATTGTGCATTTTCTTTCTGCACTCCTCACAAAATGATTCTCATTTTTGACACAATAAATAAAAGAATCCATTAGCAGAGCTGCTATAAAACATTTCTTTCATTCAGAAACTCAGTTCTGTGATTAAGAAGCTTTGTTAAAATAAAATGCATAATAGAGGGGAATTTTTTAAAAGAAAAAAATTAGCAATGCCTTATGCTGGACGTACTGTAGCTTTTTACGTAATTCTGCTGCAAAAAATATTTGGATGGAATCATCCGTTTTATCCTGACTGCAGTGTAAGTATGGTTCTCATCATGAAGCTGGGGCCTTTTCTGTCATGAAGTTAGGGCCTTTTCACAATATAGGCATGCGAAGGATGCTCTAGCACAAAACATCTTCACTTTATGGAGCTGTTGGAAATGCATTGTCCAGTTAGTTATAAAGACAAGAATCTTCCCAGTAGACCAAATTGTTCAGCATGTGTTATTACATTTTAGCCCATTTGCAAGTGTTTCCTGATATTTCAGTGGCCCCTTCTAGATTAATGGATTAAAACCGTAGTATTAAATTAATTTGCAGCTTGCCTGCTGCGAAGTGGCAGCCTGGCGTCCAGACTGCAGCAGCCCCCCATAGCTTCCTGCTCAGGGAACTGCGAGACTTCTGTGTGGTGCACATGGAGTGAAGCATGCATCACATGGGATGGGGCAGCCAATGGGGGCTGAGCTGCAGTCTCAGCTCTCATTGGCTCTTCTTGTCATCCTCTCTGGACTGGTGGGAAGCTTCAAATTTACTTAATGCTGCTCAGAGAATGCTGCTGTATCAGCATTAAGTAAATTCACAGTAGCGACACTATAAAGCAACGCCACTGTGATGTATCGGCCATCATATCTGATGGCTCAATCTTGGCTGCGCATTCCAATATGCAGCATCAAGAAGTCTGGACACAGCCAGTGTCTCTTTCCTTTCTTACTTGCCCCTTGTTTCTTCTCAAATAAATAACCTTATTGTGCAAGATCCTGAGTTGTGACTGAAGTATGGATAATGCATTCAACCCAGGCAGGGGGAATGATGAGCCCAAAAGCTTGGTCTTTTGCTGTAAACTACCTTAAGAACATATACCTAAGCAAAACAAACGATTTAAAAATGTTTAAGAAGAACCTTTGGCCATGTTCATCTGAAAGGTGCAGTTAAGTAGTCCAAAAGACTAATGCTAACTGATGCTGTAAAGTAATCCATGCTGTTTATGGGATTCTATGCTTCTGTATTTATGCTAATACACAAGTCAGTGCTGTTCCCATGGCAATTTGGTAATGAGTTTAGTGTGTGTGGACAAATTTGAGGTCATAAAGACTGATATTTTCTCCCTAAATTTACCTTATACTGATGCCTGGGAATGGGTGTATTTCTCTCTCTCAGGGTTTGATGACACAAGGTGACTCTTTCCATTAGTCAGAATGGGTGGAAAGCTTCATGAGTACAGGGGCAGGTAATATAGCCAAACACAGTACATAAAATGGCTGCTATAGGTTTTTGACCATGGAAAGCTGGCTGGCTGGCTGGCTGGCTGGCTGGCTGGCTGGCTGGCTGGCTGGATGGATGGATGGATGGATGGATGGATGGATGGATGGATGGATGGATGGATGGATGGATGGATGGATGGCAAGTAGGCATTGGCAGGAAGGCATTGCCAGACTTGGAAGCAAAAAAAAAAGCAAAGTGTGAAAAATGGGCATTTTAACACTTCCTTTCCTGGTCAACATTAGCCTACACCCACGCACCCACACATGATCAAGCAATTATCCTGTTGTTGATTGCCAGCAGGACCTCTTCTGGGTGCTGCCATCTTGTATGCAGCACCCTCCATGACTGTGTGTGCGTCAGCGCCATTGCTATGTTGATGCTAATGCTCTGTACAGTTGAAGGGACATGAGGCCATTGGAGCTGCTAGCACACTTGCACAGCAGCTCCAATAACCTCTCCAGCCAGCAGAGGTGTGGATGGTCACTGCTGGATGTTTCTAGGTAAGTTGGGGTAAAGGTTGGTAAGATTGTTGAGCACGATTTCATGCTCCACACCCAGTCAGCAATTAGGCAACTCCTGGGCAGGCAGGGGGAATTTCTATGCTGTAAACACCTCCTGCAAGTGCTGATGCACCTAGCCAGATGTTGCCTAATTGCTGACTACAAACTGAAGTGTGAATTGGTCCAATGACTCATTCATTTCGCTTCTTGGAATGTCTTTTGGGGTTTTTTTGTACATCTAAAGAAGGGACACTTTTTCTCTAAGGGGCAATTGAAAAAAGCCCTTTCTGATTGCACCTTAAATATTGACAATCATATATATGTTGTCTTAACTTATGACACAACAATATTTGTTTACATAGAATATTCAGCCTTTCTGCTTAACAGAATGTTATTCAAATCTGCCAACCTGTTTCATGTCTTTTTGCAAGAGTCACCACAAGTGATGGAGCAGGATATAAATCAATCAATCAAACACCAGTCAGAGAAGATGCAGCCCACTTATTAGAAAGTGTGAGATACTTACCTCACACTACCTGTGTTAATAAAGAGACAGAAATGCCTCTGGGCTATTCTGTCTTTGGAACCACAATAACTGCTCTCTGATATTATGAACTAGGGGCAGGAACACCACTTACTGTTTTATTGTCAAGTCATCAAAAAAAGCAAAAATATTAAAATCTTTAGTTGTATTAAAACATCGGCTTAAAATGGTCACACTAATAAAAAGGCCCTGAGATAATACAATCATTTACAATTAGCTTGTAAAATCATTGGTATACCACAAATCTTCTAGAGATTTGCAACATAAGACACCTTTCACAGACATCAATAAATCCATGTTTCTCCTCTGTTTGTTTCAGCACAAATTAGAAAGAAAAGTAAGCACCATGCATGCACATATTTTTATAAAGTATTCATTATGAGGGATAAAATGCACTCATTTTAGCCACAGGATCATATGCCAATCACAAAATAGCTGGCTCTGCATAGTGTATATCAAGTTAAATCCCAAGCATACAAGCATTCAAATATAAGTAACATATTGAATAGTTTTAGATGAGAAATTAAAATGGTGAGCTGTAAAGCCAAGATAGGCAACAGTTTCTAGACAACCCTTACTGACAATACTTATCATTCTAGGCTTGACCATATGTTAAATGCTACCTAAGTTTCAATAAGGATTTGTACAGTGAAGTTGGCTGCTTCAAGGCAAAATTGTGTCAAATGGCTAGAATGATCTGGTTGCTCCATCTATAGCTCATGTTATGTAACGTGTATTAGATTTTGAGAATTGGAAAGCTTCACTGGAAGACTGCCAAACCTGAAGAATTCAGTGGTATTTTAAAACCCATAAAGATCTTAGCTGATAATTTGAAGGATTTTTTTCCCCACAAGATCCTGTTCTGCAGATTTTCAAATCAGTAGATTAGAAGGCAAAATATGTTATAAGAATATTCCTGAATTCAACTAGAAATATACATTTTAACAGTTTTAAAATTCAAAAGAACCATAAGCCTGTGATGCAAAGAAAATACCTCTGCCTGGTTGTATCTTTAGCTCAGCAAGATTACTCATTTTGCTAAGATGTAATAGGGTCACATCCAAACCTTCACGACTGAGCTTTCATACATAGTGATGCTACTCTAAGCATGCTTTTAAAGACATTGGTCTTATGCATAATAATTACATAAGGGAATCTGCCAAAAAGGAAGTCTGGATGTTTACCTCATGTCACCATTACTATATTTTCCTCAGTTCTTCAAATACCTTGGATGGAAAAATGTCAGTTTGAAGGAATTGTCTTTGATGATGATACCTACTGCTTCAGATTCAAAAGAAGTTGCACACATATCCAAGGAAGAACAGAATGTGCAACTGTGATTTTGATATTTTCATAACTGTAGACTTATGGAGAACAAATTATTTTTTTAAAAATGAACAATTATATCTTCCACTATTAGTAAATTGTCCCATTCTGTTCCTTCACGTTTCTACTGTTTCTTTAGCCATGTCTCTACCCCCCATAAGAATTTTGACAGAGGGAATCATACGTAGATAACTTTTTCTGTTTATATGCTTATAATTCACACTTAAACACTCAGAGCATAAGAAACTAGAACAATCAAACTCAACAAAATAAATAAGGCAATATCATAAACAATGACAATAGTCTGAACAATTAATTCAGTCAGTGGCACAAAGGACTAGCTTGCTATCCTCATCAGGGTACCTGGGATAATCCGGAACCAGTCCATTTCCATATAGGGTTTGGCATTTAAAATAAGTGGGGAACAGTGCAACCCCGTGTATATTTCAATGACAGTGTAAATGATCTGTCAGAACAGCTGTTCTCAGTAATTCATGCTGTTGAATATTCTGTTCCTTGTATACAGATTCTTCTTCACCGGCAAAATCAGTACAGCCAAACGTTTATGCCTTTGTGGGATGCGATCAAGGGCTGCTCACTGAAAAGATTCTGACAAAAGTCAAATGCCAAAGAAAATTGCATTCTGCCAGACCTTGTGAAGCCATCTGTCAGGACTACAGTTGGCATAAAGTTTATTGCAGTATAGGAACTGAATGCTTTTCTATAACTGTAAATCATCCATTCCCTTCTGCCATGAGAATGAGAGACATGGAAGTTGATACCTCCTATGTGGAATTTATTGGCTTGGGTTACAAATCAGGGTGGATTTGGGGTGGGGGCTAGAGCCAGTTTTATGGTGTATGGCAACCTGCCCTATATGGGGTAATCGTAATGGATAAAGCAAATTGAGATATAGGCCAGGGCAAAGGGCAGTTTCACTTCACCTCTTAGCTGATAATTAGTCAACATCTGGGCAGGTCCATCTGCACTTACAGGAGGCACTTACAGCCTACAAATGCCCCCTGCTGGCCCAGATGTTAACTAATTATAAACTAGCTGTGGTACATGAAATTCTTTCTGGTGCACCACAAACAACACAACCCTGCCCATTCCTGATGAATTCCTCACCTGATGCATCCAACAGCAACCATCTGCACCTTTTCTGGTGCAATGAGAGCCATCTGAACTGCTGCACAAGAGGGCTGGCAGCTCAAATGACCCCTGACGCAACTGCATGTACTCAGAGTGTCTTTGTCGCTGTGACAACTGCACCAGTGCATGCAAAGTCATGTAGGGTGCTACAACCGAAATAGTTTGAACCCTGCAGACGATCGGACTCACAACTAGACACAGGTAAGTCTCTAGTCGTGTTAAGGCTATGCTAACAGGTACTAGAATGCCCTAGTGCAGACACTAGCACACATTAGTCTATCATGCACCTTTCCCATTCAACAGACAGGAAACCAAGTGCAGAAACATCCCAAGTGTGAACCAGTTTGGTGTAGTGGTTAGGGAGCCGGACTCCTATCTGGGAATACTTGGTTTGATTCCGCCCTCTCCCATGAAGCCAGCTGGGTGACCTTGGGCTAGTCACAGCTCTCTTCTGAGCTCTCACAGCCCCATCCACCTGTCTGTTGTGGGAAGAAGAACAGAAAGCTTTGTCAGCCGCTTTGAGTTCCCTTAAATGGGTGAGAAAAGCAGGGTAGAAAAGCCAACTCTTCTTCTTCTTCTTCTTACCCTGTAATACAGCTTTTGACAAAATATGCAGGTGATTGCTGCTGCAAAAGATGCCCTTCCATTTCTGAGTGGGGAGGCATCTTTTCAACAGCAGAGAGAACTGTCTCTATTCAGGCTGCAAAATTAAATCATGCAACAATGGTGCTTCTGTGGGCAATTACAGAAATGAAGTGGTGTGATAGTGTCTGCTGCTTCCACAAATGGAGATGCAGCAGGAGCAGACACTTTCTCAGATGGAATTGGACACTTTCCTTGGAAAGTATAGATATAAGACGTTTTCGCACGGGGCTGAACGGAACGCGGAAAAGACAGCTGAGGACACGTCATCCGCATTGGCCGCGCGCGGCTTGCGTTCCGACGTGTCCGCAGCTGTCTTTTCCGCGTTCGAAATGTAGAGCACTTCGAAGTGCTCTACACGCGTTCCAACGCGGACGAGCCGCCCGCAGCCGTTCGGGAGAAGAAGCGTTCGCGCTTCTTCTGTCTCCCGAACGGCTGCCGGCGCGCCTCCGACGCCGCGCGGCTTTGACAATCAGCTGTTTGTCAAACAGCTGATTGTCGATCTGCCTCCGCGGCTGTCATCGCGCCCCTTGCCGGCGTTTGCCGGCTAAGCCAGCTTCGGGCGCTTTGAGCATTCGCACCCAGACGCTCCGGAACGCGTTTACACGCGTTCTGGCGCGTCTGTGTGTGAACGGGGAAAGCGCCCGAAGCTGGCTTAAGCTTTCCGCCTGAACGCGTTCCGTTTCGAACGCGATTCAGTGCGGAAATGCCTATATTCTCTGTATTGTCTCTGGTATATGAGACCATCACGCTTTTGCCAACAAAAGCCAAGCTGTTATGTGCCCATCACCGTCTCAACCCAATATGCAATAATGGAAGGTCAGTAAATCTCACAGGACCCTCCTTCAACAGGGAATCTCAACTCTGTATCTGTCTATAAAAGTTTCAAATGTAGTACAGTTTTTAAAGAGAACCAGCTATGTCACAGCCTGGGGGCTGTTAACAGAACATGGTGCACACACTTTGTCACAGCTTTTTATTCTTTTGGTATATTTTCATCTTCTTTCAAACTATTGCTTATGGAGCACATCTGGGCCTGTTAGGATCTGGTGTTGGAATGTCAGCTGGCAATCAACTGAGAGTACCAGCTGGTGACTTTGCCTGGTGGCAACTCATCAGTTGCACTTCACCTGTTCCTGTCCACCTTGTGAACCCACATCTGTTATGAAATTTCTTCTCTGAGTCCCAAGCTTTAGGACTTCTGTAGCAAAGCAGCTTTTAATGAAAAACACTTCACTGTATTCCTTTTTAGTTTTGTCCAAACTATCCATCCTGGATGCCTATCATTGCTTACTTACTTTACCCTGGATTTTTACTTACATCTCTTGAGCTTCTTGTTTTATACCTTGTCATGTTTTTCATCCTGTGTTTCCACTTCAGTTTTTGCAGTGCTGCACATTCCCTCACTTTATGATCCCCTGACTTTGATTTGAAGGGCTTTCTGACATTTTGGGTCTAGTCTTGGCTACTACTTATTGTCTTAATGGTCTTGAACACTTGGCTCATATATGAACTTTGGTTATTGGCTCAGTCCTAAAAGACTCTACATTACTCCTGGATTAAGTTAAGGATCTACTTAGTGCTTTTGTAGTGTGCTCTGTGTGATGACTGAGTGTAGCACTGACATGAATCCATACTTCTCCTCCCACCATGATACATAAGTGCCTCTTATGGAGTTTGCAGCAAAGTAGGACAAAAAGCTTTCAGACCTTTTTCTTCCCCTTGTGGTCCTGCCACCATTGCACCATTTCTACTACATGGTAGTTTCATCAAGTACTTCGAATGTCCCTAGTTGTCAAGATCACAGTCAAAGAATCCCCAGCTTCCATCTTGATAGTTTGGGATAGCAGGAGGAGTGTAGACAGTAGACTGCCACTTTAAGGGGACCACTGTGAGCAGAGCAGTCCTCTTAATTCACATAGTGAAGAGTTCTATGCATGTAGCATCTCCTCCCCTCCTGTGCAGATCCCACCTATGTCTAACCTTACACCAGTGCCTAATGAATTGTTTGCCCCTATGCCCTTTGAACCACCATGTACCTTTGCTGTCCTGCACTTGTCAAGCATCTCTTCTACTACCACCACTCCAAGTACAGCTTGCTCTGTGCTTCTCCATCCAAAACTTCTTCACTTCCTTGTCTGGAACCGTGACTTCATGGGAGCTGCAGTTATTTTGAGCTTGTGCTCCTAGTTGAAGTTTTGACCCCTAGTTCCTAGGTCTGGAGTTCCTAGGTTCAAGCAAGCACTTCTGACCTCTGAAAGCCACTTCCATCTTAGGTGCAAAAAATACTCAAATCCTCCTGGCTACAAGAGGTCTTCTGCAGTATATTCAGGCTTCATTTGCCAACCTGTATGATATTTTTTCTACTTCAGAACTAAGACTAGAGCTGGATGCATCCAGGATCCAGGGCAGGAGGTGTGACCTATGCATAGACCAGAAAAGCTGCCACTTCTAAACAGAACACAGCTGCAAGGGGAACCTTCCCTTCAGTTGCATTGTTTCCACACTGCTCAGTTCTCCAATGAACCAAAAACGACCAGCTTCTAGCCAGCTCTCCAGTCTGTCAGAGGACTGCCCAGTATGGAAATAGAGGCACATAAGTCGCAATTTCCACCACCATATCTCCACATTGGAGGGGAGGGGTCTTATACCACCCAGAGTAGCCTTGGAGTCCTTCATTCATGATTAATAGCATGTCACTTTGGGTGATTTGGGGGCTGCTAGATGGCAGAACCATGTGGATGAACAGCACTGGAGTAACCAGATGGCTGGACATCCAGTCTCCATTGTGATTGGGGGCTACACTAAGTACCTGTGTGGATTAAGCCTAGATAACCTGGAACCAAAAAGCTGTAGGAAATTTTCTTGGGGAATTCTGGAATCTTGCTCAGTTAAACAAAGCTAGAGATGTATGTGAAATTATCTATGAATGCCATAACCATGTATTGATCATTTTGAGCCAATGCATTTATTTGAACATTTCTGCCTCTAATGCTCACAATGATCATGAATATTTCAATATTGTTCTCTTTCATCACGTTGCAGAAATCAAATACACTCTAATCCTATTTTATTCAGCTCCACCCCAACTTTCATGTCTCCTCAATAGAGAATTACAAAGCTCAGTTTGCATTCAAAAAGTCTATTGAACAGTAGTTCATGTTCACCGATTTTTGTATCAAACTGAACATATGGTGATTCTATATACAGAAATTCAAACCTTATCAGTCTCCTGTTCATGAACATCAACAATTTGATTAACAGTCTGTGTTTGTTGTGTTTTTGCATTTGAAAAAACCTTTTTTCAATATAAACTTATATTTTTCTATTTTTGAACAAGTTTGGAATTGAACACAAACAACCATTTGTATGATTAAAGGGCTGAACATCAAACCAAAAAATTGGGTTTTCAATTGAACAGTGAATTATCCATACAATTTTCATTCTTTGATACACACGTCATTTTAGTTTCAAAGTGCAACCTTGATCTCTCAATGGCCTCTGATACCACAGCATGATATACTATTGGATCACTTCCAGATATGGAGTGAGTTGGATGCCCTGTGCAACATTAGTTGTCCTCCTTTCTGCAGGGTGGATTCTATAGTGTTGGGTGACTGTAACTGTGAGCCTGTTCACTCTGACAGTAGACCAATCCAGGCCACTCACTTGATTACTCTGTCTGCAACTGGGAGTCATGACAACTCACCTGAAGCTGTTGCAGCCGTCCTACAAACAATCCAACTATCCACATGCTGACCAGGAGTGGATGTATCATTTCTGAATGACAGCCTCCACACCATCTTCCAGGTGCAGTGCGGCAAGTGGTGCAGTGGCATGATTGCAGCTGCATGGTCACACATAGCTGTCTGATCACCATTGCAATGCTGAGCCATATACCAGAAGCTGATTCAGACATTTCCTTGGTGATTCGATCAGCCCCTGGTGGCCATTCATATTTACAAATGCTGCTGGCTAGTTTATCACTTGAAAGTGCAAATGACCACCACAATGCTGGGCCATTGCTGGCCATACCCAACCAGTAAGAGCAGCCAGGCCCTATGTGTCCAGGGAGCTAGGTTGTGGAGTGCTACAGAGTACAGTTTTGTCACCAATGCTATTTAACATCTATATGAAGCTGTTGGAGGCAGTCATCAGGAGTTGGGGGCTGTATGGGTCTGTCTCTACCCACCCTATATCTTGAACTGGTTCCTGGATGCAGTGGTGGTCTGGACGAGGGCCAGTCTATGAATATTTGGTCTCTTTACTGAACCACTCAGTTTTATATCTGGTTTTAATTGCTTATTTTTCTCTGGGTATTGTTTTACCCTTGTTTTTAATTTTTCTTGAAACACTCAATATTTTTTTAAAATGAGAAGCTATATTTAAATGTAAATAAAAACATCTCTACTGCTGGTCACTGGACATCACTTGGCATAGTGGAAGACATTGTTCCTTCTGTTTTTACCATTTGAACAATAAAGCCAGTTTAGGGAGGAAAAATCTTGGACCATACTACCAATTCATTTCCAATCTCCAAGTGCCCTTGAAAGTGTTGTCCTAATTACAAAATTATTCCATAAACACTTCCAATCTGTTATTTTGGTTCACATCATCTTTCAGGCAGCTCTGAGGAGAAGAAATATTCTCTGTAAATGTCAAAGCAAAAGGTGAAAGAATATATATCAGGGCTGCTATACTTGGATTATATCGTTACATACTTCTAGCAGCAGCAGCAGAAGAAGAGTTGGCTTTTCTACCCTGATTTTCTCACCCATTTAAGGGGACTCAAAGCAGCTGACGAAGCTTTCTATTCTTCTCCCCACAATAGACGGCCTTGTGAGATAGGTAGGGCTGTGAGAGCTCAGAAGAGAGCTGTGACTGGCCCAAGGTCACCCAGCTGGCTTTATGGGGGAATGTGGAATCAAACCCGGTATCTCCAGATAAGTGTCCGGCTCCCTAACCACTAGACCAAACTGGCTCACACTAGAGGGTCATGCTAGATGATCTTGAAGGACCTATTTAAATTTCTATTAGGTGAGAAGGGGAAAAATATCAATCTCTGATTTCTCAGTGTACACCACTAATTATTAATGCAACATATATGGCTGAAGAAAATTACTGTAATTATTAGCTATTTGGTTAAATTGCATGACAGGCTTGCATATAGTGGGTGGTTACTGCAACATAGGTGATAATTTAGATATTTGATTGTCTGATACTGTTGCAAATAATAAACTTAAAACTGTCAACACTTTAGATATTTGAATGAATATTGCAACCTGAAGGTAAAAGCAATGGGATCATTTTGTCACAAACAAACAATGGAATAAGCCTGTGCATGAAAGTAGGGGAACACCTGAGTTGCCCAAATATCAGATTTTACTCTGGTAGCCTCAACAGCTTGATCCAAAGCAGTAAAACTACATCATTTGGTGCAAGGAAACATTTTATTTTATTTTTTGTTTGTTTGTTGATATTCCACTCTTCACCAAAAGGTCTCAGGGTTAGTCACAATAGGAATAAAATATATAAAATATTAAACACATTTTAAAATGTGATCCTCACTCCTTCACTCCCACAGACCCCATAGCCTGATCACGGTGGAATTGTGCTCCGTATAATCTGGATTTGATGCCATAAGACCCCATTGCAGACCCCTTTAATGGGGTCTACAGGAAATCCACATTATAGGTCCTGAACGACCCATTCAATCCGGATTTCCCTAGAACTGGTGGAAACAAATGTTGCTCTAATGGTGTCTGCAGTGGAAATGGGGTCTTCCTGCTCTGAGCCTAATGGGTCCCTAATGGGTACTTAATTGGTACTTACTGCTAGTGGAAAAAAACTCATAGTTATAACCAAAGAGTCCCTTGCTTCAATTCTGATGGCATGAAGACAGCCTGCCAGCACATTGTCATTTGCCATGATCAGACAGGCTTTTAGCACTATATTAAGAAGTATTTCCTTTCTTCCATGTGCAGATATTACCAAGAACTCAAACTACAGCTTGATAACCATAAACCATCAATTAACATAGTCAAACTTTACCTGGTGCCAACACAAGATTCAGCCAGGAGTAGTTTAAACAAGGAAATAGATGTTTCCATTTAAACAAGGAAATAGATGTTTCAGCCAGGAGTAGTTTAAACAAGGAAATAGATGTTTCCATTTCTCTGTTGTAGCTGCCCTTGAAGGAGGTGAAGAAGAGTAAGAGCTCATATCTTCAGTAAGATCACAGCACAGTCTTCAGCTGTGGATCATTATTGTGAATCATTTTTGGCCCACAACTTTGTCTTTCTCTGCTGCTCTGGTGGTTCCAACATATGGGTTGCTTCTGCTTAATTCACACTTGAAACTTGGCTCATATAGGTCAATCATAACAGAAACTATTGTTCAAACATATCCATGAAACTGTGTGACCAGAGTGCAAATTTATAATGATGATTTAAAGAAAATACTTTTCAGCAGATGGTGTCATTTAATGAATAAGTAAATTGTCATAAAGCTACTAATGAAGCTTGACATCCTCCTGCAAGGTTAAACAATGTTACACTGCTGATTTGCTACTTCCATGCAGGTAAATCTATTACAGTTTTTGCTGAATGTTAGAAGCTGCTTAGTTGTGATGTTCAGCACCTTACATGTCATTTTGATAACCCTCGAGAGTTCCTTAAATATATATTTAAAATATATATATATAAAACCGTTCCCCCCCAAGCCTGAAAAATCTGCATGCTTACTTTGTAGAGCAAGCCTGGCCAATGCAACAATTTCTGCACTGTGTCTTTCTTACTTTATGTATACGATTTATTTGCTGTGTCTAAAACTAGAAAAGCAAAACAATTTAGCTTTATGTCTGATAGTCACACATTCAAATTCTACTTTATAAGTTTTCTACTACGTTTGTGCACTTCCTTTTTTATTTTAGGATAGATTATCTTTTCTATATACTTGTGCCCACTCATGGGTAGAAAGGAAATCTATTGGAAGCAAAAAGTTAATTTGTTGCACTTATTTACTCATGTATTTAATTTATTCTAAAGTTTTTAAATCAATCAGCATAATGCTCTTTTATATGTTTTATGCTTACAAAAACTACACGGAGCATATCCACTCAGGCTTTTCAGCATTTTGTGCTAATTCAGTGGTTATGAAAGACCATCCACATATCTAAACAGCACCTTTGAAATGAGACTTTCAGAATGACTTTAGCCTATGGAAAGGTGGGAGGGGAGCAGAATGAAACTGTTTTTGTTATTAGCCATGTCAAAAATAGTTTGAGGGTGAGCAACAATTTTGTTTAAAACATATGCTGGGAATCAGCACTTGAGCTAACGTTTCAAAAACCTCTTTAACTTATTAAACATAAAAGCCAAATAATCATGTTAAAATTCATGTTAATTCTGTCTCTGTCATCAAAAGAAGAGAAACTATTCTCCAAATACAGTGGGTTCAACACTCCATCTACTGGAATTCCATTTCAATCATCAGCCTATATGAGGGCTGGGAGAAAGCAGACACTGCATCCAGACAGAGGGAATATAGCACCATCAGGGCACCAGTATGGTAGCCCCACCATAGGCACACTCTCCCCCACATCTCAGAATGCATTGAGAACTATGGTGGGTTTTCCAGCAATAACATTTTTTAGGCTCCCACTTACCTTCTGGATGGAAGTGCCATGATTGTTCCATCCAGCACACAGGCATGGAAGTTGAAACAGGTGTCCATGGTTGTGTGGAGGTGACATCAAGCACATCTGGGCATTTTGGATGCCTGGAAGCTTGTGTAACTTAAAACGTGTAAGGCTACCAAGGGTTAATGGCAGGAAAATCAATATCCTGAATTATGCCTTGCTAGTGGATTATTTGGCCATAGTCTGGAGGTGGTGAATTATTCAGGAGCAAGTACATCAAAAATCTGACCTGAGAACAGGCAAGCCCATTCCTTTAAAATAAAAAAACAAAGCCCTCTCTTTTTCACCGAGGAGTCCTCTCAAAAGGGAAATGGCAGCATAGAAAAGAAGAAAGGAACAGGAGGAATAACTTTCAATGAGACTCAGGGTCTTTCTGTACTTGGCTTTAGGCCGCATCCCCATGCACTCCATTTAGTGCGGATTGGACTATTTTTAGTCTGGATGCGGGGCCAAATTTGAATTGAGCCATCCCCATGTGTTTGCTGATAATGCAGGCTCAATTTGAATATGGGTGCCCTCATGCAAACCGTGGTAAACCCCTGCACAGGGAAACAGCATCTTTTTCTCTCCTCCCCCTCTCTCCTGATAGGAAGTCGGGTTGACGTCACCAACCCCTGTGCCGCCCGCTGTAGTGATCACAGGGAAATGCCACCCAACATCTCCTTCCCAATCGTGGCACATAGGGTTGAAAGGCAACAAAAATATAATAGTAAAAGAAAAAGAAAAAGCCAGATTGTTCTGCGAAGCCACTATGGGCGACAGTTTACTGGAGGTATGCACCTCCACTCCACCTGGCATGGCAGTTTAGAACTCATGTGCAATTTAAACTAAATTATCAGGTCTGGCTTGGTGATCAGAGAAGGGGGGTGGAATAATGACCCGTGGGAAAGTGGAAAAGTGATTACATCCTTTGCTGTAAAACTGGGGTGCTCAGTTATTGTATGCACATTTCAGAAGCTGCTATTTGTCTTGCACATTCACCTGGCTTGGCAATAATGGTCACAGAAAGAGACTCACTTTTGTTCAGTCACCATTTATTGCCAAAAATGCCCAAACAGTTGCAATCTCCAATGCACAGGACAGGAATGGTGAGCACAGGATGTGAAACCCCACCCGCTAATGGCACAAGCATCTAACTCCTTCCCAAATAGCCTGGGAGTGTCTCTTTTTTTAAAATTAATTTTTATTAATTTTAAAAACAACATAACATAAAAACAAATGAACAGTATCTATCGTACAGTTCCTTGTATATATCTTCATTCTTCTTGCTGTTCTTTTTTTTCTTTGACTTCCTCCGCTTGACCAACATCTGTCCATTTTGTTTCTCCCCCTGCTCCTTGAACACTCCTCGATAATTACCAGCTGACTCCTCCTTTACTACAATACCTAACCTATCTATGCCATAATTAATTTTATTTTTTTAATGAAGCTTCTAATCTTACAAACACTTATCCATTTTAATCTTTTATAAGCACATAAGCAGAAAAAGAAAAGAATAAAGAAAAAAAGACATTCTAGCCTAAACCACATTACTATAGTATTGTAATCCATGACTTATGATTGACCTATCCTTATTTGATTTTCCCCCTATATTTAGCTCTATTTCTCTTAATATAAATCCAACATGTCTATCATTTATATATTCCCCCACTTATCTCAGAAATACATTTTACAGAGAGCTATTTTTATCTAAACTAACATATTTGTCCTTCAATTTAGATTTCACAGTTATACATTTTCCCATTTTTAATACTGAATTTAACAACTCATCCTATTTCCCACCTACTAGTACCATTTCACCCACTAATGACACAAGCATCAATCTCCTCCCCAAATAGCCTGGGAGTGTCTCCACGCACGGACTTAGCCTCCAGAATAATGCAGACTTGGATCCCAAACCGTAGCAAGGACAGTTTCTAGAGGACTAAATTTAGCTTGAATTTGGGCAATTTGGTCTGCATGTAGCCCAGTTAGGGGCTTTGCATGGGGACGCTTCTTACTAAATTCAGATTCGATTTGGACTATATAGTGCATGGGGACACAGCCTTACTCTAGTATATATTGTGGGATTTGGGGTGGCTTTCTGCATGTTAGTGTAGATCATGGCAGGCCCCAGGAGAGCCCTGCCATAGCCTGCATTAGCCTGCAGATAATAGACACCTATCCCAAGATATATTTCAGAATAAGACCAAGTGCAGAAACAGCCTCAGTATGAACAAGAAACATGCTGACTCTTCCCCAATACTAAACAACATGAAAGTACAAAGAAAGAAATTAATTATATGGAGCTACCATAAACACCAAAAGGCCACTAGCAGTGGATGTCCTAAGGGATAGATGTGAGGAACCGGTGACTGTACAGCTCAACTGATCATTTAAATTTTGTCCATTTATGATGGGCAGATTTTCATGCCAGGCTATCTTAAAACTTCTTATTGAGAGGCAAACTGATTCTTTTAACATAATCTGAGCATAATTACATTAAATATGCTTATAATTCCGTGTTCATTTTAAACAACCTATTTTTCTCTACATGTGCACGAATTTTTTTTTGACATTCTATTTGAATTGAATCAAATACCCAAAAATCCAGTCCGATTCAAATCTTTTAAAGTCGAATTTAACAAGATTTGATTCGTATTTACCAAATTTGAATGTATTCATTCAAATTTTTTATTCAAATCTGCACATACAAATTTTGACAGCATTCATATATGCATGTACGCATCTTCCCATCATCTGCACACATCCGTATGCATCCCGTAGTTATCCCGTATTTTTGTCCTATACAGATGCAGGAAAGATGCGGATCTTCAAGTATGCATCATGTACAAACCCATACACATACAAATGTCCGGATAATTCGAATGAATAGATCCAAAGTTTGAAATTCAATTTGAATATTTACATTTGAATTTTGGGACATTCTATTCAAGTTCAAATATTGAAATTTGGCACATTCAATCAGATTTTGAATGCCTATGAATATTTGTACACATCCCTAATTTCAAAAAAAGTGAAATCTGGACCAAGGAAATTTTTTAAACCCCTAATATCAAAGAACAAAATAGCCCTGTACAAAAAAAAAAAAAGTCTGTCTGAAAACTTAATTAGTTTTGAATTTGTTATTCCAAGGCAAAGATGCATATATTGCTACAAAGAATTTGTAGATTTTATATTACTGGATGTTGTTCTATAGTAAGCAATGCATAAAAAAAGAAAAGAATGGGGAAAAGCAATACAGTTAAGTTTGACATAAATATAAATGTTTTTAAAGACTGAGAGCTTAATATTGCTTAGCGATGAAACATCTAGGGCTATAGTCAAGAGTTTAGTAGGGGCAGGGAACTGATCTCTATCTAGAAAAATAAGCATTATTAAAACACTCATTCTAGAAATGAAAAATGCCCTACTACAAAGGCAGAGTATGGCTTAGAAGAGTCTTGAAAACTGATTAGGTGGACCTGGAAGACCAGATTTGATATCTAAGCCCTTTCTGCTCTAATACATTGACTTTTGAAATTATATTTACCCTAACTCTAGTCTAGCTGTAAAGCTGAAGCTAAATATTTTCTTTGAATCACCAAGGTTGGCCACCTTAAAAGAATTATTACACCTTTTGTGTGCTCTTTAATTTAAAAGAATATCAATTCTAGTAGGAGTGATGGGAAGTTTTTCTGTTTCGTTACCAAACTGTTAATCTACAAGATTCATTCTCCTTGAAACAATGTATGGATCAAATGCAAATGTCCTCAGGAATTTATGCTTCTAATTCTGTGCTACAGTTTCCCAACAATACTTGTTTACAGAAAGACAGATGTGTCAAAATTGGGCATATTTGTTATTTAAAAAATTTGGGCTTATATTAGAACAGAACAGATTAATGTGTGATGTGAGTCACACACAAAAAAATCAGGATTTGTTTGTGCTTCTTGAAAAAATAATACATTCCAGCATTATATAAAACAAATGAGGCTTGAGTGGAAATGTGGTAGAGTGAAGCGTTTAGGGTCAGCGCTCCTTCTGTCCTCACTTTAATGAAGCAAAACCACATTGTGTGTGTGTACACAAGTATGCATGTGTGTTTGTTTCTGCTCTTTAAGAGTCAGTCAGTATTCAGTGGGGGTATTCAAATCTGCTAGAACATATATATCAGATATCTCTTTCTGAAAATTGGTTTATTCTTCTGCTGAGGCACAGCTGCTGCACCTGTAGTGTGCTGCAATCCTGGCTGGAGCACACTGGTGCTGGGCTAAATGGGGGAAGTGATAGCTCAGCTGGCTGGTGATAGCAGAAGGACCATAAAGCCCAGGAGGAGGCAGCTGCCCATTTGGCTAAGGTGCTCACCCAGGAAGGGTGGGACTGATATCAGGTGGGTGTGGGACCTGTCAGAGTAGCATTTTCCAGCATAAAGTGTGCAACTGTGTTGAGAAAATACTAGGCCATTCACCCGCAGCACAACAGCTGCCTGTAATATTGTAACATAGTCACAACAAGAAATGTTCCTGTGGGAAGCAAGCGGTGTTATGAGAACCGAGGATCAGTGCAACACAATAGAATGGTCTCAGTAAGTATAGGTCCAGTGTGCTCACATGGGCTTCTGCTGTTCTGTGACATCATGAATTTCGACATGTATAACCATCTTTCCTCTGTATCCTATATGATAGTATCATAGTAACAATGTAGAAGATACTGTAGTGTATCGCTATTCATATTTTAGTGAAGTTGTTTACCTGTATTATTTCATATACTCATGCATTTATTCAGCATTTATCCATGCATTTACTCAGTATTTACTCTGCAACCATAAAGCAATAAAACCTTCCTTTTCGAATGCAACCAAGTTTCTATTTTTGCATGTGAATTCCAAGCTCATATGCTAACTGCTGTGCATTTGCCAAGTGCAAGCTCCGTCACCTGTCAAAAGTCTCAGCAGGATCCTTGCAGCTTTTCTATGAAGCTTAAAGCTAAGGGTGTGCACAAATGCAATTATTGACATTCGATTCATAATGAATCGAATATTCAAAAATCCAAATTCGTACAAATAAAGAAAAATGAATGTTTGGATATTTGAACCAATACAAATACATTCATATCTATTTGTTCAAATATTCAATATGTATCCAATGATAGGAATCTCTTACACATCTGTATGCATCCCATACACATTCCATTTTCATCCCATACATATTTGTATGGATGCGTCTAGATGTGCACAAGATGCATACGGATATGTATGCATATCCGTACACATACAAATGTCCACATTATTCATACAAATAACCTGAAATATTCATATGAATAATAATCTATGAATGTCCAGACACTCAAATCATATACGAATCTCCGAATTCGTACAAATTTGTACAAATAACAAATATTTTGAATATCCGTGCACATCCCTACTTAAAGCCCCTTTTGACATAAGTGTGGTAGGCACCTGTCACCAAACCTTTGCTCAACTCATTTCAGGTGACATAGCCCTTTTGTTTTCCACACAAAATACTGAGGGAATAGTGGACTCACATCCCACTGTATAGATACTTTTTTGATGGTGAAAAGCCCACGCTTTCCTTGTGGTGAACTGGGGGAAGGGTGGACTCATTGGGTCACTGAAGTGGAAGCACATGGACCTTTCCAACAGCAAAAAGGCCTTTTGCTTCATTCAAGGTGAGCCTGGAGAAAGTGGATTTCCTTTGTCCACCGCACAGAGAAAAGCTCCCTTTCTTATGTTTCAGTTTTCAGACTTCCTAGTAGAGAACCAAGGTGGTTCTTTTACTTCAGAAGGCAGCAGAAAGTAATAACTGAACCTTTATGTACTGTATTATGTTATGTTCATATTCATGTAGACAGACATCCTCTGTTCTGAGGTGAGGATAGCTGAAGTTTTCTTTCCTTGGCTCTTTTTGCACTAACCTGTCCTAGATCTGTATCAATGGTTCTGGAATAACCATGGCCACTCATCTGGATTATGTGGAGGCATTGGCCAGATCAGAGTCAACTGCACTTAAGATGCTGATCTGATCCATGCCTTCCTCACAAGCTCTTCAGACCCTCTCCCATGCATCTGAAGGCTAGGAATGAAATGGGTCCACCAGAGATCTGGATTATGGGCCTCTTAATCCAGACCTGCTTCTGTCTTTTGCAGATGGAGCTAGATCAGGAGATTGCGGGGCTTCTTTGAGAAGGCCCAGGATCCAGACCAGGAGGATTACAGGTAAGAGCATAGGACCCCTTGTTGCATGAGTTTCTCTTGCTTTTGTTCATTCTTGAACACTTCCTCCCTCTGCTCCTTTGGTCAAAAAGGACCAAGTTTGTTTGTTTTTTCTTTCACAATTTCTTCTACTGTATCAAAACCAAGTTCCAAATAACATCAACTTTGGCTTCCTTTTACCTCCAAATTGGCCATATTATCTAAACTTTTCCGGTCCCCTAGCATGCCTACTGTATTAACCTCAATAAGTCCTTGGCAGCAATGACCAGATAGGAATATTTTGCTTATTATGATTGTTCCTCTGATAGCAACAACACATCCAGTGTTAGCAGTGGCTGAATTTCCTATAGCCAGGTTATCTATCCTAAAAGACATTATCTCCAGCCTCTTTGCTGTTTGAAATGATAACAGTCCAACCATTCTGAGTGCTATTCAAAGTGCTCTAATGACCTCACATATTATTCTAAGTACTCTGAAGGTAGCTGAATCTGCTCCCCAACCCACACTTTTGATGACTTTTTGGTCCTGCTGCAATTCTCATGCTGTATTTTGGCTGCATCTATCTCCCAGTCATATTTTAAAATAATGCTGTCAAATGGGAATTGAAGGTACATCAAATTGTAGGTACTTAGGAAGCATCTTAGGTTACAGTTACAGGTTTCTTTAGTATCACTGAACCATGGCTAGCTGCTGGTTGACTGAGTAGGCACCACCATGAACACCTCTGTGTAGTTTCCTTGACAGGAAAACAGAACTAGCATATAGAAGTGGATGCAGTTTTTTCACTGTTTGATACAGCAGCCAGTAAAACGTGAGTCTTCATGTTTGATGTGACCCCAGAAACATCCATTCATGTGATTTACTTTCTGAAGGTCCAAGGATTTTTTGCTGACTGCTAAAGAGCCCGTTGATTGTGGTGCTGGAGAGAAAAAAAGAAGGCAAACAGACATATCCTGGAAGAGTTACAGATCTCTTGTTGGGGTAGCAGGCTGATAATTTAATTAGTGATAATAGTCCAAAACTGTGGGACTTTTTGCACTTTGCTTATGGTCCACGGGAAGCAAAGGTTGAACTGGTGTAAGTATACACTAAAGCATCCACATTTGCTGATGCTCTCCCCTAAACTTATTTTACATGCGTATGGCTGTCCAGATGAAAGCCATGTTTGAATCATGGTGCTGGGTACCAGCGCATGTGCATGGCGCTGTCACTGGGGCAACCACATGATGCATGCATCAGCACACCTGCACATCATGTCAGCACACCTGTGCAGCATATCATATACCTCTCCAGCATCAGGAAGATGTGTGGATGATGTGAATGGAGCCTTCCTGGCTCTGACTTGAGTAGAAGGTGAGTGTCATGCCTCGTGCCATCAGCTCCTTCTCCTCTGAGGACGAGGAGGATGTTGGACACGCTAGCCAAGTCAAGCCAATCTTCCTTGCCAGTCAGGGTGACAAAGGAGCACCTCAAGAGTCAAACATAAACAGTGATCTTGTCTCCCAAGTTGGAGACAGCTCGAGTAAAGATGCTGAGCAACGCCCTTCAAAGAGCTTTCTCTGGCAACAGCAAGAACACCTAAGACACTCTCAGCATCTGCAGCTCAAGCAGCAGCTGCACCAGAAGGGGCTCACCTCTCACAGCTCTACTTAAGAGCCACTCAGACCAAACAGGAGCTGTTGGAGACAACAGTTGTAAATCTGCAGCTCCCAGAACTCATGATCCTTGCTTCTTGAATTATTACTGACAACGCTGACCTCCTGGTACTTTGACTCTGGCTTTCCCTGACTTTGTTTAACTCTTTAACCCCCAACAGACTTTGGAACTTGACGGCTTGCTACTGCTCGCCCTGAGTGCATGTGTGTGTGTTTGCCCCTTGAACGTTGCTGGCCCAAGACATGACAGTGAGTGCACACATGGTGCAATTAAACCTACACCATGCATAGTTCACACAGGGAATGCTCCTGCACAAAAGGAACCATTTCTGGAAAAGAAACAAGCCTTTCAAGTGCAGGTGCTCCATCTGGGAGCATTGCCCATTTGAACTACCCGACCAGGTGTTAATTGGCCCTGTCTCTTCACATAGTGGCCAAACTTTCATTTTACCACACCCGCTACCTTTGAGTAAAAAGAAGGTATGTTACTGTTTATTATGAGGATCTCTGGATGATTACTGAGCAGTTGTACATTATGTTAATAGTGATGTGTTTGCAAAAAATATTGTTGTTCTCTACCTCTTCATTTTAGAGTTCTTTTGTATTGACTTTACCTTCATTTTGATTACAGAATTAAGGGTGATGCTTATTACTAGGTGCCATCACGTTGGGGCTGACTCTTAAGTGACCACATGAATAAAGCAATCTAGTTTTCTTGACTGATTACAGAAGTGGTTGGTTTTAGTCCATAGTTCGCTTGGCACTACATAGTTCTGTGTTGGTACTACATTTTGTACCACCGCCCCTCATCCCATATCACAACACTTCAGAATCTTGGCTAGTTGGGTTCATGAGATTGTATATGCCCTGGATATTTTGGAAAAAATACTTTTCTTTTAACTTATATGAAATCTCTTGATTAGCTGAGAGTTCCAGTGACTGTGAATGTTCAAAGCATGATGTTTTCTGCATAAGATTATTATTATTTTTTCCTGTCCATTAACACAGTAGGCAAGCATTTTAACTAATGAAGAACTTTATTATATGGGAAAACTGATTTGCAGCTGTATCCAAAACTTCATATGCCATTCTTTTTCAGTCAGTACTTTGCAACCCGAACGCAAGTAAGAGCATCATTTTTAGATTGATTAAATGTCATACAGATAGGGCATTCTGAGAAAATAAAATAGTATTTTGTTTCCCATTATTACTAAAACATAAAATGGGGAGATAGTCCATCCTAATGGGAGAAACTGTAGACAAGAAACTTCTGTATCTAAGTGGAAGGCTCTCTTAATGAAGACAGTGTACTCATATTTTTATTTATTTAGTGGTTATGCAAGCGTATCCAAAGCTGTTGTAACCGAGGGCCTTTTACAGTTCACCTTCCCTGAAAAAATGTCCCAGGAAGGCAAAGGTGTGGAATGCTCTTCAGGATGCTCAAAGCATTTGAAATGTGACTACTGGCTAAGTGAGAATTGCTTCTATTAAGGAGGTGATCACAGTGTCACGACAACATGCTCCATTCAAACCTTTTCCATCCAGGCCAAGGAAAAGCTGCTGGGCTCAACTTCTACGCCAGGAGAAACATCATGATTATCAGTGCTCAGCGTTTGCAAACTTTGTGGTTCACAAAAGATTCTGATGATCTAAGCATTCACATAAAGGAAGTTGGCAACCAGACAGATTGCAGGGGCCAAAGTTCCCCTTGCAAATTCCTCCCCCACCCCAACAAGTATTGGGGAAAGAGAAAGAAAGAGAGAGAGATGAAGATAATACAGTAAGGTTTTTTTAAATGAGATAAACTTTCTGGCCAGAATTAAAAGGATTTTGAATGCAAGAGAGATCCTAAACTTGCCTTTTCTTTAGCAGTTGCTCACCATGCTGAATAAAAAAATAACCTTTGAAGCAGATTAGCAGGTTCCTATACAGCATGGGGCTTGATTGCACCAAGCAGAAAAGGTTTATTGTTTTAAACCTCCAAGGCCAAAGGATCAAATATTTTGCTTCATATTAGGGCATAGAAAATGTTGCTGACAACTGGAAATCAAGAAGTTTTATGGTAGAGAAGATATTATGCACCGATGAATATTAGTGAAATATATATTCTAATCTGTAGATGGCGAATTTATTTTCCACTGTACAAGTGAAAAGAAAGGATGAATAAAAATTCCTGAGAGCCCAATTTCATGGAGTAACTCACAGATATTAATCATATTAAAGATCAGTAAACTATGCTGAGATACCAATCTATCTCTGAAAAACAGGAGTTATGATTTAATCATGTGACTACAATAAGTAATGAGGAAAGTCTGTACTTTGAATCCCAAAAGCAGTTAATGAAATTCACAGAAAAATAAAAATCTGATCTTCTTCTTCTCCCTGGAGCCACATATTCTCACAAAACATCCTTGGAAGGTCAGGTTCCCCTCCTAAAAATATTATATTTAAGAGCAAGAGTTATGGGAAGAGAGGCCAGGAAAGAGAATGGAATTATTTTCTTGAACTTTCTTTGGCCCCATTCATTCAAAGCCCGTATGGCATCAGGATCTTAGCAAGAGGCTCTGAACCACTGAGGTAATAAAAGAAGCTGCAGGCACATGCTGTGCACATTATTAGCAATGAGGACTCTGACAGGACTCACTGTGATGGACTGGTAGTGGCACCCAAAGTTGGCCATTTTCAGTACCCAACAGAGAGTCTCAGCAGGATTTTTGGTTTTTGAATTGCCTCTTCCTCCCCATTTTTTGGACACATAGTGGCTTCAAAATACTTTATCCTGGATTACAGGTACTAGGGATGCACACAAATATTTATAGCATTAAAAATTTGAACCAATTTGACTGAATTCAGATATTTGAATTTGGATTGAATGTTAGTACATTCGAAGATTAGCATTCAAATTCAAATCAAATGTTTCAATACATTTATATGAAGCAAAAATAGTAAATAAGAGGAAATAGGCTACAGTTGTGGGTTATTTCTGTCTCCCTCTCTTTATTGAAAATATTTATATGCTGATTCGTCATCTAAAAAATCTTTCAGTGATTTACAATATAAACCTAAATCAAAAGTTAAAATTTATTAAAACAGGCAAGTATGAAGTCAGTACTAATTTCTAAAATCCTCTCAGTCCTTAATTATAGCAGGAAATGGGATGGCAATGTGTTGTTCACCTCCATCAAATCATCATAACGTTTCTCATTTGATTATTTGGAGTTACTCGAATTTGGCATAAGACTGCATATGGCCCCATGTTCCCACTTTCAAGAAGTAAGTAATTACCTTTTAAACACATATTGACAGCTACCCTAAACAAAGGCTTTTAAGAAAATCTATACACAAAATGCCTGAGTAGGTATAACTGTAAAATCAGCACTTCACAGCCAAAAATATTGTCCCATGAAGATGTCTGTTTATAAGATGCATAGAATGTATTATCCAGTAACAAAATTGCTTACTATGTCACAGAGATAAGGAAATACCTGAGACAACCTTTTCCCAGGAGGTGCAACTTATGTATCACTGCTTCAAATTAGATATCATTGCCAGAAAGCTTTTGCAGAGGGTATTCAACACCCTGTCACCTTCTCCTGTGATGAAACACTGCCAATTATGCACTTTTTAAATTTAGTCAACAAGCAATTACTGTATTTTGGAAGAACCTAACTCTAGAATATTGCTCATTTCTACAGCAATTGGGTGGTCTTCAGTTTTACAATGTAAGGGTAACTCCAGACTAAACGCCATTCATCTTCCTGTATGGAAGTCTTTTTAAGTCAGTTACATTTCAGGAAGTAAGTTCAACAGAGGACGGCCTATTCATGAGTTCAAATTCAGATTGTACCAGTGCTGGTAAAGCATGGATTGATATCAGTCATCTTTGTCCTGACGCCATTCCCACCTTAGGCTGCATTGGTCACACATTTCTGCAGAGATTGGCCTGGGTTTCCTCCATGGAGTTCTTGGCTCTCTACCCCTTTTGCTACATCAAATTTATCTTGTTTCCTATTGGATGCCATTGATGTCACTCAAACGAGTTGAGGCCGTGTGCTTACAATTCTTTTTAAAGCCTGCTCCCAGCTCCATGCCTCCTTCCTTTTTTATGTGCTTTTTTTCTTGCAATTAATTTTTTTTTAATTATAAAAATAAATTTGAGAGGGATCAGACACATAAACTGACATACTCCGCATATGCTGATTGGCCAAAGGGAAGGTGCCTCATGAACATGCCAACTAACTGAAAGGAAATACTGGGAGCCACCAACCACAGCACAGTTCTATTTCCTTTAGGTTGTCCTCCCACTCACATGTGAGAAAGTGGCAGATGGAATGGAATTCTAGGCTGGCCTGAGTCCCTTTCAGTCCTGTAAAAACAAGATTAACAGGTATAGGCAAGCTTGGAAAATAGCTTAACTAAAATTAATGTGAGTAACAGGACCTGGGGACTGAATCAGGTCAACATAAAACACTCGTGTGACCATGGCTCAAGTTAGAAACTGAGCAAAAATAGAAGATCACAATTGTCCTCCTTATAGGCAAGCTCAGCCAGCGTCTGATAAATAAGCAGAAGCCTTGATATATCCAGCTTTCATTCCTTCTTCAGTGGATTCTAAGGATTATTTCTGCCTTCAGCTCTTTAGTAAAAAACTAAAAGAATAATTCAAGTTATTTCAAGTAATAATAATTCAATTATTATTGTGGTGGACATGTTGACTTCATGGTGAGTTACCTACCAAGTGCAAAGTTTGTGGACTTTCATGGTGTCTTGATAGGCTGATAGGAGCCAGTGATCATGGGACATACCAGTACCAGTGACATTGGGAAATCTAAGCTGAGGTGTCTTTGAAGCCAAATGTAGGTTGTTCGGTAAAAGATTGAAGTCCAGGATCTCCAAAGATGCATTCTCAAAAATGCTTCTAGTTTCCAAGAGGGCCCTTTTCAATGTTGTCTGCATGCCCACAGTTGGTGGGCCACTGTGAGACAGGATGCTGGACTAGATTGGCTGTGGCCAGATCCAGCAGGGCTCCTCTGATACTCTCATGTTCTAACAATGCCTAGGGCAGGATACACGCAGTAGTGGATTTTGCTGACTGAAGTGTTAGAGCACTTGTTACCCAGCTTCAGAGTTTCTGCTTGACCCTACTTTAAGAAGTGAAGAAAACATGGGCTGTGGTCACACCTAAGGTTTAATCCGGCTTCAGTCCATCTTCAAAGTGAGAGAACATATCACCAGAATGACCAGTAATTTTATTTTCACATTATATATCCCAAAGGTGAATTGTCTGAGTTATTTAACACTGAAAGAAAACAGCTTGTCACTTTGCTGATGTATTCTCTCACTCCAAAAGTGGACTGAAGCTGGATTAAACCTTAAGGGCGCATCCCCATGGGGTTGCCCCTGATGCGCTGTGGCTTTGGAGCAGCCTTAATGCGAATTAAGATTCGCATTGAGTCTCCCTGGCAATGGAAGACAGGGTGGGTTCAAGGCAAACCCACCTGTCCCCATGGAAACTGCTGCAAGTCCCTGCATCGGCATGCCGCTGTATTCTCCACCGCCCCCTTACCTGAGCACTTAATCACCCAGGTAAGGGGCTGATTTACTGCAAACAGTCACCTGACAGCTGCACGTCAATCAGCTGAGCAACTGTCAGGGGATTATAGCAGCTCTCATGCGCACAGGCAGAGCTCCGCTAATGATTAAAAGTGAGATGCGAAAAGAGGTGCATATTAATTAGCTCCTTGAAGGGAGGCTGACTCATCAGAGCTCACAGGCTTTGGGAAGCAAATTAGGCTGAGGGAGGCTGACAGGGGATGAGGGAGGGGAGAGAGCAATACGCTACAAGTGGTTTTTCCCGTCTCCAATGACAGAGGCTGGAGCATCCCCATGCTTAAGAATAATTCATGCTTGGCTACTAATTCACAGTGAGAACAGTTGCAAAGGGGTTTTTAATGTGGATTTATGCTTTTTGTCCTTCATGTAGCCTGAATTAAGGCTTTGCATGGGGACTCTCGTGAGGTTGTAGCAACTGTAAAGGTTTGCACAGGGTTATCAATTCTCAAGCCACAGAATCTTCCTAATTCCACAAGCTTGCAGCACACACTCGACACCAGCAGGGGCTGGACTCTTAGCCTGGGGGCAGAATGGCTACTCAGCCACATGGCCTATGCAGACAACAACTTCCTGCTTCCTCCGGCCACAGGATATGACATCAGAAGGACTTCTGACCTGCTCAGCTGACACAGCTCCACCTATCGCCTCCCTGGATTTTCTCCTGAGGTCACTTCCTTCCCCGCCCCTCTGTGGCGGGGTACTTAAAGCTCTGCACAGAAATAAAGCTCTCTCTTTTCCTCTCATCTTGTCTCCTGCCTAACTTCTTTCTCCTGTGCTCTCTGTCTTTAATCACCATAAGAGCACATGGTGATCTCTTATAGCATGCCGGTGGCTAATAAGGGATTTACTTTCGCAACACCTGGTACCAAGATCGTTGCAGCCTCTTGGGTTGTAACCACATATCGCTGTGGTTCTCAGGACTGCAGCCAAGACCGAGGTAGCCATAAACTACCTCCCCCAGGTTTCCCAGAGCCCAGGATTCAGGTTGCAAATCCGGATTGCAACATGAGGTGAAATGGCTTTTGCCTTGTAGTATCCTTACCGTGGGGACGGCCAGTAAGTGTGACCACAGCCGTGGATAAACCTGCTTCTGCTGCATTTTATTTTATTTTAGTTCATGTTGTTTTATTGTTTTTATTTGAATTTATTATTTTTAATATTTACTTTGGGAATAATTTTGCCTGGAAGCAGCAAAAATTATACATAAGATACAGCAGTTCCACTCTTGATTAAATTTTTCAACTTCACAGAAATATTAAACTAAATAATCAAAATGTAGAAAACAATCTATTTTCATTTCTAATACTTTTTCCTTCACTTCAGAATAAATACAAATATTCTGCATCCTCATTCAAATTTAAAGCAAATAAGACATGAGCCTAACAGGAAATTAAAATATAAAGTATTTCTAGGTGTTATACTATACCATGATGCATATCGTTTTGAATTTTCCACTTCTCATTGCATTAATATCTTAGCATAGCTCTGGAAGCTCACTGGTATAAAAACAGCCTGACCAGATTGCTGTGAAATTACATTTATCTGCCAAAAAGTGATTTTTCTTTCAGTAGTGTCAGGCATTAGTTGTTGTGTAAAAACTAAACTGAAGCTAGGATTAAGAATGTATACAGTTTTGACATTTTTTTTTTACAAAAGAAAATAACATTCATTCATTCATTTATATTTCTCTCCCACCCTACACCGAAGAGCGGGTAACAACCATTAAAACAACAGATTATAAACCAGCATATCTTAAAAACAGAAATATACATAAACAATACTAAAAGATTGAACATATTTAAAATAATATCCTAAATATTAAAATAATAACATTAAGAAAAGCTAGAACTTAAATTATATTATTGTACTAAGCCAAATTCATTGTATTGCATTGACACCCAGTTCTAGATGAAACAATTTTGCCCCCAAAACAACTGGTGCTTGATCTGGAGCTGCTTCTGGATTCCTTGTTGTCATTAGAGATCCAGGGGGCAGCAGCAGCCCCGGGAGTTTACCTCCATCTCTGATTGGTACACCAGCATCGTCTTTTCCATGATCCGGTAACCTCTAGATTAGACTACTATAATGCTACCCTTGAAGAGGGTCTAGAAGTTAGAACTAGTGCAGAATACAGCAGCTTGATTGCTGATGGAGTTTCTCGCTGGACGCATATAATGCTAGTCTTGAAAGATCTGTATACACGGCCTATCTGCTACTGAGCCCAGTTCATATAAAGCTCAATATAGATTGGCTCTGGATATCTGAAGGAGCATGTTCTCCCATATAGACCTGACTGAGTTCAGAGATCTAAAGGAGAGGACCTACTTGTAGATCTGCCTTCCTCATGCACATCTGGAAACTGCGCAGTGATGGTTTACTAAAACAGTAACAAACGGATGTAACAACATCTAGGTGCTCGCTATATCAATGTTTCTCATTTAAACAAATAATTTTTGCCTATTCTCCTTAGTCTGGAGAATCTAAGGCGTCCTTCCATATATTTCTTTTGGCCTAAACTGACAGGACATCCTGACCCAAGATACACAGCTCATCCCACACTAGTAATATAGCCACCTCCAGCACTACCTTCAAAAGCTGTGTCCTGCTGATTGCAAAGCCATTATGGAGCCTTCAAATGCCAGGAACCAAAGTTCCCAGCTTTCAAAGTTGCCAGGAAGGCTCATTTCAGAGATATGCAAACTTCCAATGCTGCTTCTGGCAAGGTTTCTTGGTTCACCATTGAAACAGGTCCTTCATGTGTTCATCAGTACACTGGTAGATATCATTGAGAAAAGGGCACCATTTCAGGTATCTATCTTGGTCTGTGCCATATCCCAGTCTAGCAGATGGAACAGAGTGGACTAGAACATTCCATGAGCCAGAATGCTGGCTTTTTTAAAAGCAATCTTTATTGACCTCACAAAGAACTCATGTTAACCTGAAACAATACTTGACAAAAGCATTAACAACAACAATAAATCTGTTAAACCAACAAACATAGATTTACAGTAGTAAAACATTAACCAACATTAACTTTTAAACATGATTTCAACTTAAATAAATACAGTTCAGAACATACTAATTATAAAATCACTGTAGAAATGACAGTGAAGGGAGAATGTCAACTTTTGATCTAGTCAGTTCTGAATACTTCATCCATTTGAATACTTAATATCATGTTCATTGCCTATTGCTTCCTTTCCCTCATTTTGGCAAGCATAAACCAGAGGCCTATTTGCACTTAGGCCTCCGGATGGAATTAGGACAGCCCTAGGACAGAGCTTTCACTCTGTGGGTTAGGCGATTCCATCCAGAACCATCCGGGCCTGTCCCAGGACTGCCCTAACTGCAACTCAGCCCCAGCCATCTCAGAGCTGTCCAGCAGGGACAGCATTTGCACTCTCCCTGCTGGACAGCTCTAGAGTCCCACTCTGGGCTGCTGCCATTGGGCCATAACAGCCCACAGGCTGGCAGCCCCTTTCAGGGGTGGGGCAAGATCAAGCTGGAGCTGTCCCAGGGTTCTGCTGGCTGCCACCTCCCCAATCGCACTGGTGGCAGCCAGCAGAGGCTTCCTTGGTGCCCACCCCCACCCAGGGGTGCACGTCACCACCCAACTCCCCACGACACACCTTATCGAACCCGTAGTTCGATCTGCTGGTCATGGGGCCTGCTGGAGCAGTCTGGTGCTCTCTGGACAGGCACAGCCCATATCAGACTGCCCCCTCATTGAGCCGCTGTCCCCCCCTCGACCAGCCTTAGTGCACTTCAGCCTCTTTTCATCATATTTCCGAATCAGATGCAGCTTCTCTAAGCTTTTGTTCTCAATCCTTTTAAAAAGTTGTGGTCATACCTCAGGTTTAATCCAGTTCAGTCTGCTTTCAGAATGCTTTCAGAAAGACTACATCAGCAAAGTGACAAGCTGTTTTCTTTCATTGTTAAATAACTCAGAAAATTCACCTTTGGGATAGATAATGTGGAAAGAAAATTACTGGCCACTTTGCTAATGTGTTCTCTTGCTCTGCAGGTGGACTGAAGCTATTGCACTGTTGCAATATAGTGCCAGAAATGTGGTGTTATTTTCACGCATGTTAAGGATGTCCCTACTGTACACGGCTAGCTTGCAATACATGTTTTTTTTCATTGCCTAACAAATGCAAAAATCATACTTATGCTGGAATCAGATTTACAGTCTATGATAGCTTATCCCAGTTAGTTTCAACTCATTGCAAATCTAGATCGGAATTTGCTGTTTGTCTACAGACTGTAAAAATAATTGAACTAAGGCGAGTAAGACTTCTTGCTCAGGCATTTTTCACTCTATAGCTTGATCCTAGGGACTATTTGGACAAAGAAGAAACCATGAACAATCTAGTTCGAAAAACCTTCTGAAACTGAACAAATGTTCCTTATTCAAACTGATGACAACACAGAAACACCCAGTTAGTTGCAGATGAATACCCTGACGCTCAGACAAACTAATTGTAAAATGCAGAGTCTTGCAATGTTCAAATGTCAAAACATTCTTCCCAGCATTTTCCACATAGTGCCTTTATGTTACTTCAGACTCACTATGAGGGCATGATGTCTGCACCACACTGCTTCCTGATTGCACATTGTTTGCAGAAAGAGCATGGCAACTGTATAGACATAATACTCTTCTCTTGCTATGGCAGCACAAGTGTTTCATTGGTGGAACTGTTTGAAGAGCTCTAGGAAACTTAACCTTGGAAATTACCACTGTCCCACCTATGCTGTTTTGACCAGCTATATATTTGCCATATGCTTTTGCTTTCAGTTTCCTCTACCATTATAAATAAAAGCCATTTATGTGGTTTTGAGTGCTTTCCCATTGACCCTTACTTTTCATATGTATTCCTCAGGCAATTGCACTTGTAAAACCTAACTCTTCTTTTGAAGATCCATAGGGTGAATTGGGAACAGCTTTCCATCCCAAACAAGTGAGTCTCAGTTCATTCTGTGATATTGCTCTGGGAACTGACAGGAAAACGAACAATACGGCATGTAGTTCAAGAAGAGGATAAATCACTCAAGCTCCACCATCCTCCCTATTTAAATTCAGTCTGGACAGTGTAGGATGGTGATACTGAAAGAAAACTTATTCTACTATCAGGATTACTACTACTGGGAGTTAAGGACATATCTCTTAACTGTGGCAGATCTTCCTCAATGGATGTATCTGGAATTTAAATTGCATTATGAGTCAGACAGCCAAATCATTTTATCCTGTATTGCACTCTACTGCTGAATACATTTTATCTGTCATCAGTGCATCAGATTAATTAATTTAATTATTGACTGCAATAAGATAGCAACAATTTAGAATAAGACTGCATCTGGATACAGCTTTCTTTATATCAGTTCATTCCATATATAGTGTTGCTTCAAGGAGCTGAAAACTTATAATGGGAAATCCATCAGTAATACCAAGTTTCCCATAATAATGGTGATACTTACCTTTATGTCCGTCAGCAGCTTTCAGAATTAATTTGCTTGGGATTACTAGAAGCCATAAAAACATAACCAATAACCACCACCCCCAAATCATCCTGGACTGCTTTGGACTGTCTTGCTTTTCAGTATCCACATACAGTGGTTGCATATATAGATTTTATTTTCATCTAGTATATTGGGAGTTATTAAGCATTCTGTTTGTATTTTTAGGTGCTCTCTTTCTTTGTTTCCATTTTCCAAAATAAAACAGATCACAACACTATGAACTGCCCACAAAAAGTACGTTTTTAGCTCACTTTCAAGAACATTAGTACGCAATGGTATGGAATCTGAAATTGCTGTTTCTACAAAGAAGAATACAGCATATAAAAGAATATAGAATATTATTTGGCCTTTTGGATTGGGACCTTTGATATATTTTTTTTAATATATACTACCCATTTGTGATTATTTTACTTTTCATTTTAGTGCTTTTGAGGTGGGTAGTTCCTATTGCTTGTATGTGGAGTTTTGTGTGTGTGTGCAGTTGAATGTTTATATTGGGAGCTTTTGTTGGTTTGATTACTGGAAGTCAGCCAAGCATGTGAAAAACCAAAAAAGGAAGTGGTCAGACACGTAGCTAGCTTCCAGCAGCTCCAAAGTAGCTGATTCCTAGAATTGCCAACAGTCAAAAGAGTAAGCTTATAACTGTTCCCTATGTCTGGTGAGGAGTGGCAAGATGCAAATATGAGATCTGGCTAAGCTCCTGCGTTGCCTCTTTCCATCTGAAAGCACTTGAAGTCTATTACTCAGTTTCTAGTTTACCAATCCTATCTGATCTGAGACACCACAGGTATCTCAGAGCGTCCATCATGCAAGTTCTTTTTTATTAAACCTCTAGAACATTTATCTAAAATAAATATTATATTATGTGATATTATGGAAATTTTCCAAATAGGTTAAATGGCCCCCACGTTTATTTATTAATTAACCTGCTCTCACATAGATGTCATTTTGACTGGCCCCGTCAAACTCACTACAAATGTCATGCTGATGCATTTTAATGATAGCTTTCTCCTCTTTTATTTCTCTTGCATCTATACTTCAATCTCAGTACTAAAAACAGGTTGTATGTAAACACCAATGTTCTGCAAACAGATCCAGCCCCAGAGGAAACATGTTGTTGGTGGTTCTCCCAGTTTATGTATTATTTACTTAATATTTACTTTTTTATACTGCCCTATCTGTGAAGGTCTTAGGGCAGTTTGCAATTAAAATAAAACAGTTAAGACTGTTCTGAGGAGTTCTGTTTTCAGTTGTGAAATTGAATCATTTTATGGTTGTGTTTAATAGCAAAGGCCTCGCCTGTACAAATGAAAGAATACACCTTGGGGTGCCATTTTCAATTACATCTTTTCTTTCAATCGTAATATTTACCAGCATTCTCAAATACTTCTGTTTTTAATAGGCTTAGCACATTCACAAGAACATCAGAGCCAGACAATTTATTTCAAGATTTCACACAACATATCAAATCTTGAATGACAGGTAGGCACAATGTGTAAATGGCATACAAAGAATTATTTCCCATGTTTCCTGCCAAGTCTAAGCTTAACCTTAGCTCTCCTAAGTCAAAAGACGTCACTCATGCTGTGACAAATAATCAAGTCACTTATTAGCATAAAATTTCAACTGCTTCTTAGAACAATTGCATTTAATAGGCAATTAATTTCCAAGTGATGCCATGGCTATTAATAGCAATTGAAACAGCAATAACAGCAATGTAGCTAGAGGTACCCAGCTGACTGTGCAAACATCTCTTAAGACGTGTACACATAGTGACTGGATTTATGATTATTTATATACCATTAATTTTGTATGAGTCAGTTTCTGTGCAGAGAGGGGGAGGAGGATAGAAAATATTGTCTCTGAAACAGAAAAGTAGACATTAAATGGTGGTGTCATAGAAATCCCAAGAATTACTTTCTGTGAGGGAAACACTATTTCAAGCCAGAATTAAAGGTCCATATTTCCAACTAATGTCTTATCACATTACTTTTCCTTCCCTGCTATCAAGAAGGCCAGGAATGGCTACTTGGTTTTGTCCAAATTTTTTTCACTAGTCAAGTCTATATTTTCTGTCTCAGGGTTTGTTAGATATAGAAGTATTTTAGGAAACCATTTCCCATTAGTTTTTGTCTGAGATGAAGGTAATGGTGGCAATTTGCTGTTTGACATGAAAACACATTAACATATGGCTATACAGCTTGTTTTGTGCCTCTAGTGATCAGCAGTAGAAGAGGGCTGTGAAAACACTAAACCCACATGCAGACATGCTTAATATGTCCACACATGTGCTTGTGCCTGTCTCTGTGTGTACACACAAGTTTAAGAGGAAAATGCTCTGTGAAAAACAGAAAGGGACTCTTTAAGATTTAATAGCTATGTAGAAGCAGAATTTCAATTGATAGTTTATAATTTAGGCAAAACCAACTGAAGAGACCTTGGGACTGCTGACTAAACCCCATCAGGCCTGTAGCCAACCTCCAAGGTATGAAATTTACCCTCAGAAGAAACTTCCTTCACACTTTTGTACCTCATCCACTGCTACCATCTAGACAGGGAGCAGTGTGAGTGACAGACTGCCTCAATACCTATTCCTCTAGTTTTGGGATATTCTGGACAAAGCGCTCCTAGGATTATTCATTTCACTTACCTATGTGGAGTGGCTGCATGATGCCTTTCAAGGCCACTTGTAGGAAATTGAGAACAAGTTGGGGGTTTGCCTTTGTCTTCTGCTTGAGCTGCCCACTGAGTGAGACAGGATGCTGGACTGGATGGGCTGTGGCCTGATCCAACAGGGTTCCTCTTCTGTTCTTACCTTCTCCAGGCTATTTGCATGCCATGCTGCTTCCGCCAACCCAGAGAATTCCGGAGCCCTCTCCAGCTGCCCTGATCTTCCATAGAAACTTGTCCACAGACTCATTGGGAACAGCTGGTGCACTGTAGGATATAGCATTCATATTCTTTTCTGGATGCAAATACTGTGAGCGGGCAAGGCAGGTACACAGTCATGTGCCCTGGGCAGATTTTCCATGACACAATCCTAGCACAAGCCAGGCCATTCACACTTGAAGTGTTGGTAGTTTGGTTGTGGGGAAAACCAGCACTTCAAGTGCAGATGTGTCCCTCTGTGTCTGATCTTTGCTTCACTGGAATATAATAATAACAATAATAATAACATTCCAGTCAGTACGGTGTAAACAGGTCCAAGGTCAATAGGCCACATTTTAGCATGTCACACAATATCTTAAACCAGGGATATCAAGTATATAGCATCTGGCAAATCAAATTCTACTCTCAAATAACCACGGTTTTTTTTTACCTTATCAGGATACACCCTCATCTGCAGCAATTTCTGCAAACTATGTTTTAGCACCATACAGAAAATGGGTGACTTCCAAGGTCATTTACTGTCATACTCCAAAACGTGTCAGCTTGAAACTTCAAACCTGTGCAACTTTTGTAACACAGTTTCAGACTCTAGGAAGTCATATGTGTGCAGAGTACATCTCCAGCCTCACAGATGGCCCTTTTTGTAGCCATGAAGATGCAGCTGTAAAGAAGATCAGGAGCCTTTTCATACTTACCTGATTAAGCTGCCATGAACTAGGGCTGGTAAACTTCTGGTAAAGGCCAACCACTCACACTTGTCATTAGGGAAGCTTCCCCAAAGCATCCATTACCAGCCAGAAGTGTGAACAGTCCTCCCATTTACCAGTCCACATCACTGAGTCCAAAGCTGGAAGTACCACCTCCTTGCTGCCACAATTGGCCATTCTGTGACATGCTTGGATGCAGTTGCAGAGGGGCTTGTTCAAGCATGGAGATGTATTGTGGCCAATCACATCAGTGCCCATGATTGAACAGCTCTCTTGGAACTCTATGATTGGATACTACTCCCAGCGATCGGAGGTCCAGTCACATCAAAGGTCAGTGATCAATCACAGCCGCCACCACCACTGTGCCTGCGCAGATGACACATTCCCTGCCCACACAGGGAACCGGACATAGAGCGAATGGTTGTGCCGCTGGACACTCCAGGTCAGCTTTTAGTCAACATTAGTATAGATGTGGAGCACAATTTAGTGCTCCACACCTAATCAACAATTAGTGAACTTCTGGGGAGGCAGGACATGCTTGGAAGCTGTAATAGACTACTTGAAATGCAGATGCACTTCACCAGAAGTTCACTAATTGTTGACTACCGGCCAAAGTGCAAATAGGCCCCTGGTCTCTCTTTTTATTACAATAACAAAGAAAGGATCCAGGTAATCCAAAATAGTATGTTTTAAGAAACAATATGTGAAGGTCTCTAACAAATTAAGGTTTAATAGAATTTAATAATGTATGGCAAATTAAAATGTTCTAAGAACAAAATCAACTGTGAAGTTCTATAATGGTAAAGCAACATTAGTCCAGTTGCAGTATAATAAAGTTATCTGAAGGCCAAGTCCCAAACCAGTGATAGATGATAAATGTCTCTTATGAGTAATATTTTTCTCAAATAGACATGAAGGTAAATTTTTGAATAAAGAAACTACTTGAGCCAGGGTCTTCTCAAATTGACAGATGGGCTAGGCTTCGGCAGCACCTCTGTGGAAATTATATGACTGAAGTCTCTGAAAGATTATTCAAAGTGAAAGTATAATGGTTTTGCAAGGAAAAAATTAACTTGAAAATTCTCCCACCCCCCAAACAGAAACACTGCAGGGAAAAATGAGGAGCAGTCCTATTAGAAAATGATTATTTGACATTATTTCTAATCTTACTTCTATTAATCTTAAGGTGTGATATGGCCCGTACATTACTGTACAACTTAACAACCATAAAATTGTAAAAAGTAATGGAAGCATATCACTTTCATAAAATTAAGAACAAGCAATAATAATTGTACTTATCGAGATGGAGAAATGAATTGCACTGAACACAGCCCAAGTGCTTCAGTAAATAACCATAACCATGCAGAAATACAGTATCAGGATGCCTTTATATGCATTTTAAAAAGAGGTGACTTGGGAAAGTAGAGGTGTGCACAAATGCTTTTTTTGCATTCGGATTCAAGTCGATTCAAATATTTGAATATTCAATTCAAAAACCAAAAATCCAGTTTGAATCCGGATTATCTGAATCCGTACTTTTGTAAATTAAATTCGAACTCAGAGATATGAATGTCGGCAACATTCGTATCCAATTTTCAAATTTACGCGCATCCCATTTTTTGTGTGCTTGCATCGTGTTTGCATCCTGTAATATAAGTGCAAATAAATGTGTTATTTTGATGTGATATACAACGTTCTATTCAGTCCAATTATTCAAAAATCTGTATCGGATTTTCAAAAATGCAGTTCAAATTCAAATGTCAATATTCATCAAATTCAAATTGCATTTTCAAATTTTCGAATATCTATTCACATCCCTAGCATTCACACAACCACCGCCTCTAATTCACAGTAAAGCCCACAGATGCAAAAAGGACATATACCGAGCTATTTACCCCAGTAGATCCCCCAAACAACCTAACCAGGAAGAAAAATGTGAGAAGAAAGGATTTCTACCCTACCATCCAGCAAATAATAGACTGCATAGGCAGATTACTGAACAAGAAAGGCATTAACACAGTTTTCAAACCATCTACAAAATTTGTGGTGGCAGGTTGATGAGACTATGGCTTTGCAATATACAAAATGTTTACATGTGCAAGTAAAAATGTCATTTACATAATTGAATGTCCTTGCAAACTAAACTATGTGGGTATGACAAGTAGAATGATTAGAACTCGTATAATTGAACACAGAAGTTGTATCAAAAATCATAAGGTAGAAGCCCCTTTGGTTAAACATTTTCTGGAAAAACATCATTCTTTTGATTCATTCAAATTCTGGTGCATAGATGGGATATCTAATATTAAGAACATAAAACAATTACAAACATTGGAACTCAAATGGATTCATCGTTTAAAATCTGAATCCCCAGTGGGTTTGAATGAAAATGTGAATTGGCTGGTTTGAGTTTTTCATTGTCCTTTCACACCCTTAGTTTTCCCTTGTTCTTTGCAAATGCACACCACATTACGATTGCCATGGCAGAAGTTACTGCAGCTGTTGCTATGGCAATTTGGATATCCCAAGATGAATTCCACACCTCGAACACCATAAAGTACATTGGGCATGACGTGAGCACTCACAATGCCATCACCAACCACTATCTCTTGTGGCGACTCAGCCCAGCCCAGCCCCTCCCTCCTCACCCTCCACAGAGCAACACAGAAAGAAAGTGAGGCACTGAGCACCCAGGTCCCTACCAGCTCTGGCAGGGCTGTGTGCCAATCAGTTTCACACACACACACACACACGTTACTTGAAAAGTAAGATATAGAAAAAAATAATCTGTCCCGTTTCCTTAGAAAGCCCCCCAGTGAGCCAACAGTCCCTATTAAGGTTCACAGTAAGCTCAGTCAGTTCTTAGTCCTTGCCTCTCAGGCTTTTCTCTGACTTGAAGTAATTTAAATTCCCAAAATAAAAAAAAATAGCTTTGCAGCAATCCCAATACTGTTTTCCCGGGCTCTATTCTGCTCTGGCTCTGAGTGGAGAGTCCTACACTCACAAATGCATGCTTCCCTTGTGTGCCCCAATCTCCCTCTACACAAGAGGAGAGACCTCCTGCCTTCTCCTCTCACCCCCAAGAGAAGAGGCCTACACACAGCAATTCGGAGAGATGCAGCAAGCTGTCCACTTTTGTAGTCCATGATTCTGCACTTCTGGTTGGTCCATTTTGGCAGGCTGGCGAGGCTTCTTCCAACGCTCCGCCCCAACTGTCTGTCACGGAGCTCAGAAAGCCTGCGAAATGGCTGCCCTGTCTCTGCTGACTGGCGTGAATGCCACATCCCTGAACAAAAGTTCATTGGAATGGTATAGTGACACTATCCCAAAAGACTAATTAAATGTGAAGTGACCCATGAGCCTGATGAATGAATCAGAAACTAAAAAGCAGGTTCTACAAATGAAGACCATAAAAGCATATGTTTCTTCTATTAATCTCAAATGTAGAAAAGAATTAAAAGGCAGGCCACCTTACTAGCCTGTACTTGAAGATTCCATGGACTGAATATAAGCTACATTAAGACAGAATCCCAGCAGTGTTACACAGGACTTTGCATAGGATTGACAACTGGCAACTTTGACAACGGTAGAATTTTAACATTCAAATTGATGAACACTTGAATTGTATTATGCTTGACATTGGCACCAGTCACATGGGAACTTTTAGCTAACTTCTGGTTAGCTGGGGGCAGGCCATAACCAAGGCCCTGCATTAGATGCCAATGGCTTGTGGCGTTTCCTCCAAAATCAGAAGTTTTGCTAGACAAATTTTAGCTACTCTGAAGTTGCCCCCTTCAGAGGAGTCAGAATTGGGAAAACAATTTAACTCCCCCCCCCCCCGGCCAACTGTTTGTTCAAAACATTTGCCTGCATTACAATTACAGAACTTGACATCCAGCTATGCCTCCAGTCCCAGCTGACCTGTTATGTCAGGGAGCCCATCTAACCAAGTGGCATTCTGCTCACTCTCAGCCATAGGGAAGCTACAGTGCCAACTCAAAGCCCCATGCATTTTCCTGCTGCCCTCCTACTCCTGTGTTATTTGCAAAGTAAGGCTGTGTTCAGAAATATTAAAAGAGGCACCTCAGAGAAACAGCGTATGGTCCTCATGTTCCCAACCTTTCTCTAACCTAGAAGGTTTATGAAAAGGGTGGGTGCAGACTGATATGTGAATAATGCCACCTCAGAATCTCCTCTAAGCTGTCCCAGAGGCATCTCAGAGATGTCCCCCTCCCCGGTTTCTGATCACAGACTTTATCCAGATCTGATTATGGCCTAATTTGGATGAAGCTGTTACTGTGGCAGTCATCCCAGGAGTGAAAAGAATTGAACTGGAAGAAGTGGGGAAGATCACAAAAATACAAGATCTACAAATTGAAATCCAATGTCTCTGGGAGAAAAGTAGTCTGTGTCATTATTGGACCATTAGGTGTAATTTCAAAGACATCAGAATAGATAAAATAGCAATTCTACAGCTGCAAAAGGCAAGACTACTTGTGAAAAGCTACACTCTTTGTTGACTACAAGTATGGTTTTATCTTTGTGCATTTGATACTTGATATGGTCAAGCAACTAGTCAATAAAGTTTATTCTACTCTGTTGACTGCAATATTTTTCCTTAGTCTTTAAATGTTTTCTACAGCACTAAAACAAGCAAAAAACTTGATCAAAGCAACAGTTATGGCTGAGACCTTAAATCAGACCAGAAGCATATTGTTGGGCAGCTGGGTTCTTTGTGAGGCACAAAGAAGGGGATAACTATATTGGTCTTACTTTCAGTTCTGCTGGAATTTAGTTTGAAATGGTTAGACGTAGGGATCCAACAGGAATTCCACCACCCAGTGGTCCAAGCTGACCAGTCAGTAATGAATCAATGCTTTGCAAACATATTCAACATGCCTATTCAATTTAAGACCACATTTACGCTTACCTTTTGTGTTCCAATACAGGAAATTTCACCCTGTACTGGATAAGCAATCCAGTACAAGCTGGAACAGATTGCTCTTGGCCTGGAACAAGGCCTGCTAGTATGCTCCGTCTGCACAGGACAGAGGCCCCTGATCTGGATTGCTAGTAGGCTTAGATATCAATGCCTACAAACAGGAAAATAGATAAGTATGTAAAAAAAAAAATCATGGGCATCTCAAGCAGAGACACTTCTTTGATTATCTACAAGCAGGAATAATAACTGCTGGATTTTATTATATTCAAACAGACAGCTGAAAGAAGAAAAAACTACTGATGGGGAGCACTAAAAAGGAGATACTAAAGGAAGACTCAAAATAATGGAGAAAGTGATTTATAGTTAACAACCAAATGATGTAATATAAATGTATGTGAGATTTCATATCAAGAATGTGGTTTTAAGGTTGTGTTATAAAATAATAAGAATTAAAAATCTTAAATGAATTCAAGTCTCCAGGACTAGATAAATTACATCCTAGGATAAGAACATAAGAGACGCCCTGCTGGATCAGGCCACAGCCCATCTAGTCCAGCATCCTGTCGCACACAGTGGCCCACCAAATGCTCATGGGCATCTCAAGCAGACACAAGGACAAACCTTCTCCTGCTCTCGAATCCTAGCAGATGGCCTTAGAAGCACCCCGGTCCCCCCCCCCCAGCCTGAAAGACGCACCTAGGCATTCACTCTAGTAGCCATTTATACATCTGTCATCCATAAATTTGTCTAACCCTACCTTAAAGCCATCCAGACTGGTAGCTGTCACCACCTCTTCCGGCAGCACATTCAATAAGCCGATGACCCTCTGGGTGAAGAAATACTTCCCCCTGTCAGACCTGACTCTCCTACCCATCAGCTTCATAGAGTGCCCCCTGGTTCTAGTATTGTGTGATAGAGAAATTTTCTCTATCCACCTTTTCTATACCATGCATAATTTTATATACTTCAGTCAGGTCCCCTCTTAAACACCGTTTAAGAGAGGATGCTGATGGAATTAGCAGATATATTTGCTGAATCACTCTCTGTGATCTTTGAGAATTCCTGAAGAACAGGAGTAGTTACAGAAGATGAGGTAAATGTTGTCCCTATCTTCAAAAAGTGGAAGAATGTCAGCCCAGGAAATTACAGGCCTGTGAGCCTGACTTCAATACCAGCAAGATCCTTGAACAAATAAACAGCATGTATATGAGCACTTAGATAGGAATGCAGCCTCATCTCTTTTCTTTTTATGACAAAATCACTGGATGGGTCAATCAGGGAAAAGCTGTGGACATAGTGCATATATAGTAGCTTAGGAGGCTTGTTGTAACAAATTCTTCCAGGTACGTAGAGCTAGAAATCAGACCTGTTGGATCAAAGAGAAGGGTGACATATTTGACCTCTGTCAAACTTTCATTTGCCTTGTTTGATAAGCTATGATAGGGTCTCCACATTTCCTTAGTAAAAGACACAGCCCATCTGAAAAGGAAATCAAATTACCTCAGGACTTGTGTTTGTCCATGAAGATTTCAACTCCAGTCAAGGATCTGTGATCACTTTGATCTCACAACAAACCCAGTTTGCATTTCCCTGATTTGTGCAACAGCTTCTTATCAGAATATTTTTCTATGGCATTGGATGAAAAGTGCATGAGGCAATCAAGTCGCATTGTCAAAGAAGCATCACTTAATTTCTCTTGGTTTATATTCGTCAAATAAAATCTAAATGACTGGGGGGCAGAGCATACAATTTAATGAGTGGACAGGTTGTTTTATTCATATTAGAACTGGGGCCTGTCAGACCAATTTGATGGTGACAATTGAAGAAAGGGGAACCTTCAGCACAATTAACTTCTCCTTTTTAACAAAGCCAAATATGTAATTGCAGTACTCGAGGTGATGCAGAATAAGCTAGTTAGGTTATGAGGAAATGTTTAAAAGGTAATGCTGTTCATTTTAAGAAACGGGTCCTACAGCTGTTTGCAAGCAGTAAGCAGTGAAATAGTCCTTGTCACTCAAGCCTGTTTTCCTAAAATACAAATCACATCCAACAAAACAAAACAGAATCACAGCATCACGGTTAGAGGTCACCAAGTCCAACCCAAGGAATACAATGTTATGAGAGACAGAAAGCTGGAGTACTTTAATTCATGGGTCCCATTACTAAGAAAAGGGGGAGGGGAAGAGAGAGATGTATAGAAACAGAGGCTGTGTAGAACTGCCATGAGCCAAAATTGCATAGAGTGGCTAGCTCTACAAAGTTCCATGGCCAAGGATAGGTCCCAAGCACAAATATCTTTATTTCTAAAATTTGGAGAAGGGAGGGAGAGACTGATGAGGTGGTCGGAAGAGTTTTCCCTGCAGCTTCAAAGTATTGGGTGCATGAGCGAATCTTCCATTCTCTTTGTGGAGCTCCTATACTTTGCAGTAAAGGGAAGCCTGCATTTTTATTTTATGTCTGGAGGTACCCTAAGATCATCCAAAGGCAGTACACTGAAGGCAGAACTTGTATCCATCTTTTACACAAGGTAGAAAGAAAGTTGTTTCAGGATGCTGTCATCAGTACACTTAAGAAAAAGACCAGCCAATTGTGGTCAATACTGCTGAAATGGCACTGATCCAAAAGATTCCTTTCTTGTCGGTGTAAGCAACAGTCCAAGCGATGCTTCTGAGCCAGCTGCATTTAGCCATAGAAAATGTTGCCAAGAACAAAAACGGTGACTTGATTCTGCTTGTGCTTGTAGAGCTTAGCGAGAAAGCTGGCAAAACTACAACCAGATTACAGACTTCTGTTCTGAATCGTATTCTGAAGGAAAGGCTAACTATTTTAAATGTTCATTTAATGTCAACAGTATTCCAAGAGCTCTGAACTGACCTCATTTCCTGCTTACTATTTATTTCATATTGGCAGTAGGCTATGAGGGGAGTTGGTCAGAAGGAATCATAGAAGGAATGAGGACAGGAAAGGGGGGGGGGAAATCAAAATCAGAAAATATAAATTAGAATGACAAAGTTGAAATGTGTTGTCTTTTCCCAGGGTGTTTTCACTGCTATTGTTATCTTTCTTCTGAGAACATGGGCCTTTCCACCCTTGGCCCCCTAGTTGGCATGGGGGAGCTCCGAGACAGAGCATCTGCGCGTGAAGGAGCCATTTTTTAACCAGAAACAGCTCCTTCCACCCAGAGGCTCCTCCCACAGTGACTATGTGTGGTGCAGGTTGACCCTGCACCATGTGTGAACCTACATTTACCTGTGCTGGAGCCATCAAGGCTATGGGCAGGCCCATCCACAACTCTTCCAGGTGTTGGAGGGTCACCTGACATGTCATGCAAGTGTGCAAGCATGGTGCATCATGATTGTCCCAGCGATGGCAATGGCACACACGCACTGCCGCTGATATCAGGTCAGGAAGATGGCAGTGCCCAGAAACCATCTGTACTGGAGGTGAGTGTCTGGGCATGTGGGGAGAGGGATTGTGTGTACTAAGGATTCACAAGTGCACATGCTTAATACATGCATAGGCAAGTTTGCATTTTCCTTCCCATGGACAGAATGCAAAGTGTGAACTTCCGCCATGTTTCATTTCGACCAATGCTATCTTGCCTTTGTCTACATTCACACAGGTACCAAGGGCACCTCACCAGGCTTGAATGGTGCACATTATTTGAAATATTTTTATACTGCTTTTTTATATTAAAAATTTCAAAGTGGGTGGCTGGCCTCCATGCTCTGCCCAACTGCTGCCAAAAGTAACTTATTGGTAATCTTGGTTGAAATATTCTGAGGTCACTACAGAAAGTATAGATCAACTCTCCACTGTGTTGACACATGGTGGCAAGGGAGATGGGGAACAACTCAACAAACCTGAATCCTACCCAGGCTGCTTCCTTTTGGTGGTTCAAAAAGGAGTCTGGACAGAAATTTTGCTACTGTGAGGGGAGTAGCTTCAGTTTTGCTCTTGCTTCAGTTCCTCTCTCTCCTGTTTCAGTTTCTATATCTTTCCAGCGATGCCTATTGTTATTTTTTTATAAAATTGTTTTCATGTTGGGCTCTGCATTAATATATATCAAGAATTACTTGCACACCTCACAACCCTTCCACCACTTTATAGTCTTTTTTTTTTAAGTGTGTCAGTGGACAGAAAACTTTTCTTGGGCTGAGGAACTTGGTTCAGTGCTCATCAAGATTTGCTCCTGACCTGACCCTTTTGGAGGTGACACTTTAATTAAAGATACAACGACTTTTGTCCCAGGCATGTTGGTGGGCTTGTAATTATGGTTTTATATAAACTGATTGCCTTAATAGCTTTGATGTAAATGCCTTATAGATAGGAGAAGTGATGTATAAATATTTTAAAAACAGCATTTGAAAGGCCACAGTTAGTTCCAAAATACATAATTCAGATGCAGCAAAATATAACTGCTGCATAAGAGATATATTTTCATGGTGATAGTAGAGTTCACAGCGGCAAATGGAGTACAGTGAAAGAAATTATTTAGGATTCAAAGGAATCCTGGAGTTTTACCATTGTCAATCACATCCCACTATTACCAAAAGCAAACCCCCATTTGGTTCTGTTTACCCACAGTAGGCATAGGAAGGCTTTTTGTTTTGTTACAGCTTTGATAGGAGTATGAACAAAATTGCCATTAGAACCAGTGATTTTCATGGACTGTCATGCGCTTTATGCTTCTTCAAAGTAATGTATACCAGGGTGATAGGTTTCCCACAGACTGTAAAGAATGAAGATGCCACATATCTTTTATACCTCAAGGATGCACATTTTAAGACCGACAGTATAAGAATTAATGAATCACATAAACCACTACATCAAAAAAGCTTCCTTAGGAGTAATGTGGTGTACAGCAAAATAGTCCTGTCATTGGGTCCTGTGTTGCTCCATTTGATGTTAACTGAAAGCAGTATCTTTAGATAAAATGAGATGAACTGCTTAAGGAGCCTTGGATATTTCCATGTTGAAAAAGAGGTAGCAAAATTATGTTACCAGTAAGCAGCAGCAGCAGCAGCAGCAATTCATTATTATCATTATGATTTTTCTTGTCTCAGTTTGTGTACACTAATCGTTTTCAGAGATTTGTAAGACCATTTGAATGATTATTTCAAAAAGTTTCAAATTGTGAATGGTATCAGTAGAGTGTGTTTTCTTGTTTGTTTTGAAAGACAATGTCTTTTTGGTGCACTGAAACTAAATAAAATAGTTATTGGCAACTTTCTCTTTTGCAGATTCAATAAAGTTCAATAAGTGGTTAGCTTCTTAATGTTATAAGTTACAGTGTGTAACTTATTAGTTGCCTCCTGTGTAGACCTACAGCATTTAGGCTCCATATTCTTATAAATTAGTGGAGAAAGTAGTGGTTGTAGAATGTAGTGACAGGGTCAGTCTTGACAAACCACAGAAAGTGTCTGTGCAAAAATGGAAAGGATTTATTTCCCCTACTTAAATCTATTGTGCTTTCTAGTTAGTTGCTGAGTTACAGTGTTCCCCTATGAGGGTTGAGGCTCATTGTGCTAAATTGGGAAGACAAAATCCTTTTAACACCAGTCTAGGGTTGATAATCTATGCCCTACAACCAAGGGTGTTTTTCCTCTAGCACTAAGTACCCATTAAGGACCCATTTGGCTCAGAGCAGGAAGACCCCATTTCCACTACAGACCCCATTAGAGGCACATTTGTTTCCACTAGTTCTAGGGAAAACCTGATCATACGGTCTTTCAGGACCTATAATCCAGATTTTGCGTAGACCCCATTAAAGGGGTCTACAATGGAGTCTTCAGCCATCAAATCCGGATTATACAGAGCCTGTTTCCACCACTATTGGGCAATGGGGTCTAGGAGAGGCTTGGGTGGGTGGGGGGCACCCATGAGGCGGTGCACATTCTCCAAAGTCCCTCTGAAGCTGGCTCTGAAGTCCCTCCGAAGTTGCCTTCAAAGATTAGCACAGGTTCCAAAGAGGACCCCATGCAAGAGCAATGCCTTTGTCAAAGGCTCCAGAGAATCTTCGAAGTTTGTGACAGATCACTCCAGATTCTCCTGAGCCACTCCAAAGGATCTTTGAAGAATCTCCAAAGCCACTCCGGAGGATCTTTGAAGAATCTCCGGAGCGTTTACGGAGATTGCACCCCCTGTCGCCCAAAACACCGGGGTGACAGGTGGGCTCCATGTGGGTAGATCTGGATTCACCATTCCGGCATTTCCACTGCGAGCAAGCTAGCACCCATTGCTATTGGGTGCTAGATCACCCATGGAAATGCATTGGGTACTTTCCTTAATCCAGGGGTGTTTTTCCACCGTGCTCCTTTAATCTGGACCTAAGAAGATCCGGATCTAAGGAATGGGTACTTCCCTTAATCCAGATCTAGTAGATCTGGATTAAGGGAAGTTCCCAATGTGTTTTCATGGGTGGTCTAGCACCCAATAGCAATGGGTGTTAGCCTGCCTGCTGTGGAAACATCGGAACACCCATATGGCAAATCTGGACTGGACCACAAGGGGTCTGCCTGTCACCTCAGGTGTTTTGGGGGACAGGGGGTGCAATCTCCAAAGTTGCCTTCCAAGATTAGCAAAGGCTCCGAAGTCCCTCCGAAGCCAGTTCTGAAGTCCCTAAGAAGGCAACTTTGGAGATTAGCACAGGCTCTGAAGACAAACCCCTTATGAGACAGGTGCATATTAATTAGCTCCTTGCTTGCATCTCTCCTGTGAATCCTGATGAGTCAGCCTCATTGATATGCACCTCTTTCCATGCCTGGAGGCAAGGGGTTTCTCTGTAGAACCTTTGCTAATCTCTGAAAGCAACTTCGGAGGGATTTCGGAGCTGCCTTTGGAGGGACTCCGAAGTCTTGACTTTGGGGCACCACCACCCATGGGTGCTTCCCCCCCCCCGAGCCTCCTCTAGACCCCATTGCTGGATTGTAGTGGAAACAGGCTCCCTGCAATGTGGATTTTAAGGCTGAAGACCCCATTGTAGACCCCTTTAATGGGGTCTACACGAAATCTGGATTATAGGTCCAGATTATAGGATTAATGATCTGGATTTACCTAGCTGTGGTGGAAACAAATGTGTCCCTAATGGGGTCTGTGGTGGAAATGGGGTCATCTGGCTCTTAACCAAATGGGTCCTTAATGGGTGCTTCAATGGGTACTTAGTGACAGTGGGAAAACACCTCAGATCTACTAGATCCAGATTAAGGGAAGTACCCATTCCTTAAATCCGGATCATCTTAGATCCAGATTAAAAGAGGTCAGTGGAGAAACACCCCAAGTCTAGTCAAATCTGATCTAGCCTCTCTGTGCTCCCAGCATGCTCCATACCCACACAGGATGCAACATAGATTGGGCTAGAGTGCCCAAAATGGCACCCAAGTCTAATTTACTAGTAGTTCTTGAAACTGAGAACTACAAGTGTGCTAGTGGTGGTATACTGGACCACAGAGGTATGTGTGGTCCAGTATACCACAAGAGATTAATTTCAATGGCACATGTTGGACACTTAACTGAAAGGGGGTGCCTAGAAGCTCCAAAGCACAGGAACTTTCATTCCTGGCCTTTAGAGGCCCTCTGACTGGCTCCAAAGCTGTTGTGGGCTTCAGAGCTACAGTAGAGCACAGGAACAAGCTGTTCCAATGCAGATGGGCTTGTCTCATACCAGAAGCTACCAGTCCCAGTGTGTGACAGATTCTGTAACTCAGGATGAGGTGGCTAAATGAGAATGCTGAATGCCAGTGCAAATCCAATCTAAAATAACGCTGCATCTAAATTTAGACCTGACACCAGCCTCATAACAAGCTATCCCTGTAACATGCAAATATATATCAGAACACCGAGGCCAGTATGGGCATGCACATCAGCTACAGTATGTGCTTGGGCATCAGAACTCTAAAGAATTCTTACGTTGCACTGGAGGTACAAGTTATGGTTTCCTGAATGGCAACCAGAAATGCAGGTGCAGTCTAGACATCTGGGAGTGGCACATTGTGACCAGCAGAAATAAGAGTTCTCCTGGCTGTTAATCTGATTACCACATTCTATTAAGCTATGAAGCTGTGTCCCCAGCTAATACCAGAATCAGCCTAAGAGGGAGGTGGGACTGAATGCAGTTTTCCTTAAGGTATATCATGCTTGCAGACATATACATAGGAATGATAATTAAGTTTCTGAGCTTATGGTCTCTCTTTTGTTTTCTCATTTTGTTCTCCTGCTTTCCTCCACTTAACCTCCTATGGAGATCAAAAGGGTCTGCCAATACATTACATTCTGAAAGCTAAATTTTGTAATAATTTCATACAATTACATAAATTGACTATGTAACCTAATAGCTTCTTGGGGCAGTAGTAGTGTCATAATTACATGCCCCAATGATGTTTAAAAAATCAATTTAAATATTGCCTGAAGTGGTGTTATGCACAGAAACAATGTTATAAAATTCTATGAATAATAAACATGTACAGATTTTAATGACACCCACACATATCTCCAAATCCAGCAGTGGTTTACGAAAAATCCAGGAGTGAAAAAATGGGCATGGTCTACACAAAGTCTTCTATTCTCTGATTCAGGATACCATCCCTGCTATGAAATGTTTCAGGTTTGCTTAACAATCTGAATGGTAATAGATTTCTCTCTATACATGTGGGTGTAAGCATATGTCAGAGAAAAAGATAATTGGACTGCCATGTTCATGCACATCCAGGTATCATAGTCAAGGCCAACATGTATAGATTCCAATCCTATAAGTAGGACTGCATTTACTTCAGAGGAAGCAAGTTATGGATGCATAAGATTCATAATTATCTATTGTTCCTATGCCACATGGAAAAGGCAGGAAGAAGCTTTAGTTCTGTGAGCATGCTGGAAAGTGGTTTGTATAGTCACTTGCATGAAAAAAGCAGGAAGAAGCTGCAGCAGATGCTTCTTCAGTGAGCCAGTGTGTTGGATTCCTGGTTTAGAGTGTTGGACTCCTGGTTTGATTCCACACTCCTGCATGAAGCCAGCTGGATGACCTTGGGCTAGTCACAGCATTTTTCTGAGCTCTCACATCCCCACCTACTTCACAGGGTGTCTGTTGTGGAGAGAAGAACAGAAGGTTTCTCAGCTACTTTGAGTCCCCATAAGGGTGCAAAAAGAGGGGTATAAAAGCCAAATCTTTTTCTTTCTTCTTATTCTTCCTTCAGATGTACCCTATTCAGGTAAGTGGAAACATGGCCTTAGATATACCCAATCAGCAATCACAACTTCAAACAGATTTTTAAAAAAGTTTGTGGGTATATTTAATATTAATATTCTTTACTTGTTCATTTGATATGGTAAATGGACTAATCAATAAATTCATTCCTTCATTCATTCATACTCAAAGAAATAGGTCAGACTGTTCATGTCCAGGTATGCAAATTGGTCTATGGTGGGCCATTGCTCATATAATATATTTGAGTGTTGATATTGTGGGAATTAAAATATCACTTGTTCCAAACCAGCCAGATGTTCATTATCATAGAATGTGGGCAATTGTGTGTGACAGGATGCTGGACTAGATGGGCTGTGGCCTGATCCTTGTTCTTATGTTCTTATGGTTGTAGAAGACATTGGGCATAGTTACAAGACTTGGTCATCAACTTTCTGGAATCTCATTGGCTGTCGAAAGATGCTGTATAGCAGTGGTTCTCAACTTGTGGGTTGCAACCCCTTTGTGGGTCAATCTACTCTTTCACAGGGGTTGTCTAAGACCATCAGAAAACACACAGGAACTGAGACACCACTCTTCTATCCGTCTCCAGGCAGATCCAACCACATGCAGATATGCCCACATATGAGTACCTGGTGTGCTGACATCATCACGCCAACCCCATCATCTACACCCCATACAAATACAGTAGAGGACAGCTACTGTGTAGAAACCAGCAGTATTGGAGGTAAAATGACACTTTTATATTCAGCTGTAGTTGATTTGTAACGATGAAAATACATTCTGCATATCAGATATTTACATTACAGTTCATAACAATAGCAAAATTACAGTTATGAAGTAGCAGCGAAAATAATTTTATGGTTGGGGGTTAGGTTGGGGATCACCACAACATGTGGAACTGTATTAAAAGGGTCGCAGCATTAGGAAGGTTAAGAACTACTACTGTGTCCAGCAGCCCAATGTCTACCCTATAAGTACATTTTGGAAAAACAAATGTTTTTGTAAACTTGCCTGCAACAAAATGTTAAGGTATAAATGAAAAAGGAGAGAATATTTCACAAAAAAGAAAAACAGAGGGGATTGAAGTTTCCATGAAGTTGTATATAGATACTAAAGTATGCAAATTATTTAAAAAGAAATACTATATACTTAGGGAATGGTGATTAGCACCAGCTTATGCAAGGAGGCAAGGTTAAGATAACAATCAAGAAGTGTATCCTTCTTTGTAACTAAATATATGGGGCAGTTAAAGTAATGATGGGCTGCAATAGGGTTCCAAGGCTATCAGCTTTCATACCTAACTTGAAAACAGTGTCCTGATGCCTCGGAGGCCAGTCCCAGTAGTTCCAGCTGGAGCAGTCAAGTGCCCACAAGAGCCGAAACAGCAAGTTTGTTTGTTTGTTATGTGCTTTTATATCCCACCCTGTACCCAAAAGTCTCAGGGATGGTTACAACATTTGTTCAGGGGAAGTGATGAGTTACGGGTCAGAAGAAGATCCACTATCAGTATTATTATTATTTGCTATTTCATTTAACTTGTTAGTGCAATTAGTTTGAAGTTTTTTTACCCTTATGTCAATAGACAGCTAAGAGTGTAAAATGGAAGGCTGTCTGACAGAAAAAAAAGACAGCAAATAAGCAGACTGATAGGTTCTGTGGTGAAGGATAAATTGCTTGAAAATTGATGCCTCCACAGAGCACGAGAAAGCAACATAACATAAATTTATGAAGGATACGTACATCTAAGGCTGTGTCTGCATTGGGTTGGTAATCTGACCTAAGAGACCCACTATATGGCTCTGTATGCATGACAGAGTGACCCACCAGGAGACCACACCCCTTAGGATGCTGTGTCTGCATAGAATAGAGCTTTGAAGTGGGCTATGGCACAAAAATGGTGTCATAACCTGCCCACTTGTTTTTACAGAGTACTTGCCAATTTAACAATATCAAAACCTAAGCATTTTCAGTTTCTTTGGGCCAGTGGTTAGACAAGCTAACTTCCCACATAATGCAAATTATTAAACCATGACCCATAAAACAGGGCTCAACTGGCCATAAGAGCCCTCATAGCAAATTGGGAAGCTCAGGTGAGCTTCAGAGCAGCATTGGGAAGCACAGGACCTATCCCAGAATAAGGTTGTCCAAGTACAGATCACCTTTTTCTGGACCAGCTGCACAATTCCAGCTTGGAACTGCTCCAATCAGTGGCTCCAGGTGAAGCAGGCCACTCCCTGCAATTGCAGAAATGGCCTATAGTTGTTGTCTGGAGGCACTTCATCTCACACTTACAAGTGTTTGGCACCATTCAGTCATAAGCAGTTTGGTGGGTTTGGGTCTATCACATCTACTGAGATACATATCACTCTTTGCCCCTGAAAACTATAAGAGAACATAGTTCAAAATGGACAATATTTGGTAGTGGCCCATGTCAGTGAGCACAGGTAGAAGCTTTTCCGTTCACTGAATGCCAGTTCATGGACTTTGCCTGAAGTCCCCACAGCGCTGCCAAATCGAGCTTTGTGTCAAACCAATGGGAGATTTGCCAGCCTTGCTACTATTAACTGATGTCCATCACTTCTGGCAATACACTGCCATTACCTATTAAGACTAGAATGTTAGCAGTCTTGCCACAGAGGGATAGAAGACAGTGAATATTCAACAGGAGGATTAAAAATGCAGACTCTTTGCTTGGACATTATCCTAAATTGAAACTGTTCTCAGGGTGGCAAGGTTAATGAGTGTTATTTACAGAAAGCAATTTGAGAACCTATTTAACTTCAACATCATGTGGAGATGAGCCCTGACCTAGTAAGTTAATAAATAGGGGTCTCTACATACAGAAGACAGAAGCCAAACACATAATTAGCAGTCTTTACATCTGAATGAGCTGGGATGTTTTGTAAACATTGTATTCCAGAAAAATTAGAAGAGGAGCAGTGCAAAGATGTGCATACAGATTGTACAATTCTTTGTTTTGCAAGTGATTCTGTTATTAAAAATGTTGGACATTTTATTTCAGTATAATTACCCTAAGACAATTCTTGACTGCAGGCAGATAAAGAATTAGAGCTACAAGTATTGATGATTTTTGCAAATGACTACTGTAGAACAGTATATATTAGTGATTAATCTCTAAAACTGTCTGTGGTAAAGTGGCTCACAAACTTTTAGGTGTCCATTTGTTCCCTCATGAGAAATACAGGGACTTCTAAAGAGTTAATTTTACACCACCTTCCTTCCTTCCTTCCTTCCTTCCTTCCTTCCTTCCTTCCTTCCTTCCTTACTTACTTACTTACTTACTTACTTACTTACTTACTTACTTACTTTTGGCCTTTACATGCTGCTCTTCTTGGTAAAAGCTCATTTTCCTCCCATCTAATTTAAGATAGGTTAGGCTAAGAAGGAGGAGCTGGACTAAGATCATCCAATGGCTTCCCCAACATATCAAGGTGTAATCACAAAGAGTTTTTTGGGGCACCAATTTTCAATGGATCACCCCATCTATGGATGAATTAAAAAACAACATAGTTTTAAAAATAAGCAACTAAAAAGTTATCTCATCTTTGCCTCTTTCTCATCTTCACCTATGTTTGCCACTGATAGGCCAACACCAACCCAAGTTTCCATGTCCTTGACTGATCACCCAGCAGTAGCAGCTGTTTCCAGGATGGGATTGGCTACCAGTGCTTCATATCGTCTTTTCTAATCTGTCCCAAACAATGAGTTGCTCTGAAAATGATTCCTTCCTGACCTCAGAGACCCCAAGGGACCCATTTCAGCAGTGGAATAAGGCACACTGCCAAAATGGGTTCCTCTGTAAGCAAAACACCCATAGGACCTCAGTATCGAGATATACTGGTGAACCAGATCAAGAACCTCTTGATTTGTAACATGCTGCATCCTGTGTAAACGGAGAATCCTGGCAGTGGGTGGGGTCTCCCGTATTCTCCACTAATGTGTTGGAGGGAGATTGTTAATGCACTAGCTGCAGAACATCAGTAAATGCAAAAGGCCATTAGCTAACAATATATACCTCTTAAATGTGAATAACAACTTATATATGCATGTCTTTCTACCACTTCAAAATGCCCTGTAAAAATACAGTATTATGTACTGTAAAAATACAGTATTATGTATTTTTTTTAAAAAAAAATCATGATTCCAGCTTTCTTGGAGATGCTTTCTTTCATTTCCTCCCCACCCACAATACAGTAGGTTTTCCACAAGCACACAATTGTGCTTCATCCTTCTCTTCTATATCCTGCAGCTGACATCCAAAGCAGCATTCACAACACCGTAATGCTGACCTTCAGTGGTAGTATGACAGTGCTTTAGTGTTCAGCCTACAAGGAAGGAATAGAGCAGTTCAGCTTGCAGCTGCTGTGATCTGGGGGATGGGGAACATTCTAAAAGATAAGGTTTGCATCTCGTTACTGGGTAATCTAGTCCATTGCTTTATTTTGAAGAAGAAAAGAGAGAAACTTAGAAAAATACCATACAATGCACAGATCAGGATTGCCTCTTTAAAATATTTATTGTTGTTGTTATTTATTGATATTGATACCATCCTCATTATCATAATCATAATCAACTCTTCCCACCAAAAAGACATAGAAAGAGTATCTTTTATCACCACAACAAGCAAGGCTCTTTTATCTGGCCCTTGTACTCATATTCTTTCAGAAGAGGATACAGTTTTCTCTCTAGTATTCCAATGAAGACGAACTGAAAGCTGAACCACATTACATTACCTTTTTTAAAAAGTCTTAGGCTGGAGTTAGATGCTGATTAGATTGCATGGCAAATGAGCTGCATACATCAGAAAGAAACATAATTAACTGGGGCAACAGGTCAGGGAGGCAAACAGGAATGAGGCAGGAAAAAAGCATGGGCACAGACTTTAGGGAAAAAAGTGATCCCAATCTTGTTAGCTGTAATAAAAACAAAATGTGATGGTATCCTCAGACCACCAGGCTTACTGCTAATGACAAAAACAAGAACAACAAGAAGAAGAACAAAGAGTATGTGTTTCTATCTCCAAAGTTCCATCTTACTTTTTCCTCAGGAACATAACACTTTGGGTGAAGACTGTTAAAGCTTTTGTGCTCTAACATTACACATTAATTCTAACCACACCTTTTGTTAGGGTGCCACATGCCCAGCTTTCTGCTAGAGAACTCAGATCCTGTTCTGAACAGTCCTTGCAGAGAGGTTTTCAAGTTTATATTAATAAGGTTACTCTGGCTGCATTAACAGCTAAATTTCAATCTAGGTTCACTACATTTTCAGAATTTAAAGGAAGTTCTGTCAGCATGATAGGGTCAGACACAACTATGAACTAGCACACAACAGAGAGAAAAGCTTCTATCTGCAATCATCTACACCTATCCCTACTGGTATTTATGGTACCTATATATCTTCAGATTAGACGCAAACAAGCCAAAATGCACTTGAATGTAAACGTGCATAAAAATGAAAATGAAAAGTAAAAATCTATGGCTACAGAATTCTGTACAAACTGCACAAATATTTGTAACATTCGAAATTTGGCTGAATTTGGTCACATTCAGACATTGGAATTTGAATAGAATGTTGGCACATTCGAAGATACGAATGTTGACATTTGTATGTGTTATATAATTTGAATCAAATGTTTTGATACGTTCATATGAAGCTTCATATGGGATTTGTGTGGGCTACGTATATGGAATTCATATGCTACTTATATGCATTTGTATGGGATCCGTATACTATTCATATGGGATTTATATGGGATTAAACATTCATATTGAATACAAATCCTACCACCTTCAAAGGTGATCTATTCAAATAAATATTACTTTTCTTGCATTTGATTCATACAAAATACAAAAAAAAAACCATTAGTGCACATCACTGGCAGAAACCAAATAAATTCAAATAGAAATCTGTTTCATGGATTCTTCAAATATCCCTAAAGTTAAGAAAGAGTTGCTTTTAGCTCACCCCTGCCTGAATGCTCCATTTGAAATTAAAGAATGTATTTTATTAGGCCTCTCTTGTGTACCTGCAAAGATTACAGTGTTGTTGTTGCTTAACTATTATCGAAAGCCTGTTGCTGCAGACAGAAAAATCATTAGCAATTAACAGTTCCAAAAGGCAAAGTTCTAGTTACTTAAAACTGGTCACAAAATTTACAGGATTTGGTCTGCAGGCTACTAACTCTTATGAACTACTTTGGCAATCTCTGACTGTGATCAGATACACCAGAAAAGAAGCAACCAATAAGGTGTTGGTTTACTTATTCTGCTATATTTGGGTATACTGGAATAAAGCATGGATATTCCAAATAAGTAACTGGCATCTGAATGCAGCTATAGAGGCAGCTTCAAAGAGGGATTGTTGACACACCAGTCTTCCTCACTCAAGAACATTCTTTGCTAGAAAATACAGATTAGAAGAAGCTTGGGAACACAGGGGCCACATGTTTGTTGGAAATACAGCATTTCATGTGTGTACGAGAGAGACAGACAAGTCAGCCTAACCTGGCATAAAGGGGGTGGAGCTTAGCCTTCTGTCAGTTTGTTAATCTCTTGGTTTACAATTATTGAGATAGCTGAGAACAGATCAGTCTGAACTATGTTATTCCTGCTGCATTTTAAGTAAAGTTAACTTTTACTTTCACTAGCCTTTTGAGTGGTGCATTTCTGGGATCACTGCAGAGTCTTACTCCACAAACTCTGGGAAATCAAACAAGTCTGATTTTTCAACAATATTGTGTCTCTGGTCTAATCTGACTGGTGATTTGAGGATTATTCTAAAATAACAATGTTTCTACATTCAAAACAAAACAAAAAAACCCCAAAATAATCAGTTTAAAAGCCCTTCTTTTAAACCAGCAGTTCTGACTTTCCTAATGCTGTGACCCCTTAATGGAGTTCCTCATGTTGTGGAGACACCCAGCCATGGGGGCAGAGCAGCTGGGGAGTGGGAGGGAAGGGTGGTGGGAGACCTGTCGCGACCCCTCTGAAAGGGTAGTTCGACCCCCAAAGGAGTCCCGACCCCCAGGTTGAGAACCACTGTTTTAAACTAAGGAGAACAAAATTGCTGGAATAATAAGCCTACTGTAGTTACTTCATTGGTCCTACAAGGCTGCTTATAAAATTCTGTTGTCATAATAAGGTAGTTGAGTTTCAGTGCTCTAGAAGATCAGACAATACAAAGAATGATGCTCTAGGCAGCATTTCAGCCCAGGTGGAAAAAACAAGAGGTTTAACTATCTCCATTTCCTACTAATATATTTCATCTTTTGGGATCTATGGGCTCATTCATACTTGGTCCAATAGTCAATCTGGGGTGAGCTCCAAGACACAGAATCCACATGTGAAGGAGTCATTTCCTAACTAGAAATGGCTCCTTCTGTGCAGGAGCTCACCCTTCATTGACTACATGTGGCACAAGTTAAACCTGCAGTACATGGCCGTGTCCCCATGCACGTTTGGTAAGGTTCCGAACACGGGATTGGCAAGGGGTGTCCCCGTGCATTTTGGATTTGGTCCGTGGAAGGCAGACCAAATCCTCCCAAACTGTGCCACAACATTTGATACCTGAAAATACAAGTCTCAGCACGGTTTGGGGGTTTGGCACACATTGGTTAGCAAGCAAATCCTGCACATGGGGACCATCACGGGCTGTGGGAGGAGATTGGTGCTCACATCATTAGAAGGTGGGGTGTGCTTGCTGTTCCTGCCCTGTGCACTGAAGATCATAGCCACTGACATTTTAAAATCCCAATCGCCTAGGCAGGCATTTTCCACGGATATATTTCCAACTCTGTTTCCTGATTGCCAAGGCAGGCTGGATAATGGCTTGATGTTTGTTCCAATTCCAAAAAAAAATTCATGAAATAAAGGCTTGATTTTCTCCCTTTTAAACTTGGTGGGCATTCTCGTGGTTCCCATTGGAGCGGAGGTGCGCAAAACTGCTCAAGCGCGTAACTGCTGCTAAACCTCATAGAGGCTTTTGGACTTTTAAAATTATTTATTATTTTATTATTATGAAGTAAACTTTATTTTATGTTAAATTTTTCCCACGTCTCCCAGCCCAATCCTGGCTTTCAGTGCCACCATGGTAGGAGGGGATGTGGCACATGGGTGGGCTGACGTCAATCCAGCTTCCAATGAGGAGAGAGGGGGTGGAGAGGAGGGTCGCTGCTTCCCCATGCTGGGGTTTGGTGCAGTTTGCTTGAGGATGCCTCCATCCGCGCTCAATCTGTACCTGGTCTGCGTTGCCGGGAATGACATGGGAACACCTATGATTCAATCCCGGTCCTGCACCCGGCCCATGTGAGCCCAATCAGCGCCCAATCAACACCAAATGGCTTGCATGGGGACGTGGCCCATGTGCACTGTAACAGGAACCAGCGTTCCGGGCATGCCCCGCACCCCCAAAACCCTGCGTCCCTGCTGGCACGGACCGAGCGATGTCACACGAAGACATTTGTGGAGTTTGTTGTGGTTTATTTTAAAAACAAGGAAAAGTTCAAAAGATTGAGCAGGTACACAATACAAAAAGTCTTCAGCAAAATAAAAGCTTCTTCATGCATTTGCATGAGGCATAGCCTTAGTTACAAAAGCATCCAAGCATCTACTTGCCTTCTGGTAGCATAGCAAAGTACAGTTCAAGGAGCACGAGCATGTACAGAGTTCAGTAACAAGTAAGGCATAAGGAAAAGTCAGATCAAAGATAATACCAAACAAAGAAGACCCCTTGGATAGAATACATTCCCACTATATTCACCTTTCAGGCTAAATCACATGACACACACAAGCCAATAAGCAATGTACAAGCTGAGGCCACTTTTGGTAGTTAATTGTTTTGAGAACTTGCCCTTTTCCTCCCAATTGAATTCACAGGCTTCCAATTAACGTTATCTTGTCCTTGGAGTGCCAGGTGCTTTCTGGCTCCAGGCAGAATTTACAGTTTGGGGTAGAACATTCCATTTCGAGACTTTTCTCACAGGCTAGATGTTACCAGCAAATTCTAAAATGGAAACGGTTTGGTTCTTTCTTTTTACACAATATAATCGGATTTCAGGCCTCCTGCCACATGCACTTACCTTTATCAAGCACCAGAGACATTCACACCTCTTCCAGTACAGGAAGGGCACATGACACACTGTGAACCCACGTGATGTGCTGTATACCCATACAATTGCCCTGGTGATGACATTGCAGTAATTTAATTTGATTTTACAAAATCAGGACACTGCCATCACCACCACTCTGTGGAGAGAAATCTCTGCAGAAACTGAAGCAGCCCATACATATATTGGCTGCCAGAATTGAAAAAAAGTAGGATGCAAACACAGTCTGACCATCCACAAATTGCATAATTTTTCACCCATACTGTTGAGAATTTACATAGAATTAAATGTCTGTTTTCTAACACCAATACTTCATTATTTGCTTCAAATGAGGCTCTTTGACTGTAAAGCCAGTTTGACTAATAGGAAGGAACAAATTCAATAACCTCAGAAGGGAAATAATTCAGTCAGTCCTATCTTATGTCAGTCTACTGTAATCCGTCCAGAATCAACCCAATTGTATGTTATGCTAAGTAATCTTCATCTTCCTGTAAGTATGACCTTGAAGTTTCTGCAATCTCACTTATAGCTTCATACTACTTACAAGTTATTCAGCCCTCCATAACTTATTTTTTTTAATTATTAGATATTTTAATTTATTTAAGATGTTAGATCCCATCTTTCACCAAGAGGACTCAGGGCAGGCCACAACATCAAAAAGATGAATACAAAAAAATTAATAAAATATCTATAAAACATGAAAGAATGAAGCAATTTCCTTCATACGGAGGTTCCATGTTTTAAAGTGAGTGAGACAGTACTGCATACACTTTTCTGTAACTAATCTGCATTTAGATTTAGGAGATATTTTTAATTTGTACAATAAATTTCAAATTTTAATATTTTCAAATCTATTTTTAATTTGTACAACATAAGTAAATAAAGCAAACACAAACAATACTCCAATAACAAATAAATTTAGATTGTAAACCTGAGGGCAGGGACCTTGTCTAAGATTAATATAATATTGTAACCCACCCTAAACCTTCAGGTATACGGTGGGATAGAAATACAAAATAAATAAATAAATAAGTAAATAAATAATTTTTTTAAACATACAGCAATCGGTGGCTTTTATTCCAGAATGTTTCCTAGAAATAAAAAAGCTAAGTAAACCATTACTTTATTAGCTTATTCAGACAAACAAATTAAGTTCTAGGCTACAATCTTATAAACAATTACTTGGAAATGTATTTGGAATTAGCACTTCTGCATAGGTACACATCGCCATTTATCTTCCTGGCACACGTCCATTAACAGGGCTTCTTTTGTTTCTAATATGGAACCAGCATGTATTATATTTGCATAATGAGATAATCTTTCTGTAATATTGTTCAATAGAAGCCAAATGAAAACTCTTAAATCTCTTAATGCATTCTGGTCACCCTTGACTACATTAGATTTCTTAATGGGGTAAATTATCCTAAAGGTTGGTGAGAAAGAGGCTTTATTGATTTGCCAGGAAAGTCAAACAATGCCAGATGCCAAAATTCTCCAGGATGCATAACGACATTAACACATTTATGAAACAGATAATTTAGCAAAAAGCAAATAACAGGTGCACAATGTGTAGAGATAATGGATATTAGAATAATCGAAAAGCTGTCTGCTAATACAATGGTGAGATTGTATATCTTGAGATATACCACTAGTGGATTGGTAGCACTCAAATTTATATGAAGCGCCATGTGAAGAAGATACTGGACGCTTCCTGAAGACTGTCTCATGACAATGAACCATAGTAGCAACCATGACTTGGGAATGACACCAGAAGCACTAGGAAACATAATACACAGATTTATCAGAGTTCTTTGAAGTCCAAACCATGTTCCAAATCCTTTTTTGATCAAGTGCATTTGATACATTCACATCATGTTTCTACGTGATGTTGCATGAGCTCCCTGAGTTAACATTTTTTTAACATATGTTTATTAAAACTTTTTAACAACTTTAAAATGTCATTTTTCCATACAATAATGTCATAAATTATTAATCCATCTATCAGTTGTTTTTAATGATGACTTCCTCCGTTTTTTCAGATCTTAGTATTATATCTCTTCTTCTTTTGCTCCCATCAGTATTGCCTTTTTCTTGTCTGCCAACTTTGTTGTTAACAACCAAAACCTTCTGTAATTACTTCAAGTTGTTGTAAGAAGATGATAAGGAAGTTCAAATCATTTACAAATTTATCTATTGTTCTTTCTTTTATAAAACATGTTAATTTATCCATTTCTGCCAGTTCTATCATTTTCATTAACCATTCTTCCACCATGGGGATTTCAATATCTTTCTATTTTTTGCATATAACAATCTTGCTGCAGTTGTCATATATAAAACCAAAGAATTCATTTTATCCAAACTTTCATCTAATATTCTTAACAAAAATAATTCTGGTCTAAAAGTTATACTTATCTTTAAAATCTGTCTCATCATACTATTCGTGCCCAATTTTTTTTTTCTTTTTCACAAGTCCACCACATATGATAAAAAGCTCATTCGGACCTCTTACACGTCCAACATTTGCTTGACACACCATGATATATCTTTGCGAGTTTATGTGGTGTTAAATACCATCTATACATCATCTTATATACAATTTCTTTTGATAACATACAGGCAGTAAATTTTATGTTTTTTGTCCAAAGTTTCTCCCATTGATCCACTTGTATATTATAAACAAAGTTCCTTGCCCACATAATCATACATTCTTTAACCTGTTCGTGTTCCATTTCAATCTGCAGTAACAGTTTATACAGAATACCAATTATACCTCTTTCTGTCTTCTTTAATTGTTCCCGCATTGCTTCTTCCTACTCAAAATTTAATCTGTCTTTATCTCTTCTAAATATGTCTAAAGGTTGTGCATATGTAAACCACTGTATGTTTTTACCTTCTTGACTTAACTGATCTCTTGCTTTTTATTTCAAATTAATTGTTTACATCACTTTTATACAACAAGTCTTCATATTTAATCCTGGTTCCTCTTCAAATTCTTTTAATAACCCTTCATGTGGAGACACCCATAAAGGTATCTTCCTGTATAGATTATATTTCAACCACAAAGTCCATTTCTTACAAAGTGATTCTTAAAGTCCGAATTAACTTTTGCTTTTTCATACTGGAAATACCCATGCCACTCATATCTCAGACTTTCTCCTTCTAATTGTAATAACCTATGATCTTTCAACCAGAACCATTTTGCAATCCACCCTAGAGAACATGCTGCATGGTATAATTTCAGGTTTGGTAGTCCTAGTCCCCCTCTTTCTTTTGAGTCTTGCATCAATTCAAATCTTATTCTCAGCTTTTTTTCCTTGCCATCTAAATGTTGAGATATTTTTTTGCCATTTTGCAAAATCTTTTCGATTAATCACTATGGGTAGAACTTGGAATAAAAACATCATTCTTGGAAGAATGTTAATCTTTATTACTGTTATCCTTCCCATTTATGATAAGTTCAAACTAGTCCAGTTCTGAAGATAGTGTTTGAATCCTGTCCATACCTTCAGATAATTATTCTGATACAGTGCAATGTTTTGTTTGGTCAGTATCACCCCTATATATTTTACTTTCTTCTCCACAACAAATCTTGATTTCCTTTGATGGGATTCTTGCTCTTCCTCTGTCATATTTTTAGCTTTGTCTCATTTACTTTTAGGCCTACCACCTTTCCATAAGCTTGTATCACATGTCTGAGTCTCTATTGAATTAATCGGATTTGTTAATATCACAGCTAGGTAGTCTGCAAAGGCTCTAATCTTGTATTCTTTTGTTACTTTAAATCCTTTAATATCTGAGCTGGATCTCATATCTCTTTTTAGAATTTCCAATGTCAGTATGAACAATAAAGGCGAAAGGGGGCATCCTTGTCTTGTTCCTTTTTGAATGGCAAATTTCTTGAATGCTAAGAGCTAGTGATGAACAAACAGAGGAGAATATTAAACTTGTTGTGATCATCTGTTAGATCACTGTGGGGAAGCAACATTCTGAATGAGCTAAGCCTTTATTCTGATCCTACAGGATGAAATCTTCTATAAACTTAAGAAATGATTTGTCAATCCATCCTTTCCAATTCTTGAAAAATACTTAAAATTGAAATTGGGGTGAAATTAACCATTGGATTGGGAGCTTTTAGTTAGGGTTTTGTTTTTTGCTTTGGCTGTGTTATTTGGGGAGTAGTGGGTCAATTGTGTGACTCAGTTATAACATGTTGACACCCATTCACAGCTGAGTGTTCCTTGCTCCTACATTTTTGTTGTTCTCAGGGCCTTTCTGCACATGCCACAGGAAAACAGATCTATAAAGATCCATTTTCTGGTGAACCATTTTTTCTGAGGATCTGTCCCAAATAGGGACAGATCCTCAAGGCCCCATGCATCTGCACATGTGCGGGGCGACAGTGGCAAGGCTGGATTGGGGAAATGGATTGGGGTGGGTGCTGTGTGGATGAGCCAGCACATACCCCAATCCGGTGTCCAAAGGCCCTCCCCCTGGCCTCAGCCATTGGTGAACTGTCAAAGAGGAAGAGCACATGCTCTCCCTCTTTGACAGCTGGGCCCTCCCGCTGGCCTCCCTGATTGCCTCCATTGGAACCAGCATGGGGAGGCTGTTGGCCAGCTTTCCTGGCTTCCCCCTCACTCAAGAAGGCATGATCACGCCTTCTTGGGTGAGGGGAAGCTGCAGCCTACACCTCCACCCTGCCTGGGGTCGTGCACATGAGATCCTCTACTTACCTGATCACTGCCGGGCCGTGTCTGGCAGCAGGAGGCCCGGCAGCAATCAGATAAGGAGCGGATTGCACACATGCAACCCTGGGCAGTGTGGGGAGGGTAGGCTGCAGCTTCCCCCTTGCCTGAGACGGTGCGGGGGAGGGCCCAGCTGTTAATGAGGGGAAAGCATGTGCTCTCCCTCTTTGACAGCTGGGCATGGGCTGGGAATCTGGCTCTTCCCCTGCCATTTGTGGAAGCGTTCTGCTTCCTAAACGGTTTCAGGGGAAGGGCCGGATGTAAAACCTAATTTTTTAGGTCTTACATCAGGGCCAGATTTCGGTGGCAAAATCGGTTTAAGAAACCGGTCTTGCGCGCCGAAATGTGGATGTGGCTTCCTCAAAGGGTCCCTAATTGTGTTCCCTATGTGGAAGCCATGTCTTCATCCCTCTCTAATCTGGCTCTAAATCCATTTTTAGAGCCAGTGCAGAAAGGGCCTTACACATCATATGTGGACCCTCTTTTGCCACTAGTGATACTGTTTCAAAACAGCATCCTGAAACAACTTTCAGCCCATCATATTTTGCAGCAGACACATTGTGCTCTTTGGTACATGTACTTTACTTTCCCTAATCTGATTCTGTCACACAATTACGAAAAAAGCTCAAGCTGCAGCATTCAATATCTGCCCTACTGTCCCATTGCTCAGTTTTGGCCAGCTATTATTGACTGCAAGCATTCTCATCAATTAATTGACAGCTCAGAACTGTGAAAGTCTTGCTCTGAAACCAAACTGTTAAGCTCAAGTTACATTTCTACTTGTATTATCCTCAGAGTCTTCAGTTACTTGCACTAACTGGGTTTTTGAATGTTGTGTGTGTGCATGCGTGCGTGCATGTGCATAGAAATGCACATACAATATTATAATATCATGTGCAAAATGCCATATATATAATTAGGCCAGTACTAGCACCATATTGGCCAGAGGGACTGCCCAAAGGGCTCTACCCAGGTAAGGCATCTCAAAACTCTTTGTGGAACTAGATTCCAAGGATCAAGCATGAGGGTGTTAGAAGCTCCATAAAATTGGCAGCTCTTCCTCCTCCCCATTGTCTGTGAGCAAAACTCAGCCTTCAGCAATGTATTTCCTTATTAGTGATGTCACTGAGGGCCTGGAAATTGAAGCAGAAGTTGTGCTGTGTAACCTGGAGGCAACCTGATATTCTGGGTAAAGGCCAACTGTGGACAGTGAGGAATCGGCCCAAGAGTAGTTATTTTCGGCTAAGGAAAGATGATCTCTTTTGGTGGAAGGGACTGGATGAAAGTGTATGTGGTGTGTGGCCATTTGAATGCAATGTCCTCTGGCCAAACAGAGGTCAGCTGAAATTTCACATGTGGATGGAGCCCTGGTTTCCAGAAGAGTCATTTTCATGTTAATTGAACAAAGGACGTTTCCCCACACAACCCTCTGGCCTTGACACTGAGCTACAATTATCTTCATTGTTTTACCTTCATATGCATTATTTTCTTTTGACCAAAAATTCATTGTTTGAAGTTTTTGAGCAAATTAAAAAATTCAAAATACCATAAGAAGAACTCAAAATAAGACTGCTTTCCATACATAGTTTTGCCACACTCCAGATTGCTGTGACAGTCCATCCACATTTAACTATCCCTTTCAGGAGAAAGACTTGTGTTCTGGTATAACAGACAGCAGTAGATTTTAAAACTCGGGTTTCTACACCACAATGGACACATTTCCTCCTTCCAGTGAATGTACTGTATTCTCTTACTACGTACTTTCTGAAGCCAGTGAAGGTAATAATTCACATTTTGGGGGATCCTTACCTCTTCTAGGTTTTTAGGAATTTCTTATTTCTATGGATCTTTCATATCATCTCTCTCTCTCTCTCTCTCTCTCTCAATCTCTCTCTTTCTCATTATCTGCCTGTCTGTCATCTATTGTCTGTCTGTCTCTATAATCATCATCTGTCTGTCTGTCTGTCTGTCTGTCTGTCTCTCTCTCTCTCTCATCTATCTATCTATCGTCTGTCTGTCTCTATCTATTATCTATCAGTCTATCTATTTGTCTATCATCTGTCTAACTATCTGTCATCTATCAAGATATTTTTCTGTACTCAAAGTGTGTACAAAAAGAAATTGGTGTGCATTATAACATGTGACTTTTTCCCTGTAAGGTGTTAATAAGCTCTTGTAAATCAATTACATCCTAGCTTGTTAAATGTTAATTTAATGGTAATTCAATTTATCCTCACTTCTTGCCTTTCAGTGCAAACTTGGGCTTTAACAATAATGGTTCAGAATAGCACACATTAGCAAGCCCTATTACTTAAGCAAATTAATTTAGGTGACTTTTGTGAACGAATGAATAATATTTAAAGGGACTTATTTCAAGAACTTTAGAAACATTTCATATTTCATTAAAAAGCTTCTCTAATGTGCTGCTCCAACCAGCAAGTGATGCTGTAACATGTGGACTGGTTTTAACTACTGGACATAATGGAATATTAGAATAGGAAGAAGCTGGTGTCTTTGGCCCCTCCAAAAGAGCAGCTCTCCTTCTACATGGTGAAGCCTTATGGCAGAGTAGCCATGGCGATGTAGGGCTGCCATCTAAAGACAGTTAAAGAACCATAATCACAACTGTTTGTTTGGGGGTTTTCTGACCATTATTAAACATATCATATTTTGAATTTAGCAAGTACTAAATTCAATTCAAGCTTAAAATAAATAAAATTCTGCAAACGTTTCCTATTATAATGGTTCATCATTTTAACTAAAAGAAAATAAAATATATTGAATTGCCTGAACAGAAAATGCTGTTCTTTTTCACGTATTTGCCTCTACAAAATTACATGGTCCTTTCTGGCTACAGAGATTTCATGGCTCCTTTTAAAGTACTTAGTGGCATGATAAAGCTATCAGTTATAACTGTGATCACTGAGAGACCCTTTCAATATCCAAGCAAGGACCAGGCACGGTGTAGACAGAGCTATTCTAAAGCCTTTATGGCAGCAAGTGGCATCTCTTCAACTAGAAACAACCAGCATTTCAGCATCCCCTACCTACTGAAGCACCTGCCACTCTGAAGTAGCTATCACATATAACTCTGTATTTAGCTACATCGAATACCCATTCCACGATTGCATCTACACTAGGGATGTGCATGAATGTGTTCTTTGACATTCAATTAATAATGAATCCAATGTTAGAAAATTCATATTTGTATAGATAGACCTTTTTGAATGTGGTAAAATTCTATTTGATACAAATGTATTTGTACAAATTTGTATGAATATCCAATATGAATGAACACATTTCAGATATGAACGGATATGCATTGGATATATATCCGAGATACGTATCTGATACATATCCTGTAACAAATTCACTCTGAAAGCATCAAATCCAACCTGAATCCACTGACAGTTTTTCCACTGTCAAAAAGTACCCATTTTTGCACCCATTAAGGACCCATTTGGGTGTCAGCCGGTTGACCCCATTTCCACCATGGCAACCATTTGGGACACATTTGGTTCCACTGCCGCTGGGGAAATCCGGATCATATTGATACTTTTCTGCCTTTAATCCAGATTTTCTGTAGAGCCCATTAATGGGGTCTACAATGGGGTCTTCAGCCAGAAAATCCGGATTAAAGGAAGCCTGTTTCCACACTTGTGTGGCAATGGGGTCTAGAGGAGGCTAGGGGGAGGGGATGCACCCATGGGGGAGGGAATCTCAACTTTGGGGTGACTTTGGAGTCATTCCGAAATGATTTTGAAATGACTCCAAAATCACTTTGAAGAGATTGCCAGAGACATCGGAACTGCTCCGGAGCTACGCTCACCGCCGGTCTCTCTGAAGAGATTGGCAGAGACTTTGGAGTCTCGCCGCTGGTCTCTCCGAAGAGATCAGTGCTGACTTTGGAGGTCTTCTGAAGGGACTCCAGAGTGGCTCTGAAGTCTGCGCTGATCTCTTCAAAGGGACTTCGGAGAGTGCACCCCCTGTCCCCAAGACACCTGAGGTGATGGACAGACTCCTTGGGGGTCGATCCGGATTCCCCAGATGGGTGCAAAGGTGTTTCCATGGCAGGGAGGTTAGCACCCATTGCTAATGGGTGCTACACCTCCTGTGGAAACACATTGGGTGCTTCCCTTAATCTGGATCAACTAGAGCCAGATTAAGGAATTTACCCATTCCTTAGATCTGGATCTTCTTAGATCCGGATCTAAGGAGTGCAGTGGAAAAACACCCCATGTTGAATGCACTCCCATGTCCCCAGATTAACTAATGTTCGGATTATTCATATGAATGTCCAGAAACATTCATATTCATATGAATGTCAACTTACAATTATCATAACATTTGATTTGTGTACGAATGTTCAAATTCGTATGTATCATGAATGTTATGAATATTGGTGCACATCCCTAATCTACACAGCTCTGGAACATTGGCATCAATACATACAGTCCAAACTTTCCAGACATGGCAAGTGGCACAGATGACTTTGGCATTTAGGTGTGAAGAATTCTATTGTAACAGGTTTCGTAGTGCTTCCATGGCCAGTTTGGCAGCACTTCCATGTTCAAGATGGCACCTTGATATGAAGGCCCTTTCTGCACTAGACCTTATTCTGGATTATATCTTTAAATAGGGACCTGCCATTCACATAGTAGCACAGACTAGCACACATTATGGTAGGTGCCAGACAGGGTCTGCTGTAGTCTGCACCAACATGAGGAAGGCAGGTCCCTAGACCAAGACACAAAACAGAGTAAGGCCCAATGCAGAAAAGGTGTAAAGTTGCAAAAGGTAATGATAGCTGACACATAGAACTGCTGTTACAAAAGAAGATGAGTATTATCCTGATTTTATGCCCAGTTCTGAGGTGAGAGTGAGCCCATGCAACCATAGCCTATATTTTTGAAATAATTTCCCTATTCATTAACCTCCACTCCCTTGATTTATCTCCTTCCTTGCTATTGTGCCTCTAAGCTCAGTTATCAAATTGTTTGAATAATGCCTTATAGCAGGGTTGAATTAAGGGTCCTAAATGGCCTCTTTCAACGTCATGATTCTGTGATTTCTGAGCAAACCAGAAATGCTTGACATTATGAATTGAACAAAATCTTCTCTTCTTATGGCAAAACTAGATTGGAACCACTTCAGCCAACTGTTTCGGAAACTCTGAAGCTGCCCTTTTTCTCTGTAATCACAGAATCATTTTGGGCCATAGCAGAAACTCATTTCTTTTATTCATTACTTCTTACCTCCTACTTAAACAAGTACAAGATGATGTGGAAAGCTGTTCTCCTATTTATGTTTTGCACTCATCTTTATTATGTTTGTATTATTTTCTTTTTTCCATATGTCTGAAAGAAAACATGTACGGAAGCAGAGTTCTAAAATGGCAGTGAATTTCATGCAGTTTTAAGGATGCTGAAATCCAACGATCTTTAAAATTAGATAAAACTGACCATGTGTAATGGAGGAGAAATATCTAAGCATAATGTGCATTGCATGATATTTATTCACATTTTTTCTGTATGTTTGTGTATTTATTTGTCTTCTACCTTGAGGTGATAGGGTACATTACAATAAAGAATGTGTATAGTCTCTTGTTAAAAATAAACATTCTATGTAAGAAGCTGTGCTTAACATACTGTGTACAATATTTAATATAAAATGTATAATATTTGCAAAATGTGGTGTTTACATCAAAGAAATCAATTTGAAAAGAAAAAGTCAGAAACATAAATGAATATTGAAAATGGATTGTGCTCTGATCCAGATGAAAATTTAGGAGGATCAGATCTACAAAAAGATATTCCTAAATATCTGTGGAATTTTCTGTTTGAGGTGTCAAACTATCTTGGCAAGCTTTGAATATTATGAACTTGACTTGTCACGTAATTTAATATTCTGATAGAAAAATGTTTTAAACTGGTCCTGGAAAGGATTTTACATACTCCTTCTTTAATTTGTGTTAAGGTACTATGCTCTGTCTTTGCTTATTCATACGGTTTTATGGAGAGTGGTCTGAGTGTTCATTCTCGTGGATCTCACAATTGTAGT